>CM062818.1:134052699-134652699 GCA_031772625.1 Pinus tabuliformis
ATTTATTTAATGTTTTTTGTTTTATTATTTTTTACGTTTTTTATTTTATTATGATGTATTATTTGTTTATTTTAATTTTTTTTATTTTGTTTGTTTTTATTTATTTTTAATTTTTTAAATTATCTTATTTTTTTTTTATAATTTTTTATTTTTAATTATATTTTTGTTTTTTTTCCTATATTTTTAAAATCTTTTATGTTTTAATATATTTTTTTATTTAGTTGTTACATTTTTTAATTTCTTTGTTTTAATACATATTTTTATTTACTTGTTATTGTTTTTTTAACTTTTTGTTTTTTCAATATTTTTTTTTTTTTGTATTTTTCATTTTTATTTATTTAAATATTTATTTATATTTTGTTTTTGTTTTTTCTGCAGGGTCTGTGTCGATCTTCAACTAGCAACTAGAGGTTTTTTGTAGTCACAGTCTTTAGTTTTAATTTCATGATTGAAAAATTGTCAAAATTTTAAGGTTTTTTCTAAGTCATGATATTTTATCTTTAATGCTATGGTTGAAAATAGTTATAACTATTTTATCTTTAACACCATGGTTAAAAATTGTTGGAATTTTAAGGTATTTTAGAGATTTGATATTTAAACTTAATGTCATACCTGAAAATCATTGGACTTTTAATATTTTTCAGAGACGATATTTTATTCTTAATGCCATCGATAAAAATTTTGAGAATATACCTAAAAAAATGATGTATTCCAACATTAACACTTTTTGTTTTCAGGGTGTTTTTTGCATTAAAAAATAGTTTTTATTGGCTTTTATTGCTATTTTTAAACGATGTTGAAAAATTACCCCAAAAAAATATCATTCAAGCATCAACACTTTTTTGTTTTCGTGTTGTTTTTCGCATTTTTTTGGGTTTTTTTTTTGTGTAGAGTTCTCATTTTGAGTTTACATTTCTCATTTAAAAGTTTAAATTGTTACCTTTATTGAATAATGACAATTTACCGAGAAAGAACTCAAGTCCAAACAAAAATAGAGCTCCTCGTTAACAAAGTGTTCCTAATACCCTTGCTACTTCAAATATGATTAATCAAGAGGGAAATCAATGGTGTCAATATTATATAATGAATCACATAGGGAGGATGAATGTCCTTACAATCAAGGATATCAGGAAGAACATTCTGAATATTTGTATTTGATAGATGATACTTCTCCTCTTTCTATTTTTCCTAATAAAACTTATCATATTTCCAAGCAACAACATGAGGAATTTGTTAACGGATGTATTAAAAACCATAGTATGGATGTATTTTTTGTTGAAACAATGAATAAATTTGGTAAGGGATTACATTACATAAGGGGAAATACAAAACCTAAAAATTATGAAATAATAAATAATGATGGCCAAACAAAACGATGGACAGGAGAATATTTACATTTGAATGTTCATTTGATAAATTTCCTTGCTGAACTAAATGTTTCAATTCTTATTCTTGAATTGGTTAAATTTGAACGTTAAAGAAATGAAGTTAAGAAATTTCATTACTTTGATAAGGAACTTGAGGATCCTCTTGTGATGCTACAAAATATGCATTATGATGGAAAGAATGGAGGGCATGGTCTATTTTTTCTCAAAATTGTTGTGAACAATTTGCTTCTCCATAATTGTATGTTCAATTTTGATTCTTCCGTTAATGTAATTCATTTTAGAGTCATGAATCAGTTATAACTTCAAATTATGAGGCCTTCTAGATATATATGTGGTTTTGATTCTAAATATATCCAAAAGAGGCAATGGAGGTAAAGAATAACTATACAGATTAGTATTGGTTTAAAACCTCACCTATTAGAAATTTAACTTAATTGGGGGAAAAACCAAGCTTCTTGTAGAAGGATTACAGGTTAAGCAAGAAAATGAATTGTAACACATATGTGATGTTGATATCTTGCTATAGGTACTAAATGGAACACTATTAGAAGTAAGAAGGTTAATACACAATAGCAGAGAGGCGTTATGTGCCTAAGGCTATAGTAATGGCACAATGTATTTCACATCTAAAACTTATGATTTAAGTCTACAACATTAAATGGTGGTAATATATTTTATTGCAAGAAAAGTTGTTATTGTACAAGGTATCTATATAAAGTCCAAAGGAAACCAAACCGAACATAACATACATAGTGATAAAAGGTGAAAAATTGAAGAAAAACACATTTTTGATGTAGCTAAGGAAAGGATGAAGATCATTGTTGTAGTGAAAGATGATACCTATCCTGGAGCTACTACAGCCAAAGAAGTTCCAAGATTGATGAGAACTCTAGCCAAAAGAGGAGAGGAACGTGACACCCCATTTTCATTTCCCCAAAATTTGTGATGTAATTAAATACATGAAATTTTATGTTATCAACATTTATATTATGTACTATACTTTATTATGTGATGTAATATTCAATTTTATTAATAAAAATTCTAGAGTTGAAGGAAGGGAGTAGCCAATAGATTATGATGCCTTAGGGAGGGTTAAAAAATTGACTAGGGAGGGAAAGATGCAAAGAGGGTGGGAGAAATCATAGCCTTTCTTGAATAATATTATTTTCCCTTAATGTGGTGGTTGGTATTCCCAATAAAACTCTAGCAAAGTATTGGGAAGATGAAGGGTGAAGGTATGATCATAAAAATAAGAAGGAGAAACCAATTGTTGGGGGTTATTGGTTCTTATTTTCTCCTTGGATTTTCTCTCATACTCTCTTACTAAAAAAAATGATTTGGTAAGAGAAATGGTGGCATAACCCAGAGAGGTTTGGACATTGTGACTAGTGAAGAGTTGTGAATGGAAACTTAAGTGATGGAGACTGAGTTTTTCTTGTGTGTGAAGGAAAGCGGCCTTCACTTTTCCTGTTAAATATGTTTTGCAAACTGTGTGCTAAATCAGTGAGTTAATTTTTCCCTCAAGGAATCAAGATCTAGCATGGGGGTAGCCAGTGACCCAGTTGTGAGAAAAATTGCAATATAGTTGAGCCTAAGATGGGTTGGAACGTGGCTCACCCTACTTTGATTCTATTATTTTCTGGTTATAATAGATACATGTTTATTTATGTGTTATTTATATTTATTGCATGAATGATTTAGTAATATCCAAGAATTATTGTTGTTGTTATATTATTTTATTTATGATGATTGTGCTAGTTATGATAGTAAATTCAGGAGCAATGGGTTTGAATTCACTTGGCTGTGGAATTTAAATGAAGTGAGATGCATGGGAAATGCATGATAATTTTGGGTAATGTAATGTCCATTACCTTCCCTATTTATTGCACATATTCCTTGTTAATTTTCTTCTTTCCTTGTTAATTGCATGTTGCATTGTATTTAATTCCCTCTACAAACTATATGCGATTTCATGGAGTTTAATGATTGACGCTAAAAATGTGATTTATGGGGTAAACATGTCAAATTGGAATTTTCACTATAAATTTTCTTATGGGAGGTTCTAGAGGCTGAAACTTGAACCATAGTGAAGAGAAATCTTATTTATCCTTTGGTTCAATTTTCAGATATTGATTCACTAAATTTTAAAATATATGATCCAAGGAAATTGGGCTTCTCGAATGCTTCTTCAAATAGGTCATCTTGTAATATTCACTATAAATTTTCTTCTGGAAGATTCTAGAGGTTGAAACTTGTACCACAGTGAAGGGAAATCCATCTAATCATCTGTTTAAATTTTGAAATATTGATTCACTATATTTTTAGAGTTATGCTCTAAGAGAGTTGAGCTTCCTCAATTCTCCTAAAATAAGGTCAATTTGGCATTTTCGGCTATAATTTTTCTTATAGGTGGTTTCGAAGGTTGAAACTTGGACCATACTTAGGGGATATCCCAAGCAAAGTCTAGTAGAGATTTAAAATCTTGGTTCATTATATTTTTAGATATATCTCTTGAGGAATTTGGGTCTCCATAAAGCTCCTAAAATCAAACCTCAAAACAGGTCAGCTTGGAATTCTTTCCATAAATTTCTTTGTGAGAGGGTACAGACTATGAAACTTGGAAGAGATAAATAAAATATCATAGGTAAAAATTTTAGATTGTGGTCCTCTATAATTTCCAATATATACTTTGTGGAATATTGGGGTTTGATAGAAATAAACAGTGCACACAAATGGCTTGATGAAATACCCAAAAAAAAATTGGTTTTGTGGATGGTGAGAGGAAAATGTGTAGGAAATATTTGATAAAATGCTTTAGAGAAAATTTGATGCCCGACGACCCTAATGAAGGATTAGGGGGTTGTGTATGTTACATGTTAGGTCCCTATAATACTAGCGTAGCCCCTTATTGTTATTGTTTTTTTTTTCTCGGCAAAAATTAACTACTGGTGTATTAATATGTACAGATAACTTTACATGCAGAGTGTCTGGCTACCCAAGGCCTACTGCGGCTCATGGTTTGCATTTTCAAACGATTACAACTGCCACACTGGGCCTTAAGATTTAACAACAAAATACTGAGACTTTCCCAAAACAACCCACGCAGGGGCGAATCCAAACAGACCTCCAACCCAGACCAACTATGGAACTTGAAGACAAAAAACTTGAGCTTACAAAAAACCGGGCAATCACACAGGAATTGCCCCCCACAGGAGAGAAAGTCCCCACTGTCATGGTGGAAACCGCAAACAGAACCAGACATAACATAAACACTGACTACCATGTGACACAAGAAAACGCAGATATGCTTACCCCGAAGCCCGACATGAGTACAAAAGGTAAAAACACAGAACCACCCCCCGAAGTTAGTCCTCTGGCTCGTCATCCATTGCTGCCGGATTGAGCACCGGTTCCGCCTTCTCCGTAGCTTGAGGCAGGGCCGAGGCCTGAGAGCGGTCCGAATTGCTCTCCTCATTCGCCGACTCCTCCTCTGGGTGTTTCCCTCGACTGGTTGCCGACCCTTCCGCATCAGATGACGACTCCCCCATTGGGAGTTTGCCTTTGCCACGCACAACATTGTCCTCCGCCAGGACCAGTGAAGAGTCTTCTGCGTTCTCCTCCTCAATTCGAGTGAACAGCACCGAGATGTGGGCGTTAATGCCTGGATTATCCCCAGAACTGCCCAAAGTAAATATAACAGAACCAAAAGCAGGTAGCTTGTGCTCCCCACCGCTCGAGCCTTCGACTTCCATAACTTGACAGGGTTGGATAGGGTTGGCTCCCATCCGCCGGTGACGATAACAACAACAACAGTGATGGTGAGTGTCAGCAGCTGGAGGGCGAGAGGATTCCCCACGCCAGGTTCCTCTGCGACAAGGCATTCTCTCCCGCACCATGGCCACCAACAAGCTTTTCTGCTTTTCCCCAACAGACGAGGGCCAGCAATGGAGCTGCTCCTTTCCCACAACAGACACTCCCCAATTTGAGACAGAGTAATGCTTATGAAGGCTATGGACCAGTTCGAGGAGCACAGGCGAATTCTGGTTCGCGACCCAACATTCCACCTTCTGCTCAGCGCATTGAGGTTTAACACTCTGCCAAATCTTGTTACCATAATGCGCATCCCTCATTCTTAAACCGCCTCTCATTACCAATGAAAAGACTAGCCATTAAAGCCTCCCGCATGTTAACAGAACTCTCCCCCATCGCCATTAAGATAGCACAGAGGCCGCATAAGTT
Organism: Pinus tabuliformis; assembly: GCA_031772625.1. NCBI lineage: Eukaryota > Viridiplantae > Streptophyta > Pinopsida > Pinales > Pinaceae > Pinus > Pinus tabuliformis. Next base: position 134,058,327 of record CM062818.1, read on the forward strand.
GATGGGAACTGGCGGCTTATAGCATTTAAGGGCGAAGCGCAATCACGTGGCAACCCATGGCTGTCATGTGGCTCTTCATTGCATGACATACTGCCACCCGCATCCGGGGTCCTTATTGTTATTGTTAGTGTAGCCCCCTTATTTTTATTGTGGCGCCCATGTAGTCCCCATATTGTTATTATTATGCCCCATAGAAGCCCACTATTGTTATTATTGTGCCCTTACATTATTATTGTTACATAGGCTCTGATTATATTGTGACCCCTTAGAATCCTATATATAGAAAGGAGGCCTTTTCATTTGTACCATACAAGAATTATTCATTTATGTACTATAAAGGACATTTCCCCCTCAAAGATAATTTTTAAGTCATTGATCTATTTATTTGTGAGTTGGTTGCATAACATTTGGTTTAAGAGCTTTGGATTCTAGGGTTTCACTCTTTCAAACAATCCATCGAGGAATTCTTGATATAACGTTTTTCTATGAAGCTTCAGAAGCTGAAATTACAACCATGTGGATCTGAAATATTGGTGCACTTCATGTATAAATTTCATATCTTTTCTCACTATAGTTTTAGAGATATGATCCGAGGAAATTACAGTTTTTGCAGGCTCCATAATTCCATCTCAAATAGGTGACCCAGTGAAAATTGTCATAACCTTCTCTCTCAACATCAGATTTGAATTGCGTAAGAAGTGATGGAAGGAAAAAGGACTGTAGTTTTTTCGGTATTATTTTTAGGGTTGGAGGTCAAAACAATGACACGTGGCCCTCTGTACAATTTCTTTCTACTAAACTTGTCTATAATCAGGACATTGTGGGATATCGAGAATAACTATTTCTTGAATAATCCAATCTTGGTATGACTTGTTGGGTTGTAAATAAGACTCAAGGGGATACTAGAGGAAATAATCTAATATCTAGGAGATTCACAATTATAGAGATACAACATCTGCAATATCTAGCTCCTAAAAAGCAAGAAAAAGCTGTGTATTTTTAAAATTTTGCATAACTTTTGTTTGAAAAATTAGTTAGAAGTCATTCAAAGTGCATAATAAAGCATAGATATGTTTTTTTGATTTAAAATTGCCTCAAAAAGAAAAATGGACACACCTGGTAAGAAACCAAAAATCTCTTCTATGACACATGAAGAAGGGGAAGAAATGCATCATGATATATCGAAATTGCGAGATCAAGTGCAACAAATTTCACCCTCACAACGTGTATAACCAAAAATCAACTAGAAGCTAAGATGGATGTTTTGAAATCTAACATGGAATAAATAATGAGTTTCAAGATGGAAGGTTTAAAAATAGATTTGAAAAGGGACCTTGAAGGTTTGAAGGAAGGTTTGGCAAAATTGCTATAAGAAATGCTTCCTAGTGGTGACATGTTACTCCATGAAAATCATGATGAGGATAAAAGGAATACAAATTATGATTTTAGAGACTTACATAGTGGGTTGAAGGCTAACCAAATTCCAAATATTGATATATGAAGTTTGATGGAAAGGATCTGATGACATGGATAGGACATATGGAGCAATTATTTGATCTACATTATGTACCGAACACAAAAAGGACACATTGCATCTTTATATTTAGAACAAAATTAGTTTGTATGGTATCAATGTCTTTGTTCTCGTAAACCACTTTCCACTTGGTCAATTTTAACAGGGGAAATGATAGCACATTATGAGGATACAAAGATAAACACCTTCTTTAGTCCATTGATAACTCTCAAACAAAAGGGTTCAATGGATAAGCACATTGAGGACTTCCAAAAATTGAATATAAGGGTAAATCATATTCAAGAGGAGTATAGGATTGATGTCTTCATAGGGAATTTAAAGGATAACATTCAACATGAGGTTTTCCTTTGGGAACTCGATTCATTGGAGAAGGCATTCGGGGTGGCAAGAAAAGTTGAAAGAAAATTTGTGGCAACAAGGGAGTCTACCACTCACAACTACAAATATGTAAGTGTTACTCCTAGGCTTCCAAAACCTACTAGGCTGACACCACAACAATTGGAAGAAAAAAGAGAAAAAGGGCTTTGTTATAGTTGTGATATAAAATATACTAAATGTCATAAGTGTGCTGAGAAGAAATTATTTTACATAGATTGTGAAGAGGATGAGTGAAATGAACAAGAAACGTCAAGGGAAGAGGATATACACCAGGAACCAACCTCAGAGAAAGAAGAAATGAATCTGACCATATCTTGTAATGCATTGGTAGGAATTACCACTCCTTAAACTCTCAAGATAGGACAAATCAAGAAGAGAAAGGTAATATTATTGATTGAATCGGGTAATACCCATAATTTTATTCATTGTAAGATAGCCAAGGAATTGGATTGCTTCCTATATCTAGCACTAGAGTGTCAAGTGATGGTTGCAAATGGAGGAGTTATAAATTGTTTTGGAAAGTGCCATAATATCAAGAGAACCATGGTGGAATATGTATTTAATAGTCTAATTCCAATGCGTGGTGCTTATGTTGTACTAGGATTCCAATGGTTACAATCTTTGGAGACAATAACTTTTACTTTTCAATAACATTTCTTGAAATTTTTTTCGGAAGGAAAGGAAATCAAATTAAGGGGTATCATAGGGGAACTAAGAAATATAATCAATTCTAATGGCATGAAAAATATTCTGAAGAAATAACAACGGAGTGTAATTTCATAATTATGCTCACTAGAAGTTCGAACATCAAAATATTCTATTTCTCCATATCTCCAAAAAGCCTTTGAAAATCATTCCAAGGTATTTGAGACACCCAAAGGTCTCCCACTTATTCGCGATCATGATCATGCTATTCATTTGATTCCAGGAAGTGTTCCTCCAAATATCAGGCCTTACAGATATCCCTATGCCCAAAAGAGTGAAATTGAACGTATGGTTGTAAAAATTCTAGAGGTCGGTATAATTCAACCTAGTCAAAGTGATTTCTCTACTACAGTAGTATTGGTGCACAAGAAGGATGGATCATGGCACATGTGTCTGGATTATAAGGAGCTCAACAAGCTCACTATTGAAGATAAATTTCCCATTCCTATCATTGATGAATTGTTGGATGAATGTCATGAAGAAATTTACTTCACCAAGTTGGATCTTCATTTGGAATATCATCAAATTAGAATGAAGATTAAATATGTTCCAAAAACAACATTTAGAACTCATGAGGCTCATTGTGAATTTTTGGTCATGCCTTACTAATGCAACTTCCACATTTCAAGGTTTGATGAATTCCATTTTCAAACCCTTCCTCAAAAAATTTGTGTTAGTATTTTTTGATGTTATAATAATCTACAACAAGTCTTGGAAGGATCATATTCAACATGTTGACAGGGTGCTCAAACTATTGGAGGAGAAACAATTAAATGCAAAAACCTCCAAATGTTTCTTTGGAGTATAGGAGGTGGAATATATGGGTCATATTGTATCACATGAGGGTGTTAAGGTTGACTCTAACAAAATTAAAGCCATTAAGAAATGGAAAATCCCCACAACCATAAAGCATCTTCGATGATTCCTCGGGTTGACAGGGTATTATCGCAAGTTTGTTAAGAATTATGGGAGAATAGCAACACCTCTAACAACATTATTTAATAAAGAAGCATTTTCTTGGATTCCAGAAGCAACTAAGTCCTTTGAACATCTTAAAGAGGCAATGTGCCAAGTGTTGGGCACTAAGTTGTTCTTAAAGAATCAACTTAAACCTCTACATATTAGATTTTCAATCTGGGATTTCATCTTTTTATTGCAGGGTTGTCTACGCAGTTAGTGCAAGGATATTGTTCACATTACCTTGTTTTGAGTGAGACTAATAAGAAGCAAATACTAAGAAATGGAAGGAACAACATAATATTTTACTAAAATAATACTTTATTTCTACTTATAAATCATAACCAAACTGATAACATAAGTAAATCGTTGTGTTCCTATGCAGAAATCATAAAGAAATTCATGTTGTTTCTTAGGAAACAATGACTATGATAAAGGAATTGAAATGCATCTATGAGGAAAGCATTAAATTCTTTAAAGTTGACAATCCTTACTTTTCCATGAGAAACAATAACAAAACATAATGTTGTAAATGGAATTTTATCTAATCATTATTTACTTCAATTGTTGGTAAATACTAACAGTAAACCTTGTGAATAGTAATTCAAACAAAGGAACAGTAAATCATTCAAAACTGACAGTAAGAAGAAATAATAATATAGAAAAGACAATAAGTGTTACAGGACTAGGCCCATAGTTTCTATAATCTAACCATCTTGAAGTTAACTCAATACACTAGATTAAAACCAAATCGCCAAAATCTTCATTAATATGCAACAGTAAATTACAGGAAAGCCTGTGAAAAATTAAGATAGTCTGATTCTTCAGTCACCTTTTTACAGTTGACAACAATAATTCACCTGATTTACTAGAGTTTAATCATGCTTTTATATTACAACATAATTCTAAATTTAAAATAGTAAAGCTATCCTGAGAATTGAAAGATTCTTAGGATGATTGAGTCAAGCTATAAAATATTCAGAATCCCTTCCGGAATAACAGATTATGCCCCATTTCCGGCTGTCTTGTGTATATAAGGTGTGAATCTTTGGTCAACGTGTTGCAAATAGTCCAAACAGTTTCCTTATGTCTCGGGTTTCCTCAGTGATTCAAGGAACAACAATCAACATCAAATCTTTCCTGCCCACATATTAACCCAAATCGTGAGTTAATAACATCTTTAATATTCAAATTCATTCATCAATAAGTTAAAATATCAAAAATGGTTATTAACTCCTTTATAGAACTCCTTAGCATCCAAATTATTATAATCTAAGCTCAAAAAGCTTGAAAAAATAACTATGAACTAAGGAAATGAGGCGAAGAATTATACCAATTCCAAGGCCCAACATCACCCCCTAGCTTACCTTTTTGCATGCCCTCATGCAAAGGGATGGTTGAAATGCAAAAGGGTTAAAGAGTAGGTTGGGTAAGGTCACTTGCCATAGTGTCTAAATTCATTCCTACTTTTGATTTTCTAGAATGCTATTGACTTACCTACATTTGATAACTCATACTCGACCTTGTAATCATCTAGAGGATACCAAATTATAGGACATTTATATCTACATCCAAGCCAATTAGGTCCCTCTGCTAGGACCAAGTGAGCATAGTCCCGCACCCTTCTTACTGCAGCTTCAAAGTTCCTGAAACTAAATTTTTTTAATTCATTAGTTGACATATTCCACCTCTGCTTAGCATCTTGTAGAGATTCAATTTTAATTTCTTCAAAATACTCAAGTCCAGTCCATAGAACATCGTTATGAATAGGTGATAGGGCAGTAATAACGCCATGACCCTCCATAACCTTCTTGTGTTTAATGAGTGTACGCAAAGGGCTTTTCAGCTTGCCCTTGACCTAAAGGTCCAGGCCATTCTCTCTTTGCTGGAATATTTCATGTGCTTTGGACCATTTTATCTGATTCCTCGCAAAAGAGATGAATGCCTGAAATTTCACATCACCAATGAGAGGGCTGAGGTATTCATCTCTTTGGTCTTCCAAAAAGACATTATGCATATATAATTCACACAAGAAATATTTTTTGTGATCATCCTGTTGTTGAAAAGACTTAATAAAATCAGAAACATTATTAAATTAATAAGGTTGTCTAGATTGAACGGCCTTAATCTTGAGCAAAAGGTATCACTCTAATAAAAACAAAGCATAAATTTTAGCTGGGCATCTAAAAGACAGATCATCAGAATAAATGGAACAAACTTCCTTTGTTTTCTCCAGGGATTTTCGAGCTGGCCTTGTACAGTCATTACCTTTTTATTTGTTGCCCTCAATTTAGCATAAGTTTCATCCTCAGTGATTGTTAATGCCTTAAATTTTTGCAGCAATTCTTGATGCTCCCTTAGGGGCACCACCTCTCCTTGATACTGTGTCAAGGTTTCTTGTTGTTCTTCCAGTTTCTTATTTAACACCTGAATGGTAGCATCTATGATTAAAGGGGTGTAAGGCGGTACTGACTCTGTCTGAGTAGTCCGATCAATAAGAACTAAAAATTATGTTTGAGTAGCCACTTCAACATTCATCACATTGATGTCTAATACATCCATGTCAGTCTATTCCTATAGTAAGAGAAAGGGTTTCTTCCGTCTGAGTTTTTGTAGAGGCCAAAAAGTTCTCATTTTGGGCCTCAAATGTTCGAGTTTATCTCTTTCCTTTATAATGACTCTTACTGTTTCTTAACCATTTTATGAGCTTATTTAATTTTCTTTGTACTTTACTATTTTCTCTTTTAAGAAACTCTATTTTATGACCAATTTTTCTTTTTCTTTTTTCAACAATTTTTTCGGTCTAGACGACTGAAGTAGAGGGAGTAGCAATGACAGTCTTGGGTCTTTCAATTACAATTTCTTTATATGTGGTGATAGTTACAGGTTCTACAGGGCCCTCATCAGACTGGGGCATGCCGAAAATATCATCATTAGTATCTTGTCTCATATGAGAGCATACAATTGTTTCTTCAGGAGGAGAACAGTGTTCCATAATAGCTACAATGGAATCTATTGAATTTTCTTGGGGAGAAGTATCTCCAATGTCTTCTGAGGATTCCAGAATAATGATAGCTATTGAACTAGAAGGGGAGATAGGAGAGTTGGGCATCGGGGTTCGTTCGGGAAAATTTCCCGAACAACTCACAACTTCGTCAAAAATCACAGAACTTAAAAAGGTTCCCAACCCTTCCAATACTCGGGCTATCTCTGTTTCATGCACTTGGGGTGAAATTTCTCGATGTGTTTCTTGTATATCAGGCAACTCCTGGGCTCCACTTTCTTCTATTGGCTACACACTAGAATCTGCAGGATTCCTTGTTCTAGCTAGTCTGGATGACCTTCTTCGTTTACAGGTAGGGAGACCAGAAGGGAAGCTATTCTCTTTTCGGACTTGGTCAACTTTTGTGGAGGTGGGCTTTGGGCTTTTCCCTTTGTAATCCCCCCCTTTCCATGTTTGCCTCTTCATTTTCTGCTAGTTTCTCATATTCTATGGTACATGTTTCAATTCACAGTGGAAGCTCAATGTTTTTCACAAATTCATTCCAAATTAAGTGAACTTGTTTCAATTGTTTGACAACTATTAATTTTATAATAAAAGGGTGGCTTATTTCTGACAATTGACTAGAAATTACTATACTTTTACAAGGCAATTTTACAGTTGTTTTTAGCTTCAAGCACGCTACCCACGAAACCACCTGTCGGGGGGGCTCCCAAAGGTCGCAGCCGCCCCCCTCGGACCCCCCCTGTAGCGAATATTTTATGGGCGGCGTTGCCGCCCCCATTTCGAACTGGGGTCGGATGTGGCGATATCTTTGAATATAGAATATAATCAGGCTCCACACCCAACAATATCCCACTTGGAGACTGATTGTAGCAACTCCGCCGCTGCTCCATTTGCTGGAAAATGACTCCTCTTTGGACCTGGATGTTTCTCATCTTCATCGTCATCCTTGAAGACCAATTGAAACTGAGCATATTCTCAGTTTCTCCCTGGTTACAACTTTTGTTAGCATTTCTGCAGGATTCTAGCTAGTGTGTATCTTTTCCAGCTTTAACTCTCCATCTTCCAACACTGATCGTATGAAATGGTACTTGAGCTGTATGTGTTTAGTCCTGGAATGAACTGCTGAGTTATTTTCAAGATGAATGGCACTTTGGCTATCACTGTATAATGTGCCCATATCATGCTCCTTACCCAATTCACCCATAAACCTTTGTGACCAAATCATTTCTTTACTAGCCTCTGTAGCAGCAACATACTTTGCTTCTGTTGTTGAAAGTGCAACAACACTTTGTATTTTTGAAACCCAACTGACAACTGTTCCTCCAACAGTAAATACATATCTTGTAGTGCTCCTCCTGTTATCTCTGTCACCTGCCATATCTGCATCAACATATCCTTGTAAGGAGATGTTTTAACCACCAAAGAATAATGCTTGATTTGTGGTACCTTTCAAATATCTAAGAATCCATTTCACTGCCATCCAATGTTCCTTTCCTGGATTGTTCATGTACCTGCTTACAACTCCCACTGCATGTGCAATATCAGGCCTTGTGCAGACCATTGCATACATTGCTTCCAACTGCTGATGCATATGGAACTTTAGACATATAATCCATGTCTTCTTGGGTCTTTGGGCACATTTCCTTACTAAGTTTGAAATGGCTAGCAAAAGGTGTACTAACTGGTTTTGCATTGTGCATGTTAAATATTTTCAACACCTTTTGTATGTACTCATTCTGAGACAATGTTAATTTATGATTTTTCCTATCTCTAGTTATTCTCATACCAAGGATTTGTTTTGCAGCTCCCAAATCCTTCATTGCAAATGAATTTGCCAATTTTCTTTTGAGCACATTTATTTCCTGCATGTTAGATCCTGCAACAAGCATGTCATCTACATACAATAACAATATAATATAGCTGCCATCATTTTGCTTTCTCAAATAAACACAATGATCAGAGTGACATCTAGTATAACCTTGTTCAAACATAAACTTGTCAAATTTTAGATACCACTGCCTTGGAGCCTGTTTTAAGCCATACAAGCTCTTCTTCAACCTGCACACTAGCTTCTCCTTCCCTTTCACCTCATATCCTCGTGGCTGCTGCATATATATCTCTTCCTCCAAATCCCCATGGAGAAAAGTTGTCTTTACATATAACTTCTCAAGATGCAAATCTTCAGCTGCTACAAGACTTAAAATAGTTCTGATTGAAGTCATTTTAACAACAGGAGAAAATATTTCATCAAAATCAATACCTTTCTTCTGTGCAAACCCCTTCACCACAAGTCTAGCTTTATACCTCTGTTTTCCTCCATCTTCTTCCTTTAGCTTGTAAACCCATTTATTCTTCAATGTAGTTTTTCCTACAAGCAACCTTCATAAATCCCAAGTTTGGTTATGCATTAGGGAGTCCATCTCTTCTTCCATGGCTACCTCCCACTTCTTCCTGCTTTCAACCTGCATTGCTTCTTCATAACATTCGAGTTCACCGGAATCAGTCAGCAATAAATAATATAATGAAGGAGAGTATCGTTCAGTGGGTCTACTTATCCTGGTAGATCTTCTAACACCACTTTCAGGTGTTTGGGGTGCCTGTTGTTGTTGTGGTGGTTGCTGCTGTTGTGGTTGTTGATTATTATTATTTTTAGGCACCTTTACTTTTTCAGTGATTTCATCAAGAACTGTGTATTCCTTGTTTTCCTTTTCCTGTTTCTTTTCCTATAACTGATTCTTATACAAGACATTTTCATTGAATATTACATCTCTGCTCCTAATGATTTTGTGATTTTCGTAATCATATAAGCAATAACCAAAATCATTAACACCATATGCAATAAAGGTACATTTATTTGACTTTGCCTCAAGCTTTGTTCTATTTTCTTTATCAATATGGACAAATGCCTCACAACCAAAAGGTTTTAAAATAGAGTATTTTACCTTTTTACCTGTCCATGCTTCCTCTGGAACACCACCATCCAAGGAACTTGAAGGCCCTCTGTTTATTAGATAAACAACAGTATCTACAACATCAACCCAAAACTGTAAAGGCAATCCTGCATGCAATCTCATGCACCTTGCATGCTCCATGATTGTTCTGTTCATCCTTTCTGACACACCATTTTCTTGTGGTGTTCTTGGAACTGTCTTCTCTTTGCGAATTCCATGCTCTGAACAGTACCTATCAAACTCTTTGCTGCAATATTCACCTCCATTGTCTGATCTAAGACACTTCAATTTCTTTCCTGTCTCAATCTCAACCAAAGCTTTCCATTTCTTGAAAGTACCAAATACATCAGATTTATTCGTAATATAATAAATCCAAGTTTTTCTAGTTGCATCATCAATAAAAGTAGCATAATAATGAGAGCCACCGAGAGATGATACCTGAGCAGGTCCCCATACATCTGTATGCACAAGCTCTAATTTTTCATTCTTCTTTTCTTTCCCAACTCTGAGAAATCTGACTCTCTTCTATTTTCCATAAATGCAATTCTCACAGAAGTCCAAATCAACATTCTTCAAACCCGGCAACAAATTCCTTGAGTGAAGAACCTTCATCCCCTTTTCACTCATGTGTCCGAGCCTATGATGCCATAATGCTGCATCTGCTCCTTTGGAGGTTAAAGCATTAATAGTGTTAGAAATACCATTGCATAAATACAATGTACCAACCTTTTCACCTTTTGCTATTACCAGGGCTCCTTTGGTGACCTTCCAAGCTTTATCTGTGAAAGTTGTCACACAACCTTCACCGCCTAACTGCCCTGTTGAAATTAGATTTTTCTTTAGATCTGGAACATGCCTTACCTCCTTTAATAGCCATTGGTTTCCATTCAGCTGTTTTACAAGAACCTTACCCATTCCAACTATTTTACAGGGTTTATCATCACCCATATGAACTTGTCCAAAATCTCCTTGAACATAGTCATGAAAGTATTTCTTATCAGGTGTGGCATGGAATGAAGCCCCTGAATCTACCACCCAGGAATCAATAATATTTTCGAAAGAAAGAATCAAAGCATCTTGTAACACCTCACCTGTCACATTTTCTTCAGGATTGTTTTCTTGCTATGCATCTCCTTCTTTTCCCTTTCGAGATCTACAGTCTTTCTTTAGGTGTCCTTTCTTTCCACATTTCCAGCACACTATCCCCGATCTGGACTTGGATCTGCCTTTGCTTGATTTACTGCGATATCCTGAGCTCTTTCCTCTTTCCATTTTTCTTCCTCTAGACTCTGCACTCAAAGCATTTCCCAATGTCTCACCGGAGCTTTTCCATCACATTTCCTCGCTAAGGATAGCACCGACAACATCATCAAACTTTAAAGTACTAGATCCAGAAACGGAGTTACTAATGGCCATTACCAAACCATTCCAACTTTCCGGTAATGAGCACAAGAATAACAGAGCTCTAACTTCATCATCAAAGTTTAACCCTACAAAACTTAGCTGACTTGTAACTGTATTAAAATCATTTAAATGGTCTGCAACAGATCCACCTTCCGACATCTTCGTTTCATGAGAAATACCTTGTTTGAGGCCAAGGGTTTTTCATATAGTTTCGACAACGCCTGAATCAAACCCTCTGTCGTGGTTTCCTTCGAAATGTTGAAGGCGACTAACGCAGCAAGGCACAACTGTATTGTTCCGAGTGCCTTTCTATGGAGAAGGTTCCATTCTTCATCTGTCATACCTGTCGACATCTTTGATTTTCCGCCAATGGTATTACAAAAACCCTAACTTCCTCATATCATATATCTGAAGATATAGCGACCAAAGCTCTAAAATTGGGACCCAAGGTTCCACGAGATTTCATCTCACATGGGTTTTTTCTTTCGCTTCTAAAACGTCGCAGAAATTTTTTTATAGCAAAAGTGCCACGATGACCTGTTTGGAGCAGCGAAACTCTAGAATCCAAAGCTCTGATACCAAAATTTATGAAACCAGCTCACAAAATGATAGAAAAGATAGATCAACGCCTTATAAATAAGCCTCTTCGAGGGGGAAACCTCCTTTACATTACACAAATGAACAATTCTTAGATGATACAAATGGAAAGACCTCCTTTCTATATATAGGAGTCTAAGGGGTCATAATATAATCAGATCCAACATAACAATAATAATTTAAGGGCACAATAATAACATTAGTGGGCTTCTATGAGGCACACTAATAACAATATGGGGACTACATGGGCACAAAAATATAATAAGGGGGTTGTACTAATAACAATAATGGGTTACACTAGTAGTATAGGGACCTAACAAAAGTGAAATTTTCTTGGAAAATAACGCTTCATATCATTCAAAGAGAAAGCACATTGATGTTCAGTATCACTTTGTGAGGGATATGATAGAAGACAAAAAGGTTATGCTGGTAAAGGTGGACACTTTGAAGAATACTGCAGATGCATTGAAAAATATGTGGGCTCTGAGAAGTTCTCTTGGTGTAGAAAAACAATGGGTGTTGCAGGGCTAGATAAATGACTAAGCTCTCTTATGGCCCCCTGTGGAAAGAAACCAACAAGTGGGAGAATGTTGCGTTGTGTTATATTCTTTCCACGACTAGCTCACATAGTTAACTGGGGGGTTAGAAGGGGGGCAGAGCCCCCCCCTTCATTGCACCAATTGCGTAGCGGGGGGAGTCACAAGGGGTTTGAGGGGTGTAGGTAACCCCACTCTAATTTTGTTTTTGGACCCTATATTAGGTTGGGCAGACCTACCTATGGTTTTGTGCATGATTTTTCACACATGGTTTTTGGTCCATGGTTTTGGACGCGATGGTTTTCGGTCCATGGTTTTGGATGCGATGGTTTTTGGTCCATGGTATTGGATGCTTCGACATGTATAAATATGTATTGTAACATTGAAAGGAACATAATGAAAAATCAATCTGGTAGTCACGATTTTAGGATCCAGGGGAAAATATCTATGTATATGTGTTTTATGTGTTATACTCTCACATTGTTTATTTTCCGTGTTTTAGAATTCGTATGCAGGTAATTTCTGTACAGGGTTAAAACCTACACTCTACTGAAGAGAAGAATTTGTTTTCACTTCATAACTTATATGGAACTTGAAGAGATGTTGCACTGGCTCTTGAAGCTCATAAGCATAAAGTTAAATATCAGTACGATAAGCACATTAAGTCCCGTTCTTACAAAGAGGGCGATGTTGTCCTTATCTATGATCAAAATAATGACCTCTTAGGGGCAGGGACTCTATAAAGGATGTACCTTGGTCCCTATATCGTCACTAAGGTCCTTTCTAAAGGGGCCTATAAACTAACAGATTGTGATGGCATCCCACTCATCAAGCCCTGCAACAGGATCTATCTAAAGAAGTATTATGCTTGAATAACATATAATTTGTACTTTTATGTAAAAAAAAAATTCATTCTTTTGGTGTGCTTCTTTTCTTCTTTCTTGTTTTTTCCTAAACTTGGTTGTTTGCCTTATGGTTATTTATTTTGCGCGAATGTCGTAGTAAATCTTACCATATTTTGGCTATGCGAATAGTGCCAGTCGTCATGCTTGACACATTGCTTCAGCTTAATGGGTTCTTTACACACCTACTTTAGAGCTACTTAGTTCTGGTGGAGTCTTCCTTGGCCCCGCTACTAATAACGTTGTCGAATGCACTACAGTTATCAAACTCCTTTCAGAGGCCCTTTCTTTCAGCGTTACCAACTTAGTAGTAAAGCTAGACTCCCAACTAGTAGTTATGCATTTGAATAATCATTATCACATTCATAACCCAATTTCTTTGCGTCAATACTTAAGAGTTCATCTTTTGGAATGAATCTTTGAGCTCATTACTTATCAACATGTTTCGAGAGAATCTGATGCCTTAGTTGATTCATTAGAAAATTATGTATTTGATTAGCATCTATCACATTTATTATAGTTGCAAGCATAAGTGTATATTTCCATTGAAAAATACATAAAAAAATAAATACACCATAACACGCCAAAAAATATATGTATATATATAGATTGAAGTTTTTACAAAATCCCAAAACTTGGGTGTTTTTACAAATGGTTTCATCAAACATAGCATGGCACCCTACCACTATACTATCTACTCTTGTTGAGCCTGCTGCTCGTGATAACATATCACCGCCTATGCTATACTCCTAAGAGGTACAAGAAATCTCTTTGGAACACCTGTTGTGCGCTGCTATACATGGATAGGTATATCCCTCATGGGAAGAGGTGGGACACCCATTGTCAATCCCTTGAGGTTTCTCAAAACCTCTCATAAAATTTGTACATCATTACCCCCTTCGACAATTTTCATGGCCCAGTTGTTGTTCCAACCCCAAGAAACTACTCACCTCATCTTACATGGAAGAGGATAGTAGTAGGACGTACTGGTGTCACTTATGTGTCATGCCAACACTCATGTCAATTTGTTTCATACGAACTAAACAAATTGAATAAAATTCAAAAGTAAAAAATGCTTTGTCACTAATTCTTCCTCTTACCTATTGGGTGCCACTGAGTACCTGGGGACAGGACTGGCTCTCGATCTCCTATGTAGTTGATACTTGCATATGGAAATTCTTCAATCATAGGGATCTGAGCTTGCATCCAGACAAAAAATCTGCCCCAAAATATTTTACGTTGGGTCCACCTCATGTTTGAGGCATTAAGGTTGACCATCACTGCATCCTTGGTTCCCTTGGACCCTCTATGGCCATAATCACCTATGACCTCATAACGGGCACTCTCTCTAGAAAGAATGATACAATTAGTGTACCATACCGAAATTCTCTTTGGGATTGAGTCTTACAAGCTATCAATTCTACTTTCACATGTCTGAGAAGAATCTTGCACCAGTAAAAAAAATGTAGTTTTAAGCAATCTATTTCCTGTAGCATTTGGGTCTTTGCAGCTACATTTTGACTCTTAGCCCCTACCAGTCAAACGATCATCCATAAGATAGACCTTAATGGTCTTTCCTCACTCTTTTTACTGGAATTCTGTTGCTCATTTTTGAAGTACATGGTGTGCAAAAGCTGACAATTAAGTCACATGTGGCATGGGGATCAGGTATGCTTCATACCAAGTTCGCTCATTCTCCTCTGCATACCATTTTCTATGCTGAGTTCATGGTCCCCCACGATGAACACCCCTTGGTGCTCATCCCACATCTGAATTATTCTACTCAAGAGTTATTTTTATGCTTTCATGAGATCCAACTGTGCAAACTTAAGTAACCCACATCTTTGTAGCACTGCTAAGTTAGATCATTCAACATTTGCAATTGTTCTTTGTCATGGACTCTTTCTCTCCATAATTGCATTGTGCTAGATTTATCCTACCAAATTGACCTTGAATATTAATTTTTTCTTTATTAATCGAGCTTCTATAAATTAAAAATTAAAATTTTCATTTGGCTACATTAACAAGAGATTTTCACCTTTAACAAAGCATGTTAATGCACTCTCCCCATTTGGGTAGGGCATGTTAACGTGCCCAATATGCCAAGGTGATCGTGTTACCCAACCAAGGGATTTAGGGCTTGACTAAAAACTAAAAGTTTACGGTCAAAACTGAAAACAAAGGAATTAACTGAAAAAACAAGATCTTAACTCTTACTTGTAACTGATGGGAGTCAAAATAGTGGCTTGTATTGTGTGAAATTGCCTTTGGGAACTCTACCTGTTCTTTTCTCTCCAACTAGCTCTTACCAACTGAATTGGTGCAAATGAGGACTTCAAATCCTATTTTATAGCCATTGGAGGTGTGCCTAACCCTAAACTTAGTCATTTTGAAGTAAATTTTCCATATTTTTCTAAACGAATCAATCCTAGTCCCTATTGTGCAATTTGTTGATATAACCTATGTTGTTTCAAGTGATCTTTCGGAAAATTGAACATGACAGACTAGATGGGATTTTTCTTTTTAGGGACTTTTTCTTACTTGTTAAACAGAAAAAAATTTGGAGTTACCTTTTTTTGGGCTCGTTAAACTCCTACGAAAAAATTTGAGCGGTTCTTTTTAGTCTTTTTGTCACTCTTTAAATTGAAAAAGATACTATGAGTTTTCTTTCTCTGACTCATTTAAAATTTTACGTAGAATATTGAGTTTACTTTGTTCCCCTCATACTCATAACAAAATGAAGTCGATGTCTATTGAGCATAGGTTTCTTTCTTTATCCAAACTCAATGGATTAACTATGGAAAATGAACTATGTTGGGTATATTATTAACCCTTTGTCGCACCTGGTCATCAACCATGACAAAGGTACTTGCTTGGAGTCTTCTCTAATCTCTTTTCAGACTCTCTAAATGTGAAAAGACCGCTGAGTTAACCCTTTCTGAACTCGTTAAAGCTAAGAAGATTGGGGAAAAATTGGACTAAGCAGTGGTTATTATATCTATATTTGACGAACTTTTCGCAGCAATTTACTGTCCCTCCCTTGAACATGACACTTTTCCCATCATATTCCTCTTTTTCATCCTCTTTGAGAACCCTACCAATTTGTGAATCTTGCCTTGGTACACTGATGTCCATGCATCTTCATGTCCTTCCCCTCCTAGTGTTCATGAATCGAAGCTACCATGTTTTATTGGTGTCATGCCTTCTATTATTTAAGGGATTTTCTACAATTTGTTACATTTATCAACCATCCGATATATGCCTATTTCCCTTAGTCAATTCATCCTATTATTCTACTTTATCTTCAAAAATAAATTATTTTTTCCCATTTCGTGTCAATTGATGTAGGACTCCTTATTGCCTGTCTTTGATAGGTTCCTTCCTATCAACTTCAACACATTATCTAGGAAGTGAATCGACAAACACCATAATATCCTAGAGCTTATAGTCCTCAGTGGTAGGTTTCCGTTTGTTTTATTATGGGTTTTCATTATTGGATCCCACTTGAATGATTCTACGAGTGTTCGACCTCAAATCCTTTATTCACACTTTCGAGATTGTATTGTGCATACTGGAGACCATCATCCTTATCGGTGGCCATCCTCATGTCTATTAATGGTTCTCATCATTAACAGGTTAATCAAACAAATTCTTGCATGTTTGGAATTTATTCACATCTGTAGAATTGTGCTATTATGTGACAATGACAAAGACCTTGGGATGAGACTTACATCAGTTACCCTTTTTTCCTCTCCCAAGCTGCAATTATCTTTTTTGGAGATAACTTATCAGATTGGTTACATTAAGACATCCTTCCACATTTTGATTATCAATGGATGATCTATCATAGATCCATCCAACATCATTCTAGTTTAGCTATGGAGCAGGGGAATACCCGACTCAAGACATGATTATTATACATCTTTTGACATATGTGTGTTGTTTACAGGCCTCTTCCCATTCCAAAACTCTGCAACTCTCTCTCCTCAATTGTGATGTAAAGTATTTCTACCATCACCTTCTTCTCTGACCTCACACTTTAGGGGGGCATCTGATACACTGGAAAACACCTCATCATTGGCTGAGAGTGGAAGAACATGTTTTGACTAGAATAAAACCTTGATTACAGGTCTATTTTCCACAATAACACACCTTGAAAGACTTGCAAGGATCATGTTAATGGTAGTAAATAACTGGTAACCTATGTTACCCTATCCGAAAACACTTTGTATCTTCATTATGGTTGTGTTACCCAAGTTTCACGATCCCACAAGAAAAAATCACGAGTCAACTCACATAATCTTCATTGTTTACTCAACGTTGACTCTGAAAGCTCGAAAATATTACCTCAAACCCATCTATGGATGTTTCCTATCCTAGCTAAAACTACCAAGTTGGGAGAAAGAAATAAAGTAGAGGGAACAACTTCCATCCTCTTAGATTTTTCCAAAAATGAACTGGTGAAGCAATTGGTAAAATCAAAGCCTCCCATTGCCTATATATTCGAGGGTAGGCTACTAAAATTAGGATTGGAACTCATGCATTTTTATGTTGTCAAGTTCTTGATTGAGAGAGAGGTTGAGGAGGTAGGAGTCGGAGGAGGTTGGATTGCAATACTCTATGGTTGTAATATTCCCTCATTATTTAATAATATGAATTTGATGTTGTTTTTTCCATTTCATGGTCTCATGCTTATATTGTCATGTTTATGCTACTATGATTAGGATTTAGGTTCATTATGGTTGAATTTCATGATTATGGTGTTGTTCATTTGTTAGTATGTTGAACTGATTTGGTTTATATGTGTTTTGGATATTACGTGTGCTTGTCTTATGTGCAGGTCTCATTCTTGGAGTTGGCCAAGGACTCTTCCTTTTCTACACCGACTGCTCCAACAAATCTTCACAAAAGGACAAACATGTTGTTATTCACCCTGAGTTTGTCAATTTCAGGTGTTCTTTATGTATCATTCAATTCATCTTACCTTTGCATCCTTAGATCCCTTACTCTGTCTGCCTTAGGTTTTGGGAAAACTTGAGAGGGTTTATTGTCCATCATTCAAGCAATTTTCCCTACAAGAATTCACATGTAGCTCTATGTGGTATCCCCTCCCAATTCGTGACATGCACTTATTTGATTTAAGAAAGTGATTTTATTTCATTGTGAAAGCTTATGCATAGGAGAGGCATCACTGTAGTCTATGCTGAGGTCAATGCCACGACCCCTCCTCTATTCCATGCGATGTCATTCTTTTGAATGTGTGGTGATAAGACTGTGAGTAATGGACATAGTTGGAAATCGACCTCCATTGAAACCTTCAACATTCAAGGAGAATGTGATAGATTGCTACAGAGGCATAAAGGAAGACATTCAGATCTGAACAAGAAAAGAAGCAAGGAAATCCTACTTAGGGAAAATTGTAGTGAATGGGATAAAAAACTTTGGGAAATGACTTCCCTCAACTCCTTAATCAATTGTTTTGGAAGGTGGTGGATGGAAAATACAAGTGTATTTGCCTCAGAGGCTGGCCATGTTGTTGCTCCCAAGGTTGATGTTGAATTGAAAATTGCCAAGATATTTAGAATTCATAGTTAAAACTCGATGTGGACATTGAATTTGTCAAGGAATTAACGTCGACTCCAAGATGGCATGCCCTGAATGTTTGGATTGTTAAGGTGAAAAACTGCCTAAATAGAAATTCGAATTGGGTTAGAGTTCCTTTTATTGCTTGCTACTTTAATTCAACAGTTAGAAAGGCAATTAATTCATGTTGGAAGACACTTTGGATATCCATTGTGCCGTGGACGAGTGTTTTGTGTTTTGATATTCTCTAGAATTCCCTTGGGGGAACAAACAGGGTCTAACAAGCCCCTCTCTCTATCTAGCCTCCACTCAGTGTTGCAATTGTTAAAGCGACCTCAATGCTGTCTATAAGCGATAATTTTTTTATCCTTGGAATTCTGGCTATGGAGTCTCTTGTCACCCGAATGGATAGGATGGAAGAAAACATAAGTCTTCTACTCTGAAAGCTAAATCAGCTATTTGACTCAGCCATGATGATAATGGAGCTCATGGTGGAAGATAAGACTCAACAAAGAGAACAAAGGATGAAGTGGAGAAATTGTGATAGCAAGTGGAGGATTTGAGTGCTATTATTAAGTCAATGACCCTTAATTCCCCCTCAAACCGATGAAATGAATTTAATTGTTGGTAATGTGGTTAATATCGATGTGAATGTGCCTCTATCAGAAGAGGGTAATTCCAAATCTTAGTTTATAGGTTAATTGTAATAGACTTTTCTCATGTTTTGTACATTTTGTATGATCTAATAGGTCTTTTGGAAAGCCATTACATCCAAAGACCTTACTCTTATTAGGAAAGTGGGTTATTAGAAAAGTATCTTAGATGGTATATTTGATGAGGTTTCAGTCTCATCTGACCTCAATTTGTAGACAAATGTAATCACCTGATGTATAGGCTTTGATCTACGTGTAGAGTTTTTGCATAATATAAGATTCTCATTATGGTTAAAAAAGGTATAGTGTTTAAACTATAAAAATTTTATGGCTATCTCTATGGCATTGCCAACCCTCTTTTTTTCATTTTATAGCATGTTTTTGACTTGTAGGACTAACATGTGCTCTAAGTAACCATGACCTAGGGGCATCTAAACTACCAAAATCACTCAAGGATCGTAAACCTTGGCTAGCTTATAGATTGAAACCAATCATGCAAAAAGGATTTGAATTTAAAATTGAAAGACATGAAAATGAGCTTTAATTTATTTATGTATCACGAGGCAAAGACCATTTAATATAATCTCTCTTTGCGCTATAAAACTATCATAAATTTTACTACAACCCCTTTTAATAATATATTTTTACCAATAATAATAATAAAACAAGATACACCAAACACCAAATTAGACTAATCATATTCATAAGTATATATAAAACTAATCATTACTCTTCCTTATGTATTATGTAACAATATTTTAAACTTATCAAACCTTTTTCACTTCATTGCATTGATAGGCGCATTCTTGAATTTGAATGAATCATAAATTTACTTTCAACAAAAAAATTTACCACTTTAAAATTCCAAATTAGGCAAAATTTTAAACATCTTCACTCCCACTACCATTTCCTAAATCAAAGTGAAAAGGTTAATTCAACACAAAGAATCCAAAATCTTGCTGTAAAATATTTTAACATTTCTTTTAATCAATTATTTGTAAAATGAATCTTTAAAAGAAAATCATATCCTAAGGATAAATTAAAATCTATATACACATAAACATATCCATGTCAAAGTTTTTATATTCGAAAATATTCATTTGATGTAGTTTTATTATAAATTTTGTTATCATGGCATGTAAAAAACATCATTAAATCTAATATTAATATTATAATATTAATACTATTCAACTTAATACCTTTTAATTAATACAATATTAAACTTAATATAATATTAATTTTTTTATATTATAATGATATATATTAACTCTAGATATATATGGGAGGGAAGAACAAAGACATAGAGTGATAGAGGTCAAGAGATAGAGGGAGTCAGAGAAAGGAGAAGAGAGGTAGGGATAGAGATAGAGTTGGAAGGAGAGAAAGGGAGGGAAGTAGAAAGACATAGAGAGAGAAAAATGGAAAGAGAGAGGGAGTGACAAGGAAGAGATGGAGAGAGAATTTTTATGCTTGGGGGTAAGATAGAGAGACAAAGGAGAGATGGAGAGAAAGGGGGGAGAGAATGAGAGAGAGGGAAAGAGGGGGGGAGATAGTGACAAAGTTGGAGGGAAGAGAGAGAGAGAGAGAGCTGAGGGGGAGAGATAGAGAGAGGTGGGAGAGAAAAGAAGAGAGAGTAAGGAACATAGCAAGGATGTGAGAGAGATGGAGAGAGGAAGGGAGAGAGAGGAAGGTAAGAAGAAATACACATGTAGAGAAAGGCGGAGAGAGTGAGAGGGAGTGATAACGAAGAGGGAGAGATGAGAGTAGGAGGGAAGAGAGATTGAAGGGGGAAGAGAGGGAGAGAAGGGGAAGAGAAAGAGTGAGGGAGAGGAAGAGGGAGGAGAGAAGTATTGATATGGAGAAAGAGTGTGTATTTTTTGGGGGTGATATAGAATGACAAGAGAGACAGAGGGAAAGAGAGATATAGATGGAATGTGAAAAAAGGGAGGAAGAGACAAATAGAGAGAGGGAAAGATAGATAAATATGGGGAGAGAGAGAATGTGTGTTTGGGGAGTGAGATAGAGATACAAAGAAGGAGAGATAGAGGGATATATAGATATAGATGGGGGGGAGAGGGAAGAAGATTTCTTACACTAGATGCATTTATTTTTGTGTAGATGGTGATTTCTAATCCTATTTGATTACTTGCATTGAAGGAGATAAAATAAATTAAAGGGGAGAGGGGGAATGAAAAGAGAGAGAAGAAGAGTAGTGCGAGAGGTAGAGAAGGATAAGAGAGAGAGAGAGGGAGACACAAAGATGGAGGGGGAGAGAGGAGGATAGATAGAAGGAGATAGGGAGGGGGAAAGTGACAGGGTTAGAGGGGATAAAGAGAGAGAGAGAGAGAGAGAGAGAGAGAGAGAGAGAGAGAGGGGGGGGGAGAGAGGAGGAGAGAGATAAGGAGAGAGGGAGGGAGAAAGTGATAGGGTTAGAGGGCAAAGGGAGAGAGAGAGTGATGGGGGGATAGAAATGGATAGAGAGGAAGGAGGAGAGAGAGGAGGAGAGAGGGAAGGAGAGAGAGAGGAGGAGATATGGAGTTGGAAGGGGAGAGAGGGATGGAAGAAGAAAGACAGAGAGACAAAGAAGTGGAGAGAGAGAAAGAGGGAGTGACAAGGGAGAGATGTAGAGAGTGTGTGTATGTTTGGGGGTGAGATAGAGAGACAAAGAAGGAGAGATGGAGGGAGATATAGATATGGATGGAGGGGGGAGAGAGGGAAGAATATTTCTTACACTAGATGCATTGATTTTAACATACATGGTGATTTCTAATACTATTTGATTACTTGCACTAGATGCATTGATTTCAGTGTAGATGTTGATTTTTAATGATATTTGATTTCTTGCACTAAATGTATTGGTTTTAGTGTAGATGTTTATGTTTAATCATATTTGATTGCTTGCACTAGATGCATTGATTTCAGTGTAGATGTTTTCTAATTCTATTTGATTTCTTGCACTAGATGCATTAATTTCAATGTAGATGGTTATTTATAATCCTATTTGATTGCTTTCACTATATGCATTGATTTCATTGTAGATGGTGATTTATAATCCTATTTGATTGTTTGCGTTAGATGCACTAATTTCAACGTAGATGTTGATTTCTATTGATATTTGATTGCTAGCACTATATGCATTGATTTTAGTGTAAACATGATTTCTAATCCTATTTGATTGCTTGCACTAGTGTTATAAACATTTTTGGGCACTGCAACCCCAATCATAAATGTCCATAAAACAAGGGCTCTTAATTCCCTAAAAGTGTTGTTCCAACCTCTAAAAGAACAAGGCCAACTGATTACATCTTCTCCCAGAAGTTCTCCATGAAAAACAACTCAGAACTGGTCAAAACTGGACCATCTCACCTACTCGATGGTCAAAGTGTGCTGCACCCCACCTAAATACACACGGTAGGTGCGATGCATACTTAAAATCCCTTCTATGGGGTGCGATGGGCGAGAATGGACAAATGGCAAGGTCAATCTACAAGGTGGAGGATCATGGAATCTTCCAGAAACTTCTCCTGTGACACTTGCCTCTCTGCATTCGCCCAGGGATGAGTAAGAGATCATCAATGTCCAAGTGGAATCAAGAACTATCAGAGAGAGGACACTAATCAAATCTCAAAAGCTGACTCACCCCCCTCGCAAACATCTATATATGGATCTCGCATCCTAGAGATCTAGAGGCTGTAATTTTGTATCTTGTAAGGAAGTGCTGCTGGTTTCTTAGTGTAACATCATAGTGTTAGGTGATCTAAGCTTTTCATGAGGTGAAGAAGGGCTTTCTTGCTGAGAGGATGATGCTGGGTTAGAACAATTGGTTGTAATCCTCTTTGCTATTCTTGATCATTAATAAAGCTATTCAAGTTTTCCTCCACATTCTTGCATGATTGATGATATATGCATTTGTGTGGTCAATATATATCTGGTCCTATATTGTTTATGATAGTAGATCTATTTTCTTGGATAGTGTTATGCTGCTTTGATTCTACAAGTGCTCTTTGAAGCTGGGTAGACGAGGAAGCGAGTGGAAAAGATCTATCAGAAGGGAGAGGAATCAAGCAAGGAACCAAGCATAAGGGAGAGGTTGGTCCCCTTCTTTCCCCTCTTATCTACTTCTCATAAAGGAAAACGAAAGTGGTTTTAGTTTGTTTCTAAGGTAGCTACCAGCCTTAGTGGGACTAGCAGCTCTGCATACACACTAGATTTCCCGATAACAAATGGCGACTCCACTGGGGAGCGAATAGATTTTTTGTTTATCTACATTTGTTTACTTTATAAACTTATAGACGGAGCCTGAAGTCAAGCCAGCTAGCCTTCGAACTGCATTTGCTATACAAGTGAAAATTAGATCAATGCTGCTTCAGTCTATCTCCGGGTTTTGTTGATGAACTGAACAATCGATTTACAAGCTCTCTAATTGCCCTTGTGGTGGCTCTAGTAACCTCCTTAGATCTACCCCTATCATTGATTTACTAATTACCACTTGATCAGCCTAAATCCCTGAACTGAGCTGCAAACTGTGACCCGGAACCCAGTTGAAGTCTCGTGCCTAGACAATCGCACTGTCTCTTCTTTGAATTCTGGATGCATCGCACTTCCCGAGTGTAGTAGGTGCGCTGCATCTCTTTTTCCCTGTGTTATAGGTGTGCTGATCAGACAAGGCCTCTTTTGCTCTTAGATTTTGGTTTCTGTGTTCACTCTTTACAGCTCTATTCAGGAGTTTTGCTGTCTGTAGTCAGTACACCTCTATTGAAACCCCCTTCCTTGCCATTATTCCGCCTCCATTTTGCAAAGAACTATAAATGTTTTATGTATTTTGAGCCATTTCTAGTGCTCTTTACAAAGAAGTAGCGTAATTGAGTTGTCGTTTCTTGATTTGAAAGTGTCGCAAGTGTCGTTTTCAGTCATAGAAGAGAATCTGATTGTTCTCGATAGTCAATTACACGGTTACTCTTGTATTTGATTTGAATTAGTAGTTTTTCAAGTGTCGAAAGCAAGTTTTCAATTCCAAATCACAAAGTGTCGTCATTGTCTTCATTTTGTCTTGAAAAGAAACTTGTTAGTAATGTCACTTTGAAAAATAATTCATATTTGCGCTTAGCTTTCTTTTTATCATTCACACATTAAGAAGGCTGAAAACAAATACATGCATGTGCATTTGCATTTAAACTGTTTGTTGGTTTGATTTAGGACAATGCATATAGTGTGTGCTCTCTGCTCTATGTTGAAAGAATATCATCTCTCTTTCCTTAGTAGCTAGGATTTTCATTGCAAAAAGAAGATTAAACGATTGTTTATCATCTTAGATTGCATTTTAGGAATTGTACATCTACATCACGCGGTGAACCTGAAAGGCAAATTTCTTAAGCAAGATCAACTGTAAAATAAATTTAATGAATCTAAAAACGCTTTGGAACCTAACGCACAACATTTAGAAGTCTAGGCTAGAGACGTATTCCAACGTCGTAAAGCCTAGTAACTGTTGTTTTCATTGATGGTTGGGTGATTCCTCCACTTTGAGATGATAAGTGCCAGTACGGACTTGTGCTCCCACGTACCGTCGAGTATATATTGGGAGACCACAATAGGCTTTATCCTTTATCCATAGGAAGCCGTGTCTGCCGCCTTATCGATCGCAATGCACTGAAAACAACATTCATGAAGATTGACTACCGTACCATAAAAAGTATTCTGCAGTTTTGCGATTGCTTTGGTAATCCCTCTATCTAGATTTCTAGAGCAGTATCTTTCGTTCCTTTTCGGACTCCTTAAAGGAAAAGGTCCATCTGAGCACTTGTCACTTCAAGCTCATTCAAAATCGAAGGCGACTAGAGTCATCTTTTGTTTTTTATCGACTCTTAAAAATTGAAAAAACAAGTTGTGTCAAAGCGTCTAAAATTTATTTTAATCGGAATAAATATCACCTTTCCTACATTGGTCTTAGGTTGAGAAAAATGGAGTCCACCAACCAAGGAGTTCCCCTTGGGGGGAATCCTAGTCCTTTCTCCTCTTGGGGAGATGTTGGTGCGCCCCATGTGGCCACATTGTCGCTTCCAGGTTTGACAATCGGCTTGCCCATATGGCTCTTCTCAACCTCTGTCGTTCAGAACACTGTGATTCCTGAACAATCAAGTCAGCAACTAAATGATACCAGAGTTACCCCCCAACATTCTGTTTCGTCAAATTCTTCCTCTCCTCCTTCCTCTTCACTGGATGAAGCTGGTAAAGCCAAAAATCAAGTAACTGAGAAGAAGGAGAAGAAGAAGAAAGAGAAGAAGAAGAAGGAGCCAAAGGCGAAAAGGGGCAACCCAGCATCATCTAGCGAAAATCCACACACTGCACCGTCCAAGACTAAATCGCCATGTGTCATTTGCAAAGGAGACCAGTATCATCGAGATTGTCCTTGCATCCCTCGGATCTCAAGGGACTGGTCTCCTCGTTTGCATAATCTGGTGTCATCAACCTCTGATGATCATGTTGAAAGTACACCGTCAACTAGTGAAAGTGAAGCCCCTGGAAAAAAAGGAAAATGTAAATTTCCTTGTAAACTGTGTGAAGGCGATCACGTCGTCCACCATTGTCCCTTCTTAGACGAGGCTAAAAGAGTTTTGGACGACCGTCCAGTTTCACCGTTACGACTTCCTCCTGGATATAAGAAACTCTTGCCGAGTTCATCACTAGTTGAAAATTCGGCTGACACGCCATTGTGGTCGGCCGAAGCGTCTATCATTGAAGATAAACCATCTGAATCCACACCAGACAAAAGTAAAAAGGTCGAGGCGGTAGTTGACCCGGTCTTGCCTTCAGAGGATCCATATTCAGATGATACAGTCACCGAAGAGAACAAGAACAACATTGTCAAAATTCTCTTCGTAAGCACAGACTCCGATGAACATGGGGGAAATCTACCCATTCCTTTACCACAAGAAGGAAGTTCGTTAGAGTCATATCCGGCCGTCTATTTGGTCCCACCTCCAAGCAACCTAGTTGTTTCCTTCGATTGGAATCTACTAGGCAGACCCCGCTTACCGGCTAGTGTACCATTTTGAATCATTGCTCAAATATATAGAATGGTCATGGCCGTTACCATCATAGATGAAGGGGCTTCTGTGAGTATCCTTTCCTTGACTGCTTGGAAAGCGCTTGGTTCACCATCACTTTTTCCTAAAATGAGAAATGTAACAGGCTTTGACAAAGGAACCAGTCGACCGTTAGGGATCCTTCCCAATGTGCCGATAACATTGAGAAGGAAAACTGTTCACATGAACGTAATGGTAGTCCAAGGACCCCTGGATTATAATCTACTCCTTGGATGTGACTATATTTATTGCATGGGAGCATTGTCTCCTCACTCTTTAGAGTAATGTGTTTTCCGCATGAAGGAAGAGTGGTCAAGCTCGTAGACCAGCTTTCATTCCCCGGTTCACACATAGCAAACAGTCATATACCATCCCTGAATGGTATTTTCACGCAAGGAATGTCTCATCAATCCCCAGTCCATCCTCCTGATGAGCGCGAGTGATTCGGAGGATATGACTGAAACCCAGGGGGCATGCACCCTGGCCTGTTTCAACAGGAAAACCTTGGGTATAGGGTAGGTTTCCGCAAAGGATATATGACTGGTTGACACAGTTGTCCATTTAGGAAAATGGGGTTAGATCGGAATAAGATACCTCTGTTAAAGGTAGGCCTTTCCCGATAAAACAAATGTTTTGTCTGCAAATTGAGGGGTAACCTGGAAACTCTACTTCACTATACCTGGGGGCATGCAAACCTTTTGGCATGCAAGCGAAGAGTGACCATTTATTTTTTAAATTTGTAGGTCCTCTAACCCTTTAAACTCGTAGGATTGGTTGTTTCCTAACTTGCATAAAGAAAGGATGTGGGGCAAAGCTTTGAAAAAATGTCGTTTTTATATGAGACATCCTTATTATACGACTGGATTGAGCAGTTTTAACATGGAATTCAAGCTCGTTAAAAAATAAACATAAGCAATGAGCAAATGTTCCCCCAGAGTTTAAGCTCATTAAAAAATGAACCAATTTCTGGTAAATAACCATTGTGAATGTATTATCATCAGCATTTGAAGCCTTGGTTGTGTTCTCATCATCACCTCCACTCTGTATTGGCCGATCATTCACCTCCATTTGATTGTTTACCCTTTTTGAGGAACAGCTGCGAAGAGTGATCCTGTTAGCCATCCTTGTGACACTGCCGTGATTGGAAAATTCCAAACCTTACCTGGAATTAGCTGCTACCCGAATTTATCACTCGTTCCTCAAAAAACGAGTCTCCTTTAAGCTCTTTTCAACTGACTCGTAAAATATGAAAAGATTGCCGAGCAATTGGCCTCTCCAGCTCGTTAAAGGGACCGGAAGTGTTGTCCCTCCTTTAGATTTTATTCTTTTTGGACCTAAGGGATTATTACACAAAAAGATCGAGCGCTTGTTTTGTTCGGCTCGTTAAAAGTACCGAAAATTCATCCCTTTTGTATTGTTTTATACTTTTTCGGACTCAAGGGATTATATGACGAAAAAGGATTATTGGAGTTTTCTTTACGTCCCTTTTTCAGACTCTCTAAAATTGAAAAGGACCGAGTTATCCTTGTCGTTAAACTCGTTAAAACCGAATAGTGACAAACTTGTCCATACAGACAAGAACGAGTTTCACTATTGCTAGGCTCGTTAAAACATAGCGATGGGTTTGCCCGAAGGGAAAATTATAGAACAAGCATATGTTATCCTCCTCAAGCTTGACAAAAATAAAGAGGTACTGGTCAGTAATGACTGGGGAAAAATTGGGAAGAAAACTTGAAGAAACTTTATTGGTAGCAAGTCAGTCTTGAACATGACACTTTCACTCCACATCCGAGTCGGGTTGGGTTGTTCCGTTCACTGGTCATATCACCATGGGTCCATCACACCATCCATATTTGGGGTTAATGCTACCAATCCATCATGTCAGCATCGCCGATATGTTCAAGAGAAGTCGCTGAGAGAATTCACCTATGTCTCACCCACTGCAATACATTTACGCTCCATTCTTTCATGACCGCCACCCTGAACCTTATATCATCAGATCGTTTTCACCGCCATTAAAATCATTTGCTCCATTCCGTGTCATTGATGTTGGATTCACTAAGACCCTCCTATGATGGATCGCTTCTTGTCAACATCAGCTCATTATCCAAGAAGTCGATCTAGGAACAACCCTTTCAGTACTTTGAAACTTGCATGCCTCAATGGCAAGTTTCTCACTTGTGGCGACAGGTTTACATCAATGGCCTTCGACTGAAAGACTTTGCGTGGTGTTCGACGCCAAGTCCCTTATTCGCACCACGTGAATTGTACTGTAGTACCTTGAGGGTCATCATCATTGTCGGTGATTCCTCTCGCGCCTGTTAACAACTTGCATCATTGGCTGGTAATCAGGTGACTTCTTTCCATGTTCGACTCCAGAACATCTCTCACATGGAACGACTTGTACTTTGAGTAAAGATTGAACGAGATTGAAGACCCCGGATCTAGTTTCATCCATCCGGGATGTGATACATATTCTGGAAAATAAAGACATCAAATGTACATCATTACTTCACAGATAATCATCCAATCCAATGGATGATGGCTCTACCAGAATCATCAGTCTACACTCAGACGATTGTCTGTCTCATGTACATGAAAATGAATTTATAAAGCTGAGCATGGGAATGCCCGCCTCAGCTAGATCATGAAAATATTATGAAGATAATGTATTGTATTGTATCTTATTATAGGTCACCTTCCAGCTTGAAAAAACTTTAGATCCTCATGATAAAGCATTTCACCCGACATCAACAGATTAACGACCTCATGCCTTCCTCAATTTGAATGGGAACGCTTACAGATTTCAAAGTTGAAGTCAGATCTTGTGTTTATCAAAAGATGCAGCGACTCCTCCATCATTCCTATCTTTGCCCAGATTTTTCTAGTCTAGTTTAATATAGCCGTTTTCCAGTCAAACCTAGTCATTGGAAGATCTACTATCCCTATTTAACATGTAGTCATGATTTGATTCTTCAACTTGTCCTGACTATGAACCACACTCGTTGGTTCGAAACACGTCGACAAATGTATTATCATGTGATTTACGCTGAAAATTATTTCTCATAAACTTGATATGGATCATAGAAGCCTCAATTCAACAATTGAATCCCTGCACGGAAAAGCCATTGCAACTAAGGTTCATCAACTTGAATGGGCACGCATGCAGGTTTCAAAGTTGAAGTAAGATCTGGAATTTCTCAAAAGATGCAGAGAATCCTCCATCATCCCTGTCTTTGCCTAGATTTGTCTAGTTTAGTCTAATATAGTCGTTTTCCAATCAAACCTAGCCGTTGGAAGATGTGCTATCCCTATTTGACATGTAGCCATGATCTGATCCTTCAACTTGTCCTGACGATAAACCAAACTCATTGGTTCAAAACGCGTCGACATATGTATTATCACGTGATTTACGTCGACAAATTCCTTCTCATAAACTTGATATGGATCACAGAAGCCTCAATTCAACAATTGAATCCCTACACGGAAAGGCCATTGCAACTAAGGTTCATCAATTTGAACGGGCACGCTTGCAAGTTTCCAAGTTGAAGACAGATCTGGCATTTCTCAAAAGATGCAGAGACTCCTCCATCATCCCTGTCTTTGCCCAGATTTGTCCAGTCTAGTCTAATATAGCCGTTTTCCGGTCAAACCTAGCCGTTGGAAGATCTGTTATCCCTATTTAAAATGTAGCCATGATCTGATTCTTCAACTTGTCCTGACGATGAACCACACTCGTTGGTTCGAAACACGTCGAAAAATGTATTATCATGTGATTTACGTCGAAAAATTCTTTCTCATAAACTTGATATGGATCACAGAAGCCCCAATTCAACAATTGAATCCTTGCATGGAAAAGCTATTGAAACTAAGGTTCATAAATTTGAACGAGCACGCTTGCAGGTTTCAAAGTTGAAGTCAGATCTGGCATTTCTCAAAAGATGCAGAGACTCCTCCATCATCCCTATCTTTTCCCACATTTGTCCAGTCTAGTCTAATATATTCGTTTTCCAGTCAAACCTAGCCATTGGAAGATCTAATATCCATATTTAACATGTAGCCATGATCTAATTCTTCAACTTGTTCTGATGATGAACCACACTCATTGGTTCGAAATGCGTCGACAAATGTATTATCATGTGATTTACACTGAAAAATACTTTCTCATAAGCTTAATATGGATAACATAAGCCTCAATTCAACATTGAATCCCTGCACAGAAAATCCATTGCAACTAAGGTTCATCAATTTGAACGGGCACGCTTGCAGGTTTCGAAGTTGAAGTCAGATCTGGTGTCTCTCAAAAGATGTAGACACTCCTCCATCATCCCTATTTAACATGTAGCAATGATTTGATTATTCAACTTGTCCTGACGATGAACCACACACGTTGGCTTGAAACATGTCGACAAATGTGTTATCATGTGATTTACGTCGAAAAAACCTTCACATAAACATGATATGGATCACAAAAGCCTTAATTCAACAATTGAATCTCTGCACGGAAAAGCCATTGCAGCTAAGGTTCATCAATTTGAATGGGCACAGTTGTAGGTTTCGAAGTTGAAATCAGATCTAGCGTTTCTCAAAATATGCAAGGACTCCTCCACCATCCCTGTCTTTGCCTATATTTGTCCAATCTAGTCTAATATAGCCGTTTTCCAGTCAAACCTAACCATTGGAAGATCTACTGTCCCTATTTAACATGTAACCATGATCTGATTCTTCAACATGTCCTGATGATCAACCAGACTCGTTGTTTCAAAATTCATCGACAAATGTATTATCATGTGATTAATGCAGAAAAATTCTTTCTCATAAACTTGATATGGATCACTGAAGCCTCAATTCAACAATTGAATCTTTTCACGAAAAAGCCATTGCAAGTAAGGTTCATCAATTTGAACATGCACGCTTGCAGGTTTCGAAGTTGAAGTCAGATCTGGCGTTTCTCAAAAGATGCAGAGACTCCTCCATCATCCCTATCTTTGCCCAGACTTGTCCAGTCTAGTCTAATATAGTCGTTTTCCAGTCAAACCTAGCTGTTCGAAGATCCACTATCCCTATTTAACATGTAGCCATGATCTGATTCTTCAACTTTTCCTGACGATGAACCACACACATTGGTTCGAAACACGTCAACAAATGTATTATCATGTGATTTACGTCAAAAAAATCCTTCACATAAACTTGATATGGATCACAGAAGCCTTAATTCAACGATTGAATCCCTGCACAGAAAAGCCATTGCAGCTAAGGTTCATCAATTTGAACGGGCACGCTTGTAGGTTTCGAAGTTGAAGTCAGATCTAGCGTTTCTCAAGAGATGCCTAGACTCCTCCATCATCCCTGTCTTTGCCCAGATTTGTCCAGTCTAGTCTAATATAGTTGTTTTTCAGTCAAGCCTAGCCGTTGGAAGATCTGTTATCGCTATTTAACATGTAGCCATGATCTCATTCTTCAACTTGTCCTGAAGATGGACCACACTCGTTGGTTCGAAGCACGTCGACAAATGTATTATCATGTGATCTATGCCGAAATTTTTTTCTCATAAACTTGATATGGATCACATAAGCCTCAATTCAACAATTGAATCCCTGCACAGAAAATCCATTGCAACTAAATTTCATCAATTTGAATAGACACGCTTGCAAATTTCGAAGTTGAAGTCAGATTTTGCGTTTCTCAAAAGATACAGAGACTCCTCCATCATCCTTGTCTTTGCCCAGATTTGTCCAGTCCAGTCTAATATAGCCATTTTCCAGTCAAACCTAGCCATTGGAAGATCTACTATCCCTATTTAACATGTTTCCATGATTTGATTCTTCAACTTGTCCTGACCATGGACCACACTCGTTGGTTCGAAATGCATCGACAAATTTATTATCATGTGATTTACGCCAAAAAATTATTTATCATAAACTTGATATCGATCACAGAAGCATCAATTCAACAATTGAATCCCTGCACGGAAAAGCCAATGCAGCTAAGGTTCATTAATTTGAACGGGCATGCTTGCAGGTTTCGAAGTTGAAGTTAGATTTAGCATTTCTCAAAAGATGTAGGGACTCCTCCATCATCCCTGTCTTTGCCCATATTTTTCCAGTCTACTCTAATATAGCCGTTTTCCAGTCAACCCTTGCAATTGGAAAATCTACTATCCCTATTTAACGTGTAGCTATGATCTGATTCTTCAACTTGTCCTAACGATAAACCACACTCGTTGGTTCAAAGCACGTCGACAAATGTATTATCATGTGATTTACGTCGACAAATTCTTTCTCATAAACTTGATATGGATCACAGAAGCCTCAATTCAACAATTGAATCCCTGCACGGAAAATCCATTGCAACTAACGTTCATCAATTTGAACGAGCACGCTTGCAGGTTTTGAAGTTGAAGACAAATCTGGCATTTCTCAAAAGATGCAGAGACTCCTCCAGCATCCCTGTCTTTGCCCATATTTGTCAAGTCTAATATAACATAGTCGTTTTCCAGTTAAACCTAGCCCTTGGAAGATCTACTATCCCTATTTAACATGTAGTCATGATCTGATTTTTCAAGTTGTCCTGACGATGAACCACACTCGTTTGTAAAAATGCATCGAAAAATGTATTATCATGTGATTTAATTCTTTCTCATAAACTTGATATGGATCACAGAAGCCTCAATTCAACAATTGAATCCCTGCACGGAAAAGCCATTGCAGCTAAGGTTCATCAATTTGAACAGGCACACTTGCAGGTTTTGAAGTTGAAGTCAGATTTGGCATTTCTCAAAAGATGAAGAGACTCCTCCATCATCCTTGTCTTTACATAGATTTGTCCAGTCTAGTTTAAAATAGCCATCTTTTAGTAAAACCTAGCCATTGAATATCTGCTATCCCTATTTAACATGTAGCCATGATCAAATGCTTCAACTTGTCCTGACAATTAGCCACACTCATTGGTTTGAAACGCGTTGAAAATGTATTATCATGTGATTTACACCGAAAAATTCTTTCTCATAAACTTGATATGGATCACAGAAGCCTCAATTCAACAATTGAATCCCCGTACGGAAAAGCCATTGCAACTAAGGTTCATCAATTTGAATGGGCATACTTGCAGGTTTTGAAGTTGAAGTCAGATCTGGTGTTTCTCAAAAGATGCAAAGACTCCTCCATCATCCCTGTCTTTGCCCAGATTTGTCCAGTCTAGTCTAATATAGTCGTTTTCTAGTCAAATCTATCCATTGGAATATCTGCTATCCCTATTTAACATGTAGCCATGCTCTGATTCTTTAACTTGTCATGACGATGAACCACACTCGTTGGTTCAAAACGCATCGACAATTGTATTATCATAAGATTTACGCTGAAAGATTATTTCTCATAAACTTGATATGGATCACAGAAGCTTCAATTCAACAATTGAATCCCTACACGAGAAAGCCATTGCAACTAAGGTTCATCAATTTGAACTGGCACGCTTGCAGGTTTCAAAGTTGAAGTCAGATCTGGCGTTTCTCAAAAGATGCAGAGACTCCTCCATCATCCCTATTTTTGCCCAGATTTGTCCAGTCTAGTCTAATATAGTCGTTTTCTAGTCAAACCTAGCCCTTGGAAGATCTCCTATCCCTATTTAACATGTAGCCATGATTTGATTCTTCAACTTGTCCTGATGGTGAACCACACTCGTTGGTCCAAAACACGTCAACAAATGTATTATCATGTGATTTATGACAAAGAATTCCTTCTCATAAACTCGATATGGATCATAGAAGCCTCAATTCAACAATTCAATCCCTGGATGGAAAATCCATTGCAACTAAGGTTCATCAATTTGAACACGCACCCTTGAAGGTTTCGAAGTTGAAGTTAGAACTGGAGTTTCTCAAAAGATGCAGAGACTCCTCCATCATCCCTATCTTTGCCCAAATTTGTCCAGACTAGTCTAATATAGTCATTTTCTAGTTAAACCTAGCCCTTAGAAGATCTACTATCCCTATTTAACATGTAGCCATGATCTGATTCTTCAACTTGTCCTGATGTTGAATGACACTCGTTGGTTTGAAACGCGTCAACAAATGTATTATCATGTGATTTACGTCAAACAATTCCTTCTCATAAACTTGATATGGATCATAGAAGCCTCAATTCAACAATTGAATCCCTACATGGAAAAGCCATTGCAACTTCGTTTCATCAATTTGAATGGGAACGCTTGTAGGTTTCGAAGTTGAAGTCAGATGCGGCGTTTCTCAAAAGATGCAGAGACTCCTCCATCATCCCTGTCTTTGCCCAAATTTCTCCAGTCTAGTCTAATATAGTCGTTTTCCAGTGAAACCTAGCCGTTGGAAGATCTGTTATCCCTATTTAACATGTAGCCATGATTTGATTCTTCAACTCTTCCTGACGATGGACCACGCTCGTTGTTTCGAAACACGTCGACAACTGTATTATCATGAGATTTTCATCGAAAAATTATTTCTCATAAACTTGATATGGATCATAGAAGCCTCATTTCAACAATTGAATCCTTGCACGGAAAAGCCATTCCAACTAAGTTTCATCAATTTGAATGGGCACACTTGCAGGTTTCAAAGTTGAAGTTAGATCTAGCATTTCTCAAAAGATGCAAAGATTCCTCCATCATCCATGTCTTTGCCTAGATTTGTATAGTATAGTCTAATATAGTCGTTTTCCAGTCAAACCTAGCCATTGGAAGATCTACTATCCCTCTTTAACATGTAGCCATGATCTGATTCTTCAACTTGTCCTGACGATGAACCACACTCGTTCGTTCGAAACACGTCGACAAATGTATTATCATGTGATTTACGCTGAAAAATTATTTCTCATTAACCCCATATGGATCACAGAAGCCTTAATTCAACAATTGAATCCCTGCATCGAAAAGCCATTGCGACTAAGGTTCATAAATTTGAGTGCACACACTTTCGAAGTTGAATTTAGATCTGGCGTTTCTCAAAAGATGCTGAGACTCCTCCATCATCCATGTCCTTGCCCAGATTTGTCGAGTCTAGTCTAATATAGTCGTTTTCCAGTCAAACCTAGCTTTTGGAAAACCTGTTATCCCTATTTAACATGTAGCCATGATGTGATTTTTCAGCTTGTCCTGACGATGAACCACACTCGTTGGTTCGAAACACATTGAAAAATGTATTATCATGAGATTTAAGTCAAAAAAATCCTTCCCATAAACTTGATATGGATCAAAGAAGCCTTAATTCAACAATTGGATCCCTGCACAGAAAATCCATTGCAACTAAGGTTCATGAATTTGAACATGCATGATTGCAAGTTTCGAAGTTGAAGTCAGATCTGGCATTTCTCAAAAGATGCAGAGACTCCTCCATCATCCTTATCTTTGCCCATATTTGTCCAGTCTAGTCTAATATAGCCGTTTCCCAGTCAAACCTAGCCGTTGGAAGATCTGTTATCCCTATTTAACATGTAGCCATGATTTGATTCTTCAACTTGTCCTGACGATGGACCACACTCGTTGGTTTGAAACGCGTCGACAAATGTATTATCATGTGATTTACGTCGAAAAATGCTTTCTCATACACTTGATATAGATCACGAAAGCCTCAATTTAACAATTGAAACCCTACACAGAAAAGCCATTGCAACTAAGTTTCATCAATTTGAATGGGCATGCTTGCAGGTTTCCAAGTTGAAGTCAAATCTACCATTTCTCAAAAGATGCAGAGACTCCTCCTTCATTCCTGTCTTTGCTGAGATTTGTCCAGTCTAGTCTAATATAGTCGTTTTGCAGTCAAACCTACCCGTTGGGAGATCTACTATCCCTATTTAACATGTAGCCATGATCTGATTCTTCAACTTGTCCTAACGATGAGCCACACTCGTTGGTTCGAAACGCATCGACAAATGTATTATCATGTGATTTACGTCGAAAAATTCTTTCTGATAAACTTGATATGGATCACATAAGCCTCAATTCAACAATTTTATCCCTGCACGGAAAAGCCATTGCAACTAAAGTTCATCAATTTGAACAGGCACACTTGTAGGTTTCAAAGTTGAAGTTAGATCTGGCGTTTCTCAAAAGATGCATAGACTCCTCCTTCGTCCCTCTCTTTGCCTAGATTTGTCCAGTCTAGTCTAATATAGCCATTTTCCAGTCAAACCTAATCGTTGGAAGATCTACTATCCCTATTTAACGTGTAGCCATGATTTGATTCTTCAACATGTCCTGATGATGAACCAGACTCGTTGGTTCAAAATGCATCGACAAATGTATTATCATGTGATTTACACCGAAAAATTCTTTCTCATAAACTTGATATGGATCACAGAAGCCTCAATTGAACAATTGAATCCCTGCACAGAAAAGCCATTGCAGCTAAGGTTCATCAATTTGAACGGGTACGCTTGCAGGTTTCAAAGTTGAAGTCAGATCTGGTGTTTCTCAAAAGATGCAGAGACTCCTCCATCATCCTTGTATTTGCCCAGATTTGTCCAGTCTAGTCTAATATAGTCGTTTTCCAGTCAAACCTAGCCGTTGAAAGATCTGCTATCCTTATTTAACATGTAGCCATGATATGATTCTTCAACTTATCCTGAAAGTGAACCACACTCGTTCGTTCGAAACGCATCGACAAATGTATTATCATGTGATTTACGCCAAAAATTCTTTCTCATAAACTTGATATGGATCACAGAAGCCTCAATTCAATAATTGAATCCCTGCACGGAAAAGCCATTGCAACTAAGGTTCATCAATTTGAAAAGGCACACTTGTAGGTTTCGATGTTGAAGTCAGATCTAGCGTCTCTCAAA
The DNA here is from genome assembly GCA_031772625.1 of Pinus tabuliformis. Taxonomy (NCBI): domain Eukaryota; kingdom Viridiplantae; phylum Streptophyta; class Pinopsida; order Pinales; family Pinaceae; genus Pinus; species Pinus tabuliformis. Next base: position 134,095,427 of record CM062818.1, read on the forward strand.
AGATGTAGAGACTTCTCCATCATCCTTGTGCTTGGCGAGATTTGTCCAGTCTAGTCTAATATAGTCCTTTTCTATCAAACCTAGTTGTCGGAAGATCTGTTATCCCTATTTAACATGTAGCCATGATCTAATTCTTCAACTTATCCTGATGATGAACCACACTCGTTGGTTCGAAAAACTTCGACAAATGTATTATCATATGATTTATGCCGAAAAATTCTTGCTCATCAACTTAATATGGATCAAAGAAGCCTCAATTCAACAATTGAATCCCTGCACGAAAAAGCCTTTGAAACTAAGGTTCATCAATTTGAATAGGCACGCTTGCAAGTTTCAAAGTTGAAGTTAGATCTGGCGTTTCTCAAAAGATGTAGAGACTCCTCCATCATCCCTGTCTTTGCCTAGATTTGTCCATTCTAGTCAAATATAGTCATTTTCCAGTCAAACCTAGCCATTGGAAGATCTGCTATCCCTATTTAACATGTAGCCATGACCTGATTCTTCAACTTTTCCTGATGATCAACCACACTTGGTGGTTCGAAAAAAGTTGACAGATGTATTATCATGTGATCTGCGTTAAAATACTCGTGCTCATAAACTTGATATGGATCACAAAAGCCTTAATTCAACAATTGAATCCCTACACAGAAAAGCCATTGCAACTAAGGTTCATCAATTTGAAAGGCCACGCTTGCAGGTTTCGAAGTTGAAGTCAGATTGTTATGCTCTTAACCTACAAAATGATACCCAAATACAAAATCTGCGAAGAAAAGATACCCAGAACACAGAATAGCAATGATTTTATTATTCAGAGAGTAATGTTCACTTGCCTCTTCGAGGGGGAACCTCCAATAGAGCAGAGCTCGATTACAAAATAAGACACGATGCTCCTCGCAGGGAGTCTCTATCCTTTATATATGACTCATACATGCAATACCATGGGCCAATACCATGGGTTTTATTAATACCATCTATCTAATACTACGGCCCATTTGCAACTAACTGTGGTTCTGTCATTAATTGCAGATTAACAACTTACAATCATTAATATGGGCTTTATTGACTCTTGACTATGATGTGATCCCATTACATAAATAAGGGGGTTAGGGTGGGACCCTAACATGCCCTCCCCCTTAAGACTAGCCTTGTCCTCAAGGCTGAAGCTGCAGAAATTGCTGAAGAATAGTGGTTGGTTCCCAAGTTGCATCTTCCGGAGAGGTGTCTTTCCATTTGACGAGGACTTCCTTAATCAAGCGGCCCGCGCATTTTTTTGTCTCGTGTGTCTAGGACCTGTTCGGGTGGAAGCCAGATGGACCCTTCTTCGTCCAATTCAGGTAGACTGGTCTGAATTCTGCAATTGTTCCCAATCACTTTTTTGAGGCATGAGACATGGAAAACTGGATGGATTTTTGCAGTAGGTGGCAAGGCCAACTTGTAGGCCACTTCTCCAATGTGCTGAAGTACTTGATATGGTCCGTAGAATTTGGGAGAGAGTTTCAGACACCCCTTGTCTTTGAGTGATATTTGCTTATATGGTTGGAGCCGTAAAAATACCTGATCCCCTTCTTGAAATTGGTGCTCTGAGCGATGCTGGTCTACCTGTTGCTTCATGCGGTTCTAAGCTTGATGAAGATTCTCTCGAAGATGGGCGAGCATGGTTGCGCGGTGTTGTAGGAGTTGATCCACTGCTTGTACTTTTGAGCATTCCTTGAGATACGAAGGAGGTGAAGGCGGGAGTTGACCATATACTGCTTCATAGGGAGTCATTTTGGTGGTGGCATGATAGTTGGTGTTATACCACCATTGAGCCAGAGGTAGCCACTGTACCCAAAGGTGTTGCTTTTCTGAAGTGAAACACCTAAGGTAGGTTTCTAGACATTTGTTGACCATCTGTTTGCGGATGATAGGAAGTACTGAGTTTTAGTTGAGTGCCTTGTATTCTGAAGAGTTCCTGCCAAAAATTACTGGTGAAGATCGGGTTGTGGTCGGACACAATAGAAGTGGGCATGCCATGCAATTTGAAGATATGATCCATGAAAGATTGAGCAACCAAAGTTGGTGTAAACGGGTGGGGTAGGGCGCAGAAATGAGCATACTTCGACAGTCGGTCCACAACCACCATGATGACTGACTTGTTCCCTGACTTTGGAAGACCTATAATGAAATCCATAGAAACCTCTGTCCAAATTGATGCCGAAATGGGAAATGGTTGTAATGTGCCTGGTGTGTTGACGGTTTCCCCTTTGTGGCGTTGACAGACATCGCATTCTGCTACGAAAGTAAGGATGTCCTTTTTCATGCTTGTCCAAAAAAATGATCTTCTGGTGCAAGCATACATCTTCTGAAAACCCGAATGTCCTGCAATGGGAGATGAGTGCAATTCTGCCAAAATACGACTTTTGAGGGTGGATGTTGGTGATATTACGACTCTGTCCTTGTAGCAAAGAATATCATCCTGCCACAAGTATCCCTTGGTGGAATTTGGATCTACCTGCAATTGAGAAATGAGTTGGGAGAGCCCGGGGTGTGAAAACCATTCCCTGCGAGCCTTTTCAATCCATTCTGGAATGGGGAGGGAAATTGCTAGCAGAGTACTTTCCTCCTCAAATTGGCGAGATAATGCATCTGCTACACTATTTTCTTTCCCTTTCTTGTAAATGATCTCATAATCATATCCCAGCATTTTGGCTAGCCATTTATTTTGTTGTGGGGAGGATAGGCATTGCTCCAAAAAATATTTAAGACTGTGATGATCTATGCAAATTTGGAAACGTCGACCCAATAAGTAAGGTCGCTAGGTCTCAGCTGCATGTAAGATGGCCATCATTTCCTTCTCATAGGTAGATTGGCCCAGATTCCTCCCACTAAGTTGTTGGCTTATGAAGGCCAACAATCGCCCTTCCTACATTAAGACCGCCCCAATACCTGTACCCGAAGCATCACATTCAATGACAAAAGATTTGGTGAAGTCAGGTAGTGCTAAGATTGGAGTGGAACACATGGCATTTTTTAGAGCTTTAAAGGCCTGTTGTGCTTCCTCATTCGAGAAGAATTAATTTTTCTTTAGGAGTTGGGTGAGGGGCTTCGCTATGCGACCATAGTTGCAGACAAATTTACGATAATAGCCTGTGAGACCCAAAAATCCTCTCAAGCTCTTCAAGGTCTTAGGTTGAGGCCATTCCTGCATTGCCTGGATCTTTTTGGGGTCCACCTTGACACCTTCACGCCCCACAATGTGGCCCAAATACTCTACTTCTGCCATGCCAAACGAACACTTGGACATCTTGACAACTAATTTATGCTTGTGGAGCAGTTGCAAGAGTAGATCTACATGCTGAAGATGTGCGGCCCAAGTGCAACTATAGATGAGCATGTCATTGAAGAAGACAAGGACAAATTTCCTGAGATATGGTTTGAGAATGTGGTTCATAAGGCTCTGAAAAGTAGAGGGGGCATTACAAAGACCAAATGGCATGACCAGGAATTCATAATGGCCTTCATGAGTTCAGAAAGCAGTCTTGGGGATGTCAACTTCCTTCATGCGAATTTGGTGGTAGCCTGAGCGAAGATCCAGCTTAGTGAAGAATTGAGCCCCATTGAGTTCATCCATCAAATCATCAACCACCGGGATGGGAAATTTATCTTTGACTGTCAACTTATTGAGGGCCCTGAAGTCGGGACACATCCGCCACTCCCCATCTTTCTTGAGCACCATGACCACTGGGGATGAATAAGGACTAATGCTGGGACGAATGACACCTGCTTCCAAAAGTTCCTTGATGATTTTTTCTATTTCATTCTTTTGGGTGAACGGATATCTGTAGGGGCGCACATTTGGGGGTTGGGCCCCTGGAACCAAGGTGATGCTATGATCATGTTCCCCTCGCGAGGGTGGAAGCTCATGAGGCTTGTCAAAGACCGGCAGATGGTTATTTAAAATCTATTGCATCTCAGGATGAATTGGCACAGGCTTGGTTTCGACTACCTGGATGGCATTAAATTGAGATACAACTCCATGATTGCCCTTTTTTAACAACTTTTCCATCCTATGCAAGCTGATGATAGAGGGGGCTCCCGCCTGGAGTCCACGGAGGGTATGTGTGTAGTTGTTCTGCTTAAAACTCATATATAACTCCTGGAAATCCATTGTGATTGGCCCCAAAGTGCGGAGCCATTCAGCGCCAAGGACAATGTCACAACCCCCCATGTGTATGGAAAACATGTGAGTTTTCAACTGATAATCCCCCATTTGAAGTTTGACATTTTCACAGCAGCCTTCACATTTCATTGTGCCTCCATCCGCAATTTGAACTTGGAAGTTAGAAACTGCTCGTACAAAACAATGCACTGCTTCTGCGACTTTTTGATGGATGAAATTATGTGTACTTCCACTATCAATCAAGACTACTACTGGGTGATGTTTAATAAAACCTCTGATTTTGAGAGTTTGAGGGGAAGAAATCCCTGCCAAAGCATGCAACGAAATAACTGGTTCGTCAGAGACATTGTCCTTTTGGTTGTCTTCTTCTAGCGGCTCATGTTCCTCCAGTGGTGGATCTTCCTCTGTTGAGCTATAGTCAGTGGCATCAATTTGAAAAAATTTGGGCTCCTTGCATTTATGACCTGGGGAGTATTTTTCATCACAGTAGTAACATAGGCCTTGCTTTCTTCTTTCGGCCATTTCTGCAGGTGACACCTTTTGGACCTTAAGTGTTTGAGTCGTGTTGTGAGCCTGTGGGGGGCGACCTTTAGCGGAGAAATTTGGGCGAATGTATTGGGCTGCTAATGCACGTTCCATGTTACGAGCTACCTTGCAAGCCTCCGTCCATGTGGGAGGGTGGTGCAGTAGGACTTGGGCTTTGATAGCTTCTTTAAGACCGCTGATAAAACATTCCGTGTAGAACACATCTGAGAGACCCCAAGTGCGGAAGGCTAAGGCTTCAAAAGCTGTAATATATTCATCCACTATACCAGTCTGTCGGAGCTTAGTAAGACGACCCAAAAAAGATGATTCCTGGTCAAAGCAGTCTTGAAGAGCTTTGGTGAATTTGGTCCAAGTCTTAAAAGGTCCAGTGCAACGTTGATGCCATTCCCACCATTGCCACCTTTCATTGTCCAAGTACATGCTCCCCAACATAAGCTGAGTCTCATCATCGAAGATGCGATTCAGTTTGAAATACTGCTCCATTTGTGCTATCCATGCCGACGGGTGAGAACCATCAAATTTATGCATATCCAACTTGGGAGGTCGCTGACTGGGTTGTGGGTGGGTGTGCCAGACGTGAGGAGAGTGGCTAGACTCACCCTCATTGTGTTCATTGCTATTATACGCATCCTCGTGGGCTTGCTCCTTGCCCTTCGGGCCTATTTTCTCGACCATGCTACATAGTCCGGTAAGCTGAATGTGGAGGTTTTGCAATGATTCTTCAAGTTTGTCCATCCTTTCATTGGCCATCGCTTGAGCTCTAGTTTCTACCATACACCAACCGGATTTTTTGAAAATTGGGACCGCATAAAAATTTTTCACTAAGAAGTGAATGGTACCACCATGCTCAGCTCGTGGTCCTGATTCTGATGGGCTAGATCACCAATAAGCACCCCGAAAGATCTTAGACTTCCTTATCAATACTGCAGTGGCCAAATCCTCAAAATGTCAATGCGGCCAAAAGTCCTGCGAAAATTATACCTCGGTATAGGAACCCTTCACAACGAATCCGATCTGGTGGATATGAGAGATCTGAATGGCGGATCTGATAGCTCTGGGCGGAGGAACAAACTGGTTCTGCGGATCTGGTGGATCTAATAGATCGGAATGCCTGATCTGCGAACTCGAGACTGCGGGACTGATGTCTGCTGCTGCTGCACCCCTTTGCACAAGCGGATCTGGAAGAGATGATGTGTGATCCCCCGATAGAAAAGGGAACTATGGTCTTGAGGAGTGTCAGGTGCTACAGATCGCAATATACATAAGGGTCTGGCAGTATTACTCGGCCCAATGTTTCAGGGCTCTAACTAAGGAGGATCGACCGTACTCTTAGCCGTACAACCCGACTACCCTATTGTACGGGCGAGTAATCTCTCTGAGTGTTGTTCTCGGTGTACTGTAGCCGTGAGACGGTCGACGGTTTATCTATGGCGAGGTTTCAAGGGAGCCTAGGGGGCTTCCGATATACCCAGAGGGTACGTGGAAGACAGTCTGTGCGCGGTTCTGTCTAATGCGCTACTACTCGAAGGGGTACCCACAGGGGTTACAACGGAGTCCAAAAGATGTGACCACCTCTTGTATTTCCCACGTGCATGCCTCCCCAAATCCGTAGGTTTATGCGCTCAACGACAGATCCCATGGTTTAAAGATGCCGGAACACGTCTGTAGCCAAAAAAAAAAAAAAAAAATTTGCTAAGAAATGGAGATCCCACCGGCCCTGGAAAGTGCTCTGATACCACTTGTTATGCTCTTAACCTGCAAAATGATACCCAAATACAGAATATGCGAAGAAAAGATACCCAGAACACAAAATAGCAATGATTTTATTATTCAGAGAGTAATGTTCACTTGCCTCTTCGAGGGGGCAACCTCCAATAGAGCAGAGCTCGATTACAAAATAAGACACGATGCTCCTCGCAGGGAGTCTCTATCCCTTATATATGACTCATACATGCAATACCACGGGCCAATACCGTGGGTTTTATTAATACCATCTATCTAATACTACGGCCCATTTGCAACTAACTGTGGTTCCGTCATTAATTGCGGATTAACCACTTACAATTATTAATATGGGCTTTATTGACTCTTGACTATGACGTGATCCCATTACATAAATAAGGGGGTTAGGGTGGGACCCTAACACAGGTTTGGCATTTCTCGAAATATGCAGAGACTCCTCCATCATCCCTGTCGTTGCCTGGATTTTTCTAGTCTAGTCTAATATAGTCATTTTCCAGTGAAACCTAGCCATTGGAAGATCTGTTATCCCTATTTAACATGTAGCCATCATTTGATTCTTCAACTTGTAACTGATGATGGACCACACTCATTGGTTCGAAACACGTTGACAAATATATTATCATGTGATTTATGCCAAAAAATTATTTCTCATAAACTTGATATGGATCACAAAAGCCTCAATTCAATAACTGAATCCCTGCACAGAAAAGCCATTGCAACTAAGTTTCATCAATTTGAACAGGCACGCTTGCAGGTTTCGAAGTTGAAGCCAAATCAGGCGTTTCTCAAAAGATGTAGAGACTCCTCCATCATCCCTGTCTTTGCCCATATTTGTCCAGTCTAGTCTAATATAGTTGTTTTCCAGTCAATCCTAGCCTTTGGAACATCTACTATCCATGTTTAACATGTAGCCATGATCTGATTCCTCAACTTATCCTGATGATGAACCAAACTCATTGGTTCGAAACACATCGACAAATGTATTATCATGTGATTTACGCAGAAAAATTATTTCTCATAAACTTGATATGGATCACAGAAGCCTCAATTCAACAATTGAATCCCTGCACCAAAATCCATTGCAACTAAGGTTCATCAACTTGAATTCGCACGCTTGTAGGTTTCGAAGTTGAAGTCAGATTTGGCATTTCTCATAAGATGCAAAGACACCTTCATCATCCCTGTGTTTGCCCATATTTGTCCAGCCTAACCTAATATAGTTGTTTTCCACCCAAACCTAGTTGTTGGAAGATCTGTTATCCCTATTTAACATGTAGCCATGATTTTATACTTCAACATGTCCTGACGATGAACCACACTCGTTGGTTCGAAACGTGTTGACAAATGTATTATCATGTGATTTACGTCAAAAAATTCCTTCCTGTAAACTTGATATGGATCACAGAAGCCTCAATTCAACAACGGAATCCCGACATGGAAAAGCCATTACAACTAAGCTTCACCAATTTGAACGGGCATGCTTGCAAGTTTCGAAGTTGAAGTCAGATTTGGCGTTTATCAAAAGATGCAGAGACTCCTCCACCATCCCTGTCTTTGCCCACATTTGTCCAGTCTAGTCTAATATAGCCGTTTTCCAGTCGAACCTAGCCGTTGGAAGATCTGTTATCCCTATTTAACATGTAGCCATGATCTGATACTTCAACTTGTCCTGACAATGGACCACACTCGTTGGTTCGAAACACATGCACAAATGTATTATCATGCGATTTACGCTGAAAAATTATTTCTCATAAACTCGATATGGATCACAGAAGACTCAATTCAACAATTGAATCCCTGCACAGAAAAGCCATTGCAACTAAGTTTCATCAATTTGAACGTGCATGCTTGTAGGTTTCGAAGTTGAACTCAGATCAAGTGTTTCTCAAAATATGCAGAGACTCCTCCATTATCCTTTTCTTTGCCCAAATTTGTCAAGTCTAGTCTAATATAACCGTTTTCCAGTCAAACCTAACCGTTGGAAGATCTACTATCCCTATTGAACATGTAGTCATGATCTGATTCTTCAACTTGTCTTGACAATGAACCACACTCGTTGGTTCGAAACGCGTTGACAAATTTAGTATCATGTGATTTACGCTGAAAAATTCTTTCTCATAAACTTGATATGGATCACAGAAACCTTAATTCAACAATTCAATCCCTATGTGGAAAAGCCATTGCAACTAGGGTTCATCAATTTGAACAGGCACACTTGTAGGTTTTAAAGTTGAAGTCAGATTTGGCATTTCTCAAAAGATGCAGAGACTCCTCCATCATCCCTGTCTTTGCCCAGATTTGTCCACTCTAGTCTAATATAGCCATTTTCCAGTCAAAACTAGCCATTGGAATATCTACTATCCCTATTTAACATGTAGCCATGATCTCATCCTTCAACATGTCCTGATGATGAACCAGATGTGTTGGTTCAAAATGCATCGACAAATGTATTATCATGTGATTTATGCAAAAAAATTCTTTCTCATAAACTTGATATGTATCACAGAATCCTCAATTCAACAATTGAATATTTGCACGGAAAATCCATTGCAACTAAGGTTCATCAATTTGTATGGGCGCGCTTGGAGGTTTCGACGTTGAAGTTAGATCTAGCATTTCTCAAAAGATGCAGAGACTCCTCCATCATCCCTGTCTTTGCCCAGATTTGTCTAGTCTAGTGTAATATAGCCATTTTCCAGTCAAACCTAGCCGTTGGAAGATCTAGTATCCCTATTTAACATGTAGCCATGATCCGATTCTTCAACTTGTCCTGACGATGAACCACAATCGTTGGTCCAAAACGAGTTGACCAATGTATTATCATGTGATTTACGCCGAAAAATTCTTTCCAATAAACTTGATATTGATCACAGAAGCCTCAATTCAACAATTGAATTCCTACACAGAAAATCCATTACAACTAAGGTACATCAATTTGAACGAGAATGCTTGTAGGTTTCGAAGTTGAAGTAAGATCTGGCGTTTCTGAAAAGATGTAAAGACTCCTCCATCATCCTTGCCTTTGCCCAGATTTGTCCATTCTAGTCTAATGTAGCTGTTTTCCAGTCAAACCTAGCCGTTGGAAGATCTGTTATCCCTATTTATCATGTAGCCATGATCTGATTGTTCAACCTGTCCTGACGATGGACCACACTCGTTGGTTCAAAACACATCAACAAATGTATTTTCCTGTGATTTGTGCCGAAAAATTGTTTCTCATAAACATGATATGGATCACAGAAGACTCAATTCAACAATTGAATCCCTGCACGGAAAAGCCATTACAACTAAGTTTCATCAATTTGAATGGGCACGCTTGCAGGTTTCAAAGTTGAAGTCCGATCTAGTGTTTCTCAAAAGATGCAGAGACTCCTCCATCATCCATATCTTTGCCCAGATTTGACAAGTCTAGTCTAATATAGCCGTTTCCAGTAAAACATAGACGTTGGAAGATCTTCTATCCCTATTTAACATGTAGCCATGATCTGATTCTTCAACTTGTCCTGACAATGAACCCCACTTGTTGGTTCGAAACGCGTTGACAAATGTATTATCATGTGATTTACGCCGAAAAATTCTTTCTCATAAACTTGATATGGATCACAGAAGCCTCAATTCAACAATTGAATCCCTGCACAGAAAAGCCATTGCAACTAAGGTTCATCAATTTGAATGGGCGGGCTTGCAAGTTTCGAAGTTGAAGTTAGATTTGGCGTTTCTCAAAAGATGCAGAGGCTCCTCCATCATCCCTGTATTTGCCTAGATTTGTCCAGTCTAGTTTAATATAGCCGTTTTCCAGTCAAACCTAGTTGTTGGAAGATCTACTATCCCTATTTAACATGTAGCCATGATCTGATTCTTCAACTTGTCCTGACGATGAACGAGACTCCTTGGTTCAAAACGCGTCGACAATTGTATTATCATGTGGTTTACTCCGAAAAATTATTTCTCATAAACTTGATATGGATCATAGAAGTCTCAATTCAACAATTGAATCCCTGCACGAAAAAGCCATTGCAACTAAGGTTCGTCAAGTTGAACAGGCACACTTGCAGGTTTCAAAGTTGAAGTCAGATCTGGCGTTTCTCAAAAGATGCAGAGACTCCTCCATCATCCTTGTCTTTGCCGAGATTTGTCCAGTCTAGTCTAATATAGCCGCTTTCAAGTCAAACATAGCCGTTGGAAATCTGTTATCCCTATTTAAAATGTAGCAATGATATGATTCTTCAAATTGTCCTGATGATGAACCACACTCGTTGGTTCGAAACACATCGAAAAATATATTATCATGTGATTTACACCAAAAAATGATTTCTCATAAACTTGATATGGATCACAGAAGCCTCAATTCAATAATTGAATCCCTGCACAGAAAATCCATTGCAACTAAGGTTCATCAATTTGAACGGGCACGCTTGCAGGTTTTGAAGATGAAGTCAGATTTCGCGTTTCTCAAAAGATGTAGAGACTCCTCCGTCATCCCTGTCTTTGCCTAGATTTGTCTAGTCTAGTCTAATATAGTCGTTTTCTAATCAAACCTAGCCGTTGGAAGATTTGCTATCCCTATTTAACATGTAGCAATGATCTGATTCTTCAACTTGTCCTAACAATGAACAACACTCGTTCGTTCGTAACGCATCGAAAAATGTAGTATCATGTGATTTACACCGAAAAATTCTTTCTCATAAACTTGATATGGATCACAAAAGCCTCAATTCAACAATTGAATCCCTGCATGGAAAAGCCATTGCAACTAAGGTTCATCAATTTGAACGGGTGAGATTGCAGGTTTCGAAGTTGAAGTTAGATCTAGTGTTTCTCAAAAGATGCAGAGACTCCTCCATCATCCCTGTCTTTGTCCAGGTTTGTCCAGTCTAGTTTAATATAGCCATTTTCTAGTCAAACCTAGCCATTGAAAGATCTGTTATCTGTATTTAACATGTAGCCATGATTTGATACTTCAACTTGTCCTAATGATGAACCATACTTGTTCGTTTGAAACACATCGACAGATGTATTATCATGTGATTTACGCCAAAAAATTCCTTCTCATAAACTTGATATGGATCACAGAAGCCTCAATTCAACAATTGAATCCCTGCACCAAAATCCATTGCAACTAAGGTTCATCAATTTGAATTTGCACGCTTGCAGGTTTCGAAGTTGAAGTCAAATCTGGCGTTTCTCATAAGATGCAGAGACTCCTCCATCATCCCTATCTTTGCCCATATTTGTCCAGTCTAACCTAATATAGCTGTTTCCCACTCAAACCTAGCTGTTGGAAGATCTGCTATCCCTATTTAACATGTAGCCCTGATTTTATACTTCAACATGTCCTGACGATGAACCACACTCGTTGGTTTGAAACACATTGAAAAATGTATTATCATGTGATTTACATCAAAAAATTCCTTCCCATAAACTTGATATGGATCAGAGAAGCCTCAATTCAACAACTAAATCCCTGCATGGAAAATCCCTTGCAACTAAAGTTCATCAATTTGAACGGGCACGCTTGCAGGTTTCGAAGTCGAAGTTAGATTTGGCATTTCTCAAAAGATGCAGAGACTCTTCCACCATCCCTGTCTTTCCCCAGATTTGTCCAGTCTAGTCTAATATAGCCGTTTTCTAGTCGAACCTAGCCATTGGAAGATCTGTTATCCCTATTTAACATGTAGCCATGATCTGATACTTCAACTTGTCCTGACGATGGACAAAACTAGTTGGTTCGAAACACATGGAGAAATGTGTTATCATGTGATTTACGCTGAAAAATTATTTCTCATAAACTCGATATGGATCACAGAAGCCTCAATTCAACAATTGAATCCTTGCACAGAAAAGCCAATGCAACTAATTTTCATCAATTTGAACGTGCACGCTTGTAGGTTTCGAAGTTGAACTCAGATCAGGTGTTTCTCAAAAGATCCAGAGACTCCTCCATTATCCCTGTCTTTGCCTAGATTTGTCTAGTCTAGTCCAATATAGCCATTTTCTAGTCAAACCTAGTCGCTGGAAGATCTACTATCCCTATTGAACATTTAGTCATGATCTGATTCTTCAACTTTTCCTGACAATGAACCACACTCGTTGGTTCGAAACACGTTGACAAATTTATTATCATGTGATTTACACCGAAAAATTCTTTCTCATAAACTTGATATGGATCACAGAAGCCTTAATTCAACAATTGAATCCCTGCATGGAAAAGCCATTGCAACTAAGGTTCATCAATTTGAACGGGAACACTTGTAGGTTTCAAAGTTGAAGTTAGATTTGGCATTTCTCAAAAGATGCCGAGACTCCTCCATCATCCCTATCTTTGCACAGATTTGTCCAGTCTATTCTAATATAACCATTTTCCAGTCAAACCTAGCCATTGGAAGATCTACTATCCCTATTTAACATGTAGCCATGATCTGATTCTTCAAAATGTCTTGATGATGAACCAGAATCGTTGGTTCAAAATGCATCGACAAATGTATTATCATGTGATTTATGCAGAAAAATTCTTTCTCTAAACTTGATATGGATAACAGAAGCCTCAATTCAACAATTGAATATTTGCACGGAAAAGCCATTGCAACTAAGGTTCATCAATTTTAATGGGTACGCTTGGAAGTTTCGAAGTTGAAGTTAGATATGGCATTTCTCAAAAGATGTAGAGACTCCTCTATTATCCCTGTCTTTGCCCAGATTTGTCTAGTCTAGTCTAATATAGCAATTTTCCAGTCAAAACTAGCCGTTGGAAGATATACTATCCCTATTTAACATGTAGCCATGATCTGATTCTTCAACTTGTCCTGACGATGAACCACACTCGTTGGTTCAAAACGAGTCAACCAATGTATTATCATGTGATTTACGCCAAAAAATTCTTTCTCATAAACTTGATATTAATCACTGAAGCCTCAATTCAACTATTTAATCCCTGCACAGAAACGCCATTACAACTAAGGTTCATCAATTTGAACGGGCATGCTTGCAGGTTTCGAAGTTGAAGTAAGATCTGGCGTTTCTCAAAAGATGCAGAGACTCCTCCATCATCCTTGTCTTTCCCCGGATTTGTCCAGTCTAGTCTAATATAACCGTTTTCCAGTCAAACCTAGCCATTCAAAGATCTGTTATCCCTATTTAACATGTAGCCATGATTTGATTCTTCAACTTGTCCTAATGATGGACCACACTCGTTGCTTCGAAACACGTCGATGAATGTATTATCATGTGATTTACGCTGAAAAATTCTTTCTCATAAACATGATATGGATCACAGAAGCCTCAATTCAACGATTGAATCCCTGCACAGAAAAGCCATTGCAACTAAGGTTCATCAATTTGAACGGGCATCCTTGCAGGTTTCAAATTTGAAGTCATATCCGGCATTTCTCAAAAGATGTAGAGACTTCTCCATCATCCCTGTCTTTGCCCAGATTTGTCAAGTCTAGTCTAATATAGCCGTTTTCTAGTCAAACCTAGCTAGTGGAAGATTTGCTATCCCTATTTGACATGTAGCCATGATTTGATTCTTCAACTTGTCCTGACGATGAACCACACTCGTTGGTTCGAAACGCATTGACAATTGTATTATCATGTGATTTATGCTTAAAAATTCTTTCTCATAAACTTGATATGGATCACGGAAGCCTAAATTCAATAATTGAATCCCTCCATGAAAAAGCCATTGCAACTGAGGTTCATCAATTTGAACGAGCACGCTTGCAGGTTTCGAAGTTGAAGTCAGATTTGGCGTTTCTCAAAAGATGTAGAGACTCCTCCATCATCCCTGTCTTTGCCCAGATTTGTCTTGACTAGTTTAATATAGCCGTTTTCTCTTCAAACTTAGCCCTCGGAAGATATACTATCCCTATTTAACATGTAGCCATGATCTGATTCATCTACTTGTCTTGATGATGAACCACACTCGTTGGTTCTAAACACATCAACAAAGGTATTATCATATGATTTACATCAAAAAATTCCTTCTCATAAACTTGATATCGATCATAGAAGCCTCAATTCAACAATTGAATCCATGCATGGAAAAGCCATTGCAACAAAGATTCATCGATTTGAACAGGCACACTTGCAGGTTTCGAAGTTGAAGTCAGATCTGGCGTTTCTCAAAAGATGCAGAAACTCCTCCATCATCCCTGTCTTTGCCCAGATTTGTCCATTCTAGTCTAATGTAGCCGTTTTCCAGTCAAACCTAGGCATTGGAAGATCTGTTATCCCTTTTTATCATGTAGCCATGATCTGATTCTTCAACTTGTCCTGACGATGGATGACACTCGTTGGTTCAAAACACGTTGACAAATGTATTTTCCTGTGATTTCTGCCGAAAAATTCTTTCTCATAAACTTGATATGGATCACAGAAGCCTCAATTCAACAATTGAATCCCTGCATGGAAAATCCATTACAACTAAGTTTCATCAATTTGAATGGGAGCACTTGCAGGTTTCGAATTTGAAGTCCAATTTAGTGTTTCTCAAAATATGTAGAGACTCCTCCATCATCCATGTCTTTGCCCAGATTTGTCAAGTCTAGTCTAGTATAGTCGTTTTCTAGTAAAGCCTAGCCGTTGGAAGATCTACTATCCCTATTTAACATGTAGCCACGATCTGATTCTTCAACTTGTCTTGACAATGAACCCCACTTTTTGGTTCGAAACACGTTGACAAATTTATTAGCATGTGATTTACACTGAAAAATTCTTTCTCATAAACTTGATATGGATCACAGAAGCCTCAATTCAACAATTGAATTCCTGCACGGAAAAACCATTGCAACTAAGGTTCATCAATTTGAACGGGCAGGCTTGCAGGTTTTGAAGTTGAAGTTAGATTTTGCATTTCTCAAATGATTCAGAGACTCCTCCATCATCCCTGTATTTTCCCGGATTTGTCCAGTCTACTTTAATATAGCCGTTGTCCAGTCTACTTTAATATAGCTGTTGGAAGATCTACTATCCCTATTTAACATGTAGCCATGATCTGATTCTTTAACTTGTCCTGACGATGAACGAGACTCGTTGGTTCAAAACACGTCGACAATTGTATTATCATGTGGTTTACTCCGAAAAATTATTTCTCATAAACTTGATATGGATCACAGAAGTCTCAATTCAACAATTGAATCCTTGCACGGAAAAGCCATTGCAACTAAGGTTCATCAAGTTGAACAGGCACACTTGCAGGTTTCAAAGTTGAAGTTAGATTTGGCATTTCTCAAAAGATGTAGAGACTACTCCATCATCCTTGTCTTTGCCCGGATTTGTCCAGTCTAGTCTAATATAGCCGTTTTCAAGTCAAACATAGTCATTGGAAATCTGTTATCCCTACTTAACATGTAGCAATGATCTGATTCTTCAACTTGTCTTGATGATGAATCACACTCGTTGGTTGGAAACACATCGAAAAATATATTATCATGTGATTTACGCCAAAAAATGATTTCTCATAAACTTGATAGGGATCACAGAAGCCTCAATTCAACAATTGAATCCCTGCACGAAAAAT
Organism: Pinus tabuliformis; assembly: GCA_031772625.1. Classification (NCBI taxonomy): domain Eukaryota; kingdom Viridiplantae; phylum Streptophyta; class Pinopsida; order Pinales; family Pinaceae; genus Pinus; species Pinus tabuliformis. The sequence goes on from CM062818.1 coordinate 134,111,392, forward strand.
CCATTGCAACTAAGGTTCATGAATTTGAACAGGCATGCTTGCAAGTTTCCAAGTTGAAGTTAGATTTGGCATTTCTCAAAAGATGCAAAGATTCCTCCATCATCCCTGTATTTGCCTAGATTTGTCCAATCTACTTTACTGTAGCCGTTTTCGAGTCAGACCTAGCCATTGGAAGATCTGTTATCCCTATTTATCATGTAGCCATGATTTGATTCTTCAACTTGTCCTGACGATGGACGACAGTCTTTGGTCCAAAACACGTTGACAAATGTATTTTCTTGTGATTTGTGCCGAAAAATTCTTTCTCATAAACTTGATATGGATCACAGAAGCATCAATTCAACAATTGAATCCCTACACGAAAAAGCCATTACAACTAAGTTTCTTCAATTTGAATGGGCACGCTTGCAGGTTTCAAAGTTGAAGTCCGATTTAGTGTTTCTCAAAAGATGGAGAGACTCCTCCATCATCCATGTCTTTGCCCAGATTTGTCAAGTCTACTCTAATATAGCCGTTATCCAGTAAAACCTAGCCGTTGGAAGATCTACTATCCCTATTTAACATGTAGCCATGATCTGATTCTTCAACGTGTCCTAACAATGAACCCCGCTTGTTGGTTCGAAACTCGTTGACAAATGTATTAGCATGTGATTTACGCTGAAAATTTCTTTCTCATAAACTTGATATGGATCACAAAAGCCTCAATTCAACAATTGAATTCCTGCACGGAAAAGCCATTGCAACTAAGGTTCATCAATTTGAACGGGCAGGCTTGCAGGTTTCGATGTTGAAGTTAGATTTGGCATTTCTCAAAAGATGCAGAGACTCCTCAATCATCCCCGTATTTGCCCAGATTTGTCCAGTCTACATTAATATAGCCGTTTTCCAGTCAAACCTAGTTGTTGGAAGATCTACTATCCCTATTTAACATGTAGCCATGATCTGATTCTTCAACTTGTCCTGACGATGAACGAGACTCGTTGGTTCAAAACGCGTCGACAATTGTATTATCATGTGGTTTACTCCAAAAAATTATTTCTCATAAACTTGATATGGATCACAGAAGTCTCAATTCAACAATTGAATCCCTGCACGGAAAAGCCATTGCAACTAAGGTTCATCAAGTTGAACAGGCACACTTGCAGGTTTCAAAGTTGAAGTTAGATCTGGCATTTCTCAAAAGATGCAGAGACTCCTCCATCATCCTTGTCTTTGCCCATATTTGTCCAGTCTAGTCTAATATAGCCATTTTCAAGTCAAACATAGTCGCTGGAAATCTATTATCCCTGTTTAACATGTAGCAATGATTTGATTCTTCAACTTGTCATGATGATGGATCACACTCGTTGGTTCGAAACACATCGAAAAATATATTATCATGTGATTTACGCCAAAAAATGCATTCTCATAAACTTGATATGGATCACAGAAGCCTCAATTCAACAATTGAATCCCTGCACGGAAAATCCATTGCAACTAAGGTTCATCAATTTGAAGGGCAAAGCTTGCAGTTTTTGAAGTTGAAGTCAGATTTCGAGTTTCTCAAAAAAAGTAGAGACTCCTCCGTCATCCCTATCTTTGCCTAGATTTGTCCAGTCTAGTCTAATATAGCCATTTTCTAATCAAACCTAGCCCTTGGAAGATTTGCTATCCCGATTTAACATGTAGCCATGCTTTGATTCTTCAACTTGTCCTGACGATGAACCACACTCGTTCGTTCGAAACGCATCGACAAATGTATTATCATGTGATTTACACTGAAAAATTCTTTCTCATAAATTTGATATGGATCACAGAAGCCTCAATTCAACAATTGCATCCCTGCATGGAAAAGCCATTGCAACTAAGGTTCATCAATTTGAACGGGCACGCTTGCAGGTTTCGAAGTTGAAGTCAGATCTAGCATTTCTCAAAATATGTAGAGACTCCTTCATCATCCCTGTCTTTGTCCAAATTTGTCTAGTCCATTCTAATATAGTCGTTTTCTAGTGAAACCTAGCCATTGAAAGATCTGCTATCCATATTTAACATGTAGCCATTATCTGATTGTTCAACTTTTCCTAATGATGAACCACACTCGTTGGTTCGAAACGTGTCAACAAATGTATTATCATGTGATTTACGCCGAAAACTTCTTTCTCATAAACTTGATATGGATCACAGAAGCCTCAATTCAATAATTGAATCCCTGCACAGAAAATCCATTGCAACTAAGGTTCATCAATTTGGACGGGCATGCTTGAAGGTTTCGAAGTTGAAGTTAGATTCGGCGTTTCTAAAAAGATGCAGAGACTCCTCCATCATCCCTGTCTTTGCCTAGATTTGTCCACTCTAGTCTAATATAGTCATTTTCCAGTCAAACCTAGCAGTTGGAAGATCTGTTATTCCTATTTAACATGTAGCCATCATCTGATGCTTCAACTTCTCCTGACAATGAACCACACTCATTGGTTTGAAATGCATCGACAAATGTATTATCATGTGATTTACGCCGGAAAATTCTTTCTCATAAACTTAATACGGATCACAGAAGCCTCAATTCAACAATTGAATCCCTGCACGGAAAAGCCATTGCAACTAAGTTTCATCAATTTGAATGGGCACGCTTGCAGGTTTCGAAGTTGAAGTTAGATCTGGCATTTCTCAAAAGATGCAGAGGCTCCTCGATCATCCCTGTCTTTGCGCAGATTTGTCCAGTCTAGTCTAATATAGAAGTTTTCCAGTCAAACGTAGCCATTGGAAGATTTGCTATCCCTATTTAACATCTAGCCAAGATCTGATTTTTCAACTTGTCCTGACGATGAACCACACTCGGGGGTTTAAAATGCGTCGACAAATGGATTATCTTTTGATTTATGTCAAAAAAAACATGCTCATAAACTTGATATGGATCACAGAAGCTTTAATTCAACAGTTGAATCCCTGCACAGAAAAGCCATTGCCACTAAGGTTCATCAATTTGAATGGGCACGCTTGCAGGTTTCGAAGTTGAAGTTAGATCTGGCATTTCTCAAAAGATGCAGAGACTCCTCCATCATCCCTGTCTTTGACTAGATTTGTCCAGTCTAGTCTAATATAGCCGTTTTCCAGTCAAACCTATCCGTTGGAAGATCTGTTATACTTGTTTAACATGTAGCCATGATCTGATTCTTCAACATGTCCTTACGATGGACCACACTCATTGGTTCGAAACGCATTGACAAATTCATTATCTTGTGATTTATGCTGAAAAATTCTTTCTCATAAACTTGATATGGATCATAGAAGCCTCAATTCAACAATTGAATCCCTGCATAGAAAAGCCATTGCAACTAAGTTTGATCAATTTGAACAAGCACGCTTGCAGGTTTTGAAGTTTAAGTCAAATCGGTCATTTCTCAAAAGATGCAGAGACCCCTCCATCATCCATGTCTTTGCCCAGATTTGTCTAGTCTAGTCTAATATAGTCATTTTCCAGTCAAACCTAGGGGTTGGAAGATCTACTATCCATATTTAACATGTAGCCATGATCTGATTTTCAACTTGTCCTGATCATGAACCACATTCATTGGTTCGAAACATGTCAACAAATGTATTGTCATGTGATTTACGCCGAAAAATTCTTTCTCATAAACTTGATATGGATCATAGAAGCCTCAATTCAACAATTTAATCCCTGCACGGAAAATCCATTGGAACTAAGGTTCATCAATTTGAATGGGCATGCTTGCAGGTTTCAAACTTGAAGCCAGATCTGGTGTTTCTCAAAAGATGTAGAGACTCCTCCATCATCCCTATCTTTTCCCAGATTTGTCCAGTCTAGTTTAATATAACCGTTTCCAGTCAAACCTAGCCGTTGGAGGATCTGCTATCCCTATTTAACATGTAGCCATGATTTTATTCTTCAACTTGTCCTGACGATGAACCACACTCATTGGTTCAAAACATGTCGACAAATGTATTATCATGTGATTTACGTCAAAAAATTCCTTCCCATAAACTTCATATGGATCACAGAAGTCTCAATTCAACAATTGAATCCCTGCACGGAAAAGCCATTGCAAATAAGGTTCATCAATTTGAATGTGCACGCTTGTAAGTTTCAAAGTTGAAGTTAGATCTGGCATTTCTCAAAAGATGCAGAGACTCCTCCACCATCCCTTTCTTTGCCCGGATTTGTCCAGTCTAGTATAATATCGTTGTTTTCCAGGCAAACCTAGCCGTTGGAAGATCTGTTATCCCTATTTAACATGTAGCCATGATCTGATTCTTCAACTTTTCGTGACGATGGACCACACTCGTTGGTTCGAACATGTCGACAAATGTATTATCATATTATTTACACCGAAAAATTCTTTCTCATAAACTTGATATGGATCACAGACACCACAATTCAACAATTGAATCCCTGCACAGAAAAGCCATTGCAACTAAGTTTCATCAATTTGAACGGGCACGCTTACAGGTTTCGAAGTTGAAGTCAGATCTGGCATTTCTCAAAAGATGTAGAAACTCCTCCATCATCGCTAGCTTTGCCCAGATTTGTCCAGTCTAGTGTAATATAGTTGTTTTCCAGTCAAACCTAGCCATTGGAAGATATACTATCCCTATTTAACATGTAGCCATGATCTGATTCTTTAACTTGTCCTAATGATGAACCACACTTGTTGTTTCGAAACGTGTTGACAAATGTATTATCATGTGATTTACACCAAAAAATTATTTCTCATTAACTTGATATGGATCACAGAAGGCTCAATTTAACAATTAAATCCCTGCATGGAAAAGCCATTGCAACTAAGGTTCATCAATTTGAACGGGCACGCTTGCAAGTTTCGAAGTTGAAGTCAGATTTGGAGTTTCTCAAAAGATGTAGAGACTCCTCCATCATCCCTGTTTGCCCAGATTTTTCCCATCTAGTCTAATATAGTCGTTTTCCAGTCAAACCTAGCCATTGGAAAATATACTATCCCTATTTAACATGTAGCCATGATCAAATTATTCAACATGTCCTCATGATGAAGCAAATGCGTTGGTTCAAAATGCGTCGACAAATGTATTATCATGTGATTTACATTGAAAAATTCTTTCTCATAAACTTGATATGGATCACAGAAGCCTCAATTCAACAATTGAATCCCTGCACGGAAAAGCCATTGAAACTAAGGTTCATCAATTTAAACAAGCACACTTGTAGGTTTCGAGGTTGAAGTCAGATCTGGCGTTTCTCAAAAGATGCAGAGACTCCTCCATCATCCCTGTCTTTGCCTAGATTTGTCTAGTCTAGTCTAATATAGCCATTTCCCAGTCAAACCTAGTCATTGGAAGATCTACTATCCCTATTTAACATGTAGCCATGATCTGATTCTTCATCTTGTCCCGACGATGAACCACACTCGTTGGTCCAAAACGCGTCGACAAATGTACTATCATGTGATTTACACCAAAAAAATCTTTCTCATAAACTTGATATGGATCACAGAAGCCTTAATTCAATAATTGAATCCCTTCACAGAAAAGCCATTGCAGCTAAGGTTCATCAATTTGAATGGACACACTTGCAGGATTTGAAGTTGAAGTCAGATCTCACGTTTCTCAAAAGTTGTAGAGACTCCTCATCATCCTTGTCTTTACCTACATTTGTCCAGTCTAGTCTAATATAGCCATTTTCTAGTCAAACGTATCCATTTGAGGATCTGCTATTCCTATTTAACATGTGGCCATGCTCTGATTCTTCAACTTGTCCTAACGATGAACCACACTCATTGGTTCGAAATGCGTCGACAAATGTATTATCATGTGATTTATGCCATAAAATTCTTTTTCATAAACTTGCTATGGATCATAGTAGCCTCAATTCAAAAATTGAATCCCTGCATGGAAAAGCCATTGCAACTAAGGTTCATTAATTTGAATGGGCACACTTGTAGGTTTCGAAGTTGAAGTCAGATCTGGCAGTTCTCAAAAGATGCAGAGACTCCTCCATCATCCCTGTCTTTGCCCAGATTTGTCTAGTCTAGTCTAATATAGCCATTTTCTAGTCAAACGTAGCCATTGGAAGATCTGATATCCCTAAATAACATGTAGCCATGATCTGATTCTTCAACATGTCCTGACGATGAACCACACTTGTTGCTTCGAAACGCGTCGACAATTGTATTATCATGTGATTTACGCCGAAAAATTCTTTCTCATAAACTTGATATGGATCATAGAAGCTTCAATTCAACAATTCAATGCCTGCACGAAAAAGCCATTGCAACTAAGGTTCATCAATTTGAACAGGCATGCTTGCAGGTTTCGAAGTTGAAGTCAGATATGGAATTTCTCAAAATATGCAGAGACTTCTCCATCATCCCTGTGTTTGCCCAGACTTGTCCAAACTAGCCTAATATAGTCATTTTCTAGTCAAACCTAGCCCTTGGAAGATCTGCTATCCCTATTTAACATGTAGCCATGATCTGAGTCTTCAACTTGTCCTGATGATGAACCACACTCGTTGGTTCAAAACGTGTCGACAAATGTATTATCATGTGATTTACATCAAAAAATTCCTTCTCATAAACTTCATATGGATCATAGAAGCCTCAATTCAACAATTGAATCCCTGCATGGAAAAGCCATTGCAACTAATGTTCATCAACTTGAATGGGCACGCTTGCAGGTTTCGAAGTTGAAGTCAAATCTGGCGTTTCTCAAGCGATGCAAAGACTCCTCCATCATCACTGTCTTTGCCTAGATTTTTCCAGTCTAGTCTAATATAGTCATTTTCCAGTCAAACCTAGCCGTTGGAAGATCTGTTATCCATATTTTACATGTAACCATGATCTGATTCTTCAACTTGTCCTGATGATGGACCACACTCGTTGGTTTGAAACACGTCGACAAATGTGTGATCATGTGATTTGCGCCAAAAGATTCTTTCTCATAAACTTGATATGGATCACAGAAGCCTCAATTCAACAATTAAATCCCTGCATGGAAAATCCATTACAACTAAGTTTCATCAATTTGAACGGGCACTCTTTCAGGTTTTGAAGTTGAAGTCAAATCTAGTGTTTCTCAAAAGATGTAGAGACTCCTCCATCATCCGTGTCTTTTCCCAGATTTGTCCAGTCTTGTCTAATATTGTCGTTTTCCAGTAAAACCTAGCCGTTGGAAGATCTACTATCCCTATTTAAAATGTAGCCATGATCTGATTCTTCAACTTGTCTTGACGATGAACCACACTCATTGGTTCGAAATGCGTCATCAAATGTATTATGATGTGATTTACGCCGAAAACTTATTTCTCATAAACTTGATATGGATCACAGAATCCTCAATTCAACAATTGAATCCCTGCATAGAGAAGCCATTGCAACTAAGTTTCATCAATTTGAACCGGAACGCTTGCAGGTTTTGAAGTTGAAGTCAAATCTGGCATTTCTCAAAAGATGCAGAGGCTCCTACATCATCCCTGTTTTTGCCCAAATTTGTCCCGTCTAGTCTAATATAGCCATTTTCTAGTCAAACCTAGCCGTTGGAAGATCTACTATCCCTATTTAACGTATAGCCATGATCTGATTCTTCAACTTGTCCTCACAATGAACCAGACTCGTTGGTTCAAAACGCGTCGAAAAATGTATTATCATGTGATTTACACATAAAAATTATTTCTCATAAACCTGATATGGATCACAGAAGCCTCAATTCAACAATTGAATCCCTACATGGAAAAGCCATTGCAACTAAGGTTCATCAATTTGAATGGGCACGCTTACAAGTTTCGAAGTTGAAGTCAGTTCTGGCGTTTCTCAAAAGATGCAGAGACTCCTCCATCATCCTTGTCTTTGCCCAGATTTTTCTAATCTAGTGTAATATAGCCATTTTCTAGTCAATCCTAGCCGTTGGAAGATCTGTTATCCCTATTTAACATGTAGCGATGATTTGATTCTTCAACTTGTCCTGATGATGAACCACACTCATTGGTTCGAAACACATCGACAAATGTATTATCATGTGATTTACACCGAAAAAATGTTTCTCATAAACTTGACATGGATCACAGAAGCCTGATTTCAACAATTGAATCCCTGCACGGAAAATCCATTGCAACTAAGATTCATCAATTTTAACGGACACGCTTGCAGGTTTCGATGTTGAAGTTAGATCTGGCGTTTCTCAAAATATGCAGAGACTCCTCCATCATCCCTATCTTTGACTAGTTTTGTCCAGTCTAGTCTAATCTAGCTATTTTCCAATCAAACCTAGCCGTTGGAAGATTTGCTATCCCTATTTAACATGTAGCCATTATCTGATTCTTCAACTTCTCCTGACGATGAACCACACTCGTTGGTTCGAAACGCATCGGCAAATGTATTATTATGTGATTCATGCCGAAAAATTCTTTGTCATAAACTTGATATGGATCACATAAACCTCAATTCAACAATTGAATCCCTGCACGAAAAGCCCTTGCAACTAAGGTTCATGAATTTGAATGGGCACGCTTGCAGGTTTTGAAGTTGAAGTCAGATCTAACATTTCTCAAAAGGTGCAGATACTCCTCCATCATCCTTGTCTTTGCCCAGATTTGTCGAGTCTAGTCTAATATAGTCGTTTTGCAGTCAAACCTAGCCACTGGAAGATCTGCTATCCCTATTTAACATGTAGCCATAATCTGATTCTTTAACTTGTCCTGATGATGAACCACACTCGTTTGTTTGAAACACATTGACAAATGTATTATCATGTGATTTACGCTGAAAAATTCTTTCTCATAAACTTGATATGGATCACAGAAGCCTTAATTCAACAATTGAATCCCTGCACGAAAAAGCCATTACAACTAAGGTTCATCAATTTGAACGGGCATGCTTGCAGGTTTCGAAGTTCAAGTGAGATCTGGTGTTTCTCAAAAGATGCAGAGACTCCTCCATCATCCCTGTCTTTGCCCAGATTTGTCTAGTCTAGCCTAATATAGTCGTTTTCAAGTCAAACCTAGCCGTTGGAAGATCTGCTATGCCTATTTAACATGTAGCCTTGGTCTGATTCTTCAACTTGTCCTGACAATGAACCACACTCATTGGTTCGAAACACGTTGAAAAATGTATTATCATGTGATTTACGCCGAAAAAATCTTTCTCATAAATACATTAGACTCTACTAATAAACTTGCCGAATAAAATTCCTTATGGTCAAAGCCAATATAAATTTACCTAAATATTTCCTCAACAAATTTTTTTATAAATACTCTTTCATAAATTAAACGACAATAAGTCAATCTCAAACCTCTTAGAATTTTCTTAAAATTTTAGTAGCAACTTCAATGAAAGATAAAATAAAAACGCAAACAATGTGATTTAAGTCAAAGAAGCCATGAAAATGTCAAATCAATTAACACTCAACAACACATGGGACGAAGCAAAAAAGTCATGATTCTTTTCTTTTTTGCATATATTTTAAACCAATTAATATTTTAAGTGTTTTTTTTTTTCATTTCAGAGTAAAGTATCTGAATTATATAATGTTTGTATATATTTATAAAATTATTAATCTTTTTGCAACCTTTTTAATGATATATTTTTCTCAATTTTTATTAAATTTAAAAAATATAAATGTGCAAATTAGATATAACACTTAACAACACATTGGAAGAAGCAAGAAGTCATGATTAATTTATTTTATATATTTTCTATTAGATGATCCAAAAATGCAATTTTATCATAGGTTATAAAATTAGAATAAAATAATTATTAATTTAAGATATTAAATTAATAATTATTATTCTAGAATGTTTAATTATTTAATGGAGACTTTTAGAATTAGCATATTGTTGTAACTAGATATGACTCTCCAAATGTGTCGTATCTTAGGCTCTATTTTAGGAGATTTGTTAGCTAGTTGGTTTTTATAGCATTTATTGTAAATGGACACTTGTTATTTAATAAGTGATCCATAATTAGAGGTGGTTAGGACATGGAGCTTATAAATAGCTCATTGCAAGAGTGTTTGAGTAGTTCGGGTGTAAACTCTTGCAAAATCAATTATGTAATTATTTTTTTTCTGATTAATAAAATTATGTGTCTGAGGACACTTCTGCCATTATTGTGGTATCAGAGCTCCAGTAATGCTGCAGTTGATTTGAGGAAGAGATTCCAGCTCTATCAGATCATGGAAAACTCAACTCCATTGAATTGATCAGCAAACGATTGGTATGAAAATTTTCCAGTTTTGTGTTCAACCAAAAAAAAGGAAAGGAAATTTGATTATCTTATTGATTTTAGATTTTTAATCTGCAAATCAATTTTTGTATTATTATAAGATTGCTTCCACTGTTATTCATTTTCCGTCATCTCCACGCTATTTATTTTTGCTTCTCCCGTGGTCTCTAAAAATGCGCTAAAGTGGAGCGCTTTAGTGGGCGGCTATGGGTTTAGCTTGGCCACTAGAAAGGTTCGAAGTTAAGAATTGGTGGTGTTAGGTGCTGGGCCACTTTTCCTGAACAGAAACTGGGGACAGAGCAATCACTGAAGGGTACTTATAGTGGTCTGCGTATTGTTTGATTTGTTTCTGCATATTGTTTGAATTGTTCCAGTTCGGCCCTAACTTCCTTCATATGTGGCCGATCCTCTTTTAACGGCGCAAGACATTTGAGAGCCAATTTTGGCAACTGCAATACAGTAATATTTTGGTCAGAGTTTGTGTCAAAGTCCATTGGCTGGAATCTTTAGCTTCTCAGCTACGTTTATACGGTGATTATCTGAGAGCACGTCAATACACTGATTTTTCTGATCTTTATATACATAGGCAGTGCAGCGATGGTTTATAGATCCAAATCTTTGCTATAGCCATGTTAGCGAGGATGATTTCTCCCTTTTCCCGACAAATGTCCACAACTAACTTGGCCGATATGATTTCCATTAAAACAACGCCATAGCTGTAGACATCAGAGCTGTCCGGAAGCTCATTCAGCTCAGGCTTGCCTACCGTCAGGTCTCCAGCGACGTGGTCGAAAAACACTGCAGCATTTTTTAATTTATCTCTATCGAAGCAGCCTAAGTCGAAGAGTACCAGGAGTGGCAAGCTCGACATGCCCAATTGAGATCAAGGCTTGAAAGATGAAAGACACGACCTTTGTTGAGCAACCAATCGCAGAAGTCACCTCATTAGCGCAGCGTGCTGATCAGGCAACCATTGATGAAAGTCCGGTCCTTTGCTGCATCAACATGAGCCTTTTTTACTGCGTTCAAAGAACAGCCGTTCAAGAATTGAGTCTGTAGATCACATTGGAGAGCACCATTGAATTGCGCAAGATTGTTTCAATTTATTTTGCAAGAAATTTATGGGGAAAGCATGCGCAAGGTTTATAAAACAAATTAGAAAGCTAGCAAAGCCAGCAACAAGCCAGCCCACGTAAGCCAGCCAGCGTGAGCAAGAAGCCTACCAGCAAGAAGCCAGCAAGAATCTACCCTTCAGCCAGCGTGGAGGAGAGCCTGGAACAAAAAAAATAAAATTAGTGTCTTAATTTTTTAATTTTGTAATGTTAATGGAGTGAAAAGTTTTTTCCATTGTTTGTAATTTTTTGTGGAGAGACAAGGAATATTTTTTATTTGGAGGGATAAGGTATATTGTATTTTGGAGAAATCTCATGATTTTTTAATTTTGGAGTTTATGGTTTGTGGAGTAATAAGGGATATTTGTAAATGTTAGGGATTGTAAATTTTGGAGTAATAAGGAGACTTTATTTGTAATTTGTTTTCGGAGAGATAAGTGTGGCATTGTAACTCAAAGTAATTTTACTTTGAGGGGGGGTAATTTTTTACCAGATTGTGCAAAAGCACCATTGTAAAAATCAAATTTTGAAAGTTTCCTTGTAAAAATTTGAGAAATTGACTAGAGCCAAGTGCAAAGCTCAGTCAATTTTCTCCTGTTTTGACGACTATTCGAGGGTCAAGGCCAAGCCCCGATAGTTTGTTTTTTGCGTTGTGTGTTGTTGTTGTGTTGTGCATCTTTATTTTTTGGAGCTTGATTCATGGTGTGAAGTCTTAACACTACAATGTCTAAGTTGATTAATTTGTTTTCTGATTCCGACAAACTTGAAGGCACCAAATCTTATAAAACATGGCATCGTCTCATCGAAAGCACACTCATTTACAATGAATTATGGCAGGGAATATGTGATGGAGATGTTAAGCCAAATAAACCCACAGATGCAGCTGCACTAGCAAAATGGGAAATCAAGAATGCTAAAGCCTTAGCTCTTATTAAATCTTCTGTGAATGATATGTCCATATAGAAAATGCTATAGATGCATGGTCTGCTTTGAAAACTTTTAAAGACCTCTTTGATACTCAGCCTGAATCAAAGAAAGTCGATCTACAATTAAAATTGTTGCAACAAAAATTAACTGAAGGCGGTGATGTTCTTGAATATATCTCAAGACATAAGAATATTAGGCAAGAAATTATTAATGCTGGTTTTCCCGCAATTGATGATAGCTTTATGGTCACAGTTGTAATTGCTGGACTTCCTTCTTCCTACACACATTTTTTGGAGACTCTACAAGTAACTGGGAAATTAGAGAAACTAAAGTTTGATGAACTCTGTGAAATGTTAACTCAACATGATAAAACTTTTGGGAAGAAGAAGAAAGTTGGTGAAGATGTTTTTCTCACAGAGGCCAGCACTAGTAAATCATCAGCAGACAGTTCTTGAGGCAGAGGCACAGGGAATCAGAATCAAATAGCACATAATCGAGGTCGAAATCAAAGCAGAGGAAACAATTTTAACAGAGGAGGAAGGAATAATTTTCAAGGTAGAGGAAACAACCAAGGAAGAGGCAATTTTCAAGGACAAGGATATAATAATCAAGGTAGAGGACAATCTCAAAATAGAAGTCAAAGCAGAGGCAGAGGACAATCTTCAGGAAGAGGAAGAGACTTAAGTCAAATTGTGTGTCGAAGATGTAACAAAGTTGGCCATTATGTTGAAGATTGTCGAACTTCACTTAATAAAATTCCCAATTTTCAGTAGCATTCAGCGCAATTTGCCAATGATCAAGATGAAGATAACTCAGAATATGTTTTTACTTCCTCACCAGCATCACAACTTTCATCCCATCTTAGAAGTGACTATGAAGATGCCTGGATCTTGGATTCCCGGGCAACTCAGCACATGACTTGTCGACGTGATTTTTTCTGGAATTTTCAAGATTGCCAACTTAATTCCATTTTTCTTGCTGATGATACAAAACATACTCCTTATGGAAAAGGAGTAGTAAAAGTTTTTCTCCCTGGAATTGGAGAAAAAATGATTTCCAATGTATGGTATGTACCCAGTTTTAAGAAAAATTTGCTCTCTTTAGTCACGATTCGACAAGCAGGACATCAGGTGATTATGGAAGATGGTTTAGTCAAGATTAATTCAATCAAACAGAACTTGAAAATAGTCATGACAGGTTATGAAGATAGAAAGCTGTTACGGATGAAAGGGACAGTTATTCCAAGGCATTCTGATTTTGCAGGGGTAGTGACTACATGTATTTCACCTATAAGACTATGGCATGTAAGATATGGACATTTGAATTTTGAGAGTCTTTCTCAATTGTAGAAACAAGGAATGGTTAAAGGACTTCCCACTTTCAAAAGGGAAAATGCAAAATGTGAAGCTTGCATTTATGGCAAACAAAATCGAGAAAGTTTTCCAACAAGTTCATGGCGTGCAAACAGGCGGCTACAACTATTTCATAGTGATGTTTGTGGACCACTACAAACTTCCTTTGGTGGATGCAAATATTTCTTACTATTCATTGATGATTTCAGCAGAATGACTTGGGTTTACTTTTTGAAGAACAAGTCAGAAGCATTTGATAAGTTTAAAATTTTTTGCCAACTTGTTGAAAATGAAGTCAAAGAAAAGATAAGTACACTCAGGACGGATAATGGGGGAGAATTCACTTCAAATGAATTCAAAACTTATTGCAGTGAAAATGGCATAAGACGACATCTTACAAATGTTTACACTCCACAGCAAAATGGATTAGTCGAAAGAATGAACCGCACCTTGTTAGGAATGGCGAGATCCATGTTAACTTTCAAGAGGTTAAGTCCAACATATTAGGCAGAAGCAATACATACAGCTGTCTACTTAAGAAACAAATCTCCAACTGCTTCTTTAGACGGAATCACACCTTATGAAGCTTGGTTTGGTTTCAAACCTCGAGTTAAACATCTTAGAGTTTTTGGGTCAGTGTGTTATGCCTTAGTTCCGAAAGAAAAACGAACTAAGCTTGACTCAAGAAGTTTAAAATGCACAATGATTGGCTATTCTGATGAGAAGAAAGGGTATTGTCTTTTGACCAACGGAAAATCATTGTGAGCAGGGATGTCATTTTTGATGAAACAGAGAGTAAGAGTGCTGAAGAAATTGAAAATCTTCTTCACAAGTTAGAAACTAAAGGAAGTAAAAGAAATGGAAAAATGCAAAGTCAACCAACTTCACCAAATTGGTATGAACTTTATTTTCCTTCCTCTGAAGATGAGTCATCCAGTCCATCTACATCAACAACATCATCTGGGTCTTCTAGTAGTTCATCTGCATCCTGACAGTGATTCTCCACATTCTTCACCTGAACGACGCACATCAGTTTATATTAATCCTCTTTACAATGATGGAGACTTTACAGAAGCACAAACAAGTGAGCACCAACTACCAAAATGGGCAGTTCAACTTTTGAAAAATGTAAAGCCTGATGAGCAGAATAAAATAGGCACCAGAAGGGCACATAGAAGTGAAGGCAATTTTGCCTTGATAGCAAATGATTTTACTGAACCTTCCACATACAAAGCAGCAGTAAAACATAAAGAATGGCAATAGGCTATGGTTGAAGAATATCAAGCAGTAATTGATAACAACACTTGCAAACTTGTTGATTGTCCAGCAAATGTTAAACCCATAGGATGCAAATGGGTTTACAGAATTAAGTATAATCAAAAGGGAGAACTTGAAAAGTATAAAGCTCGACTTGTCGCAAAAGGTTTTGCGCAGCAGGAAGGCATTGATTATGAGGAAACTTTTGCTCCTACAGCTAAATGGAACACCATCCGATTAACACTTGCATTGGCCGCTCAGAAAGGCTGGAAAGTTCATCAAATGGATGTGAAAAGTGCTTTTCTCAATGGAGATTTACAGGAGGAAGTGTATATGACCAAACCGCCAGGTTTTGAAATTGAAGGACAAGAACATAAAGTCTGCAAATTGGTTAAGGCTTTATATGGATTAAAACAAGCTCCCCGAGCTTGGTATGCAAAGATGGATGACTACCTTAAGAAAGTTGGTTTTCAACGAAGTGAATCTGATGATACTTTGTATGTGCGACAACAGGGAAAATATCTGGTAATTCTTGTTATGTATGTAGATGATTTGATCATTACTGGCAACCATGATGATCATATTGCACAGGTAAAAAAGGAGTTACATGCAGGTTTTAAGATGACAGATTTGGGATTACTTCACTACTATCTTGGAGTTGAAGTCTTCCAACGTTCACATCATTTTTTCATTTCTCGGAGTAAGTATGCAGCAGAGGTTCTTCAGCGATTTGGCATGCAGGATTGCAAGCCCGTTCTTACCCCCATGGAGCAAAACTTGTAACTTTCAAAATTTGAAGGGGGGGAAAGGGTGGACAGTACAACTTACAGACAGTTGATTGGCAACTTGATCTATTTGACAAATACTTGTCCTGATCTATCTTATGCAGTTAGTATTCTTTCATGTTTTATGCAGGAACCACGAGACAGCCACTGGAATGCAGCCAAAAGAGTTCTGCGATATATCCAAGGAACAAAAGATTTTGGTCTTCTTTACACAAAGACTAAAAATTTTGTACTTGGTGGATATTCTGATGCCAACTTTGCTAGGAGTATCGATGATCGAGCATCAACATCATGTTATTTAATGAACATGGGGTCAGCAGCAGTATCTTGGAGTTGTAAGAAACAAGCTACAGTGGCCACTTCTTCAGCAGAAGCGGAATACATTTCAGCATGGGAAGCAGCATGTGAAATTGTTTGGTTGCGCATAATTTTGCAGGACTTGGCCATTTCTCAGGCAGAACCTACATCATTATTCATTGACAGCTAGTCAGCCATCAAACTTGCCAAGAACCCAGTTTTTCATTTAAAGACAAAGCATGTGGACACCAAGTATCATCATATCAGATCTCACATTGCCAAAGATGTCCTCAAGCCAGTTTATTGTCCTTCCAAAGATCAGATCTCTACATTTTCACGAAACTGCTTGGCAAAATAAAATTTACTAAGTTCAGGGATGAACTTGGTATCTGTTGTAATGTATCTTTGGATCATAGGGGGGAATGTTAGATGATCCAAAAATACAATTTTATCATAGGTTATAAAATTAGAATAAAATAATTATTAATTTAAGATATTAAATTAATAATTATTATTCTAGAATGTTTAATTATTTAATGGAGACTTTTAGAATTAGCATATTGTTGTAACTAGATATGACTCTCCAAATGTGTCGTATCTTAGGCTCTATTTTAGGAGATTTGTTAGCTAGTTGGTTTTTATAGCATTTATTGTAAATGGACGCTTGTTATTTAATAAGTGATCCATAATTAGAGGTGGTTAGGACATGGAGCTTATAAATAGCTCATTGTAAGAGTGTTTGAGTAGTTCGGGTGTAAACTCTTGCAAAATCAATTATGTAATTATTTTTTTCTGATTAATAAAATTATGTGTCTGAGGACACTTCTGCCATTATTTTCTTAAACCAATTAATATTTTGAGTGTTTTTTAAAAATTTATTTTAGTGGAGTATTTGCATTATACAATTTTTATGTATATATTTATAAATTTATTAATCTTTTTGCAACCATTTCAATGATATATTTTTCTCAAATTTTTATTAAATTTTAAAGATATAAAATAACTTTAAGTATTCTTCACAACTTTTTTATGATTCATTTTTAATCATATATTTTTATCCATTATTATAAAATTTTAAAAATAAAATAATTTTTATATTCTTCATAACCTCTTTACCATTCATTTTTAATAATATTTTTTTCCCACTTGTTTTATATATATTCTTTATAACATTTTTATTATTTATATTTCATTAATTAATATAAGTTGATTATAACATTTTGATTATATATATTTCATTAATTGATATATTTTGATTATTTTTATTTCATTAATTAATTATTTTGATTAAATGTGAAAGGAGTTTTTGTTTTTTTTAGAAATATATTTATATTTTATTGTAAATTTTATTTTGTTTTATAAATAAATATTAATTTCAATTTAAATGTGAAAGGAGTTATGGTATTTTTACAAATATATTTATATTTTATAAGAGAAATGTACAATTGTCTATATAACAAGACTTGAAGCTATATGATTAGGTCTCGTTCGTGTGCATTGTGCAAGAATTCCAGTGAATGTTTAGACCACCTGTTTATGACGTGTCCCTTCACACAACAAGTTTGGATGGAATGTAGGGAGATCCTATGTATGCCATGTAGATGGAACAAGGAAACGTTTTCTGACTCTTGGCAAACCTGGGAGCAGGACCAAGCCAATAAACCGATCCAAGCACTCCCTCTCATCATTAGTTGGGGTGTGTGGATAACCCGAAATAAGATGATTTTCCAAGACCTTCCTTCATACCCTTGAAAAATTGTGGTGGAGAGCCTTGATATAATTAATCATTATTTGTAGTCCAGATCCTCACAACCAATCATACACATCAGGGAGGAATCAATTCATACATCTATGCCTTGGGGGTTCTTTTATAGGGAAGAACAAAATGAAGGAAACCAAATGGGAGGGGATTTATTCTCCATCTTTTCGAATAGAATTTCTTCCATGTTAAAATAGGCTTTGGCAATGGAACTAATAACTGGGAAGAATGCATAGCTTGCAGGTCTTTGGTTGCTAATGCTAGGGAGAAGGGGTGTGAAAATCTCCAAATTTTGGGTGACTCATTGTTGGTTTTTAATTGGGTTAATCATGTTCAATAATGAAAGAACATTTATTTGGTAAACATTGTGGTGGAAATTAGAAGATTATGTCTTGATTTTGAATACTTCATTGGTGGGCACATCCCACGGGGACGCCACTGACAAACCAATATTATATCACGTGCGTTCATATTGTGGCATTAAAAATGGGAAAATTAGAAAATAATATATTGGGGTTATAATGAGGGCCTAAAGGGTTTTAAGATACTATACAATAATATATATATAACCTAAGGTATTATTTATACATTTTTTTGGCCAAGCAAAGGCGAAAAATCGGGCTACATGTGGGAAAAATCGGGCTACACTTCACCGGCAGAGGGAAAGAGTTGCATTTTGGAGCTGCAACCCACCTGCTTCTACTCGTTTGAACCCAAGAGGCCTTATGCTCGTTTGAACCCTAGCAACCTTTAGCTATCGAGTTTCTCAGGACTTGACTGGGTCGCCTGATGCAGGACCTTACCTGACCAGAGCCTTCACGCCTCTGCTCTTCATTGTGTTTCTTTATTATTGAAAGAGGACCTTTTTCCTAGCTGTGACTATCGGTGTGCTCTGGATCTGGAAGGGATCAAACTCGATCAAAGGACGGGAGGGTCCATTGTCTCAAGTTCAGGTATTTATGTAGGCACACGTTTATACACTCGCAAAACAATCTATTTTGTAGGTCCCAACTTCTGGGTATGTATTTGGGCA
This sequence comes from Pinus tabuliformis, assembly GCA_031772625.1. Taxonomy (NCBI): domain Eukaryota; kingdom Viridiplantae; phylum Streptophyta; class Pinopsida; order Pinales; family Pinaceae; genus Pinus; species Pinus tabuliformis. The sequence goes on from CM062818.1 coordinate 134,130,098, forward strand.
AGGATACTCTAACTCTAAGTTAGATTTCAGGAAAGATTTCAAAGTGTGCAATTAAAACTACAATGGCGTAAAAATCTATTAGTTGCATCTATAGAATAGAGACAGTAACCTGCCAACTTGTACTTCTTTGTTTGTGACATTAAAGAATACGAGATAGGTTGACCTTCTGAATCTAGTTTGATTAACAAAAGAAACAAATATTGGAAACTTTTGCCACATTTTGAGGTTACCAAAACAGATTGAGAGAGGATGCAAAACAAAGGTTCTGTGGCAAACATAATGGATGATAACTGGAGTAGCTATACAAGGAAAACAATCGTGAAAGGCCAAGCAACAGTGCAAAATTCTTTATAGAGCTATATCATAGAAATACTACTACTCTACCTGTTTTCTTCTTTTTTATCGAGCTATCAGATATTAGAATACTCTATCTTTGTTTCCAATACAAAGGTTACTCTTTGGTTTTCATAATTTTTCTTTGTTACAGCTCTTGCAAATCTGAAGAGCATACATAGTGTCATTTTTTTCCTTCACTTTGGTTGTGTTTTATTTCTTTAAAGTTTAGAGGATGCTTCGATAGAATTTTTAAACTGCCAAAACTTTACAGATATATGATTACCAACCTGAAGTTGAGTGGCAACAATAACAGATCTTGGTTTGTAGTCTTTTGCAAAAATATTCATAGAGTCATGACCCCAAAAACAATCAAGATGGTTTTCAGCATTGAAATTGAGTACACTTCAAAATTAAAACCAATGTTTACAGGATTCATTTCACATATTTTGTGAGAATAATTTTTGTGTGTGGTTGTTGCTGGTGCATTTGTTAAAGTGGACAGGTGCAAGGGGTTATTAATACTCATTAAAAATCACCAATACTTGTGGATGAATAATTTTGACCATTTTTTTCACTAACAACACACAATGTTCCACCAAGTTTCTGGATAGTGGGGATGTAGGAACAGGGAACCATGTCCAGGGTATGTGTCAAGACTTGCCCCAACCCCAAATTTTAGAAAATGTCATGGAAATGTTGGGGACCCCATCCAAAATCCTTTAAAAAAAGGAGACTTTAAAAATATGAAAATAATGACTAGTCACAAACATGAACATAGATTAGTGCCTAGATGATAGACTAGCAGAGAAGCATCAACACTAGTTTATAGTAGTTTGTGTGTCCTTATCAACTGCACGCTTTGTTGAGGGCTACATGGTTTAGGGTATTATTTCAGTCAAAATGGATTGTTGGATGAGATGTACTGTAACAGGGTGTGGCTTTGATAGAAATTGACATCCCTTTTCTTGATATTTCACTCTAAAATTAACTACTCGCATTTGAAAACCAGATTTTTGTAGCCTAAAAAAGGTATTTACTAAGGATTTCCTTGTGCCACGTGGTTCGATCATTTTCCATCATGGTTAGTGAGATATCTACACCAAATTTTATGGCTAGACTTCAACCCAAGAGCTTGGTTGTGCATTGATCAATTCTCCCATGGCATAGCGTAACTACCATATGCCCCAAATATTTTTCATTGGAAGCTTTCCCTCCATTTCCGGAGAACCTGGGTTTCATGTTGGTCTTTAGGGAGTCGTTTTTAAGTAAATTCACTTTCAGTATCTAGTGTTGAGGCCAACTTAGGGTAGAGGTGGTGAGGAAATTTGTGTGAGAGAAGGATGATGGTGCAAAGCAATATAGAAAGCTATGTGACAACTCAAAAGAAAGGCACACAATCAATGTGAAATTTTACGTTCAGGATTCTCTATAGCATAACATAGCCATTTACAATGAAAGGAAGCCAGGAAAGGATAGCCCTTGCCCATCGTGGTTTGCACAACCTTCTTTGTATCTCCATATGCATCCATAGGGTCCCTATGATCTGCAATGTGTTGAGATAAAAGAAATTAATGTTAGCTAGCTCTTCCTTCTCTTATTGCATCATTATTATTGAACATAAACCATCATTTGGAGAGGATAAAATGGTATCAGGACCACAAAGCAGAGGCATGGACTCTAACAGAAATAAACCAAAACACACAGTCTCGACTCTCCTTAGTCCCAACGGAAATGAAAACCCTTTTTTACAAATTCACCATCGAAACTTTGTCAAATTCTGATGTTGTTTTAAAACTAATATGCTCTGTAACCTATGTGTGTCAAGGCCTCCTCGTTATCTAGGCAGTGGTGTTATCCATTTATCAACCTACTTCTGTCGAATATAGAAATACGTATCTCAAAATATAATTGACGAAAGCACCTTGGTGTATTTGACATGACACGATACAAACATTCTTGCTGGAAGGAAGGCTACATTTGCCAAAGAAACAAAATAGTTTTAAAGAGGAACCTATTAAGCCATTTGGTAGAAACCTTTTGGAAAAATTCCACCATCTCTCGTAGTCAATATCGAGTTGGGTTTGATCTTCTTTGAAGACAGGTTTGGAAACACAATTCAAAGCACACACTAGGTGCCCATAAGCTAGAACATCTTTCAGTTTAACCTTCAGCTACAAGAACCTTTCAGATTTAGCTCTAGTCCTTGTAAGGCAATTTTTTTCTTAGCCTATATATTTTAAATCTTCTCAAGAAAAACCATTAATTTATTCAGATTGGAGACTTATACTTCTTTTAGATATTTCTCAAAGTTAGCTGTGGAGCACAAGAATCATGTGTCATAGTAAATTCTCCAAAAAATCAATGTTTTCTCTTCTCTGTTTTAAAATCAGAAATTAGTAAGTTTGAAATCCATATTAGTTAAAATATGCATTTCCACCACCAATTCCAGTCCTCTCTGGAACACTATTCTATCTGATAGTCTCATCTAAAAGGAGAATAATCTAAAATTATATCAGATTTCCATGTACTTTTCTTTTATTAAAAAAATGAATCACAAAACAATTTTTTTTTTTTTTTTAAATATCCATCCATTGTGAATATTTTTGTTAACCCTACAAGCTTCTCTTGTACCATGATCATTGACATCGACAAGAGTGTGCATATAAGTGTCATAATTTGCTAGTGTATACTTAAAGGAGAATGTTGGTGCCTAATAACAAATTGAGTGAGTGCATAATAAGTATGAAGAGAAGTTTTCAATCATGAGCTTGACAAACTCAAGATTGATAACTTCCTCAAATCTGCTACTAAACCATTTGATAGTGACTGTACAACCATATATTAATAATAAGCTATGGTTAAATACGAATGCCAAGTCAACAACCCACCCATGTTAAAATGCATAATGCCTTACATTATTGAATCACAATTTTCATTAAGTCACCTCAGCCTACTTCTCTTTAGGTAAAATATAGGGAGAGGGACCAATGTGTGTGCCCATACTAAACTAGAATATTTGTTTAACGACAATTTAAATATTGAATTTCACCAACACAAGATTCAATGAAAATACATGAGATTCTTTACAAATACAATATTAGTTAGTAGATACATAGAGTCTTGCATGAAAACATGAATTTTGTTTGGAAAATGGAGCAAACCAAATCCACTTAGGCATGCATTACTATTTATATGAACTTTTGAAAGTTAAAAGAAGCCTTGGTCCAACTCCGTGGTACAAAGAACAATTGAAGATCGAATTTTCAGAGTGTATAGTTGTATAATTGCATTATTTGTATCATCGTACATCTATGGAATGGTGCCTATCCTGTTAAAGGATTCAATCAGGGCTAAAACTTAAAGTGAAAAGAAGAAAATGATGGTTATTTTTGTGCAACGATACAACACTAGAAAATCCTAATGTTGTTGCCATGGTTCAAACAACAAGTACTCCATTCATTCACACACTTCCCTTTTCACTAATTAAACGATTGCCATTTTCTTCTGCTTGCGCTATGTCACTAGTAGCCCTCTCATGCAAAAAAATATTGAAGAGTCCTTGGCCATAAAGAAAGGAGAAGATAATTTTTCTTTTGTTGGCAATTCTTGCAGCCTCATATGTTTTTCTATTTCTTCCCACTAAAACTGCACTATTATATCATATGGGTACTATGATTGTTTTCTAACACCAACCTTCAAATTCTCTATATGCAACTTCTTCCATTTGAAGTTAGGAAACTATATCCAGAACATTTTGTAGGCTAGGACTATTGAAGGGAAATTTTAGATTCTCGAAATAGACAAGATATTTTAGGGAGTAGAGAATGTCAAATCAAAAAATGTAGACTTAAAACATTCATTTTTCACTTTTGACACCAACTCAGAAAGTTTTGAACAAGTAACTTCCAATCCAACTAACCCTAGGTTGTATCTTGCAAGAGTTTCCCTTGCTTTCTCTTGAATTTACTGCAAGTAATGTTTTTGTGCTTCCTTATGTGGTTGCAAGTACCTTTGGGCCTGCGCAAAAGTGAGGCACACAATCAATGTGACATTTTAAGTTCAAAATTCTCTATAGCATAGTTGAGTTATGTACAATGAATGGAAGCCAAGAAATGAATTATAGCCCTTACCTCTAGTGGTTTCATGCAACCTTTTATGTACCTCCATCTACATCCATAGGGACCCTATGATATGCGATGTGATGAGAGAGTATACAAGAATGATGGGTGAATCTTCCTTCATTAGGACTCCTAGAAAATGAACCATCATTTTTAGAGGATAAAATGGTCTAGGGACCATAAACCGGAGGCAGAGTCTCTAATAGAAATAAACCAAAGCACATAGTCTCCACTCTCCACGGTCCTAACAAAATTGAAACCCCTTTTTTACGAAAACACCATCAAAACTCGATCAAATACTGATGGTTGTTTTTATACTAAAATGCTCAGTAACCTGCGCATTTCAAGGCCTCCTCCTTGTCTAGACATTGACCCGTTTATCAACCTAGTTCTATCGAACTTATGTGATCTCACTGGATCCTGACATGGAGTGTAATAGATATTATAGAACTCAAATGTCGTGTCCTTTGAAGTCTCTTTGCCCCAAACTGCATAATGTGCTTCAAAAGAAGAAATTATTAGAGTTAAATAATTACAACACACATTGGCCTTGCTCAATCTAGATGCTTTAAATGGTGGAGAACATGTATTCTAACACCCACCCAAGAGGCTAAAACGAGTTCTGGTGCAACAATAAATCAACTCTCAAATCTGTTTTAGTAATATGTTTTATTTCTAGTTTCAGTTCCATTTGAGGAATCCACCGATAGTACATTTTGAATCAAGGTGTTTCATCCAAAAAGTAATATTTCTTCATATTTTTTGGAGCTTTGAATTGAAATTTCATACCTTTCTTCCTTGCTCTTTGTTTTATAATAACCAATATAGTTGTTGAATTTTACTTACTTTTTCATTTATTTATGTGCAAAAACAGATGGAGTTGTTTTATAAAATTTCTACCGGTGAAGAGAATTCTATCATTAGCGTGGTCAAGTGTCGAGAAGGTTGTACATTTGCTGAAATTTGTGATGAAATTGTGGATGATGAAATTGTTGGATACCCTTTTGATTTTATCTAGGATGGAACAGGTTTAAATCCAAAGCAAGAGAAAAAATGGAAAGTTTGTACAACACTTTTAGGCATCAAGGGGAAACTGGGCACATTTGATGTGGAAGAAGATTGTTCAAATGTAGTGGAAACAATACCAATCTTTGAAAACATTGAAGTGAATGTGGAGGGACCTATGCATAAACAACCAAGAGTTGAAAATATGTCTTTGTCAGTGGAACAAGCCATAGTTGTTGATCCTAGTGTAATGGCATCTCGGGAAAAAAAGTTAAAAGTTTAATGGAATAGTTTGTCAATGAGAAAATTACTCTCAAAGTATATTAAGAAAAGGGAGAATCTAAAATAAAGATCCATTATGAAATTTGTGGCATTGATTATGGAACAGGTGATGTACCCTTGGCAGTGCGAACAACACACAACTTCAAAAACCATCATATGAAAACAGGGGCCCATGAACAATGCCTATCAATGCCAAGTGGTAGTGAAATTCCTTCATGTAACAAAGTACAACATATAGTGATGGTTAGAGATCAATTTCATATTGATCAAGCAATCAAACTTCTAGATGATTTCAACAAGACACAAGAGCCTAATTTGTTCAAGGTGGTGGAAGCAACACTTGCAGGCTATAAGGACATGAAAAAAGTGAGAGTGGAATGTACATGATGCAATAAATGGTTTTGTTTAGTGCCGACAAGTGGTCATATGGTCAATTATCTAAATGAACACATGAAATCAAAGAAGCACACTACTACTACTACAAATGAGGGTTCACATGAGGAGATTGGGCTAAGGAGTGGCACAGTTGGGAGACCCAATAAGCTTACCAATGATACCAACAAATTTTGACTAGGTTCTTGGTCCCATTATCACCATCAGTATTACATAGGGGTTCTACAAGTGCAGATCCTTCTACTTCAGGTGTGTTAATTAACAACTTAGAATAAACTTGAATATGAATTTGTATATTATTTTATTTATCTTACTTCAAATTTATTTGTTTGTTGTCATCTTATTACAGCTCAATTATTTCCCTTGTTACTACAATGTTGGGGGTATTGGTATCCTTATATTGATAGAAATGGGGAGAGAAAGGAAAAAAAGGTCCTAATGGATGATCAAAGGGGTGGAAAATTATGGGCCATATAGAAGCATACCAAGATCACGTGTTGTTATGAGGGTTTTGAATGTCGTATTGATGGTACGTAGAAGAATATTCATTGCCAGAGGGCTTCTGAAATAGGGATTCCATTTGATTCATTAACATGCAAATTTTGTAAGGTGGTTCCAGAATGTGATGACTTCAGGATGCGAGTATATTGTGAATCAATGTGCATCAATTAAAAAAGTGAATGAGATACAGGAAAAGGTAGAAGACTTGACTATTTGACTCAAAATGAATTGAAGAATGCTGCAAGGGTTACAAATGCTAACCATAGATCAATAATGCAATCTCTTTGGTGGGAGAGGACAGAGGTTGCTACACTCTCTATTAGAATGAGATCCCTAAAGGAAAAGTTGTTTGAATCGACAGAAATGAAGGATGTCTTTAGGTTTTGCAAGGATGTGTGTGAGGCACATAAGTAAGGAAAATTACAAGGTAAATATGTAGTTTGGGAATTTGTCAAGGATATTTTCATAACTTGATGCATGCAAAAAGCATGGAGAAGGTATAGTACATCCAAAAAATCCCTTTATGAGATGATCAAGTTATGGGGAGGTCCTAGATTACATAGATTTATTAGCTTGAATCTAGATGGTCCTTCAATATCTACGACTTTAAGGCAAGTTAGAAAGTCATTAGCATATATCCTAGGGGAGCACGAGCATATTTTTGAGGCAGTCAGAAAAGTTTATGCTTCTTATAAAGCCAAGCATGGTATAGATGGCCCAATTCCTGTATTGCTCACTGAAGATGAAACAATTGTGAAAAAATATGTTAGGTGGGTAGAAAAAAGTCATACACTGGTGGGGTTTTGTGGTACGAAAGCAAAACATCAATGCCAATCACATTTCTTAGTGAGAGTTGGTGACAGAGCTGTAGGCTATGAGATTATAACAGATTCTTTTAAGAACAATGTTATTGGCCATTATGCACGTGTTATTATTGCAAACCCTTTACATGAAAAGCTTCCTCGTTTGGTTGTGGTTGTTCATCCAACATGCAATAGGTTCAATGAAAATTTTGTTTATCAACAATGGGAAAAGGTAGAATCTATGTGGAAGAAACACGTGGAAAATAATTTGGGACCTATTGTTGGTCATTCCTTGGATGGGGATAGCAGAAGAAGACAACTTATGTTGAAGGATTATTCTTCAACATCAGGTCTTCGATATCAAATTCCTTGGGAAGGGTGGAGGCTAACTGGGTTGTACAATGGTTACAATGTAACAGGATTTCATGACCAAGATTACATCCACAATGGAAAAAATCTAGTGAATCCTTTGTTTAACGGTCAACGAGAATTGGTTTTAGGAAATGAATACATAAGTTTTGGTCATGTCAAAATGGTTTATCACACTTTTAAAGTGGATGATCACAAGCTTAAGGGTGAAGATATAGAGAGGATGGATCGACAAAATTGGGGATCCGCACAACGCATTGCTTCAAGGCATGTTCAGAGGTGTTTGAAAGAGTTGAGAAGTATACCAAGTGGAAAGTTAGAGAGGACACTAGCTATAGAGACTTATCTAATGATTGTTGCTGACTACAATGACATCTTTATGTCTCATAGTTTGAGTCTTTGGGAAAGGGTGTGAAATGCTTCACGAGTTCATCATTTCTTCACATTATGGTTATGTTGGGTACATAAACAATCTCATACTAATGTCAACATAAATTTCATTAGCAGAGAAGCATATCAAGATGTGACAATTTCTTGTCATTTTGCCATTTTGTTGATGAGATTGTTTCGAGATCATTACTCTAACTTTCCATGTGTTTTTCACTTGATTGGTTCAGATGCATGTGAGAACTTCTTTAGTAAAGTTGGTGGGATGGTTGGAGTGGAGAGGGCCTATGATTTCACCGAATTGCTTCATGTTGTTGGAACACTTAATAGAGTTGTGGAAGAAGAATCAAATCCCTAAGGGCTTCATTTTAATAAATCTCATAAGAAGCAAGAAATAATTTGGAATAGATTGCACCAAGAAATAATACAAAACATTGACATATTGTTGCAATATGATTCAATATCCATAGATGCTAAAATTGTAAAAGCCCTTAAGATTGGATTTAAGGATGCATAAGACATTTTATCAACTCTTGGAATGCAACCAGAAAATTACACTCAATATTCTTCGTAGGTTAAACCATGGACAGAGGATCAAAATTATCCAACATTCCAAATTTTTGATGAAGTAGTTGATGCTTCTCCACCGACTTGTTCCGACTCCATATTCCAATCTTCATCATCATTGGTACACAATGAAAGTGAATTGCAAATAATGGAAATTGAGTGGAGACACGAGTTGGATGAAATTTTAAATTCCATTGATGAAAATGGAAGCAAAACGATAACTCAAGTGGTGGATCTTGATGGTAAGGATATGTTTAAAGCATGTTTGGTTAGTCAGTTGAATGAATATCCGAGATTGTCCAAAGATAGGTTGACAAAAGTGAGAAATGGGGTCTACTTTAGGCGAGATGGGAAGGATCCACAAAAGGGTGTTTCAATTAGCTTTGTAATTGGATCAGATTGTGGGGTTTTGTTTGAAAGCAACTCAATTCCCCCCACGGAATGTAATGCAAGAAAAGATGTTCCTCGAAGTACAAAACAAGGTGTTTCTTGTGGAACGTGGTACATTGGAAGGGTTCAAAGAATAAGGAAGAAGGATGGTAATAGGGTGTTTAATTACCATAATGACATTGACCTTTTGGATAGATTAGAAGGCATCAAGCTTCAATTACGTTGGTATAGTAGAATAAATGGGCAACACATGTATATGTATGATTTGATAAATCATGATTTCGTACAACTTGAATTTGTTATAACAATCACAAACTTATCATACAATGCTAGGAATGATACATACAAATTAGAAGAATGTGATTACAAAGCTTTTTCAGATTTTGTGAAAAATTTGAACACGCCAGATTTTCAAAACATTCTACTTTCTCTTTCCTTATGTCTTTCCATATGTTGGATCATTTATAAATAATTATTGGTTGTAGTTTTATTGATTTGTTTGTATGAATATGATGTTAATGTTGTACTTTTTGGTTTTAGGTCTAGTGAATAGTTCAAATGGTGAATGTTCGGGATAACTCAACCCTTTTTTTCTACCTATTTTTTGGTGTAAGTTTCTTTCATGAGCCATTCATCATTTTGTAGTTATGTTTCATTCAAACGTTAATTTGGTCCCTCTGAAGTTGGTCCATTTAATCATGAAAAACAAGAAGAGCTGGTTCCTTTTTCATGAATATGTTTTGTGGATAAGTATGTGGTTCTTCTCACTAATTTAACATTTTCCTTGAATTTTTAGATTAATGGTCCGCTTGCTAGAAAGGATATCAAGTATCTGATCGCACGAGCTTCAGTCAGGATGGTTTCTTCTCACTCAAGTCAACATATTTACACTATAGCAATGTCTAGCACATGAAGTGCATTTTATTTTGAATGTTTATGTGGTAGTTGGCTTTCCTATTTTTTAAATTGGACATATAAATCAGAGTTTGTAGTTCAAATGTGCCATTAGAGTCTTTTTGGAAGTATTTATGTTTTGTCCATATGCATGGGGTCTACAACAGTTAAATTGCACTTGGTTATTATTGTCAATGGAGTCCTTAATCGTATTTTTGGCATTTCCTTTCGGTGATTTCACTAAACGACATTAACATTAATTACTATCTGTAAAGGCTTTTGGACATGTGATGGTGGTTTGTTTTTAAATTATTTGCAACTTTACTGAGATATGTTCTTCTGGTAGATTGTTTGGGTGATGGCACTTTGCTTCTTATTTTTTCCTACATTGATATTTATGTGTTTGATGGGCCTTGCAATGTGTGCGTATGATCCAAGGGCTATTTTAAGGTGAATGGTATCTAATTTTTTGCAACTTTTGGATTGACAAGAATTTGATAGGGTGAATGGTATGCAAATTTCAATTGATTTTATTTTTCCAAAGAAATAATTTATACGTTTCTATCTCATGGTTTGGAAAAGGAAAATACATATCAAAGTGCTTATAGCATGACATATCACCTCCAAAAAGGAAAATAAGGCCACTTGGTGGCCACTTTTCACAAACTCTCATACAGAATATACCTATGATCTCTTCCGAGAACACAACTAGAAGAAAAAAATATGCGTTGTTGAGCAAGGTAGGTTGTCAATGGGAGGTGATGTAGAGCTAGTTCCCAATTTTTTGTTGCTTATTGGTCTCTCCATTATCCCAGAATCTCCAATATGGCTAGTAATATTTTAGAATTCTTGAATTATTGCAATAAATGATATTAACTACATAAGCACTTTGAAAGGGCACTTCTGAATCAATTTGAATATCACACTTTGAATATCATGTAGTTCATACCCTTGTTATTGGGCACTTCGTAATCAATTTGAAAGGATCTTGGGTCATTATGAAATGATTTATTTTATGAGGCTAATGCGTATCTATCTTGAATTTCCTTTTGGCTCATTTAAGGCACATACTAACCCTTTCATGAGGCCCTTCTTGACCTTACTGAGACCCCCCCTCCCGTATGAGGCATTTTTTTTATTAATTTCAGGCCTATTCTGGGACCTATTTGGGCCCTCTTCTTGGTAGACCTCAGTAGTATTTGACCTAAGTATTTTCAATGGCATCTCTGTGGACAAAATTTGGGATTATTCTGAGTGAAGTTGGAGGACATTATTGTGTTATCTCTCTATGGTTTATAGAATAATATGATGCTCATTTAAGCCTCTGTTCTGGGCTCTTCTGAAAGCAATATATATATATTCAAAATACCTCCAAGGCAGATTGTTTGTAGCCTTATCCTCACCTTTTGTAAGATTTATCATTTCTGCCAAATTTGAAGGGTTTGCTAAGCTATATCTAGACCTCTCTGGAGTTGCATCTATGACTGATCAAGGGCTTATTCAAAGAAATTATAGAAGCATGTAAGGAGATGATGTCTATAATCAAATCATGCCTTGCTTCTGAAACAGTTACAAGAACTCTATTATTGGCCATCTCAAGAGCAGATATCTCTTCACTATTGATATTGGTGTATTTTCTTAAATTTCAATTTGATTTTATGTTTAAGATCAAGATCACAATCAATTATGGCTTCCTTATCAATTTTGGAGGGGTTAGATTGTTCAATAGTTACTAAGTGCTTTGTGTTTGTCTTTTCAGCAAACCAAAATTGGAATCGAAAATAGGGCGGCGAAGCCCAACAGGCCCATGGCTAGCAAAGTTATTTTATAGTATTCTGCTATACAAACCCCATACCAAAACCTAATATTAGCAAATATGTAGTACATCTTTATTAGTGTTTATATGAATATCAATGGCTCTATATGGCTAGTGTAAAACAAAGATCGATTTGATAGAGGTTATATGCATGCTCTGTGATGTAGTGGTGACGTGGGCCAAAACAAGGCCTACAAGGGTTTTATCAGACATTGGGAACCTAGGGTGCCATGCTTCAAAGCCCAATGGGGGTGATGAGATCAAGCTAGAGTGAGCAAGCTTTTTCATTCCTAAAACATTTGTATTTTTTTTTTAAATTTGCAAAACCCTTATGTAGTACTCATGTTTTATCACCACATAGTGGAAACTTCAGGTTTATAAAAAAATTTTGATTGTGAGCTTAGCCTCTCTGGTCAACCATTTTTCTCTAGCCATATGCTTATTCTGGAATTTTAAACCGTCTTCTAGCGGGGTTGATGAAGAAAAATGTTGTATGTGACACCTTGGGTGTGTAATTCTATGTCCACAGGAAATCTAGGAAGCAGAATCAATTTGCTGATAAGCAAATGCCAAGGTAGATTCAACTTCCCAATATGATGCTCTAGTCTTTTGCAGATATTTTGGGTTTTTACCAATTAGAGTTAACAATTAGAATTGGGTGTGTAGGAGGTTTGGTGTCGATGTCAAGAATACAAGTGCTACAACAAAGTCATCATCCATGGTTGTATAAATTATGTGTGATTAAACATCTGTCTGATTTATTTATCATATATCAATCCCCAAATGTTAGTATGCAGCATGAGGTGAATGATTTGAGTTCACTACTACCAGGATTTATACATTGACCTTTGTTTCAAATCGGTAACTGCGTGTGGATATATTGAGGTCAATAATAGGGCTCTTTGCTTGCCTGTTTAGTTGGGATGGTTTACATGTATTTATTTTACTTCCGTTGGTTTTTTTTTGCTACCATTCAACCATTGGGGCCACAGAGGAACAAAGATGAAAAGGGAAGCATTAGATCAACTTTGGTTTCAAAATCCAAGCATGTAGCAGGTTCAGGAAAAGCACCTAGGATTTCCAATGTTGGACCCTTACATACACATGAATCAGTTTCAGGCAAACTTCCCAGGGTTTCGAATGTTGAGGTCTCAAGTAATGATCCATCGAGTTCAAGGATACAATGTAGGCCTTCTACTACTGGTCTCTATGGTAAAAATATTTCAGCTTCAGGGAGGTCTTCTACTATTGGCCTCCCAGGTAAACACGCTTCAGCTTTAGGGAGGCCTTCTACTACTGACCTCTCTAGCAAATGTACTTCAGCTTCAGGGAGACTACCAAGGCCTTCAAATGTTCACATCTTAGGCAAAGATGCTTCAAATGCATCAAAGTCTATGTTCTGCCCTCTTGTATCTAAAGGTGTCTCAAGAAGAATGCCAATGACTGATGCATAAAAAATGAAGACAAGGCTTCCACAAGCTTTTACATCAACACTGACTACCAGAAGTGAGGTTAGGAGCATTTGGTCCACTGCCCTTATTTTAGCATGTGTAGATGGTGCTTTTTAGTCACATAGTTTTACTTTGTTCTTTTGAAAAAGAAAGTGAAGGGTTTATCTAATCCATAGCTCCAATTGCCATCCAATGGTTTCTATTAAATAGCTTGTATCTGGAGCGATTAAGCGGGATGTCATGGAAGAGGAAGGGGGCTTGCCCAACATTGATGAAGCAGATAATGAAAATCAACTTGTTGTAGTTGAATATGTTCAAGACATTTACCATTTCTATTGGTATACAGAGGTACGTCCCTTTTGTCATGGGACCCTTGCAAACTGTTTTTTTTCTATTCGAAATAACACATCCCGTCTTGGAAGAATACACTTCATTTAAACAATTTAATCAGACACTATATTTTCACTGCATATAGTATGCAATGATTACATGTGAGCAACGTGTGTCTGTGTCATACATGAATATCTCCACTGGAGAATTAAAGTGCCTAGTTAAGCATCATGGAAAATTATAATTTATGAATGAGGACATTAGCTAAAGAATTGATGCGAACCTTGATCCATTTTTATAGTTTAGATTCAACTCTGAATAAATAGTTGTATGTCTAATTTGTTTCTATTTTGGTCTTCTTTGTTTGTTGTATTTCAAGAATGCAACAATCTCTCATCAAACTACATGTCAAGCCAAGTTGATATCAACTAGAAGATGTGGTAAATACTTACTGACTGGTTGATTGATGTACTTGATTAATACATATCGATATCTATCTGTTTCTATAATAATAATTTTGTTTTGTACCTTTCCGTTGATAATTTTCTAACATAAACAATTTTCACTTACAGGTGCATCTAAAATTCAACTTAATGGATGAGACACTTTTTCTCATGATTAACCTGATTGATAGATTTATTTCTGTGGTGTACACTATTACGAGAAAGGATATTCAACTAGTGGGGTTGACTGCCATGCTAGTTGCTGCCAAATATAAAGAAATTTGGGCTCCCAAGATGATAAACAATGATAGGAGGGAAAGCTCGTTGTTAAGTTGAAATTGTGTATTGATTTTTTTTTTACTAAAAACTTGTTTCCTGTGCCCTTGATTTGGCATATAAAATAAGGCTTCACATTCTAACTCATTTTCCTGAAGGGCTTTATAGGTTAAGGAACTGATTACAATCTCAAACAATGTTTACACACGTGGTGAATTCTCTCCATGGTGAGATTTTGTTTTCTCACATTATTATGTCATACATGTTTCCCATATTTCGAGCTTTATATTTCTAATTGTTTAACTAATTCATATTTGGAATTGTTATCTTTGCTCATGTTTATGGTATGTTTCATTTTCTTCAGGAGAAATTAACGCTCAACAAATTAAGATTCAATTTGGCTATACCAAATCCCTTTGTTTTCATGAAAAGGTTTCTAAAGGCTGCTCAGGCTGATAAACAGGTATTCTACTTTTCTTGAAATTTTGATGAATATTCAAATGGCATTGAGCCTCACTTATGTTATGAAATGCATTGTATTTTCAATGTGTTGCATGAGAGGCATCATGCACTATTTTGTTCTAACTGTAAGCTTCCATAAATGGGATATTTATAAATTTAATGCTCTTTTGGGTTTCTTTCCATGGATCAACTTGAGAAGATGGCATTCTATCTTCTTGAACTATGCTTGGTTGAGTATGAAGCATTGAAATGGAAACCATCTATGCTGGCAACCTCAGCTATATACATGGCACAACACATCCTGCAAAGGATGCCAGCTTGGACAAGACAGCTTTAGAAACATGCACACTATAGATAATCAGAACTCAAGTAAATCTTGAATACCCATTGTCTTTTACATCCTAGTATTTCTTGCTTGATTTTATTCAAGTACAAGGTCTGTAATAGTTTATGGTGCATGCAAACACGCTAGAATTACATGCTTTCTTTTTATGCAGAAAGTTTTTGAATTGCTTGTCATTTGTTTTTTATATGATTTGATTCTCTTGTATATGAAAGAGGGTTTGAACGTTTTCTTTTCTTTGTGCAGGGAATGTGCTAATATGGTTGCAGGATTCCATAAGAATGCAAAAGAGGGTATTGGCATGTATATTTGCATGTGAGGATATTGTCATGTATCTTTTAGAAAATATAATTTGACATTTTCTTTGTACCATAGGTGAGGTAACACCAACAAGGAGATCTTCAAGGATAACTGAAAAAGTAAAGGAATCACCAGTCAAAACAATAAAAAGTGAATTGAAGAAAAAACCAAAGAGATCTAGAAAATCATAAGGAGATTCAGAAGATGCAGAGAAACAAGAATCACACGTAGAAGCTAGTAAGGAAGAGGAAATGCATGATACCCATCATGGGGAAGATATGGTTGAAACAGGGGAAGATGTTGATCACAAAAAGGAAGAATAAGGGAAGGGAGAAGATGATCTTGATAAGAAGCAGGAAGCAAAAGAAGAGAGTTATGACAAAAGGGAAATAGAAAACAAAGAAAAAATACATGGGTCCAAAACTGAAGAAATAAATAAAATGGATGAGAAGGTAGAAGAGATGGCACCACAAGGGGAAAGGTGCCATAAAGAAAGACCCAGTGCTAGAGAATGAAGAAAATGACATGGATTTGGAGAGTAAGGGAGAGCCTCAGGAACCCAAGAAAGATTCAATTGATGTAACAAAGGAGAATGGTTTTGATGGTACATGTACACTGGAGAATTGTGCCTAGGTCAAACATGCAGAGCAAATGAAGGAAGTGCATGACCCG
This sequence comes from Pinus tabuliformis, assembly GCA_031772625.1. NCBI lineage: Eukaryota > Viridiplantae > Streptophyta > Pinopsida > Pinales > Pinaceae > Pinus > Pinus tabuliformis. The sequence continues at coordinate 134,146,236 of CM062818.1, forward strand.
AGGGAAAAAACACTTGAAGGTGAAGCAGGACAAATGGCAGATGAGATTGGTTCACTTTCCAACCACACTGCAGTAAAATATGTTAAGTTATGGTATGTTCTATGCTTATAATAGTTTACTTCTTTTTCTTATTATATTCCACTGATTAGCAATCACATGTACATAAAGTAAAGTGCATATTGAACATTAAACGATCGACAGAAAATAAGCCAGGACAAGAGACACAAGATGTGGCGGCTAGCCAGGGACAAACCCCACAATGTGTGGGGAAACCCTTTGATCAAATCTTCTTTTATCTTCAATAATTCAGTAGAGAGAAATAGTACAATAAATCTGATTCATATCAGCAGTAGAAAACCCTAGATCAATAGCATCAGCATTAGCGGCTTCATTATCAAACTAGGGCAGTCGATATCTTGCAAACCGTTTGTCGGATTGACTTCATTCCACCACCAAAAGTTGCGGCTTTCAAAGGAGGTTCAGATGAACCTACAGTGCAGTTCCAAAGAGGAGATCTTCTAGGCCACACAAGTCAATCTTTACTTCTGCAGTTGCAGCTTCAATTTCAGCAGTTTCCGGCTTCAAACTAGGGCAGTCGATATCTTGCAAACCGTTCATCGGATTGACTTCATTCCACCACCAAAAGTTGCGGCTTTCAAAGGAGGTTCAGATGAACCTATAGCGCAGTTCCAAAGAGGAAATCTTCTAGGCCACACAAGTCAATATTTACTTCTGTAGTTACAACTTCAAATTCAACAGCTTCCGGCTTCACATGTGTGAGAGAGAGACCCATTTCAGCGCAGTAGAGAAGAGACTCATTTCTGCGCAGTAGAGAGAGAGAGAGGTGTGATGAGATGAGTGAGTCCAAATGAGGAAAAGTCCTCTTATATTTATACACAACGTTGGTGGGTGAATAGATGCGACTGTTGGGCTTCTGAGCCTACATGAGTTGTAGGTCGGCTTGATAATAATTCCACAATCAAAATAAATTCATATCTCCATGAATACTTATTGGAATCGAATGATCTTTATATCAATCCTACACCTCTTGACGAGAGGAATCTAATAAAAATATTATCAGCCATGAATAAGATGACCCACATGAAGTTTTGCCCTGGTTGCCAATTTTAACACTCCCTCTCAACCATGGAGAACTTCATCTGCAATCTGTCTATCAGTCGTTACTATTCATCCATCAAATGCACTGCCTTATACAGCCTGACCCTTGCCCTGCTCTGCTCTATTTTGCCTGTTCTGCCCTGCACTGATCTGTACTGTTTTGTTCTGTTCTACTCTGCTTTTGTCCGAATTATGAAGAAGAAGAAATGATCGAGGATTTATCATACTGACTCAAAGTCAGTCTCAGAGTATGTACCACTGGTCCCAGACCAGTCTCAACCAACCCAAAGTCAGCGTCATAGTGAGTACAACTCCAATGGTCCCAGACCAATATCATCCTCCACTGACTCAAAGTCAGTCTCAGAGTATGTACCACTGATCCCAGACCAGTCTCAACCGACCCGAAGTCAGCGTCATAGTATGGTACAACTCCTACCACTGGTCCCAGACCAGTATCATTGATCCCAAATCAATGGAGATCATCCTAGCGTAGGGAGTACGGTAGTTACAACGATGCGTCCATCGGTACTACTATGGTCCCTAACTTCATTTCCCTGCTCATTGATCAGATGAGAGGTACTTCCCATGAGTCCCAGACTGCATGGGTAGGATGCCTCGACAGGAGAACTAATCAATCATGTCCTCACAGGAGAACACATCAATCTTGCTACAATTGCCATGGAGAACACATCAATCCAGGCCTCACAGGAGAACACATCAATCCTACTACAATGTCGCCACGAGGTGTACATGTATACCACCAGGGGATAGTGAATAATCCTGTGGTCATATGCTGCTCCAAGAAGCACCCCGCACCCCCTTGGAGCTCTCAGAGCTCAATGCATCATACATGACCCTCATTGGAGGGTCTTTGAACAACTCCAAGTTGTTCATGGAAAGTCATAAATTTTACTTTCCCAAGGGGTTTTGTCAGAATGTCGGCGACCTGTTCATCTGTACCGATATGATGGAGCCTTATAGCTCCTCGTTGCACCATATCTTGAATATAATGGTATCTGATATCAATATGCTTGGAGCGATCATGGAATATGGGATTCTCTGACAAACGAATCCCACTTTGGTTGTCACAAAGGATCACAGTGGTATCCAATGTGAATCCAAACAAATCACTGAAGAGATTTCGCAACCAAACTGCCTCACAAGAAGCCATGCTAGCAGCAATATACTCTACTTCGGCGGTGCTCAAAGCCACCGACTTTTGTTTCCTGCTCATCCAGGATATCGAAGCAGATCCCAAGGAGAAACAACACCCGGAAGTGCTCTTACGGTCCTCCACATTGCCTGCCCAGTCAGCATCTGTGTATCCAAATAGTCTCACATCTCTGGCAATGTATCTTAACCCATAAGTGATAGTGCCACGAAGATATCTCAGCAGATTCTTGGCACCAATCCAGTGTATGTGGTGGGGTTCAACCATATGCTGGCTCAACGTGTTGACTGCAAAGCATATATCTGGACGGGAGTTCACTAAGAACATTAATGCTCCGACGAGTTGCCGATACTCGATAGCATTTTGTAAAACAGGTCCAGCAGCACTACCACTTAACTTCTTGAAGTCAAGCTCCATCGGAGTAGTTACAGGCTTGCAATCCACCATTCCGAATCTTTCCAATGTCTTCACCACATATTTTCCTTGAGATAGGAAAATTTCTCCTGGCTTTTGCCACACTTCAAGTCCTAGGAAGTAGTGCATCAGTCCTAGGTCTTTCATTTCAAATTCAGAGGCCAACTCCCTCTTACATTTTTGAATGTGAGGGTTTGCACCTGTTAGAAAGAGGTCATCCACATACAACACCAGTATGAGAGGCTTGTCATCTTCAACCTTAAAGTAAAGGTTAGGATCGGCTTCACTCCTAGTGAATCCCAACTTCATCAAGTAGCTATCGATCCTCTCATGCCATGCTCGAGGTGCTGGCTTCAGCCCATAGAGAGCTTTCTTCAACCTGCATACATGAGATTTTCGATCATAAATCTCAAATCCTTCGGGTTGCTCCACGTAGACCTCTTCTTTGATCGAGCCATGCAAAAACGCAGTCTTGACATCCATTTGATGTAGGTTCCATCCTTGTGAAGCGGCAAGGGCTATGATCGAGCGGATGGTCGTATATTTGGCAACAGGTGAAAATATCTCATCATAGTCTATACCTTCCTTTTGGGAGAAACCTCGAGCAACAAAACGAGCCTTATACTTTTCCGTGCTTCCATCTGATGCATGCTTTATCTTGTAAAGCCATTTGGAAGTAACAACAGTCTTGTCCTGGGGTCTAGGAACTACTTCCCAAACATCATTCTTTATGATAGACTCATATTATTCGATCATAGCATCCTTCCATACTTTATGCTTGGTGGCATCTAAGAATGACGAAGGCTCATTTTGTATGATCGTGCTCATGATGGTCAGGTATCCTTGATACCTATTAGGTTTCTTACTTTCACGAAAGGTTCCTCGGGGTGCAGCATGTCCTTCAGCATCATCAAGTAACCCCTTAAGCCATGAAGGCCTCTTCCTAGAAGAGGAAGGCTCATATGGAGGAGGATCAATCGGATCCATGGGTTCTTCTACATCAGGCATTGATTCATCATTCTTTTCTTTCGGTTCCCTGGTGTCGGCTTCTTGAGAGCTCCTCAAAGTCAGAAGATTGATCACCTTGCTGAGAGCCATATCTTCGTCAAAGGTGACATCATGACTAATTATGACTTCCCTTTGATCGGCTACATAGATTCTATAGCCTTTAGTATTTTCACCATAGCCCACGAAAATTCCCTTCTTTCCATATGCTCCCAATTTATTTCTTTTCTCTTTCGGCACATGAAAGTATACAGGATTTCCAAAAATTTTAAAATGAGAAACATCAGGTTTCTTACCGATGAATTTTTCTTCAGGAGTCTTGGAACCCAATGCTTGATGAGGGCATCGATTTTGTACATATACGGCAATGTTTGCAGCTTCAGCCCATAGAAACTTAGGAAGACTTTGATCATGTAGCATGGCCCAGACAGCTTCCATAATTGTGCGGTTCTTCCTTTCTGCCACACCATTTTGTTCAGGAGTATATGGTGTAGTAGTCTCCCTCTTGATGCCAGCCTCTTTACAAAAATCATGGAACTCATTAGATTCATATTCAGTCCCATTGTCAGTTCTTAAGATCTTGATCTTCTTTTCGGTTTGATTCTCGATTAGGGCTTTGAAGTGTCGGAACCAAGGGAACACTTCATCCTTCTTTTTCAAGAAGTATATCCAGGTCTTTCGAGAATGGTCATCTGTAAAAGTGAGATAATATGAGTATCCTCCCAAGGAGTTCACAGGCATCATACCTGATATGTCTGAGTGAACTAGTTGTAATATATCGAAGGTCTTCCTTTGACTTGAAGGGAATGGTCCCCTTTTGAGCTTTCCTTCGGCACATCCCGGACATACACCTTCTTTATCTACTTGGAATTCAGGCATCCCTGTTACCATCTGTCTTACATCGGGTAGAGCTTTGTAATGAAGGTGGGCAAACCTCCGATGCCAAAGTTCGGACTGAAGCGTTGTGTCACAAGACATGACACCTAGCGTACTTCCACCGACTTGATATAAAGAATCAACTCGAAACCCAAGAGTGAAGGCATATTTAACATTATTTTTCCATATGCGTACCTTACCATCGCTGAAGGTTACCTTATAGCCTTTGTCTTCCATTGCCGAGATGGATACTAGGTTCTTTTTGAGATCAGGTACATATAATACATCTTGTAAGTGAATCGTATTACCTTGATTCAGTTTAAGAGAAACATTGCCTACACCTTTCACTGGGTATTTCATGTCATCTCCAAGGACAATTTCCAGGTTAGTTTCTTTCTCTACTAGATTATAGAGTACTTCTTTGTAACCAGTGAAGTGTCTTGAGGCACCACTATCAATGAGCCAAATTCCCATTGAGTCCGAAGGAGCGGAGGTAGATAGAGCAGCTGGTAGATAATATTCAGCCTACTTATCGTCAACAGTGTTAGATTCATACCTAGAATTTCTAGCCTTCTTGAATGGTTGCCCTCTTCCTTGATTTCCCGCATTCATTTTTCCTTTGTTGTTGAATTTTCCATTCCGTCGATTACCATGAGAGGGATTTTGATCATCGTCACGGTGAGAGTCCTTTCTATCAGGGCATTCCCTTGCATAGTGACCTGCTTTATTGCAAATGAAACATCGTCCTTTTCTTCCACCCTTAAATCCAGCCTTTCTCTTCGATTTAGACCCAGAATTATTTCTTTTCTTAGCATGAGAAGAAAAAGCAGTAGGAGGACCTTTAGGCAAGGGCATTTCTTGCACTTCTTCCCTTGTTTCTTCTTGAATGCATCTAGCCATTAATTCCTTCAAACCAGGAATTACATTATAGTTCAAAAGAGTAGTCCTAAACACATACCATTCAAATGGCAATCCTCCAAGAGTTGTGAGTGCCATTTCTCTGTCAGTAATAGTTTCCCCAATAGATATGAGATCGTTCTTGATCTCGGTGATTCTTAAGAAGTATGCTTGCATACTTTCATCTTTACCCTTCTTGCTTTCCCTCAGCTTATTTCTAAGAAACAAAACTTGATTTGCATCATTAACTTTAAATAAACTCACCAGTCTATCGTAGATTTCCTTGGAGGTGTCCAGTTCAGAGATGTAGGCCACCAAGTGCTTGTCGATAGAGTCCCGAATGATCTTCTATTGTTTTGACTTCTCCATTTTTTCATTTGTTCCAGGCAGCAGCGGATGCATTTGATGGAGGCTCAACAATATTGCCTCTCACATGATCCAACACTCCTTGATTCTCAAGGGTTAGATCGATAGACATCTTCCATCCGTGATAGTCATCTTTCTCACGGAGCTTGTCTTCAGCAGGAAAGAGTGTTGAGGACCCCATAGTTCTTTTAGGATAGCCTTGCCAATATTCTCTTCGATGATTTCTCTTGCTCTTGCTCGGGCTTTGTCTTCACCTCAGCTCTGATACCATGTTAAGTTATGGTATGTTCTATGCTTATAACAATTTACTTCTTTTTCTTATTATATTCCACCGATTAGCAATCACATGTACATAAAGTAAAGTGCAGATAGAACATTAAACGATCGACAGAAAACAAGCCAAGACAAGAGACACAAGATGTGGCGGCTAGCCAGGGACAAACCCCACAATGTGTGGGGAAACCGTTTGATCAAATCTTCTTTTATCTTCAATAATTCAGCAGAGAGAAATAGTACAATAAATCTGATTCATATCAGCAGTAGCAAACCCTAGATCAGTAGCATCAGCATTAGCGGCTTCATTATCAAACTAGGGCAGTCGATATCTTGCAAACCGTTCGTCGGATTGACTTCATTCCACCACCAAAAGTTGCGGATTTCAAAGGAGGTTCAGATGAACCTACAGCACAGTTCCAAAGAGGAGATATTCTAGGCCACGCAAGTCAATCTTTACTTCTGTAGTTGCAGCTTCAATTTCAGCAGTTTCTGGCTTCAAACTAGGGCAGTCGATATCTTGCAAACCGTTCATCGGATTGACTTCATTCCACCACCAAAAGTTGCGGCTTTCAGACGAGGTTTAGATGAACCTATAGTGCAGTTCCAAAGAGGAAATATTCTAGGCCACACAAGTCAATATTTACTTCTGCAGTTACAGCTTCAAATTCAACAGCTTCCGGCTTCACATGTGTGAGAGAGAGACCCATTTCAGCGCAGTAGAGAAGAGACTCATTTCTGCGCAGTAGAGAGAGAGAGAGATTTGATGAGATGAGTGAGTCCAAATGAGGAAATGTCCTCTTATATTTATACACAACGTTGGTGGGTGAATAGATGCGACTGTTGGGCTTCTGAGCCTACATGAGTTGTAGGTCGGCTTGATAATAATTCCATAATCAAAATAAATTCATATCTCCATGAATACTTATCGGAATCAGATGATCTTTATATCAATCCTACACCTCTCGATGAGAGGAATCTAATAAAAATATTATTAGCCATGAATAAGATGACCCACATGAAGTTTTTCCCTGGTTGCCAATTTTAACAAAATAGAACCTTGATCCCCCACTTAATGCATCCAGCTGAACTTATATGGTTTAAATTTATGCATTGTTGGAGGTTAGCTTCTTAATTTACACATTATTCATTGGGAGTTTTGCCCCAGGTTGAGAGTTTGAAGAGAGGAGGGAAACTGTAGAAGTGTTTCTTTAATATTGCAATGATAGATTACTGATATCCTACATATCATAGCGAAAATGGAACCTACCTTTTGCAGTGACTCTTGCTACAATTGCATAGTCACCGATTAGTTGCCATGGTTTTGGTTCTTTGACTTGAATTTCTTATCAATTTACTTTTTGTAAATTTAACTTATCTAGTTCCTTTTATAAATGTTCACTACAATTTTTAGCTTCTTGCATATGATTTTATTAGTCTTTTCTTTATGATGTAACAAATTATCCATGAATTGTTATGTAGCTATATTTAGTTCTCAATATATTCAATTTATCAGTAGTATGGAAAATGGTTAGGTTTATATGATTTATAGTTCTTATTGCTTGTTATGCATTCTCTGAAGCAAGGAGATGCAAAATGTTATTTCTCAGAGTCCATTATATCTGTATCTTTGAAAGCCTAGAGGTGTTTGGGTGTACCCCCAATATTCTAATTTTCTTGTTCAAGATTTTGTTGATTTTATTTTTTTAAGCTAGACGAGGTCTCTATCTTGTTGCATCTCATGAAGCTTGAGACCTAAACAGAGCAAGATTTAGGAGAAAATTTCAAATGTAACACAGATGCAGAATCTGTTTGGGGTGATTCTTTTTGGGAATTATGTGTTGCTAATACCTTCTTGATTATGGTTCATTTGTCTTTCTTATTCTACAAAGATAGGCTTCATTATATTTGTTTTAGTATCAGTGTTAAGTTGATGGATCATGTTCTTTGTTTTAATGAGATAGTTGATTTACAGGGATTTTATTGGGAACCCTTAAAGCATCTTAAAAATTAAAAATAAAAATTCCTACATTTTTTATATCTATTTTACTGTTGGAGTGGGTCCTAAAGCTATTTTTTTTGTGTTTAACCTTGAATTATTTTGATTTAGTGGTGCATGATTTGTTGATTTGAAATTTGGAGAGACAAATTTTATGCATCGAAACTCTACTCCCTTAGAATTTAGGAATCTATTTCCTTGTGAATTATTATATTATTTCAAACTGGTACAAATTTGCGATAGACTCGCTCTTTCTCCCATTGACAAATCTGTAGAATTTGATGAAAACCCTATTTCCCCCTACCTCCAAATGCTCTGTCACGTTTTTTCATAGTTCTCTAATTCATGCATTTGGATTTTTCTATCCTTCCTATAAAGTCATTCATAAGGTTGCCATCCTCATCCCGAATCTCAATGACTTCACATCCACATACATACTGGAGCCCAAACCTTTCTGGGACACTTAATTTTGATGCTTCCTCACCACTAAGTGGCTCTAAAAAAGGACATACAGATAACAAAAAGAGAACATCGTGTTCCTTGAGCTCATTCCATTCAAACCTTATCTATTATGTGTATCTTGAAACACTGTATGTAACCTCTACAGTAACAACATATGGTTTCACCTCTCCAATGTTTGGTTGCTTTACTTCGGTGATTTTTAACTCCTTGATTGGAACATCCATCCTAGACCATCCTTGAAAGTGAGTTTCTCCCTCATTATTAATATATGCTGCCAGTCGAGGAAACACATCTTGGATATCTTCTTGAATTTCATATGTCGATTCCAAGCGAAAAAAATTGAAATTTCTCATGGAGAGTTAGAAACTATAGATTAAGTTTTGGAAGAGCCAAGCATCCTTCAGTGGTGTAATTAATTCTAGGTACAATGATTTCATCCCACATGACTTGTTCATTTGGATAAACATGGAGATCATTTATCGCTTCCTTTTGAGACTGTCGTTTCTCAAAAGTAGAAACCATTGCCTCGGTAAAGAAATCCATTCTTTCAACACATGGATCAGTGTTCTTAAGCAATTTAAGCTTATTACAGACAACATCCTTAAGTTATTTTATAGACAAAAGAGAAATCCTCTTACAAAGTTTGTTACATTTTTCAATGGAGCCCACATTGGCCAATGCTAGATCTTAGAGCTTAGGAATTTCCTTAGAAGCCAAAAGTTTAAAAGCTTGCAGTTGAGAGCAATGAGCGAGAAAAACATCATCATCACTAAGATGAGTGCCAACATGGTCATCTATCTATGTTTGTTTTGCAATTATTGCAACTTTCCAAGCAGGTGTCAGTTGCTTTCCTCTTACAGATTGTCGAGAGCCATCATCCTTAATGTGAAAAAAAAAAGGAATCATGACCCCTTCTCTCTATTTTGGATAGTATGCATATAGGAAGGCTTGGAGGTGCATCTTTTTCAATACTCTGTAAAAGAGTACAATTGGCAACTTTCACAACAGTAATTTTAATTAGTTGCATAAAATCACTATTCCCTCTTACAGTTGCTTTATCATTATGTAGAACACCTCCTATTTTATCTTCACCAATAGTTTCATCATCCTTCTCTTTATTGACATCCTGGTTTAACTACTCAAAAACCCTTGAAATTATATTTGTTTTTTCCTGTTCTAGAGTCACAACTTTCAACACCTTGAATTTTAGGTCAGGCATGCCAAATTTAAGAAATTTAAGAACTCGTCTCAATCCCTCATCTCCATGATCATTTTTCTCTGTGTCAGTATCTGAGTCTTCAATAGCTTTAGGGGATACTGAAAAGGAACATCTGCAGATTATCCATTCCGCTACAAGTAGACCACCTGCTCCTTGTATTTCTGATCACTGTCTTTTCTTACGAAAATTTCAAACAAAGGAACGCTTGGAGCTCCTGCAACCAACTGCCTTGCATTGTAACCCTTGGCAACAAATATCTCATGTTGACAATCAATATGGACGGTTCTGCCATATGGATCATTTTCACCCTCTTCCAAACCAGCCCACCATCCAACATCATGTTTAATTATTCCTTGTAAACCTAGAGTACAATGATCATGTGATGACACCAATATAGGATCGGAAGTGCATGAATAGTTCCATGAAATAGAATTAACCCAATTTGAAGAAGTGGAATGTTTCTCAATAATGTGTAATGCCTGGATTTAGCCTCCTATTTCCTTTGAATCCAAATGAAATCTTCCTTTCACCATATAATTTCTTTGCAACACCTCGAATATGGTTAAGAAGCCCAAAATTGTGGAACAACAGATCCCACCCAATGCAAGAGTTTGATTGGGTTGCAGTTAACAAGATAAAATAAACCATGAGAGTTAGAAAGAATTGGTGGTCTCTTCGATGATCTATGTTGTGATTTGGAGTGTGGCCGATAACTAGTAGACTTGGGAGATAATTGGAGATTTGCAAACCATCATAATAATAATCCTATATAAAATCTTGAGAGAAACTGCAACCTTAAAGACCAATTTTTTTTTCCCATATAAATAATTTTTAACAAAAATTTGTATGTGATAACAGGTTTGAGGTAAGGCTTCAGGGCCATAGGTGCAACATTGCATGGAGGACTATTTGAGGGCCGAGAGGCCTATTGTAGGGCCTTCTCTTCAAGTTGCAAGTGCACAGAGACTAGTGCAGGTGGAGAAAGGGGTGTTAATCCCTGAACAAAGTTTGGAGCTCTTGTTGTAGCAAAACCGTGGGCTATAGGGTGTCATGTGTAGGTTTCCAAAGACTAAAACAGTTAGTGGGGAGGCCTAGAAGGGACAACAAAAGAGATCTAGTTGTGTGAAGAAGGGTAACATAGATTTGGAACATAATTTAGGGAGAAATTGAAGTTTGTGAAGCTCTGTTGTGAACACAGTGAAAGACACACATTTTCCACACATTTGCAGAGTAAATAGAAGGTCTTTGAGAGGAGACTAACCACATGATCTTAGTAAACGCAAAACTCATATTTCAGTCATCAACAAATTTTTGAGTTTTTCAGTACAACAGACATGCAAGTTTTTAGTCTAACAGTAGTGAGCCCCAACAGGCTTTGTCATCCTCTCTCTCTCTCTCTCTCTCTCTCTCTCTCTCTCTCTCTCTCTCTCTCTCTCTCTCTCTCTCTCAATACTCAATACTCAATAAGCAGTTATAAATCCATAACTCAATACTCAATACTCAATAAGCAGTTATAAATCCATAACTCAATACTCAATACTCAATAAGCAGTTATAAATCCATGCCAAGAACCAAACTATCATAGAATCTTAAATAACTCTGCAATAAGATAAAGAAGGCATTCCCAAGAAGGTATTGATGAAAATGGAGGTCTTTCTATAGACTAAGCTCAGAGCTCTTAAGGAAGTCAATTCATAGGGCTTGAACTCTACAGTTTCTTAAGACAATCTTCACTCCAATGGATACTTTCTTAAAACTAGTTTTTGGACCAAGGCTAGTAAGATGGAATATTGATACAGACAGACTTGTATCTTTAGGATTTCCACTCTCTTTATCGTTCAAAGAATGGAGATTATGTATTATGGCTAGTCACCTACAACTTAAGACTACATCGAGAGGTCTATGCTTATTCTCCCATGCTCTAGGGGTCGATTTTACAGTTCCAATGAAATTAAATTAGAGTTGTCAGAATCTATTAGCTTAGAATTATGTTTTCAACTTCTGCTTGAATTAGAGGCAACTAAGTTGGGCTAAATCCTACATTTTATAGGGAACTAAGTTAGACTAGAGTTGATCAAAACCTTTTTAGCATGGAATTTTGTTTCCAATTTCTGTTTTTATTAGATACAAAAAAGTTTGATCAAATGTTTCATATTTCTGTTGTCTTAGAGTAAGTCCATAGGTGCTGAAAGAGAATTGTTTGCCTTCTCTTCAACTAATTCTGCCATAGCTATTTATTGCAACTTATTGTGACATATTGGTAAAGTGATCATTATTTTGATAAATAATTTGTGTTTTCAGAATCGCTAGCTACTGCAAAATTATATTTGGACATGTTAGTAGTTTAACAATTTCATGTAACAAAATCAAGGACAATTGGTTTAGCTTTGAAGATTCTATAATAAATGTCATGGAAGGTGATGTGAGTCCTATTGAACCTGACCAACTTGAGTTTCCAAGGTAATAAGAAGATTCCTACACTTGTGCTTTTAGAAGTCCTCAAACCTCATTGGCCTTTTATAACCTCTTGTCTGCAGGTTTTCCATAGAAGCTTTGGGATATTTGTAATCATGGTTGTATATGGCGAAAATGGTTGTTCTCTATTCTAATCTTGACACTGAGAAGACAATATTAATTGAAGTGATATACAACAACATTACCTAAAGTGTTTATATAAACAACTGGCTTAATCCCCTAGGAAAGAATAATGAAAGGATTATTTTCAATTTTTGGCAAAGCTTTTCTCCTAGCATTTCCTTCTGGGACATTTAATCCTGTCTTGTGAGCACCTCTCTTCATGTAATCATTATATAAAATCTTGGAAGTCTGATCCCATTCTTCTCAACTGGTTTTCAAATTTGAAAGTCCCATATCATGCTTTTCAACTGATTTTGGAATTATAGATGTTTTCTCTAGCAGAATTGTGTACATGGATGTTCTCTGGTAGGTATTTTTTGTAAATTTGATCTTGCATAGGTTGCTTCGTTATAGGGTGATAAGGATCTTGGTTCTTGGTGTTCAAGACACTACTTCAATATTGTTTAGCTTAAATTTTCAAGTGATTCTCTGATTATAGAAATTCCAGGGTCATTCCTATTTCAAGGAAGTGATATTAGTTCTTAATATTGTTTCTAGGGTCATTTATATTTCCTATGTGATGTTTAGTTCCAATGTAATCTCTCATTATTTAAAAGAGACCTTAAGGAGAAATCCACTATATCTATCTTGAGTGGGCATAATGGTTAAGAGCACGTGTTTCCTCCTAAGAGGTCACAGGTTCAAAACCAGAGGGGGTAGAATATGCATGCCTTCATTGAGTTAGCGGTCAAATCACTGTGCAGAGGTTGGTCCCTTGTTGCACAAGTAAGGGGGACTCATACACCAATGTGGTGTCTGGCTTGGTTGTGATCTTAAAATTGGATAATCAAAATATCCTCTAGAAATTTTAGAATTGTATTTGAAAGGTATGGGAGTGCAAGGAAGCCTTGTCTTTAGTGAGGTGCATGATAAGGTAATGCTTGCCTTCAACATGTAGAAAATCTTATAAGCGTTTGGAGGTTTATTTTGGAATACATCATTGTTTTGAGCTAGCCAAATGGAGCAGATCACCTCTACAACCAAAATTTTGTCTTATGTTCTAGTTGTAGTCCATTCATTTAATGCCTATGAGTTATCTCCAATTCATTGTTGCATTTTACATAGTCTATGAGTGATAACCCATATCTCATTGGTGAGATAACAGTGAATCAAAAGGTGATTTCATGCTTTCGTGTTATTCCATTAAGAGTGCATGTGATGGGACTTGTCCATCCTCTTCTTCTAAGTATGTCTAGGTTGGGATTGCACCCTTGATTTGAGATTTGGGACCCTAACCTTGGTTGTACATAGTTGACTTGCATCTAGAGGGTCTAGACTTGTGCTTGAACACCCTATTTGGTACAAACCTATTCATAAAGATTCATCAATTGGTTTTTCATGATCATATAGATCAATTTATATGTTATTTTATATACATGCACATAATCAATATTCCTAAAACATGGTTGATCATTGTGTGCCTTAGACCATTAAATGCCACAAATCATAGTGAGATGTGCTTGAGTGCGGGTTAAGTAATTGCATTGTGTGAGAACTAATATGCATTTACAATGTATATCAAAAGAAGAAAGGTGCAACTAATATGCATTTACAATGTATATCAAAAGAAGAAAGGTGCATTGTAGAATTCATGTGGGATCATAAGAGAGGCATCATGTCACTATACCAGGGATATAAAAATAAAAGGGTATAAAAAATATGAATAAAAAAGTGGATACATACAATATTTAGTGAGAATAGGGGTTTTTTTAAATTGGGAAGGTGTATTGGATTTATATTGGTAGGGGGTTAAATAATGTGAGTTTTAGAGGTATTTTCCAATATGTAGTCAAATTAAGGGTATTGTTTAGTATGCCATGAATGCACGTGCTATGTTAGAGGTTCAGTGAGTGAAGCCCCCGTGGCACATCCATAGGGAAAGAAACAATGAAGCATACAAGCTTTCTAAGGAAGGCCTTCTTTAGGATAGGGGCATCTTGCAGGTGACTGAGTACCATGGTCTAGATCATTTTGATATTTACCATAGGCCATATGAGGACATGGCACAATTTTTTGGGGGGCCTGCCTAGCCCCACAGTACAACAAACTATGTTTTCTATTTTCTCTTATCACTTATAAATATAGGTCTTTTCATGCCTGGTGACTATGTTTCCTTCTTCTGGCATTGGTCCCCTTGATAGTTCGTATACGCAATTAACGTTCATCTTGAGTGTCATTATCTACTTCAGGATTTTATGTTATTTCAATCTTGTGGCTTTTTGGAACTCTAATCATTTTTTGCTCTATTTTTTGCAGTTTACACTATCATATGTTGGGACATATTTATTTTGTTGGGTATGCTTACTACATAGTTAGGTTTCTTGCTTACAAATGTTTAGTTTGTACAATTTGAAAATGCACTGATATAGTGCATATGCTAAATGTAATTTTGTTAGAAATATTAATGAAATTACATATCTTTTTCCTTGGAAAAAAGAAAAGAAAAAAACAAGACTTGAGGAGAATATAAGAAATAATCATTATGAGTTTAACTTTCCACTTATGAAAATTAAAATCCTATGCTAAACAAAGAACATTTCTCTTAACCGACTCAACTTAAAAAGAAAAAACTTACTAAAAATATATTTTTTCTTTCTAATATGTAATGAAATATGGATATAGTAAAAAATATAATTCTAAAATTTTGCAATTTAGCTAAATTAAATATTAGAAATAGTTTTTTATACTTGATAATCAAATTTCAACCATTTTTTTTTATAAATGCAACCATCTATAAAAAACCCACAACAAAAAGCGACCTCCCCAATTTGGGTGTTGAAATCGCTTAAGGAGGGTTAAGTGAGGGGGGTAGTGTGGGGGGAGGCACAACTCACTGCCTCCCATTGCATTTAAGCGGGGCATAGGGGGGATGGCATGGCTATCCCACCCCATGCAACCACACATTTGATTGTTATTCATTCCATTCAAATTAAGATGACAATGTGTATTCTGTTGTACACTCTTTCCTAGGTAACCTCAGCTCCATGTTGATTTGTAGTCCTTGTGACATTCCCTCACCATAGGTGGGATATTTCCCCCATGTTGCAAGCTTTGTGAATTTTAAATATGCCTGCCATGACTATGTGTTTTGCGGCAATTATTGTGGCTCATCACCAATACATGGGGAAGCTCTCTCCTAATGTGTTGGTTTTGTGGTAGTTGTAGTACATGGTGATATTAACTCTGAGGATGCAGGCCTCTAGTGCATGCACTTGATGTCGACCATTTAGATGAGGAGAAGGGTGACACTAGTTGAGGAGGTGACTTATGTGATGTTGATGGTGATAATTACAAAATCTTGAACGGGGGTGGGAGGCAACTAGTAAATGCTTATCATCAACCTGAAGTATTTCCAAGTTTGGTGGGTTGACAATTGATCTATAATTCATTCTATGTCTAACTTCTGTAGCTTCTTTAACTCTTAAATTTGATAGCTTTTTCATGGAGGGTTCTGGTTCATAGTTTATAGAGTATCTTGGTGGTGTCCATTGGAATTCATATCATTGGTTCATTATGGATGTTGAACCCTGCCCGAAGTTCCTCCCTCTCTATTTATCCTCTATTACAACTTGCTAGAGTTTGTTGTAGAGCTTCCTAGCAACTAAATCTTAAATTTGTGTCCATTTCACTAAGAATCCCATCATGTTGTTTTCTTGGTTTCTTTATCTATTGGGGGTTATCCTCACTCTGGCTCATTATTCCCTAGCATACCATGCCCCACCAACAGATGCATTGTCATTTGGGGTCTAGTGGAAAAGACCCCTTAAGACTAGCCACGAGCTCAATCCCAATCTCAAAATTATTTAGCCATTTTCCACTTTTCCACTCATCTGGAAATCCAAGAGGAAATTTTCCAACTCAAAACCTTGAACACTAATGATTTCCATGCTTACTCTGATTTTAAAATGCAAGGTGAAGTAGCTAATTCGGTTCCTGACCCTAGGCATACCAGGGGATGACAGAGTCAATATCTTCATTCCATTATCCTCCAATATAAAATGAAGACACTCCTGGGTAGGGTACTGAAGTAGGAACACAACAACACCATCTCATTCTTGAATGAAATTCAACAATTCCAATGCCATCAACACTCCTATCTCATTATTTTGGATTCTTGTTTAGCACACATAGATGACCACCTTCAATGTGGCCTAAAAGCTCCAACCGTAGTAGGTATAAGCACCCAGGATATAGCCTCAGTCACTTCATTGGATATTTTATGTTTCATTCAAACTCTTGGATCATGTTTTTTAGTTTAAGTAGAACAATTTATTTCAGTTGTATGTATTCAAAAATAACATTCATTTACATTTTGATAGCCCTAGTCCTTTATCAACTATCAATAGTTCTGGTTTCCTTTGTGGCAAATTATGACAAATCTTAGTTTAAATAGTGATATATGATTTTATACGAAGATATGTTGAGGCAATAAAATATTATATTAACTTTTAAAACAAAAAAAAAAACAAAAACACTACCAAAATTATAAGCTCACAATTGCCCTTAAAGGTGCAAAAATACACCAAAGGAATACAATATTTGGGAAGATCATCTCGCCAAATAGAGAGCCCATTGATGAATGAATACCCATAAGGTCCCTATATTGGTAAAATCAGAAACAATTGCTATGAAATTCTGTGAATATGAAATATTAATAATCACTAAACCATATATCCATATATCTCGCCACCCAATATTGGATTTCCGTAGAGTTAGAGTCATAATTTGGTATCGATGTTCTAAAAAACCATAAATTTTAGTCCAGGAAGAATAGTATTGCCACCCAATACTAGATTCTTGTGGAGTTAGGGTTGTGATTTGGTATCATTGTTCGGGAATGGTATAAATTTTGGTCCAAGAAGAATAGTCATGATAAGTTGACTGCCATTCAAATGAAATATCATCATCTAAAGGACCAACTATGTTAACCTTGCCTTCATCTTCCAGTGCATTGTTATCATCAATAGAATGTGGGTTATCGAGAGCCACTAGAAAATTTATTAACATGGAACAAAGTCTTTTGAATTGCTTCAAAAATTTCCCTAAAGGGTTATGTTAAATTACAATTCCAAGGGTGCAATTATTTCCAAAAATGTGAGTTTCACCACATCCAACTCTGACACCCAATAGAGGATAATCACACTCAATGTTTCATAAAACAACTCTGTAAACTTGAAAATCATGAAGAATAAATTGTGAATAAAATAAAATCTTTTATGTATTTTAAACTTTAAAAGTATTATTAGTTCCATTCAAACTAGAATGTAAAATTAAGGAATAAGTTATAATTATTAATTAATTTGTACGTCGTTACACCAATGCAATGTTACCTCTAATGTGGTGCCCTATTTCTTGTGACAACCATTAGACCTTCTTCTGTTGTCCATACCTTTGGGTTGAGCTTCCATTTCTTTGACCTGAAACTCATAGCTTAGGCATGGTGATTCATCTTGTCTGGAATTTTCTCTAACATTTCTAGGGTTTACCTCCTTGTGGTGCCTTTCCTTTCTTTCTGTATTAAGTCACTTCTTGCTTCTCCAAAGAATAATTTTCTCTCCTATTCCAAGTAGAGAATCCAAGACTAGATATTCAAAGCTTAAGCCTCCAAAAGCCCTTTACTTGAGTTATGAGGTTGCTTTATAACAATAGGAATCACCTTTCATCTCTTCATGACTCTTGAGTTACCTCATGGATCTTGGACTTCTAATGTGTCCTTTAGACTTCTAAACAACTCTTGAACTTCTAAATGACTTTTGGACTTCTATACAACTCTTTTATCCATATATGACTATGTGACTCTTCATATTTCACATATGACTCTTGGACTTCCACACATTAAATTTTGTCTTTTTATTGAGAATGCATTATTACATTCCACATAATGATGTGGCATACTATATGGACACATACTAACCATCACGATGACACTTGTACAAGTTACAACTTGACAATGATGACATGGACTTCATGATGATGTGGAAATTCCAACTTGCATTCTTTGTTTATTTGTCTTAAATATTGATGGTAGAGCTAATTTATGCTTCATCTTCATGAAAGATCCACTTTGTTTCTCATATTCACCCTCCAAAGGGTCTTTGATCAATATCTAAGTCCTATGAGTCATCATGCAATGTCTTCTCTGTATCTCAGTCCAAGATCTGCTTCATGTCTCCATGATAAATCTATTTCGTTCTTCTTCTCCAAAGGTGTTTCTTTATGCTTTCTCCTTTCTATCTGCTTCAAGCATTACCTTGTTATGCTAGGAAGGTACTCCTACCAATGAAAATCATTCATGACAAAGCGAAATCAATCTTAAAAAAATATATTCTATCACTACCTATTTCATGGAATGATTAGGTCATGAGAGGTTTGTGAGAAGGTTCAAAGAAATATGATTGATTAGGAGGGCGTTTTCAAACTCATTTGTGTATTAGGAAGGCTCCACTATTCATTTGTATTGCGTTGAAGGTAGTGAAAGGTCAATGCTTACAAGAGGCCTTCAAAGTGCGTTTGTGTGCTCAAGCAAGAGAGAGAACTCAAAGGCGTAAGGTAGAGGTTCGAAGCACAAAGGTTGATTCAGGTGGATATTGGTGGCCACCTACCTATTCCACTTGGACCCCTACAATTTTATCTTTCAGTTTTTCAGTTTCCTTAATTGTAGCACAATTTACTATTTTTGGGAGTTTTTCAGGTCCTAAACTTTTGGAGCTGTTTTGAGGCCCTAAACGATGTTTTTTTGGGAAAAATGGGGAAAACATGGGTCATTCTTCTATTTTTACCATTTGAAAGTTGTATTCCTCAGATAGATATATCTAAAGAGGTATTGTAAATGTCAAACGTGTTGGGTGTGGAGCCTGATTATCTTCTATATTCTTGGTATCGCCACATAGGACCCTAGTTCGAAATGGGGGCGGAAAAGCCACCTGTAAAATATTCGCCGCAGGGGGGTCCAGGGGGGTGGCGCCCCCGAAGCTAAAAACAGCTGTAAAATTGCCTTGTAAAAGTATAGTAATTTCTAGTCAATCTGGGCCATTCATTAGGCGGATGATCTGACAGTAGAACTTATGTTTAGTTTAGGGTTTTTTGCCCTAGAAGGCAACCCCTCTCTTTGTATGAGGGTATTGTATTTTGAGGCTGTGTGATAGATGTGTATTCTATGAGCGAGAAACAAAAAGGTGAGAGTGTGAGAGAAAATAGAGGATATTACAGTGGATTTGTTGTAGATTGTGTCTCTTCATTTTGCTGGATAATAGAAAGGAAGGACTGGCTATTTGGGGTGGATGTAGCCCAAACTGGGTGAACCACGTATATCTGTGTCTCTCTTGTTTTTTGCGTTTTCTGTGTTTATATTTCTGAAATATTTTATGTGTTCCATTGCTCCGTAATATATAATTTTCTAACAAAACGTAGATTGTATGCCAAAGTTACATCCCTGAGAAGTTGATGTACCAATTTACCCAAACGAGGCCAATAGTTTGGCGTTTCATCTCCTAGGGTTAGGTTTATGGATGTTTATAGTTTTCCATTGTTTATCAATAATAAATAGGCCTTCGAGCCTCATTGTAACACAGTCCAGAGGCATGTAGTCACCACATCTCTTCTTAGAGATAATCTACCATCGCCTGAGATAGCCTTATTTCCATTCTCTTTGTAAGCATATTTCAGTATTTGATATTAATGAAATGAAGTGTTATTTCTGATGCATCTTTGTATATATGGTTATATCTGTAAATTGTTGCATTCCTATCCGAGCACTCTGTTGTTTCTTTGTTTTTCTTTGCATGTCCCCAACGAGGTTGGGATATAATGAGTTAGGGCTTGATCTGGTTGAACCTTTGCAAGATCAGCTTTGCAAACCCCGATGGCCACCCATGGGGAAGAAAAGAAAGATGAGGAAGTAGGATATCCTATCAAATAATGCTTGAGGAGGCCCTCAAGAAAAAAAGGAATGCGATGATGGATAACTTTTCCCAGATCCATTAATGGTTGCCCATCGACGATGCATCCACATCCAGTAGCCACTTTGGAGGCTCCACTCCTTTTAAGGTACAAATAAACTTTGACATTCCCATATTTGAGGGCCAAATAGATGCAGACGCTGTAGATAAATGGTTAAATCTGTTAGAATGATATTTTTTTTCATGATTTTTCCAACCAGGAAAAGATTACTTTGCTCTTCTCAAAGCCGCCCCCCATGTCAAGGACAGGTGGGAAACCTACTATGAGCAGAAGGATGAAAGTGCGACCTCACTATTTTCATCTGCACCCACTTGGAATTCGTTCCGGGATGCCATCAAGGAGCAGTACTACCCTATCGGGATTTATGAAGATAAATACATAAAGTAGACCACACTGCAGCACGGAAGGGACCAAAATGTGCCAGAGTATACCAATGTTTTTCATACCCTTCGCACAAAGTTGGGTATCAAGGATTCTGAGAAACATTTGGTACCCAAGTATTGCGGTTTCCTACACAGGTACATCTAGGACGTGGTGGAGTTCATGGACATCTCTTCGCTCAGCACGGTGTACTGATATGCTGTCAAGATTGAGCAGAAGTTTAAAAAGAAGAAGTGAGACTTTGGTTCTGCAAATCTGAAGCGAGGGAATGGTGCCCCCCAAACTGCAGAACAAAGGACAAAGCCAAGGTGGGGTGGCCCAGGACAACCCGCCAAATATGCAAGCAAAGAACAACACTGTGAATCTGAAGAAGGACATTGGAAAGTGGTGTGAGTTCCATAAGAGCTCCACTCACAACACAAGTGAGTGTCAGGCCAAGCAGTCATTGGTGGCCGAGCTGAAGGTTTCAAAATCAAATGCATGTTCCGACTCTAAGTCAGAACCCAACAAGGGGAATGACAAAGGGAAGCAAATTATTTATGTGGAACCCAATGCCATTGTTGCCACCACAAAGATCCAGTAGGGGGAACTTGAAGATCCAGAGGAGGAGGAGTGCCTCTTCCACTCTCAGATGTGGGTAAAGGGTTCCACACTACAGTTAATTGTTTACAGCGGGAGCCAAAAGAACCTCATCTCAGTAGAGGTCATGAAACATCTGTGCTTACCGACCATAACACACCCACAACTATACACCATCGGGTGGCTTCACTAAGGACAGGATATTCACATGAGCCAACAGTGCCACCTTCCATAAAACATCAAGCCCTTTACAAATGAGGTATTATGTGACATTGCTCCCCTTGATGTTTGTGATGTATTATTAGGCCAACCATACTTGTAGAAGCGACATGATGTGTATGATTCGAGGCCTCGCGATGTTATTGTTACCTTG
Organism: Pinus tabuliformis; assembly: GCA_031772625.1. Classification (NCBI taxonomy): domain Eukaryota; kingdom Viridiplantae; phylum Streptophyta; class Pinopsida; order Pinales; family Pinaceae; genus Pinus; species Pinus tabuliformis. The sequence continues at coordinate 134,167,966 of CM062818.1, forward strand.
GGAAATAAGGTGTACAGGATACTGGATGTAGCACCACCTACCACCATCTCTTTGGTTACTGCAAAACAATGTTTTAAGCTCATTTCCAAAACCAGGAAATTTAATTTCCTAATGATAAGCTATCAGAGAAATAAGAAGATGGTGGCCAAAACCTCCAAACAGGGCCCCTCTGCATGACAAAAACAGATGGAGAAGGTCGTGGAGGAGTATGAGGACATCTTCACCTCCACCTGAGGGGTGCCTCTACACTGCCGGGTCAAGCACCCCATCGACCTGACCCCAAGTGCACCGTTTCCCAATGGACCAATCTATTGATGCTCCATTATTTAGAACGACAAAATAAGGAGGAAGATTCAGGAGCTGTTGCAGAAAGGTCACATCCAGCCGAGTTCATTGCCCTGTGGGAGCCTGATCATGCTGGTATAGGAGAAGGATGGGACTTGGATACTCTGTATTGACTATCAGTGTTGAACAAGATCACCATCTAGAATAGGTACTCGATCCCACAAATTGATGACCTTTTGGACCAAATCAAGGGGGGAAACCATTTCAGCAAGATCGACTTGAACTCTAGATATCACCAGGTATTAATGGAACCCTCCGATGTGTGGAAGATTGCCTTCAAAGCCAAGGAGGGCCTTTTCAAATGGTTGGTTATGCCTTTCGGTTTGATGAATGCTCCTAAAACCTTCATGAGGCTAATGGATGACATCTTGCGGCCATTCACCAACTCATTTGTAGTGGTATACTTGGATGACATCCCGATCTTTAACGAGAGTTGGGAAGAGCACTTCCACCACATCCTACATGTTCTCCAAACACTATGAAAACACAAGATGTGTGCCAATTTGGAGAAATGCACTTTTGGCATGACCCAGGTTTAGTTTCTAGGATACATTATTGATGAATGGGGGGTGCATGTGGATCCAAACAAGATCCAAGTCATTCAGGATTAGCCAGCCACAACCACTCTGATAGAGCTTCGCAGCTTTCTGGGTCTTGCCTATTTCTATAGCAGATTCATGTTGGGGTTCTCTCATATCACTTGGCCCTTGATTCAAGTCACCAAGGGAGGAGCACAAGATAAATTATTTTTCTCTGAATCTCAACAGAAGTCATTCGTAGTGTTGAAACATCGCCTCTGCTATGCACCAGTGCTCACATTACCAGACTTGCAACAACCATTTGAGATTGAGACAGATGCCTCTGACTATGCTATTGGGGTATTCCTTACTCAACAGGGGAATCTAGTGGCATATCACAGTGGGACACTTTCAGACATAGTCTGGAAGTATCCCACTTATGAAAAATATATGTATTTGATTGTGCAGGCCTTTCGACAATGGAATCATTACATTTTGCAAAAGGAAACGGTCATTCATATAGACCACCGACCCCTACAGTTCATACAGACACAAGGGAAGTTGCAGAATGATCGCCATCAAAAGTGGTGCACATACCGACAACAGTTCCATTTGAATATCAAGTACAAGAAAGGAAACACCAATAATGCTGCAGACTACCTCAGTCAGCCACCAATCATGGTGTTAGCCACCGTGCTCAACTCTTATGGGTGTGAGATTTCTGATTGGCCACTTCTCTACAAAAGCGACCCAGAATTTGGCCACACATACCAGCTGCTCTTGGACGGTTAACAAGTTCCAGATTTTCACCTCCAGCATAACCTGTTATGCTACCTGGGACACATTTGTGTTCCTTCAAGCGAGCGTGCCAAGATGATTCGAGAAGCGCACTACAACCAGACTGCTGGACATTTCAGGGTCGAGAAAATGGTGGCAGTATTGTAGAATTATTTCTATTGGCCAAATCTTCGACAGGATGTTAGGAAGTACATCAGATCCTACACTGCCTGTGCCATTGCCAAATCGACCATCAAGAAGCCAGACATCTATACTCCACTTCCTACTCCTAGTCGACCTTAATAATACATCTCCATGGATTACATGTTCAGTCTTCCTTTTACTAAGCATGGAAATGACTATGTTTTTGTAGTCATCGATAGATTCTCGAACATGGCCATTATGGCGGCCTCCAAGAAGAATATCACAGTAGAAGCCACTGCGAAACTCTTATTTGAACGAGTGTGGTATACTTTGGGATCCCATAGTCTATCTGTTGGTGTCCCAAATTTCTCTATTTTTACCCTGTTTCTATAAACATTAGCCGTTGTTTTATCTCTACTTCAACCTCTCTTTCCTACACTAGTCCAAGATAACTACCTATTCCTGCATATGCTTGGTATCTTACATTAAGATTTATTAAAGTGCTTTATTAATCATTTTTACATAGATTTCATGCCTATTAAGTACCTCTTGTAACTTATGTTAATTTCCTAGAAGTAACTGAGAAACTAAGTGTTAATTATTAGTTATCATGATCAGTGTAGGTAGATTCCTGCACCGCCAATGATGATTGTTCCAAGATTTCCATGAGCTGAATATTTCCACGCAAACGTCTTGATCCATGACTCCGAGTTCAGTTATTGATTAACAGAGGATGGATATTGGTGGCACACAGTCAAAGATATTTTCCAAGGATGGTCTATGGCCAATGAAGTACACATTCTATTATAATTGATAGCCGATTTTGTAATGTTTGGTTGTTAGTCCGTTCGGCCAAAAGGCCTGAATAGAAAAATGATTGTAATTAGTGGAATACGGCTAAGGCTGAAAGAATGTATAAAATGTAGATTGTAGGTAGAACTAGCTAGCAATCCTTAGGCTGTAATTTCATTTTCTATGTAATTTGGTATCACCCTCGGCTCTGGGCTGGACTCACACTACTATGTACATTTGTTGATCAAGTAATACAAGGAACTCGCCATGTTATTCATATGCTGTGTTTAATCTATCTTTCATGCATACTTGAGTGCTGAATCGTCTCGTTTCTTAAATGGGAAACGAGTTGGTTGGCTAGGGCCCAACCAACCCAGCTCATTTACCCTTGTGCTTTCATCATTTGGAAAGACTGTGTGAATATTTCCCTTTGTAGTTGCGTGGTGTGAACAATTTTTATATTTACTTCTGAAGTTCTGATTTAAATCTATTTCGTAGTAAAGTGTGAGCGGATCCATGGCTTGGAAGTTGATTGAGTTTATTTCTTTCTTGTAATTCCTTTCTTGCATTTCTTTACTCGCAATTTTGGTCTCAATTTTCTTCCGCTTGGATTGTGCAGGAAGCCTCTTCCTGTACCAGTGCATGTAGTTTCTTGCACTCCAGTTCAGTTATTCCTTTCACAACAAATATTGCATTTCTCTTACTGCTTACCATTTTAAGTTGTTTCTGCAAGAAAATATATTATTAAATTTAGTAATCATCCTTAACATTAAGAGTGAATTTTTGAAGGATTTGAGAAAAATTACATGAATTTATCATAGACACTTTATACTTTCATTTTATGACTTATGAACAATGAATAGAAATATTTTAAGTGGAATGCCAAAGCTAGCTGATACACGCAGATCACTTAGACTACTGCTTCGATAACTTCGAGTTGCTTTCATTTCATGAAGTTTACTTCCATTGCAAGATTTAATTAATTAAATCATTTCTTTTCCATAGATAATTTATCTCGGAATTTCATTTGCAATTGCAATTCTTTTTAGCTCCCTTTCAATCTTTTCGAAAATAAATTGGAAACTTTGGTGAAGGAAACTTTGCCTTGGTGCAAGAGCTAGTCTCTTGTCACAAAAACAGAGTGCTCTAAGCCCTGAGACTTAGATCACCTCTAGAAAGACATAAATCTTCAGTAAGGGAGGTAAAATATACTCTTACACAGAGGCACTGTACATGCACTAGTGCAAGCATATTGCAATAGTACAAGAACATGTTGTTTGTGTAGAAGGAAGATCAAGAGGAAAGCAGATCTCTGCAAGGGCCCACTTGTTAGACTATTAGCCATCTATCTAAATATAAACATAGCATTTCATTCCAACATTTAAGATTGCTTCCAGTTGTGTGAAAACTCCTTTACATGATTTACTTGCAATTTTTTCTTTTACATTCTAACACTAGAGTTGCTTTGGTGTCTATTACCTTTAAGATTGTTTTTTGTTTGATTATGCAAACATTTACTTTAAGAAGTAGGATTAGGAATAGGAAAAGTTCATACCAGTTCTGGCATTTCCTGTGCTTCGTCTCTAAGTTTACGAAACCCCCAGGGTGACAACTAAGTGTTGAGGAGTTTGCTTAAGCACAATTCCTACACCCAACACTATCATCTCAGATCAGGACAATAGGTTCCTCAGTACATTTTGGTCGAGTCTCTAGACTATGCTGGACACCAAGCTCACTAAGTCCACAACCTTCCATCTCCAAATTGATGGCCAGACAGAGGTCATCAACACGATGATCATACACATTTTGCACATGTACAACTCGAAGAATCCATGCACATGGAATGAGAGCCTCCCCTATGTCCAACACTAATCCAGGTGGATATTGGTGGCCACTCGCCAATTCCACTTGGGCCCCCACCATTTTTTCTTTTAGTTTTTCAGTTTCATTAATTGTAGCACAGTTTACTATTTTTAGCATTTTTTCAGGTCCTGAACTTACGGAGCTATTTTGAGGCCCTAAATGACGTTTTTTTGGGAAAACTCGGAGCAACATGGGTCCATGGCCCGATTTTTCTCTTCCCAAAGTTGTAGTCCTCGGATAGATCTTTCTAATGAGGTATTGTGTGACATTTCTCCCCTTGATGTTTGTGGTGTATTATTAGGCCAACCATACTTGTGGAAGCGACATGCCGTGTATGAATCAAGGTCTCGTGCTGTTATTGTTACTTTGGGAAATAAGTTGTACATGATACCGGAGGTAGCACCACCTACCGCCATCTCTTTGGTTACTGCAAAACAATGCAGTAAGCTCATTTCCAAAACCAGGAAATTTGTTTTCCTGATGATATGCCCTCAAGGAAAGAAGAAGACAGTGGCCACGACCTCCAGACAGGGCCCCTTCACACGACAAGTACAAATGGACAAGGTCATGGAGGAGTACAAGGACATCTTCACCTCCCCCGCAGGGGGTTCCTCTACACTGTCAGGTCAAGCACTCCATTGATCTGACCCCAGGTGTGCCGCTACCCAATGGACCAATCTATCGGCACTCTGTTATGGAGAATGTTGAAATCAAGAGGCAGATTCAGGAGTTGCTATAGAAAGGTCACATCCATCTAATTTCATCACCCTGTGGGAGCTTGATCATGTTGGTATAGACGAAGGATGGGACTTTGAACTTTGTATTGACTATCGGGCACTGAACAAGATCACTGTTCGTAATAAGTACATGATCCCATGGATTGATGACCTCCTAGCCAAACTTAAGGGGGCAAAATATTTCAGCAAGATCGATTTGAAGTTAGGATATCACTAGGTACTAATTGAACCCTCCGATGTGTGGAAGACTACCTTCAAATCTAAGGAGGGCCTTTTTGAATGGTTGGTTATGCCTTTCGGGTTGACGAATGCTCCTGCAACCTTCATGAGGCTAATGGATGACATCTTGTGGCCATTCAACAACTCATTTGTAGTTGTATACTTGGATGACATTCTGATCTTCAGCCAGAGTTGGGAACAACACCTCCATCACATTCGACAGGTTCTCCAAACATTGTGGCAACAAAAGTTATGTGCCAATTTGGAGAAATGCACTTTTGGCATGACCCAGGTTCAGTATCTAGGATACCTTATTGATGAACAGGGGGTGCATATGGATCCATCCAAGATCCAAGTCATTCGGGATTGGCCATCTCCAACCACTCTGATAGAGCTCTGCAGCTTTTTGGGTAATTCCAACTTCTACCATAGGTTTGTATTGGGATTTTCTCATATCACTTGGCCCTTGAGTCAAGTCCCCAAGGGAGGAGCAAAAGCAAAATTATTTTGGTCGAATCTCAACATAAGGCATTCACAGAGTTGAAACATCGCCTCTACTTGGCACCAGTGCTCGCATTACCAGACTTGCAACAACCATTTGAGGTCGAGACAGATGCCTCTGACTATGCTATTGGGGCAGTCCTTACTCAACATGGGCATCCAGTGGCATATCATAGTGAGACACTTTCAGACACAGTCTGGAAGTATCCCACTCATGAAAAAAATATCTATTCCATTGTGCAGGCTTGCCGAAAATGGAGGCATTACATTTTAGGGAAGGAAATGGTCATTCACATAGACCACTGGCCACTGTAGTTCATACAGACCCAAGGGAAATTTCAGAATGATCGCCATTAGAAGTGGTCCACATACCTGCAACAGTTCCATTCGAATATCAAGCATAAGAAGGGCAGCACCAATAATGTTGTAGATTTCCTCAATCGACCAACAATCATGGCGTTAACCACCATGCTCAACTCTTGTGGGCATGAGACTTATGATTGTTCACTTATCTATAAAAGCAACCCATAATTCGGCCACACATACCAGACACTCTTGGAGGGTCATCACGTTCCAGATTTTCACCTCCAGGATGCACTGTTAGGCCACCTGGGTCACCTTTGTGCTCCTTCAAGTGAGCATTCTAAGAAGATTTGGGAAGCACACTACAGTCGGGCTGCTGGGCATTTCAAGGTCGAGAAAATGGTGGCAGTACTACAGAAGTATTTCTATTGGCTGAATCTTTGACAGGATGTCGAGAAGTACATCAGATCATGCACTGCCTACGCCATTGCCAAACTGACCATCAAGAAGCAAGGCCTCTATACCCTGTTGCCTACCCCTAGTCAACCTTGGGAATCCATCTCCATGGATTACATGTTGGGCTTTCCTTCTACTGAGCATGGAAACAACTTTTTTTTTTGCTGGTCGATAGGTTCTCAAAGATGGCCATTATGGCAGCCTGCAAGAAGAATATCACAGCAAACACCACTGCTAAACTCTTCTTTGAATGGCTGTGGGTACAATTTGGGATCCCCCAGTCTATCATCTCAGATCGGGACAACCAGCTCCTTAGTATATTTTCGTCCAATCTCTGGTCGATGCGGGACACCAAACTCACTAAGTCCACAGCCTTCCATCCCCAAACTGATGGCTAGAGAGAGGTTGTCAACAGGATGATCATAGACATTATGTGCATGTACAACTCAAAGCATCCATGCACATAGGATGAGAGCCTCCCCTATGTTTAACATAGCCATAACCGGGCTCTCCACAGCTCGACTGGCCACAACCCTTTTTAGGTGGGCTTGGGATTCTAGCCACTATGTCCCATTGATGTGGCCATGCCATTTGTAGCTACTCATGCATATTCGGGTCATGTCCAGCCCGAAACAGATAAGGAAAATAGCTTCATTGAGTACATCCAACATATTCACCAGCAGGTCCACAACATTCTGGAGAAATCAAATGCCAAGTACAAGTAGCGACATGATCAACGTCGGGTGCCACACAAGTTTCAGGTGGGCGACAAAGTCTGGTTGCATTTGTAAAAGGAATGCCTTATTAGAGCCTATCAGAAACTCAAACCACTATGATATGGTCCTTACACCATTACCAAGGATGTTGGAGACAATGCGTTTCAGCTCATGATTCCCCCATTCCTTGGCCTACACCCAGTGTTCAATGTGGACCGCCTTCGGCCATACTTTCCACCATTACTAGACACATCCGACATTGCAGAACAACTAACACCCACAAAGTTAAATCCAGATTGCATGGAACAAGCTGCAACTGATCAGATCATGGACACAGAGATCAAGCACGCCCTCTAGAAGAAGATCCAACTGTATCGATTTGTCAAAGCAGGCCAATTCCTTCACCGGGTAAAGTGGCTCACCAGGGACCAAGTTCAACAGAAGTTTCCTCATCTCATGGAGGAACTCAACACAATGGGGGGAATTGCTTCCTAAGGAGGGAGGAATGGTCCAGGTGAATATTGGTGGCCACCTACCAATTCCACTTGGACCCCCACCATTGTTTCTTTCAGTTTTTCAGTTTCCTTAATTGTAGCACAGTTTACTATTTTTAGCAGTTTTGCGGGTCCTGAACTTCCAGAGCCATTTTGAGGCCCTAAACGACGTTTTTTGGGAAAATTGGGAGAAACATGGGACTATGGGCCAACGTTTCTCTTCCCAAAGTTGTATTCCTTGGATAGATCTTTCTAATGAGGTATTGTGCACGTCAAACAGAGATCATATGCCAAAGTTACGACGTCGGGAAGTTGATGTACCAATTTACCCAAAACGGGGCCCATAGTTTGGTGCTTCATCTCCTAAGGTTAGGTTTTTGGATTTTTAGGGTTTTCCATTGCTTATAAACAATAACTAGGCCTTCGAGCCTCATTGTAAGACAATTCAAAGGTATGTAGCCACCACATCTCTTCTCAGAGATAGGTTACCATCGCCCTAGCTAGTTTATTTCCATTTCTGTTTGTAAGCATATTTCAGTATTTTATAGTAATGAAATGAAGTATTATTTCTACTGCATCTCTATATGTATGGTTATATCTATAATTTTTTGTGTTCCTATTTAAATCTCTATCAAGCACAACTATAACCGAGTTCTCCACAGCTCGACTGGCCATAGCCCTTTTTAGGTGGGCTTGGGATTCGAGCCACTATGTCCCATTGATGTGGCCATACCATTTGTAGCTACTAAGGCAGATTAGCCTCATGTATAGTTCGAAGTCGATACGGCAAAGAACTTCATTGAGCACATCCAACACATTCACTAGTAGGTCCACGACGTTATAGAGAAATCAAATGCCAAGTACAAGGAGCGACATGATCAACATTGGGTGCCACACAAGTTTCAGGTGGGCGACAAAGTCTTGTTACATTTACAGAAGGAATGCCCTATCGGAACATATCGAAAACTTAGACCACTCCAATATGGTCCTTACACCATTACCAAGGCCATGGGAGACAATGCATTTGAGCTCAACATTCCCCCCTTCCTTGGCCTACACCCAATATTCAATGTGGACCACCTTCGACCATACTTCCCACCATTGTTGGACACATCAAACATTTTAGAAAAACTCACACCAATAGATTTGAATCCATACTACATGGAAAAGTCCACAAATGATTGGATCATCGACATGCAGATCAAGAAAACCCGCCAACAAAGGATCCAACTATATTGAGTTGTCAAAGCAGGCCAACTCCTTCACCAAGGAAAGTGGCTCACTAGGGACCAAGTTCAGCCAAAGTTTCCTCATCTCATGGAGGAACTCAATGCAATGGGGACCATTGCTTCCTAATGGGGACCATTCCACTTAGACCCCCACCATTGTTTCTTTCAGTTTTTCATTTTCCCTAATTGTATCACAATTTACTATTTTTGGCAATTTTTCGGGTCCTGAACTTTCGAAGCCGTTTTGAGGCCCTAAACGATGTTTTTTGGGAATACCTTTCTAACGAGGTATTTTGCATGTCAAATGGAGATCGTATGCCAAAGTTATGACCCAGGGAAGTTGATGTATGAATTTACCCAAACGGGGCCCACAGTTTGGCGCTTCGTCTCCTAGGGTTAGGTTTTTGGGTGTTTTGTTTTTTTCCATTATTTCTCAATAATAAATAGGCCTTCGAGCCTCATTGTAACACAATTTAGAGGCATGTAGTCGCCACATCTCTTCTCAGAGATAAGCTACCATCGCCCAAGATAGCCTTATTTCCATTATGTTTGTAAGAATATTTCAGTAATTGATATTAATGAAATGAAGTGTTATTTCTGCTGCATCTCTCTATTTATGGTTATATCTGTAAATTATTTCGTTCCTGTTTAAATACGAATAATTGGTATCAGAGCGGTCTGCTCTTTCTCTGTTTTTCTTTGCATGTCCCCAACGAGGTCGGGCTCAATCTGGTTGAACCTTTACAAGATCAGCCTCGCATACCCCGACAACCATCCATGGGGGAAGACAAGAAATATGATGGAAGAGGAGATCCTATCAAAATATTGCTTGAGTAGGCCCTAAATAAAAAAGGAACGCGATGATGGATAACTTTTCCCAGATCCTTCAATGGTTGGCCACCGACGACGCATCCACATCCAGTAGCCACTCTAGAGGCTCCACTCCTTTTAAGGTAAAAATAAGCTTTGAAATTCCCGTATTGGATCATGGAAATACAAATAAAGAAAACCTTACAACAAAGGATCCAACTATATCGAGTTGTCAAAGCAGGCCAACTCCTTCACCAAGGCAAGTGGCTCACTAGGGACCAAGTTCAACAGAAGTTTCCTCATCTCATGGAGGAACTCAATGCAATGGGGACCATTTTTTCCTAAGGGGGGAGGAATGATCTAAGTGGATATTGGTGGCCGCTTGCCTATTCCACTTGGACCCCCTCCATTATTTCTTTCAGTTTTTTAGTTTCCTTAATTGTAGCACAATTTATTATTTTTGACAGTTTTTCGTGTCCTGAACATCTAGAGCCATTTTGAGGCCCTAAAGGACATTTTTTGGAAATATATTTCTAATAAGGCATTGTGCACATCAAATGGATATCGTATGCCAAAGTTACGACCTAGTGAAGTTGATGTACCAATTTACCCAAACGGGGCCCAAAGTTCAGCGCTTCGTCTCCTAGGGTTAGGTTTTTGGATGTTTAGGGTTTTTCATTGTTTCTCAATAATAAATAGGCCTTTGAGCCTCATTGTAACATAGTTCAGAGGCATGTAGTCACCACATCTCTTCTCAAAGATAAGTTACCATCACTTGAGATAGCCTTATTTCCATTCTATTTGTAAGCATATTTCAGTATTTGATATTAATGAAATGAAGTGTCATTTTTGCTGCATCTTTGTATTTATGGTTATATCTGTAAATTGTTGCATTGTTGTTTAAATACAGATCATTGGTATCAGAGCGGTCTTTTATTTCTCTATTTTTATTTTCATGTCCCCAAAATGGTTGTGATGTAAGGAGTTAGGGCTCGATCTGGTTGAACCTTTGTAAGATCAGCCTCACAAACCTTGACGACCAAGCATGGGGAAAGAAAAGAAAGACGAGGGAGCAGGAGATCCTATCAAAATATTCCTCGAGGAGGCCCTTAAGAAACAAAGGAACGCGATGATGGATAACTTTCCCCAGATCCTTCAATGGTTGCCCACTGACAATGCATCCACATGCAGCAAGCACTTTGGAGGCTCCACTCCTTTTAAGGTACAAATAAACATTGGCATTCCCATATTTGAGGGCCAAATAGATGCATACGCCATAGATAAATGGTTAAATTTGTTAGAAGGATATTTTTTTGTTCATTATTTTTCCAGCCGAGAAAATATTACTTTTGCTCTTCTCAAGGATGCCCCCACATCAAGGACAGGTGGGAAACCTACTGTGAGAAGAAGGATGAAAGTATGAACTCACTATTTTCAGCCGCACTTACTTGGAATTCATTCTGGGATGCCATCAAGGAGCAGTACATCCCTATTGGGAGCTTTGAGGATAAATACATCAAGTGGACTACGCTGCGGCAGGGAAGGGAACAAAATGTGCCATAATATGCCAATGTTTTTCATACCCTTCACATGAAGTTGGGTATCAAGGATTCTGAGAAACATTTGGTACTCAAGTACTGCGGCTACCTACATAGGTACATCCAGGATGAGATGGATTTCATGGACATCTCCTCGCTCGACACGACGTACTGATACACCGTCAAGATCAAGAAGAAGTTTAAAAAGAAGAAATGAGAATTTGGATTTGTGAATCTGAAGCAAGGGAAAGGTGCCCCCCAAACCATAGAACAAAGGAAAAATCCAACGTGGGGTGGCCCAGAAAAACCTACCAAATATGCAAGCAAAGAACAACACTGTGAAGCTGAAGAAGGACTCTGGAAATTGGTGTGAGTTCCATAAGAGTTCCACTCGCAACACAAGTGAGTGTTGGGTAAAGCAGTCACTGGTGGCCGAGCTGAAGGCTTTGGAATCAGATGCATGTTCCGACTCTGAGTCAGAACTGGACAAGGGGAATGAAAAAGGGAAGAATATTATCGATGCAGAGCCAAACGCCACCATTGCCAACAAAAATTTCCAGAAGGAGGAACTTGAAGATCCAGAGGAGGAGGAATGCCTCTTCCACTCCCAGATGTTGGTAAAGGGTTCCCCGCTACAGTGAATTGTCGACGGCGGGAGCCAAAAGAACCTCATCTCAATAGAGGTCATGAAGCAGTTGGGCTTACTAACCACAACAAACCCACAACTATACACCATCGGGTGGCTTCACCAAGGACAGGATCTTCACGTGAGCTGGCAATGTCACCTTCCATACAACATCAAGCCCTTCACAGATGAGGTATTATGTGACGTTTCTCCCCTCTATGTTTGTGATGTATTATTAGGAAAACCATACTTGTAGAAGCGACATGTTGGGTATGAGTCAAGGCCTCGCACTATTATTGTTACCTTGGGAAATAAGTTGTACATGATACCAGAGGTAGCGCTGCCTACCGCCATGTCTTTGGTTACTGCAAAACAATGTTGTAAGCTCATTTCCAAAACTGAGAAATTTGTTTTCCTGATGATATGCCATCAGGGAAAGAAGAATACGGTTGCCACGACCTCCAGACAGGGCCCCTCCGCATGACAACAATAGATGGACAAGGTCGTGTAGGAGTATGAGGACATCTTCACCTCCTCCGCAAGGGTGCCTTTGCTCTCCCAGGTCAAGCACTCCATCAACCTGACCCCAGGTTCATCGTTTCCCAATGGACCAATATATCGATGCTCCATTTTGTAGACGATGAAATCAAGAGGCAGATTTAGGTGCTATTGCAGAAAGGTCATACCTGGCTGAGTTCATCACCCTATGGGAGCTTGATTGTGTTGGTACAGAAGAAGGATGGGACTTGGAGACTCTGTATTGACTATCGGGTGCTGAACAATATCACTGTCTAGAATAAGTACTCGATCCCACAAATTGATGACCTTTTGGACCAACTCAAGAGGGGAAAATATTTCAGCAATATCGACTTGAAGTTTGGATATCACCAAGTACTTATCAAACCCTCCGATGTGTGGAAGACTTCCTTCAAAGCCAAGGAGGGCCTTTTCGAATGGTTGGTTATGCCTTTCGGGTTGACAAATGCTCCTACAACCTTGGCGAGGATGATGGATGACATCTTGCGGCTATTCACCAACTCATTTTTAGTGGTATACTTGGATGACATCCTGAACTTTAGCCAGAGTTGGGAAGACCACCTCCACCACATCTGACAGGTTCTCCAAACACTGTGTAAACACAAGCTATGTGCCAATTTGGAGAAATGCACTTTTGGCATGACCCAGGTTTAGTATCTGGGATACATTTCTGATGAACGGGGGGTGCATGTGGATCCAAACAAGATCCAACTCATTCGGGATTAGCCATCCCCAACCACGCTGAAAGAGCTCTGCAACTTTTTCAGTCATGCCAATTTCTACAGCAAGTTCGTGTTGGGGTTCTTTCATATCACTTTGCCCTTGAGTCAAGTCAGCATGGGAGGAGCGAAAGAAAAATTCTTTTTGTATGAATCTCAACAGAAGGCATTCGTAGAGTTGAAACATCGACTTTGCTCTGCACCAGTGCTCACATTACCAGACTTGCAACAACCATTTGAGATCGAGACAGATGCCTCTGACTATGCTATTGGGGTAGTCCTTACTCAACAGGGGCATCTAGTGGCATATCATAGTGAGACACTTTCAGAGACAGTCTGGAAGTATCCAACTTATGACAAAGATATATATTCAATTGTGTAGGCCTTTTGACAATGGAAGCATTACATTTAGGGGAAGGAAATGGTCATCCACATAGACCACCAACCCCCACAGTTCATACAAACACAAGGGAAGTTGCAAAATGATTACCATTAGAAGTGGTCCACATACCCGCAACAGTTCCATTTGAATATCAAGTACAAGAAAGGCAACACCAATAATTTTTCTTACTGCCTCAGCCGACCACTGATCATGGCGTTAGCCACTATGCTCAACTCTTGTGGGTGTGATATTTCTGATTCGCCACTTCTCTACAAACACGACCCAGAATTTGGCCACACATACTAGACGCTCTTGGATGGTCAACAAGTTCTAGATTTTCACCTCTAAGATGCCTTGGTATGCCACCTGGGACACCTTTGTGTTCCTTCAAGCGAGCATGACAAGATTATTTTAGAATCACACTACAGTCAGGTTGCTAGACATTTCTGGGTCGAGAAAACATTGCTAGTACTACAAAAATATTTCTATTGGCCAAATCTTTGATAGGATGTCGGTAAGTACATCAGATCCTGCAATCCCTCTGTCATTACCAAACCGACCATCAAGAAGCAAGGCCTCTATACTCTGATGCCTACCCCTAGTTGACCATCGGAATCCATCTACATGGATTACATGTTGGGCCTTCCTTCTACTAAGCATGGCAATGACTGTGTTTTTGTGGTCATCGATAGATTCTCGAAGATGGCCATTATTGTGGCCTCCAAGAAGAATATCATTGTAGAAGCCATTGTGAAACTCTTCTTTGAATGAGTGCGGGTACACTTTGGGATCCCACAGTATATCATCTCAAATCAGGACAACAGGTTCCTCAGTACATTTTGGTCGAGTCTCTAGTCGATGATGGACACCAAGCTCACTAAGTCCACAACTTTCCATCCCCAAACTGATGTCTAGATAGAGGTCATCAACAGGATGATCGTACACATTCTGCACATGTACAACTCAAAGTATCCATGCACATGGGATGATAGCCTCCCCTATGTCCAGCAAAATTATAACCGAGTTCTCCACAGCTCGACTGGCCATAACCCTTTTTAGGTGGGCTTGGGATTCCAGCCACTATGTGCCATTGATGTGGCCATACCATTTGTGACTACTTAGGAAGATTTGACTCATGTCCAGCCTGAAGCCAATAAAGTAAAAAACTTCATTGAGCACATCCAACACATCTACTAGCAGGTCCATGAAATTCTGGAGAAATCAAACTCCAAGTACAAGCATCGATGTGATCAACATTGGGTGCCACAAGTTTTATTTAGGCGACAGAGTCTGGTTGCATTTGTTGAAGGAATGCCTTACCGAAGCCTATCGGAAACTCAAACCACTCCCATATGGTCCTTACACCATTACCAAGGCTATGGGAGACAATGCATTTGTGCTCAACATTACCCATTCCTTGGCCTGCACCTAGTATTCAATGTGGACCACCTTCGACCATACTTCCCACAATTGCTAGACACATCAGACATTGTAGAAAAACTCACACCTACAAAGTTAAATCCATACTGCATGGAACAAGCTACAATGGATTGGATCATGGACATGAAGATGAAGAAAACCCGACAAGAAAGGATCCAATTATATTGAGTTGTCAAAGCAGGCCAACTCCTACACCAGGGCAAGTGGCTAACTAGGGACCAAGTTCAGCAGAGGTTTCCTCATCTCATGGAGGAACTTAATGCAATAGGGACCATTTCCTCCTAAGGGAGGAGGAATGATCCAGGTGGGTATTGGTGGCCACCCGCCTGTTCCACTTGGATCCTCACCATTGTTTCTTTCACTTTTTCAGTTTCCTTAATTGTAGCACAGTTTACTTTTTTTGGCAGCTTTTTGGGTCCTGAAATTCTAGAGCCATTTTGAGGCCCTATACGATATTTTTTTGGAAGATTTGTCTAACGAGGTATTGTGGACATCAAACGGAGATCGTATGCAAAGTTATGACCCGGGGAAGTTGATGTACCAATTTACCCAAATGGGGCCCATAGTTTGGCGCTTCATCTCCCAAGGTTAGGTTTTTGGATGTTTAGGGTTTTCCATTATTTCTCAATAATAAATAGGCCTTCGAGCCTCATTGTAACATAGTTTAGAGGCATGTCGTCGCCAAATCTCTTCTCAAAGAAAAGCTACCATCGCTCGAGATAGCCTTATTTCCATTTTTTTGCAAGCATATTTTAGTATTTGATATTAATGAAATGAAGTGTTATTTCTGCTGCATCTCTCTATTTATGGTTATATCTGCAAATTGTTGCATTCCTATTTAAATACAAATCATTGGTATCAGAGCGGTCTGCTCTATCTCTGTTTTTCTTTGCATGTCCCCAACGAGGTTGATATATAAGGAGTTAGGGCTCGATCTGGTTGAACCTTTGCAAGATCATCGTCGTAAACCCCGATGAACACCCATGGGGGAAGAAAAGAAAGACAAGGGAGCAGTAGATCCTATCAAAATATTGCTTGAGGAGGCCCTCGAGAAACACAGCAAAGTGATGATGGATAAACTCTCCCAGATCCTTCAACAGTTTCCCACCTACGACGCATCCACATCCAACAGCGACTCTGGAGGCTCCACTCCATTTAAGGTACAAATAAACTTTGACATTCCCATATTTGAGGGCCAAATAGATGCAGACGCCATATATAAAGGGATAAATCTGTTAGAAGGATATTTTTTTGTGGATGACTTTTCCATCCGGGAAAATATTACTTTTTCTCTTCTCAAAGCCATCCCCCATGTCAAGGACAGGTGGGAAACCTACTATGAGCAGAAGGATGAAAGTACGACCTCACTGTTTTCTGCCGCACCCACTTAAAATTCATTCTGAGATGCCATTAAGGAGAAGTACTACCCTGTCTAGATCTATGAGGATAAATACATAAAGTGGACAACGCTGCGGCAGGGAAGGGACCAAGATGTGCCGGAGTATACTAACGTTTTTCATACCCTTTGTACGAAGTTGGCCATCAAGGATTCTGAGAAACATTTGGTACTCAAGTACTACGGCTGCCTACATAGGTACATTTAGGACGAGATGGAGTTCATGGACATCTCCTCGCTCAGCATGGCGTACTGATATGTCATCAAGATCAAGCGGAAGTTTAATCAGAAGAAGTGAGACTTTGGATCTATTAATCTAAAGCAAGGGAAAGGTTCCCCCCAAGCCGTAGAACAAAGGACAAAGCCAAGGTGGGTGGCCCATGGAAACCCACCAAATCTACAAGAAAAGAACAAAACCGCAAAGCCGAAGAAGGACACTAGAAAGTGGTGTGAGTTCCATAAGAGCTCCACTCAGAACACAAGTGAGTGTCAAGCCAAGCAATCACTGGTGGCCAAGCTGAAGGCCTTGGAATCAAATGCATGTTCCGACTCTGAGTAAAAACATGACAAGGAGAATGACAAAGGGAAGCATATTATCGATGCGGATCCCAACACTACTATATCCACCACGAAGATCTAGAAGGAGGACCCTGAAGATGTAGAGGAGGAGGAGCGTCTCTTCGACTTCCAAATGTGGGTAAACGGTTCCCCGCTACAGTTCATTGTTGAAAGCAAGAGCCAAAAGAACCTCATTTTGGCAGAGGCCGTGAAGTGACTGGGCTTACCGACCACAACACACCCACAACCGTACACCATTGGTTGGCTTCACCAAGGACGGGATCTTCGAGTGAGCTAGCAGTGCCACCCTCTGTTAGTGTCAGTATATGCATACTTCCATTAGGGATCAAATCTACTCCTTGTATTTTCATTTTATGAGTCTCATACTAAATTTTTTGCATCATTTCATTAGGTCATGTCAAGTTGATCCGCTGATGGTTGTCTTCTCCTTAGAAAACCAAATTTTCCCTCATAAAGGACACTTTCTAACCCATCTCCAGGTTCTATTCAGTCATAGTTTCAAAGTCAAAATCCATCATGTTTCCATTAGGTCTTAGGGTTCATTTCCAAGGTCAAAAGAATAATTTAAAGTGTAAATAAAGGGTAGAAATGGTATGAGGATGATAAATAAACCAAAAGTGATTGCTAGTAAGTCATGGTCACTGTACAAATATCTCTTTTCACTAACGTAATTTTCATCTCAAAAACATGTTTTTGAGATGAAAATAGAGTATTTTTAGTTAATTTTGTTTTTTAATGTAATTTAAGTCACTTTATGTAATAAATGATCCCAGCTGCACCAATCATCTCTCCTTGCTACAAGACAATGAACCATTGTAAAAATCAGTTCAAATTGAGCGTCATCCACCTGAAAAGGGACAATGAAAAAAAGGCATTAAAACAAAGATTTGGAAAAGGTCCAAAACATTAGAAAGTGAGTTTTTCTAATGAAAAATAAAAATTTTCTCCTATATAAGATGTCACATTTCATTTTCAAGCCTATCACTCTTATTTGACAAAGAAGAAGACAAAATTTGAAGGAGAGAGCAGAAATTGAGCAAATTCTTGGCCAAGTAGAAGTGGCGTTGTGCTTAGGGAGATTGGCGATGCACACAGGGCAGTTGGAGGTGGCGCTGCACGTAGAGGCCGGAGCGCTATGTTTAGGGATAGAGTGCTGTGCATAGGCCAATTTTCCCTATGCAAAAAACAATGGAATTGCATGTAGAGAAAGGCGTTGCACGCCTATAGGAGGCGATGCGCATAGGGCCAGCAAGGGCCAAAATGACCTCTTGCCACCCAAAAAACACCAAATTTGTCTTCTTTCCCCTCAAACAAGTAAGTGTTGTCCCTGAACTTCATCATTGGCTTTCAATTAATGCATTTGAAGATAATTTGCTAGGCTAAATGTGAAACCCTAGAATCTCCTCTATTTATGCCTTAAAACCCTAACCCTTACTATTCCTCCCATCACTTATCACTAAAACCCTAAACCCCTCCTCCATATCACTCCATATCCCTTTTTCCTTCATCCCCAAAGCAATAACCTAAAATATTAGCCCCCCCCCCCCCATTTTCATGGTTCATACTCTCCCACACATTTTCATGTTTACCTAGTCCACCAAATACCCCACAAGATTACTTCCCCTTCCCTTATTCCTAATCACCCTTACTCACCCCCTCCATCCCTTTTCTAGGAGTACACAACCTCAAAGCTTGGAAATCATGGACAAAGGAGACAGAGATTATGAGGAGGAGGAAAACACTGGCAGTGATAGTTCAACAGGTAGACCTCGGCATCAGAGAAAGCCACACAAAGGGGGCATAATTATCAGGGAAGAGCCATCAAACCTCAGAGAGTTGCAGGCTTCTCATTTAGCTGTCACTTGTTTCAGACACCTAGGGTGTTATGCATTTTGTGAGCAGGTGGAGAGAGTTCAACACCATCCTAAGCTCGTGAGGCTTTTTGTAGCTAATATTTGTGACAAAAAGGTGACTCTTGCTAGGGTGACATTCACAGTTTCACCCTCCATCATTGTGGATGAAACCAGGATTCAAAATGTGGGAGAGAAATGGCATAAGGCACAGGACCTAGATGAACACTCTTATGAGCCCTACATCAAATCCAGGTACAGGAATGAAGCAAAGAGGATTTTTCCTTTTAGGTTCCTTGATGACAAGTATGCCCCCATGATGAAAATCATCATGAAATATTTCACTTGTGAGGGTAGATTTTCTAGATTGTACACCTATGTCATCACATATATGGAATAAGAGAACAAGCAGCTGAGTGATAAGAAGGTCCTCGTGGAGCTGGAACTTCTCAAGACAAAAAGACAAAATGACAAGGGTAAATCAACAATACAAGAGGAAGAAGCACCGATCACTTTGACTTCAATTGAGAAGGAAATTGAGAGTGATAGAGAAATTTGGCTTGAAAGAGTCAATTTGCACTTAGAAAATCTGCTACAAAGGTCCAATAGGGACAACCAGATCATCAGGCACATGGCCTACCACTACAGGACCCGGAACAAAATTTGCAATATAAGGGTCAAGCAGATGAAAGAAAGGCTGAGATGGGCTCTCAAAGGAAAAAAGGAGGAGGATAGGCTTAGGTTGCTTGCTGAAGCTTCCTTGGCTCATCAAGATGCTTGATGATGGTTCTGCTCACCAATTTTGATCAAATTTGGAGGAATTTTTGCCTTTGGCAAATTTTGGAAATTTTAACACAAGAATTCTGGCTCTACGCACAGCGCCATTGGCTCTGCAATTTTCCTAGGGACACCCAATGGACAAATGGTTTGAATTTTTGGATTTATAGTGATGAATACATGCACCCTATGCATTTTCTAAGATTTTGGAGCAGAACCGGTCTACCAAAAGGTCAAGAAACACCCCAAAAATGACCTTTTTGTCACTTTTTGGACACACAAAAGCAGTCTGGGGAGAATCAAATTTTTAGGGGTCAAATTAGCTTCAAATGAAGAAATTCTAGATTGTTTGGAAAGTATACTTGAATAGCTTTCCAATGAGCTATCGTGAGCTCAATTTGGATGCCATGAAAGCCTCCAAAAGGGACCTGAACGTGGGATTGTGCATACGACAAATTTTGCATAAGATTTCCATTTCACTATGTTTTGACTGTGATCATGGATTTTCTCTCATGGAGGATGTTTGACTAATGTAAATGATGACATGGCTTGTAAATATGATGGATAATTAGTATTAGAGGGTAGATTCATTAGATTAAAAGTCATTTTGAGCACAAATGAATGAGTTTCCTCACTTTTAGAGGCAAGTTGTTAGGATGCCTAGATTCCAGTTTCTTGTTCAGTGTTGGTTAGATTAGCTCCTCATATTAGAGATTCAACCCCTGAGGATGGGAGGAGGTTTTTCAATGCCTATATCTTCTTCTTCTTTCTCATTGTAAAGGGTTGGACTCAGCTGGATGCTTAGGTTTTGAAAGAACATCATTTTGTATCAGTTTAGCAGGAGATTAATCAGAAATTGAAACTATTTCTTTGAGATCCACGTGTTATGGTGTTTAGTTACGTTTCCTCTCTTGTGATCATATGTTTAAATGTTTTGTGTACTTCATTAATCATTTCATTGCTTCTAAGTGGATGTTTTCAAGTTGATAGGCAGAATCCATTACATTAATGCTCTACTTTAGGAAAATATTCACAGTTTTGGTTTTCTATAGTTTAGGAAGGATCCATGATGATCACATGCTCTTTCTAGCTTCTCACTGGTCTTGAATAACCTCACCCATCAAACCCGAGAGTGCTAAGCTTCATACCTACCTTTCCCCATCAAACACCCTGAAATTTTGACCTAATTTCCTTGCCCAAACTGTTCGGCTCCTCCTGATCTGACAGAACCCCTTCAAATAAAATCAAACTTGTGCTACTATACCTAGCCTAATATCATTTTCCTGATCCATTCATCTTGGCTGAGATCCTCATGGAGAGAGCCCTCTCCTGGCCTAGTAGGGCTAGCTACTTGGCTAAGCGTGGTTTATGGTTACCTTGGCATTGCCTTCCTTCAGCCTGAGGTTCAATCCAGGTGATAAGACCTTCCATACAACATCAAGACATTCATGGATGAGGTATTATGTGATGTTTCTGCCCTTGATGTTTGTGATGTATGATTAGGCCAACCATACTTGTGGAAGTGACATGTTGTGTATGAGTCAAGGCCTCGCGGTGTTATTGTTACCTTGGGAAATAAGTTGTACAAGATGCCGGAGGTAGTGCCGCCTACCACTCTCTTTGGTTACTACAAAACAATGTTGTAAGCTCATTTCCAAAACCAAGAAATTTGTTTTCCTAATGACACGCCATCATGTAAAGAAGAAGACAGTGGCCACAAGCACTAGAAATGGCCTCTCCGCATGACAACAGATGGACAAGGTCGTGGAGGAGTACGAGGATATATTCACCTCCCCCGTAGGGGTGTCTTTGCACTGTCAGTTCAAGCAATCCATCGACGTGACCCTAGGAGCGTCATTGCCCAATGGACCAACCTATCGGCACTCCATTCTTTAGAACGAAGAAATCAAGAGCCAAATTTAGGAGATGTTGTAGAAGGGCCACATCTAGCTGATTTCATCACCCTATGGGAGCCTGGTCATGTTGGTACAGAAGAAGGATGGAACTTGAAGACTCTGTATTGACTATCGGGCGTTGAACAAGATCACTGTTCGGAATAGGTACTCGATCCCATTGATTGAAGACCTTCTGGACAACCTCAGGGGGGGGGGAATATTTCAGCAAGGTATATTTGAAGTCCAGATATCACCAGGTACTAATCAAACCCTCCGATGTGTGGAAGATTACCTTCAAATCCAAGGAGGGCCTTTTCAAATGGTTGGTTATGCCCTTCGGGTTGACAAATGCTCCTGCAACCTTCATGAGGCTAATGGATGACATCTTGTGGCCATTCACCAACTCATTTGTAGTGGTATACTTGGATGACATCCTGATCTTTAGCCAGAGTTGGGAAGAGCACCTCCACCACATTCGACAGGTTCTCCAAACACTGCGGAAACACAAGTTATGTGCCAATTCGGAGAAGTGCACTTTTGACATGACCTAGGTTCAGTATCTGGGATACATTATTGATGAACGGGGGGTGCATGTGGATCCAAACAAGATCCAAGTCATTCAGGATTGGCCAACCCCAACCACTCTGAGAGATCTCTGCATCTTTCTGGGTCTTGCAAATTTCTACCGCAAGTTCGTGTTGGGGTTCTCTCATATCACTTGGCCCTTGAGTCAAGTCACCAAGGGAGGATCGAAATAAAAATTCTTTTGGTATAAATATTAAATAGAAGGAATTTGTAGAGTTGAAACATCACCTCTACTCTACACCAGTGCTCACAATACGAGACTGGCAACAACCATTTGAGATCGAGACAAATTCCTCTTACTATGTTATTGGGGCAGTCCTTACTCAAAAGGGGCATCCATTGGCATATCACAGTGAGACACTTTCAGACATAGTCTAGAAGTATCCGACTTATGAAAAAGAGATGTATTCCATTGTGCAGGCCTGCCAACTAGAAGCATTACATTTTGGGGAAGGAAATGGTCATCCACATAGACCACTTATCCCTGCAGTTCATACAGATGCAAGGGAAATTGTAGAATGATCGCCATCAGAAGTGGTCCACATACCTGCAACAGTTCCATTTGAATATCATGTACAAGAAGGCCAACACCTATAATGTTGCAGACTGCCTCAGTCAACCACCAATCATGGCGTTAACCACCATCCTCAATTCTTGTGGGCGTGATATTTCAGATTGGCCACTTCTCTAGGAATGTGACCCAGAATTCAGCCACACATACCATATGCTCTTGGATGGTCAGCAAAGTTCGAGATTTTCACCTCCAAGATGCCCTGTTATGCCACCTGGGACACCTTTTTGTTCCTTCAAGTGAACGTTCCAAGATGATTTGGGAAGCGCACTACAGTCAAGCTGTTGGGTTCTTTGGGGTTGAGAAAATGGTGGCAGTACTGCAGAAGTATTTATATTGGCCGAATCTTCGACAGGATGTCAAGAAGTACATCAGATCATGCACTGCCTGTGCCATTGCCAAACTGACCATCAAGAAGCAAGGCCTCTATACCCTGTTGCCTACCCCTAGCCGACCTTGGGAATCCATCTCCATGGATTACATGTCGGGCCTTCCTTCTACTAAGCATGGAAATGACTGTGTTTTTGTGGTCATCGACAGATTCTCGAAGATGGCCATTATGGTTGCCTATAAGAAGAATATCATAGCAAAAGCCACTGCTAAACTCTTATTTGAACGAGTGTGGGTAAAATTTTGGATCCTATAGTCTATCATCAGGATAGCAGGTTCTTGAGTACATTTTGGTCCAGTCTCTGGTCGATGTTGGACACGAAGCTCACTAAGTCCACAACTTTCCATCCCCAAACTAATGACCAGACAAAAGTATTCAACAGGGTGATCGTACACATTCTGTGCATGTACAACTCAAAATATCCATGCACATGGGATGAGAGCCTCCCCTATGTCCAGCACCGCTATAACTGGGTCTCCACAACTCGACTTACCATAGCCCTTTTCAGGTGGGTTTGGGATTCCAACCACTATGTCCCATTGATGTGGCAATACCATTTGTAGCTACTCAGGAAGATTCAGCTCATGTCCAGTCCGAAGCCGATAAGGCAAACAATTTCATTGAGAACATCCAACACATACTCTATCAGGTCCACGACATTATGGAGAAATCTAATGGCAAGTACAAGCATCAACATGATCAACATCGGCTACCACACAAGCTTCTGGTGGGCAACAAAGTCTGGTTCCATTTGCAAAAGGAACGCCTTACTAGAGCTTATCGGAAACTCATAACACTCTGATATGGTCCTTACACCATTACTAAGGCTATGGGAGACAATTCATTTTAGCTCAACATTCCCCCATTCCTTGGCCTGCACCCAGTATTCAATGTGGACCGCCTTCAACCATACTTCCTACCATTGTTGGACACATCAGACATTGCAGAACAACTCACACATACAAAGTTAAATCCAGAATGCATGAAACAAGCCAAAACTGATCAAATCATGGACATGCAGATCAAGAACACCTGACAAGAAAGGATCCAACTATATCGATTTTTCAAAGTAGGCCAACTCCTTCACCGGGGCAAGTGGCTCACTAGGGACCAAGTTTAACAGAAGTTTCCTCATCTCATGGAGGAACTCAACGAAATGGGGACCATTGCTTCCTAAGGGGGGAGGAATGATCCAGGGGGATATTGGTGGCCACCCACCTATTCCTCTTAGACCTTGACCACTTTTTCTTTCAGTTTTTTAGTTTCCTTAATGGTAGCACAATTTACTATTTTTGGCAGTTTTTCAGGTCCTAAACTTGTGAAGCCGTTTTGAGGCCCTAAACGTTGTTTTTTGGGAAAACTATGGCCAACATGGGTCGTAGTTTTATTCCATTTGAAAGTTGTAGTCCTCGGATAGATATTTCTAACGAGGTATTGTGCATGTCAAACAAATATCGTATGCCAAAGTTACCACCTCCGGAGGTTGATGTACCAATTTACCTAAACGTGGCCCATAGTTTGGGGCTTCGTCTCCTAGGGTTAGGTTTTTGGATGTTTATGGTTTTCCATTGTTTCTCAATAATAAATAGTCCTTCGAGCCTCATTGTAACACAGTTCAGAGGCCTGTGGCTACCACATCTCTTCTCAGAGATAAGCTACCATTGCCCGAGATAGTCTTATTTCCATTCTATTTGTAAGCATATTTCAGTATTTGATATTAATGAAATGAAGTGTTATTTCTGCTGCATCTCTGTATTTATTGTTATATCTATCAATTTTTGCGTTCCTGTTTAAATCCGTATCAAAGCTGAATCTTTCGTTAGTTTAAGGTGCACTTAAGGGACAGAGGAGGGTGCAAGAGTGCACACCAAAGTGATGAACGGGCCAGGATTCAATCCTTTGTAGTACACTGGTGTGCTTACGAGGAACTAGGAGGGAGAAGTTCTTCGAGTCGAAGGAGTTTGCTCAAATGAAGGCTTCAGGCTTCATGACTATGTCATGCACCCTAAGGGAAGAGAGAATGATGAAGGCTTTGTGCTTCAAGAGTGCACCATATGCCCTGATGGAAGGATGAAGGATTCATGCATGAAGAGTGTGTCATGCGCCCTAAGGGAAGGATGAAGGCTTCATGCTTTATGAGTGTGCCATGCACTCAAACGCTTTGTGCTTTGTGATTGCACCATGCACTCAAAGACTTCGTGCTTCATGAGTGAGCCATGTGCTCAAAGGCTTCATGCTTCGTGAGTGTGCCATGTGCTCAAAGGGAGAGAAGGCCTTGTTCTTCCAAATTGCTCTTTGATGTTCTTAATTGCACTTCATTGTTTTGAAGTGCGCTTCATTTTCCAAATTTTTCTTAGGATTGGGAGGGCATAATTCTCTCCAACAATGGTTTCTTTTACATATGGGATGTGATTTTCACTGAGGGAGGCTGTAAAAGTCTAGGTCACTTATCCTAGGAGGTACTAATCCACTATGAGAGGGAGGAGACCTTAGAAAAGAGTTAATGCACAAGTATGGGAGGAAAATATATGTCACTGAGGCTCATGGACAAGTTGCACTCATGACCCAGTACACTAGTAGAAAATGACAAATTAGTGACTAAGTGACTAAAAAAGTTAGTCACCACAGCTTTTCCAACTGAAATACAACCAAAACTGAGCAATATTAAGTGACCGGACTAAAAACGACTAACATAAACCACTAATTTAGTCACGAGTTAAAATATGTGACTAGATAATAAGTAATACAACAAAAAATGCCTAACATAAATGACTAATTTAGTATAAGAACAAAATACAACTACCTAACAAGTATTGCAATAATATGAATCAATTGTTTATGTTAGTCATCTTAATTGTATCAAGCAATCTAAACTTACAAGTGATAGGGGATTGAAAGGTTGTTAAAGATTGGTTGAAAGGTTACCCTTCCCTAAACACTTCTTCATCCTCACATGGTGTATAGGTGAGCCAACTTTGCATTATTTATCTCTAATAATTTGTAAATTTAAAAATATATTTTTTAATAAAAAAATATTTTATGCATTGTAGAGTCTCCAAAATGTCTTCAAAATATCATCCACTTTCACCTTTATCGCCACCATTTCACTCACATGTCACAACTCCATAGCCATATAATCTTTCATTAGCCTCCATTTTCATAATTATATGGGTTCCATTTGTGTTTTCCAAAAGTTAATGATTTCTAGTATTATAAGTGAATTAAATGGTTAAAACTTAGAAAAATGACATATACTTGCTAATACTTAAAAGTGGCTTGAGTTTCATGACATGTGTAGGTCATTTGGAAGCTTCCAAGGCACCCTTATGTGGCATCCAATGCTCAAATTCGAATTCCCTTCAAGATATGGAAGAAGATTTGGATAAAGGTCAAAGAGGATATGTGTCTCATCATTACCTATTTGAGTTGTAACTCTATGAGATTTTCTAGGGATCTAGGGAGAGAATAATGGACCTCCATTAATGAGGTAGCTTCTTATGTTTTTGTATAAATAGGAGAGCCTCCTCCTTTCAAAAGCATGTGTAAAGGTTGAGATACTCAGGTGGAAAGTTAAGATTACTTATGAATGGAATTTAGATTTGGCACCATGCTCATGAGCGATGCTCACTTTGATTTGGTTATGCTTGCATTTGGAGCCTCTCAACTTTCCATCTCTCCTGCTTTTAGATTGGGAACCTACAATCTGTGAGATTTATTGTTTTTCATAGATTAAGATTTATTGTTTTCATATATTAAGATTTATTTATTTCATATCTTTTCCTGTGTGAGAGGTTAAGTGTGATTGTTTTATTTGCATTCATAGATTTTCCTGTGTGAGGTCAAGAGTGATTGTTTTTATTTTCTTTCTACCTAGAAGTTAAGAGCATTTGTTTTTATTTTCTTTCATATCTTTTGTGAGAGGTTAAGAATGATTGTTTTTTTTTCTTTCATTTCTGAAAGAGTGGTGTGCTTTTCAATTCCTGCAAGATTGAAAGATTAAGATTTCAATTCCGCACGTTGTACTATAATTGTACTATAATTTCTTCTGAACTAATTGCTAGATTAGAATAGGTGAATTTGGTTTTTCATTATTTGGTTTCATAGTTAGTTTGATCTAAGTTGGAAGTTAATTTCTAGCATATACAATGCACGCACGCTTTGCAAGTTTTACGAAACCCCTGGGTTGACAATTAAATGATAGGTAATTAATTTTCCTCAACATGTATTTTAAAAATATCTATTCGTTGAATCTAATTGGATCTAGTTCCAATTTGAAATTAATTTTAAGAGAAATTTTAATTTTTAAGACTATAATATCAAATAAAAACTACTTTAATTTCATATTAACCAACCTAGATCCATCTTAACCTTGGATCTATCAAGCGCTGGGAGGGATCCAATCTCTTGAGGTACAATTTGTTTTTGCTAGTGCAAAACTTGAGGAAATGCTTTCACCTAAAGATATTGGATCCCTCTCGACACTTAATAGTTATAGGGTTAATATGGATCTAGGTTGGTTATATAATACTATATAATATCTATATTTGTACTTGTGTCTCTTTGTTATTCCCTCTCTCTATCTCATCCCCAAAACATACACACGCTCTCTCTCCCTCTCTTCCCCTTCTCTCCCTCTCTATCTATATCACTCTCTCTATTCCCTCCCACTCTTGTCTCTCCCTCACTCTCTCTCCATGACTCCCTTGTCACCCCCTCTCTCTCTCCACCTTTCTCCCTCTATGTTTTTCTTGTTCCCTCCCTCTCTTGACCCCTCCAATTCCATCTCTCTCTCCTTGTTATGAAACCAGCTCACAAAAAGATAGAAAAGAGAGATCCACGCCTTAGAATTCAGCCTCTTCGAGGGGGCAACCTCCTTTACATTACATAAATGAACAATTCTTGGATGATACAAATGACAAAACCTCCTTTCTATATATAGGAGTCTAAGGAGTCACAATATAATCCAACCGACCTAACAATAATAATATAAAGCCACAAAAATAACAATAGAGGGATTCTATGGGCACATTAATAACAATATGGGGGTAATGGGGGCACAACAATATAAATAAGGGGTATAACTACAATAGTAATGGGGTAATCACTAGTATTATAGGGACCCAACATGCCCCTCTCCTTCAAAAAAGTGTTGTCCTCAACGCTTGAGTAGTTCTGGATACTTCTGCATAAAATTCTCATCCTCCCATGTGGAATCTTCAGCGGATAAGTTCTTCCACTTGATAAGATACTCTGAAATTGATCGATTTCGTAGCTGTCGAGTTCTTGTTTCTATGACTGCTTCCGGTTCCAATATAATTTTTCCTTCCTCGTCAAGTTCTGGCAATATTGTTTGAACTGGGAGCTTGTCGCCTATAACCTTCTTTAAACATGAAACATGGAAAACTGGGTGCAATCGAGAAGCTGCAGGAAGCTCCAATTTGTATGCCATAGTACCAATCTTTTGCAACACCTTGTACGGACCATAATACTTTGGTGATAATTTATTATCCTTCTTAGCTTGCTTGAGGGACATTTGCTTATATGGTTGTAGCCGTAGGAATACCCAATCACCTACATCAAAACTTCTTTCACTGCGATGTTGATCTGCCTGTTGTTTCATTCTATTCTGTGCCAACACGAGGTTATCCTTTAAGAGTTGGAGGACTTGTTGTTGATGTTCGATGTGATGTTCCACTGCCTGAACCTTAGAATTTTCTCTTAAATATGATGTGATGGATGGTGGTTGATACCCATAAAGTGCCATAAATGGGGTCATTTTTGTTGTTGTATGAAAGGAAGTGTTATACCACCATTCAGCCAGAGGCAACCATTTGACCCATTGTGTCTGTTTATCAGATACAAAGCAACGAAGATATCCTTCCAAACATTTGTTTACTATCTCAGTTTGCCCATCAGATTGAGGATGATAAGATGAGCTATGAGCTAACTGAGTACCAAGACAAGAAAATAATTCTGTCCAAAAATTTCCAGTGAAAATGGGATCTCTGTCACTTACAATAATCTTTGGGTTTCCATGTAGCTTTTGAATTGTTTCCATAAATGCAGTAGAAACTGTACTGGCTTTAAATGGATGTGATAATGCACAAAAGTGTGCATACTTGGTAAGTCTGTCAACTACCACCATGATGACACTCTTTCCCTCAGACTTGGGTAAACCTGTGATAAAATCCATTGAAACCTCCTCCCAACGTTGGCTTGGAATGGATAAAGGTTGTAATAGACCCGGTGTCTTAATTGTTTCAACTTTATTTTGTTGGCAAACCAAACATTCTGCCACAAACTTTTGAATATCTGATTTAAGGCCATCCCAAAAAAATTCCTTCTTAACCCTGTGGTAAGTTTTTAAAAATCCTGAGTGCCCTCCTAAGGGAGAAGTGTGCAATTCCATAAGAATCTTTTGTTTTAGCTGGGAATTCTTACAGAGGTATAAGCGATCTTTGTACCATAACGAATCATTTTTCCAGCTAAATGTATCAGACGTACTGGAATCTTGTTGTAGCTTTCGAATAAGTGCCCACACTTCTTCGTCATTCTTCCATTCCTCCCTTGCTTCATTTATCCAATCTGGTTGGATAATAGAAATGGCGCACAAAAATGCTTCCACATCCTCATCCTTTCTTGAGAGTGCATCTGCCACCACATTTTGCTTCCCTTTTTTGTAGATGATTTCAAAGTCATAACCCAACATCTTTGTGACCCACTTTTGTTGCTCTTCAGAGGATAATCTTTGTTCTAAAAAGTATTTAAGGCTATCATGATCCGTTTTTACCTTGAAGTGTCTTCCCATTAGGTAGGGTCGCCATTTCTTAAGTGCATGGAGTATTGCCAACATTTCCTTCTCATAAATAGCTTTGCTTAAAAACTTTCCCTTGATTGGACGACTTTCAAAAGCAATGGGTCTTTCATCTTGCATTAGAACAGCACCAATTCCATTTCCTGAAGCATCACATTCCACAATAAAGGTTTTTGTGAAGTCCGGTGTAGCTAAGACCGGTGCTTGGCACATTGCCTCTTTAAGATGTTCAAAGGCCTTTGTTGCTTCCGGAGTCCATGAAAATGCATCTTTCTTCAATAATGTTGTTAGAGGTGCTGCTATTCTCCCATAATTCTTAACAAACTTGCGATAATACCCTGTCAACCCAAGAAATCCTCGCAGATGCTTTATGGATGTGGGGATTTTCCATTCCTTAATGGCTTTAATTTTGCTAGGGTCTACCTTAACTCCTTCATGAGATACAATATGACCCAAATATTCCACCTCCTGGACTCCAAAGAAACATTTGGATCTTTTTGCATATAATTGTTTCTCCTCCAATAGTTGTAGCACCCTGTCAACATGTTCAACATGATCCTTCCAAGACTTGCTGTAGATTAGTATATCATCAAAAAATACTAACACAAATTTTCTAAGGAATGGTTTGAAAATTGAATTCATCAAACCTTGAAATGTTGAAGGTGCATTGGTAAGGCCAAAAGGCATGACCAAAAATTCATAATGACCCTCATGAGTTCTAAATGCCGTTTTCGGAATGTCTTCAATCTTCATTCTGATTTGATGATATCCTGAACGAAGATCCAACTTGGTGAAGTAAATTGATCCATGCAATTCATCCAGTAATTCATCAATGACAGGAATGGGGAACTTATCTTTAATAGTGAGCTTGTTGAGCTCCCTATAATCCGGACACATGCGCCATGATCCATCCTTCTTGTGCACCAATACTACTGGAGTAGAGAAAGAACTTTGACTCGGTTGAATTATACCAGCCTCTAGCATTTCTGCAACCATACGTTCAATTTCACTTTTTTGGACATAGGGATATCTGTACGGCCTGATGTTTGGAGGAACACTTCCTGGAATCAGATGAATAGCATGATCATGATCACGCATAGGTGGGAGACCTTTGGGAGTCTCAAATACCTTGGAATGATTGTCCAGGACTTTTTGGAGATCTGGAGAAATAGATGATTCCAATGTGGAAACATCTAGCGAACATAATTGTGCAATTACACCTCTTTGCTCCTTTTTTAGAAGCTTTGTCATACCATTAGAGCTGATTATCTTTCCTGGTTTCCCTGCAATACCCCTTAATTCAACTTCCTTTCCTTCCACAGAAAATTTGATGAAAAGTTCTTGAAAATTAAAAGCTATTGTACCCAAGGATTGTAGCCATTGGACTCCTAGTACAACATCAGCACCTCCCATTGGAATGGAAAGCATTGGGCTAGTCAATACATATTCTCCCATGGATAGCTTGATATTATGGCACTTTCCAGAGAAATTTATTGTTCCTCCATTTGCAATCATCA
This sequence comes from Pinus tabuliformis, assembly GCA_031772625.1. Taxonomy (NCBI): domain Eukaryota; kingdom Viridiplantae; phylum Streptophyta; class Pinopsida; order Pinales; family Pinaceae; genus Pinus; species Pinus tabuliformis. The sequence continues at coordinate 134,199,486 of CM062818.1, forward strand.
CTTGACACTCTGGTGCTGGATATAGGAAGCAATTCAATTCTTTTGCTACCCTACAATGAATAAAATTGTGGGTGCTTCCTGAATCAATCAACACTATTACCTTTTTCTTCTTGATTTGTCCTTCTATCTTGATGGTTTGAGGAGTGGTAATTCCCGCCAATGCATTACAAGATATGGTCGGATTTATTTGTTCTTCATCTAGGCTTTGTTCCTGGAACATATCCTGTTCTTTTGACCTTTCTTGCTCCTTTTCTTCTTCCTCTTCACAATCTATGTAGAATAATTTCTTCTCAGCACACTTATGACCTTTAGTGTATTTGCTATCACAACTGTAACAAAGCCCTTTTGCTTTTTTTTCTTCCAATTGTTGTGGTGTCAACCTTATAGGTTGTGGAAGACTAGGGGCAACAACACTTCCATCTTTATAGTTGTGAGTGGTATGCTTCCTGGTTGCCATAATTTTGCTTTCCATTTTTCTTGCTAACCTGAATGCCTTCTCTAATGAATCAGGTTCCCAAAGGCGAACATCATGTTGGATATTATCCTTTAAAGACCCTATGAACACATCAATCCTATGCTCCTCTGGAATATCTTTTACCCTTATGTTCAATTTTTGGAACTCCTCAATGTGCTCCATTATTGAACCCTTTTGTTTGAGACTTATCAATTGGCTAAAAAAAGTGTTGCTTTTTGTATCCTCATAATGTGCTATCAATTCTTCCGTAAAAATTGCCCAAGTGATAAATTGTTTACGAGAGCAAAGCCATTGATACCATACAAACTGATTTGGTTCCAAATATAAAGTTGCCATACGTACCTTTTGTGTGTTTTGCACATTATTGAGATCGAAGAATTGCTCCATCTGTAATATCCATGTGGCGGGATCCTTGCCATCAAACTTCCTCATATCGATTTTTGGAATATGGTGATTCTTCGATCCAACATTAGCGTCTATGGAATCATGATTAACATTTCTTTTGTTCTCATCATGAGTTTCCTTTAGTACCCTTTCACCCTTAGGACGATTTCTTGTAGCAACTTATTCATATTTATCTTCAATTCGTCCATGTCTGTCTTCAAATCTATCTTCAAATCATCCATCTTAGCTTCCACGTCAATCATCTTAGCTTCTACGCCTTTCTTTAAACAGTCCATCTTAGCTTCTACACCTTTCTTTAAACCATCCATCTTAGCTTCTACATCTTTCTTTAAACCATCCATCTTAGATTCTGTTCCCTTTTGTGCAAGGGACAGTTGTTGCACTTGGTCTTGTAATTTTGATATATCATGTTGCATTTCTTCCTCTTCTTCATGAGTCATGCTAGAGCTTTCAGGTTCCTTACTAGGTGTTTGCATTTTCTTTCCTCGGGGCATCAGTTACCGATAATAATGCTTTACTATGCCCTTTGAATTCCTTCAAACCAAGCTTATGCAAAAATAAAAAATAAAAACTACACACCTTTTTTTACTTTGTAGAAGCCTGATATTGAATCTGATGTATCTCTGTAATTTCGAATCATTCAGTTCTAAAATTGTGACATGTAGTAGCCTTCTATGTCCTCTTTCCAATGCCACTAGTCTGAACCAAATTGGATTCTCCAAGAAAGAGTTATGCCCAATCTCCCGCAGTGACCTGATTATAGACTAGTTCAGTAGAGCGAACTTGTATGAAGTGCCACATGTCACTGTTTCAACCTTTGACTCTGAAAAACATATAAAAGAAACTACAGTCCGTCCTCTTTTTGTACCTTCTTACGAAATTTCAATCCGATGCTCAGAAAGAAAGTTATGACGATTTTCCCCAGGTCACCTGTTTTGAGTGTAATTCAGGAGTCTGCAAAAAGACCAACTTCCTCAGATCATATCTCCGAAAATATCACGCGAAAAGCTCTGAAATTCAGACCCAAGGTTCAGCGCGATTTCTTCTCAAATGGGTTTTTTTTGCGACTTCTGAAACATCACAGAAAAAAAGTTATAGTGAAAATTCCACGATGACCTGTTTGGAGCAGCGAAACCCTAGAATCCAAAGCTCTGATACCAAATGTTATGAAACCAGCTCACAAAAAGATAGAAAAGAGAGATCCACGCCTTAGAATTCAGCCTCTTCGAGGGGGAAACCTCCTTTACATTACATAAATGAACAATTCTTGGATGATACAAATGACAAAACCTCCTTTCTATATATAGGAGTCTATGGAGTCACAATATAATCCAGCCGACCTAACAATAATAATATAAAGCCACAAAAATAACAATAGAGGGATTCTATGGGCACATTAATAACAATATGGGGGTAATGGGGGCACAACAATATAAATAAGGGGTATAACTACAATAGTAATGGGGTAATCACTAGTATTATAGGGACCCAACACTCCTCATCCCTATCTTACTTCCTCCCTATCCCTTATCTCCCACCTCCCTCTATCTCTCCCCCCTAAATCACTCTCTCTCTCTCTCTCTCTCTCTCTCTCTCTCTTCCATCCAACTCTATCACTATCTCACCCCCTTCTTGTCCTTTTCCATCTCTATGTCTCCATCTCTCTCCCTTCCTCTTCTCTCCCTATCTCTATCCTCTTCTCTTATTTCTCTTCCCTCCTCTCCCCTCTCACTCACTCTCTCTCCATCTCTCCCTTCTCACTCCTCTCCCTCTCCAACTCTATCTCTCTATGTATTTGTTCTTTCCTCTCTCTCTCTCTCTCTCTCTCTCTCTCTTGCTCCCTCTCTCCCACCTCACTCTCTCCCCCCCCACCCCGCCCCCCATCACTCTCTCTTTCTCTCTCTCTCTACCCTCCAACATTTTCACTATCTCCTTCCCTCTGTCCACCCCCTCCCCAACTCTCCCTTAAATTTGATCACATTGTATTGTGTTTAAGAAATGATCTACATTAAAAAAACTTAATTGGTTGTAAAATATCAAACCTATATTTTGGATCAATCGTATCGAAGAAAATAGTCAATTTTCTTGCTCTCATTCCTTGGATCCTTAGCTAAGATGGATATATATATATATATATATATATATATATATATATATATATATATATATATATATATATATATAGAACCCGCATAGATCCATCTTAGCTTAATTTTATTAAAACCTTAATTTAATTTCTATGGGAATATTTTTAATAGTCGTGAGGATAGAGGGTTTAGATATATCTCAAATTGTAACAATTTCCCTTTTAGATTCAATTAAAAATATGTTGTAAAATTAAATTAAAATAAAATATTTTTACTATCAAATAAATTATGGTTTTTTGGCATGTGGTATGTGAATATCCATGGTTAACAATATTGCCATATTGTTATAAAATAATTTGATTGTGAAATAATTTATGCTCTTTAGGCATGTGGTATTAATAATCCATGGTATTAACCCATGGTATTGTAACAACGGCTATTTTTTACAAGTTAATAATATTTACCATAATGTGGGGGTGAATATCCACAGTTAAGAATCTTGTCATATTGTTATAAAATATTTTGGTTGTGAAATAAGTTATGGTTTTTGGACTTGTAGTATTGATAATCTATGGTATTGGGCCATGGTATTGTAACAAAGCCTATTCACAAGTTAATAACAAAATCAAAATATAACAAATTGAATTTTATTATTTTTATTAATTTAACTTTTTATTATTAATTGAGGCCATATTTAAATGTTTACACTCATCCCAATATTATTTTTAACTTCTTTTTCTTCTTCTTTTTAATTTAGCGTCTTAAGCAAAATAACAAATTCTTACTAAAAATAAATCATTTAACCCAATTTCAATTTATATACTTTATTTTATATTACAAATATTTCTTTTATTTTTTCCAATATAAATATTTATTTTCTTTTTCATTTCTAGTTTAGAGTTGGGTTCAAATAAAATATTCACAGGTTACAACATCACATTGTAGCACTGCATTTTTCTCTGCCTCGTTAATATCTGCGTGGAAATGCCCGAAGAAAGAAGACCATCAACGTGATCTATGGATTTCATGGGATTCGAACGAGAGATGGAGTTTGCATTGGAAACACCTTAGGAGACTATCAATTGTTAGATGGAGGAAGGCAAAGGTCATTTGGCATGGAGATTTTGGCCATTTGTATATGGGTATGAATTTGGACTCTGGAGACTTCTTCCTTTTTATTAAAGATGATTTTTGTTCTTATGGGTAAACAATTTCGAGGGTTTATATGATCAAAGCATAAGGCCATTTCTACATGGGTATGAATTTGGACTCTGGAGTGTTCTTCCTTTTTACTAATGATGATTTTTGTTCTTATGGGTAAACAATTTTGAGGGTTTATATGATCAAAGCATAAATTTCATCTAGAGTTGAGGGTTTAATGATCATGATAATGCAAATCTTGATTGCGGAAAATGATTCATCAAAAGACAATGCAGACCTTGATTGCGGCTAACAATTCATCAAAAGACAATGCACAAGTAAACATTTTACATGTCCTTATTGTACAAAGGGTTTAATGATTATGATAATGCAGATCTTGATTGCGGCAAACAATTCATCAAAAGACAATGGAAAAGTAAGCATTTTTCATGTCCTTGTTATACAAATCAGTTCGCTCCTCCCTAACTTTTCTAGGGTCAGAATGCATGAAATTTTATTTGTTCTTTTCAACTTTAGTTTAGTGGTTTATTGCGCCTAGAGGCCATCTACAACCCAGTATAGGGGTAGAACTCATATAAAATTTAGACATAAATGTAAACATTTAACATGTAATATTTAACATTTAACATTTTTAATCTAATGTCGGCCCTATTTAGAAATCAATCTAATTATTATTATGTATAAACACAATATAAATTTAAAATATAAAGAGGTTTATGAACACTAAAAAAATAGGTATGGTAAATAAATAAAAATATAAATAAAATCGAGGTATGGTAAATAAATAAAATCTTTTTTTATACTTACTCCAAAGATATGGTAAATAAATAAAAATATAAATAAACTACAGGTATGGTAAATAAATTAAACTTCTTTTTATATTTAGTCCATAAACCTCTTTATATTTAAAGAAGACAAAAAAAGAGGTTTTATTTAGGTGAATCGTATGGGCCAAATACCATTTTAATACCATGGGCTAAATACCATGGACCAAATACCATATTTATAAAAGAGGTATGGTAAATTAAAAAAAATATAAATAAACCAGAGGTATGGTAAATAAATAAAACATTTTTTAATATTTACTCCATAATTCACTTTATATTTATGAACACTACAAAATAAGGTTTTATTTGGGTGAAGTCTATGGGCCAAATTATTATTAATACCATGCAAAAAAAACATTATTAACCCTAATATTAATATTAATAAGATTAAATATGGCACATGGTATTGAGAACCAATGGTATTGACCCATGGTATCCAAGTGGAATGTAACCTATTTAAAGGGGGGAATTAAACTAGCATAGATCCATCTTTAGTGTGGATCTACTAAGCTTCCAGAGGGATCAAATATCATGATATGGAAACTAGCACAGAGTGAAAAAATATTTGATCTCTCTCATGGCTTGGTAGATCCATAGTAAAGATGGATCTATCCTTGTTGTTTGTGTAATGGAATCTACCATGCCCAAATTCAAAGGTCATGTTGTAGCATATTTTGGTTTTGGTAAGCTAGAATCAATTAGTCAAAAAAATGAAAATATATTTCAAAAAATGTTAAGCTAGGATATGGACAAAAAGAATATTGAATAAAAGATGTTAGGAAATATTTTGATGAATATGTCCATATCAAATAAAATGTTAGAATAGATTCCCTATAAAATGAAGGAAAAAATAAAATGTTAGGTTAGAAAGAAAAGAAAATAATAGTAAACTCTAGAAGTGTTGCAAATCTAAATGCCACTAGTTAAGTCTAGTTTACTTCTACAAATAAGAGTTGTGTGCAATTTGTTTAAAATGCCACACTAGTTTATACAATCCAGTTATACAATTTAATCATGATTGGATTTGTATTAAAATTTTGTCAATAGGTAGCAATAGGTAGCAAATAAAATTGGCTCAATAGTTTAAATTGAGTCAATGGAGGAAATAAGGGATAGAGGTAGATTAGGCATAAAAAGGAAATGTTGAGTTGCTAGCTTAAATGCACTCTCAAAAATAAGTGAAAATGTTAGGAGTAAAAGGGGTAGGTAGACATGTGAAATGTAATTGTAGCATCAAATGTTTTTATCCTAAGTTGTAACATTGGAAAAACATAAATTCGATGATGGGTTTTAATTAACCTAAAGTTTTAAAAGTTGCAATGTTATTTCATAAATATTTCCATTCATCCATTTATTCACCATAACCCGTAGCTGTCACATCCACCCTCAAATTCATGACCCCACAATCACTTCCACTTATGTGTTAAATACCCCCACCTCATCTTTCATCTTGCATGCGCACCCAAGATCTAATGGCCCACGTCCCTCCTCGGCCCTCATTCACCATCCAAACTTTATTGTCGGGGGGGGGTCTGAAATGGGTAGTTTCGAATACCGTCGAAATAAAAAACCTTTTCCGCTTTTTAGTGTTTCGGGACTTAAAATCCTGAAACTACTTACCGCCTCACATTACCCCTGAACACGGTATATCAAGTGACCGTTTACAGCTGCTCCACGTCACGCTCCACCTCATGCCTACCGTCCAATCAACTGTTACCTATCTGTTATCCATTCAAATGCCGCTTCGACAAATTTATGATTCAAAGACCTGTTAATTAATCCCATTGGGTTATTAATGCAAAATTCAAACATTCATTGCCACCTCCACTTCGTTTTCTTATTTATAAACCCAGTTAATTCACGAGAAAGGTTAAACAGTCCATTTCTGCAACTAAATTGATCATTGAAGGTTTCTTGTCTACAGCTCGACCACTGTCTGACACTAACTAATTATTTGTCTTGTTTGGGAAGCCAATATCCAGGTCCACTTTCCTCTTTTGTTAGTTATCTGCTTTTACTGTAATCACTCTCTTTCAGACCAATTTCTATCATTTTCAGTCTGCAATTTGTTCGAAAAAATTCCTCACAAGGGAAAAGAATTTATAGACGTCCCAAATCCTCTCATTCATCCACAGGTTGACTTCCATCATACCCCATTAGTCGACAGAGATTGTAAAATCATTGAGACTTCTTCTCAATTTGATTTATATGAAATCTATTGTTGGATGTAAGATCAACTAATTGACCAAATAGATGAAATAGGACTCTGGGATTCCCAATTTCCTCACAACATTTTCCCTCAGATACACAGAGCACCTGAATTTGTAATAAAATGCCATGAATCTTATGATCCCAGCCAAAGAGCGATTATTTCACCCACAGGAGAAATCCTCTATTCAATTAATTCTGATTCCATTACAAAAATGCTGCGGGCCCCTGCTACTACACCAACCCATCCTTTTTCCTATCAAAACCTAATAAAATCCTATCAAAAGCTAGACTTTACTAAAAGATCCCAAACCCTTGAACTCTTTCTAGCTATTGATAGTCCTCTGCCTAAATGAAACCCTCCTTATGATTCAGCCATGTCCCCTGATGGAACCAAGCAAATCACCAATATTTTTTCCTATCTACTTGGTTATAACTCTGATCAATATGTCAATGAAACCATCCTTGGTTTCTTATCCATGTTTTTTACTGATTCCAAACCCACTGTTATTTATGATTTCAGTCATTTCATAGCTGAAGCCATACATGAGCAATTTGCCAAGTTTAATACTGAATAAGTATTCAAGTATGCTTCAGTACTTGTTTACCTTTTTATATATTTTCAGGGAGACAAATTCCCATTTTATTTATAGATGTTACAGATGTTAGATGCGGAAGGAAATCAACAAGCAATGATATTTTGGACTTCAATGGGGATGAAGGAGAAAGAAGAATTTACGTATAAACAGTTCATAGAACTGTTTATTCATCCAAATATCAGTCTTATGAGCAGCACTCTAGTATCAAGGACCAGTGAGGAGATTATCAAGGTGTTATAGTTGGTTGATCAAGCTACAACAGGGGATTGGTATTGCTACCAAAACTACACATATATCAGGGTTTATGGTTGTGAGCTTCCACCCTACAAACTTCCCAAGTACCTCCCTATCAGAATCTTTGCACTGGAATACATAAGGTAGAGGCTAAATGCAGATGAAGTACACCTTGTGGCTGCAAATAAGAAATCACAATTCAAGCTAAAAGCCCAAGTTGGTCCATTCATCTGTAACACTAGGGTTGCAGGAGAGGAAGCAGACAAATTACTAAAGGAGATGAATTTTGGTCTCAGCTTCACTTGGTTTTATGACCTAATGGGAATGGTTTCTAATCTCAGGGTGGAGAACAAATTTACAACATATCATCACACAGCCTGGCCTGAGATAGAACAATATAAAAATCAGTTGGAATGGATAAAGAAAACCCTCCAAGAGGTTGAAGAGTAGGAAATTTCTACATCAAACATGCAAACTCCACTTGCACAAGAAAATACATCCAAGAGAGGGAGGGAAGAACAATCATACCCTACAACTGAAGCATCAAGACAAGGTTTTAGTGTTGTGCATAGAAAGAAGAGACCTAGAATCTCTGTGATTGTAGGTGCAACACATGAGTCTCTGAAAACCACATTTGATGTACTGGGAGAGACTATGCTCCATACACAGTCGGGTGCAAAGTCTACACAGTCCCCAACTCATTCGACTACTTCTCAGGAACAACAGGTAACCTAGACCAGTGGAAGCACTCAGAAGGACAAGGAGGAAGACATCTTTAATGTTTTCATTGAGATCAAAAAGAAGAATGAAGAGTTGAAGTTGAACACCTACACACAGTTCTAGAAACAATCCTCCAGTTATCAGGCCAGACTTCTTTTAGCCTTTGACTCTAAGAAGGGTAAAATGTAGTTGGATTATCTGCGGGCTTGGGTTCCACAACCTAGGACTGTTGCTCAATATCAAAAGCAGACCTCTTTTGAGTTCAATGTGAAGGATGTGCATCCAATTAATCAAATTGAGATGCACAAAAAAACTGGGAGATGATTGCTTCCACCTTGAAAAACATTGCTATGAGTTTGTCAAAAATGTAGGTTACCTTGGCCAACACTCAGTTACAGCTTAAGTTGGATAAATTCTCCTCATTAGCAAAGAATACCAAGATTCAATCCTTGGAGAATCTAGTGTTGAAGATGGGATATAATCCCTCAAACATAAATGCTACAGAAGATCTTATTAAGAAAAGGAATGTTGAAGTTGCAGCATTAAAGAAGCAGCTAAAATTGCCAGCTTCTGAGGACCTAATGGCCAAAGAAATTGAGAAGATAGAAAATTAGAAGTCCGACATGATGAAGCTCATCATAGAACAAAATATTCAGATAAAAAAAGTGGAGGAGCAGATGGAAAAAATGGTCAAGGAGAAAGAGGAAGCTATAAAAAGGCTCAAATTCAAACTCCAATGGATATAGTACACCTTGTAGTAATCCCTGTAACCAAGGTTCCCACTTCAGCCACAACATCAACTATAGGTGCAACAGAAGGAGCTGAACAACTTACTAAAGCTATTCAGAACCTGTCTATCCAGTCAGGGTAAATCAAGAAGCTGAAGGATGAACTCAAGGAGTTAAAACTTATGAAGTTAATAGCTGACAATTCACATGCAACTGAGTTGAATAGAGTCAAAGGTCAGATTGAAGTACTACAAATGGAACTCAAGGAATCTTTCATTGGAACAACTTGGGTTTAGCAAAGGAAATTCTGTGGGAAGAAATGATAGAACCAATCAAGGATATTTGGCCCTACATCAAGATAGTGTTTGATCAGAAAGATCTCTTAGAGAAAGCCCAGGAAGCAGTTGAAACCATTACCAAAGAGCTTGAGGATATGCTAGAAATTGCCTCTGATAAAATCAAGTTCCTGAACTCAAAAGACAGCTATCAACTTGAGGAATTAGGCATAAGTGATAGAACAACAACTATATTGGAGGTAAAAAATATCATCACCAAGAAAATCCTCATCCTTCAGCTATAGGAAAAGTGCAGCAATGTCAATACCATAGTTCAGAGTTTTTTCAGTAGGATAGAACCCTTGACCAGCAAGGGTTTACCCTCCATGCTTGTGATTAATGAAAAATTGATGCCAATTGAGGATTGTGTTTAGAAACTGACAGAGGTGGGCAAACATGCAACTTCAGTTTCAAATGCAAGAGGTTTAGCAACACCAACACTTATAGTAAATACACTTAGGGATACATTCTTTATTTTGAATAAGATCAGACACATAATTTTAGTAAAACCCACTTTTACTAAATATACAGAGATGGATGAAGTTTACAGGAGGGTAACCAAGATTTCTATCCTAGATAAGAAACACTGGGAAGAATTGATAGATTTACTCAACTAGAAGGTAATCAAACAACATTTAGTATTTGGAGGAACAGTCAGCTAGCTTCAAAAACTTTCAATTTTTCCAGTGACAATCATCAACACCTCAGCACCAAAATAGTGCCAGATCAACTAGCAGTTTTTATTTTTGATTTTTTAATAATATATTTTTGTTAAAACAGTTTAGGATATTTTCTCAGTTCTACTATTGTATAAATAACTCTCTTCACGAGTTATCAAGGGTTGCACCCTTGAAGAAGAATTTTTAAGGCTCAAATGTACTTGACTTTTCTGGATCATTAATATAAAAGCAAAGGATTCTGAATTCTGATTTACATAGTTTTGTGTTTCTTGTAAGTTTTTCCAGTATTATTTATTATGTTTTTCTTCATATTCTTATGTATTACAGAGTTAACTAGGTAGGAATAATTGGGTTTCAATCTATTCCTATAAGCTTATGAAGTGATAATCTGTAAAGAGAATGAATTAATGAACTGTTTGTTTAATTAATTCCCTCTAAATCAATAAATCATCAACATCTTTTGTAAGCTTAAGCATATTTTGTTAAACCTTCTAAACATAGTTTAAAGGTTCTCATACTTATTATTATTTAATTTTCAATCTGAAGACTGTGATAATCATATCATTTCTTTGTTTCTGCTCACCACCATCTTACAAGCTAAAATCACTTGTGAATTTTAATGGCAACCCTTTGTTTAGATATTAATATTATTCAAAAGGTTAAGCCTCACTGTTTTAAATCTGTCTCCTACATTGGTCCTCAAAATTAAAACAAAACCCCCAAAACAATTATCTTATATGCCTTGGCATGATAGCTGACCATTATCATCTCATAGATACAACAGGTCATGCAAGTAAATTTTCTGGTAGGATGCAAATACTAGACCTTCCTCAAACTGTGTTGCATGAAATGAAAATTTCTTGTAATTATGCGCATAAAATCTTTTTTGTTAATGCATATTGTTTTAAACCATGTTACTATATTTTAAGTAGAATATATAATCATGAACATAAAATATTTTTTGTTATTTCATATTGTTTTAAACCATGTTAATATATTTTAAGTAGAATATCGTTACATCCATTAAACCTTACAACTCTCCAAAGCTTAGGTTAATTTCACCTAAAAAGAAGGAACTTGAATGACTTTTGAAATTTAGACTTAATGCTTACAGAGAATGATTAAAAATGGAAGAACCCAAATACTCCGATAACTTTTACCCACCCATCAATTTCCAAGACCTTTGCTATTATTCTGAACCTAAACAAAGGGAGTAGAAGAAGAAGAGTAGCCTGGTTGAGGTGGACCCTGAATTGCTTGATACTTTTCAAAATCTAGGCATGCCCTTGACTAGAAGAAGAGATTGACCAACATTATTGTAGATGTTATTTTTTATAGTGTTTTCATTGTTACCATGCATAGGTAGACTCTAGGTAGTTGAGGTTATATTTTGTTCATTATAAGAGTTAATTCGGGAGTATCTTGATCTAGTTAGGAAGTATCTTGGCAGGTTTGTTCCTCCTATTGATAACTATTATGCTGCATTGTAATTTTTTTTTTAGTGATAGGTCCTTTTATTAAACCCCCAAACACACTTTCTCACCCATTGAAATATCCACTTATTTCACGATGAATGAGATGGAGACCAGGCAGTTTGAGAGGACTCTTATTGTTGTAGATGAGAGGAGTTCTGTGAGGTCAGAGGAGTTATGTGACATATAGATGCACTCCACCATTTTATTACACCAATCATCTCCATGCCACAATAGTGGATCTTTATTGCACCAAGGGAGCAATGATAAAGTATTACACTGTAAAGAATTGGTATGTTGGGGACGGGGAATACACACGTGGGATTTATAATTTTATTACGAAAAGAGGTTTGTGTGATGGAGACAAATCAAGGATTTCATGGACCTGAGTAAAGACTGGTTTGACAATCACCTGGAAATACTCAAGCATTGTTTTGAAAGGAAATGCTGCAATTGGAGAGTTCTATTTTGTTTTGATCCATGTAGGGAAGAATTGCAGCAGTAGGATTGTTTCTAAAATTATATCTATAGGAAAGTCAAGAAACTACAATAGAGGATTAGTGCAGGTGCAACCAAATTCTCATAATGCAAGGAATTTTTCACAGTGTGATTCAATGCTCATTGGTGACTAGGTAGCTGCAAATACTTATTGTTTCATTCAGGTACAATTTGAGTTGCATTGTAAAGTCTCTAATTTCATTTATTAATAGTCCTTCTTGTGTCCTTGTCTCTATTAATTTCATTGTGGTAGGATTAGATTGGGTTCAAAACAAAGCATATCGTTGAGTAAAATAGACACCCACATGTCACTACATGTCGTTATGCCTAATCTCTGTTTTTTATACAATTAGAAGTGAGAAATATGATGTGTGCACAACTAAAAATCCTAGCATGCATGATGAATCCAGTCTTAGCATGGAAATAGAAACCAAGAATCATAAAATATCAATAAATTTGTGACATGGAGTAAAAAACACAATAAAAGATTATATGCCAACATTGTCTATTTAGTGCAAGATACTACTAATATTTCATAATTTTCAGAGATGGTGGATGTCATGAAGATGCCCTCAAGAAAAGTTACTAACTTGAAGATAAGATGGTCAGTGCAACTATTTACTTTAAATAGGCTAAATTTAGGTAATTAAAACAAGTTTGAAAATCACTAGAAACACCACCCTTGTTTATTTTAAATAGGTTAACTTTAGGTAATTAAAACAAGTTTGAATCACTAGAAACACCACCCCCACATCATTTTATTTCCAACTGTACAAGATAATATTGAATAAAATTATTAGCACTTGCATTTAAATTGACCATACATAAAATAATAAACAATTTTGATGCTTTTAAAAGTTATATCCATCATTAAATATAAGATATGACAAGGATTGCTCTTAATTTTAAAGGATATATCCATCACCAACTATAAGATAAGAGTTAATGAGATGAGAAAAATTTTGTCTTGATATAACATGTAAACATCATACTACTTATAACTCATGCATATTTTATCTTATTGTGCATATGTTAATTGTATAACATCAATCTCGGTAATTTTTTACATTTAAATTGTCAAATATGTAGAAGTTACATTACACTAGCTTAAATTCGCACACAAATAAAATATCAGAAATATATTGGCAGGGGAATGGTGGAATATTAAGTTATTAACCGAAGATTAAAAAATGTTAGTCTACTGAAAAATGATATTTAGAATGTTATATAGAAGCTACATTTCACATAGCTATATCTACCCCAACATAACTATAATATTCCAACTCCATTTTTTAATATGAAGTTACATTTCATGTAGTTATAGAAGTTACATTTCATGTAGTTATAGAAGTTACATTTACATGTTTTAGATAGATGTTACATTTTACATAGCTATATCTACCGTGACATAACTATAATATTCCAACTCCATTTTTTTCACACTTTTCAACATTTTAAATATTTTTCTATTTTAGTGTGATTATGCAATTAAATATATGATATTGTTTAAAACATCTCCTATTTGCAACATTTTGAATTCTTAAGTAGGATCTTGGGTAGGTTTTTGTTACTACCATATATCATGTTTTAAGTAGATGGTGTTTTATAACTCACCCAAGAGACTTTAGGAGCAACCTTGAATTGCATGCTTGTTTCCATTATACATCTAATGTTTGCAACCCTTTCCACATGAAGAACCCAATATCCCATGTTGAACATGAAGCAAGTACCTCAAAAATTGGGGAATATCAGTTATTCTATTTCTAGAGGGGGATAGATCTAGAGAAGGCAACTATAACTATCAGAAATGGATTTTGTGAGGTTGTATTTAATGAAATCCCACTAGAATTTGCTATTAAAGTAAATAAATTGATGAATTTGAAGCTTGAAGGTAGTGTTGAATAGGTGTTGCAAGGTATCTCTATAACACTATCTATCTACATGATTCTAATTCCATGAGATGGTGTCTCAATAACACTATTGTCCAGTGACGGGTGCTAGATGTAGATAAATTTCTCATGTCCTATAGGTAAATCGTATCATTATATTCCTATGAAATCTTGGAATGCGTTCAAAGTTTGTCAGAGATAAGGAAATATGTATGTACTCTTGAATTTATCTATGTTGTAATAAGATCAAGAATAAATTTTTCATTTCAAATAATTTGGATCTACCATGTAAGTTTACTTTACTACATGAAATTCTTGATTTGTTAGATCACAACTAGTTAGGGTTGAATTTGCTTTTGTTGTAATGAGATTAAGAATAAAGTTGTCATTTTGATCACTGAAATATACCATGTAAGATTTATTACTACATGAAATTGTTTTTTTTAGAGCCCAACTTATTAGGATTATGAAGAGTCCTCTTTCATGAAAATATTTATGAATTCTCTATTCTTGCTCAAAGAATTACATATTACAAAAAGGTGGAAAGTACATGAGATGCAGCTGAATGGTTTCTGTTTTAAAATGTGTGGAGGGAGTATAAAATCATTTTCAGTTGCGTTCAAATATTTTGGAGCACCCACTAAAGTGATTCATTTTCCTCCTAGTTAATTCCATTTCTACTATCCCAATGCTTCTAGAAGTCCTTCTCCAAAGTGATCTCTTAACTATCTTGGAGAGAAATTGATTACTTGACTGGAACCCATGGATTACAATTTGATTAGGGGAAAGGGATGAGAAAGCTTCATATTCTTCAATATATTCTAAAGTTAAAATAATATCAAACGATTTCCTTTCTGTTTAATTGATACGACAATCACTCCAACATTTGTTAGGATTTTGAGACCTTTTTCAATGATTTTTTTTTTTTGTTGGAAGTTATGTTCTCAATTGAAAGAATTAAAGAAAATTTGAAAATGATGCAATGGAAGGATTTTTTGTTTTAGTGCCTAAGAATACCTTGCTAATGTGAAGGGCTTGGTATTTTCTTGACTCAAGATTAGTTGCATTTGACTTCCTAGCATTTCTTTTAATTTCATTTTTGTTGTGTTTATATTGCTATCCTTGAAGTTGGTGATCTATTGTGTGTGTAATAGGAAGTATTAACTACTAAGAAATCTCAAAGGTGATATTAATGGATGACTAACTTTAAATGTCCCTACTTGACACTTTAGTATTATATGATCATTCAAAGAAATTATTAATCAATATTAAAGGGAGGATGATTAACATGCATTTTTTCTTGGCTTGTCATATAATTAATGCATTTTGGCCCCCAAAGATATATTTGAGGCTACTTTTTCGTCGTTACTTGTGGAGCTTCCTTTGTCTCAGACAAAAATCGACGATAAATCTCCATTGTATTGGCATTAGACATCATCAAAGAGGAATTCACCAAAAGCAGTAGAGGACATGGGAGAAATTGGTACAATGAGTAGATAACCACTAGAGAAACACTAAGGCACCATAATTTCTTTTGTATTTAGAGTCACTCAAAATTAACTAGTCACAAAAGTACATTTTTTTCCGAATATTTTCATGTATACAGAAATACTAGAAACAAAATTTCAAACTAATTATTCAAACTAATATAATCCAATTGTCACAATTTATAATTAAATGGCATAATATGATTAATATTATAGGACACAACTATAGGGTCTGACTGTGAGGGGAATTTTGACAATATATATACACTTCTCATTTTATTAGACAATCATCTCCCAAAGTGTGATATCCATCTAATGAAATGTACTCCAAAAGGCCACTGTAGGATTGAAATTTTTTCTTTTAGTGGACAAGTGGTTTTTTTTTTTCTTAGGCCTTAGTGTTCTGCTTCCCTAAGGTTTTGGCACTACTCATAGCTAGCACCTTCATTCAACCAAGTGAAGTACTCATCTTGGAAAGTTGAATCATTTTGTATCCACAATCCAATATGATGTTGAATCAATCTCATGATCCTAAAAATATAGGTCATAATAGCGAGGAACTTTTAATGTGGGAAAAAGAATATCCAAATTTAAGGAACATGACTCTTTTAGAACAAGCAATAAGGATATTTTTTACACTAATCTTTTTTTTCCATTTTTTTTCACAAGTTATCAATTGCCTAATATTTTTAACATGTAGATTGTGCCTAAGGTTTTTTTTAAGGTTGAATAATAAGTTCCTAAGATGTTATTTTCTATAGTGACATTTTATTTGCTTTTTTTATACTTGTCATCTAGCCACATAGTGGCCACTATCGAATGTTGAAGTATATGTCATATAAATCTTCTATAGCCTACCTTATTCTATATTCAAGTATCCATCATTTTTGATGTCTTATACTCTGCATTGTATCTTCTTTCATTTTCAGGAGAGGAACTCAATATTGATGGTAAGAAGCAACAATTGAAGAAAGAGGAGAACAATAAGACTAGAGCGACAAATGAAAAATGAGAGAGAGAAGAGAATATATCTAGTGATACACTTAGAGCCAATATCTTGCATAAGACACACTCATAGAGACTAATGGTTAAGCCTTCATAGTTTGTGAATTCACTTGCAATGCTTTGGCAACACAATGATAATGTTTTGAAATGATGAAACAATATTTCATGTGTAAATTGTAGTCCAACCGATTTTAAGTTGGAAACTCATATTGTAATACTTGATATTTTATATAATAAAACATATATGGTTGAAATTATTTTTATTTTCACTTGATATTATTTAGTCTTGTAATTAACATATGTAAATTTGCATTATAATATTAGATAAACATGCATATTGTATGGAATTTTTTAAAACTTTAGTCGCAAAATCATACTAATTAATTTATGTTGATTAATAATGAATACATAAAATCAATCTAAAACTACTAAATTAGTAGTTTATATTAATTAATGATGAACACGAATAAAATGAATATATGACTAATTTAGTTGTTTATAATGGTTATGAATGAAATTAAATGAAATGAATAGAAACTACTAAATCAGTCATTTATATAATGAATATGAAAATACCAAAAAAAGATAAATGACTACTACAACTGATAATTCTTTTATTAAAATGATGACTAAATTTTTCATATATACAACTATTAATAGTTAATTTACAGTATCTTAAAACACGACTAAAATTTAATCATATTTCTTTGGTCATTAATTGGTTTTAAATGATGACTAAAATTTGCATATATATGACTATTAGTAGCTAATTTACAGTATCTTATAACATGACCAACATTTTGGTCATATTTCTTTGGTCATTAATTGGTTTTCTCAAGGATTCATATAGTAATATATTTTGTTGTATATTTGGTCATTAGTTGCAACAATTAATGACTAAACCAATGAAAAAATAATGACCAAATTGATGACTAAATATACTACTAGATGGTAAAATTGAGGAAACCAATTAATGATTAAGCTAAAAATTACTAAAAGTTGGTCACGTTATAAGATACTGTAAATTATCTACTATTGGTCACCAACTGAAAAATGGTCGTTTATATGAAAATTTTGGTTGATTTTTTAGTAATTAATTAATCATTTTGTATTAGTGGTAAGAGGGTTGATTCCTTTACAACTTGCACTGAGTAGGAGGACCAAGAAGGGATCCCAAAATGGCTAAGTGTGGGACCGACATAGTAGGAGAAATAAATTCATCCTAACACGACTCAAACATGGATCACACACATAAAACCATGAATACAAGCTATAAGGACACACAAGACTCATGAATAAAAATCACGCCTTGAAATGACAACAAATGGACACTTATTTCTAAGTGCAACAATGGAAACGACACATTATGACAATTAGAACACAAGTTATGACATAAGTGATGACTATGATGAAAAGGTGCAGTAAGTTGTAGGAATGTGTCTGGTGCATACTCTAATGATATGTAAGACCATCTAGTGCAAAATGTGCACCAAAACTAACTTTGGAGATGTGCAAAGGCGAGACACATGTAGGAGTGAAAACCAAAAAAATGAAACCTGCTACATGAGGAAAACATATGACGACACTTTGAAAATGAGAATGACCTTGAAAGGGACACATGCTAGAGTGAGGATAACATGAAAATGACACTTATTAAAGTTAAAACAATAAAAGTGGCAGCCACGAATGTCAAAGTGACACTTGTGAAAGTGAAAGTGCGTAAAAGACAATAGTTGAGAAAACTCACCATATAGAATTAAAAACGTAACAAAAGTGAGGGGGGACTGTCAATAAAAGCATGCATTGATTGTCGATAAGAGTTGAGAATTTCACATGCATGGTGTTGATGGAAGGTGCTATGCCTATTCAATCTTACATATAAGAAGTGTGCTTATGAACTCATCAAAGACTGAACATGTTTGTGAAAGTGACTTGACAGTTTAAAACTAGAAATAAGATTTAAATGCTTTACAAAACATCAAATGACCATGGGGTAACCATAGGATAACAGATTGTAAGATCCTCTGTAGGCTCAAAAATTCAAATGTAGGAAAATTTTTGGAGGGTGTTGATCGCAGTGTCAACACTTGGCGACACACTGGTAGAATTTCAACTTATCTATTTAGGTCTAATTCTCTAAGTGCAAGGCCTCATTTGTTGGAATTATGACACAGGTTTGGCACTATGACATAGGTGTTTTCCTTGATGGCAACTCACTCAGATGATAGATCACAGTTCAGGATCACAGAATGCAAAAAAAATAGGTATACATAGGTTCCCCTTGACCAAACCGCGTATACACGCGGGTTCGTAGACCAAAAGGCGCGTATGCATATACACACACTTTCACGCAAGGAAAAGCGCGTAGATGTTGGAAAATTTGGTTTTGGTTCATGGTATTGGTCCAAGATATCTTGTCCGAAGTATTGACCCCAAGTATTTGGTCCAAGGTATTGATTCTAAAGTGGTTTTGGACCATGGTATTGAGTAAGGCCTAAGACTATAAAAGGAGGAGGAGATCATTAGGCAAAGGCACACAAGTATTGAATATCTAATGAAGAGAAAGATCTAGAATACTAGTCATTAGGTTATGGTGCATAGCTAGATCTGAATCAAGGAGGAACCTTAGCACTTGAAGAAGGATAAGTTATATTGATGGGTCAAGATCTTTAGGCTTGAAGAGAAGTATCTTTGTGTGGTTTTGATATTTTACAATTGGCGCATGTCGTAATCTGTAAATCTGATGATCTGGGTATAACTGATGTCGGAATAGTTGTAAAGGTTAAATCATCTTTTTCAATATAGAAAAGGCGCGTATACACGATGGTTCAGAATTTCAAAACAGCGTATACGTAGGTCTGCCTTCAGATAACAATTTATGAATGCAGGTTCGACACATTGAAGTACCATACATCTCATAAAATATGTTTTAGGTACTTCTGTTTGATGTTGCAGTGTTCTGGGTTCTGCATTGGATTTTGGTTACTATTACTGTGTTCTGGTTACAAAATTCAGAAAATTGATTGTTTGATTTAGTTTTGGTTGGTGCAAAGGAGATTGGTTGATGCAAAGGAGATTGATTGATGCAGATTTATTTGATGTTATTGATGGATCCAGTTTGAAAATTTATGAAACATCGTCCCTGGAAGAAACGAGAAGGTTGTATCCTTCTATAGGTCAGCAGCTACGTACTAGTATACACATCATCTAGTACAAGAGCTAGGGGGTTGTAGCTCCCTTCCAGGAGAAGCTAGAGAATGAGAGAAGGTTGTAGCCTTCTGTAGGTAGAAGCCTGCGTATTGGTATAAGACTCGCCAGTACAAAATTTGTAAAAGGAAGTTTCTTATTAAAGAAAGATAGAGACGATTGCAGCAGGTGGTTTTCACCCACATTGGGTTTCCACCTTATATCTTGTGTTCATGTCTGTGATTGTTTATTCTGTTTATTACATCTGGTTACTATTTATATGGTTCTGATACATAGATTAAGGATCAACTAACCAAATTATAAGTTTGCAAGATATACGCTGGTTGCTCTAAACACAGTTGCGTATACACACAAGTTTCATTAACATAATTAGTGTATATAAATTGGTTTATGGAAATGTAAAATTGTTAAATTGCTAATACTTATTCACCCCCCCCCCCCCCCTGAGTATTATTTCCAATAATTGGTATCAGAGCAAGTCCTTTAGAAGAAGCTTGATCGCTTGAAGGAAGATCTATCATCATGAGTACCTATGAAAGAGAGGGATCCATTAGACCACCAATCCTTGATGGGAGAAACTTCGTCTATTGGAAGGTAAGAACCATAACCTATCTTCAATCTCTTGGAACAAATGTTTGGGAAATCATGGAAGGAGGATACACATTTCCATCAACAATTCCTACAGGTACTGCAGGTAAAAAGCAAAATGAAACAAATACCAAGGCTTTCAACACATTAATGGGGAGTCTATCACAATCAGAATTTGTCAAGGTTATGCAGCTCAAAACCGCCAAGGAAATACGGGACAAGATCGTTCTAAGCTATGAAGGAGACGATCAGGTAAAACGTGCAAAACTACAATCTCTCAGAATTCAATATGAAACTCTCAAAATGCACAATGATGAAAGTATAGCTAATTACTTCTTAAATATAGATGAGATTGTTAATCACATGAAAAACTTGGGTGAAGAAATAAAATAAGTTACTGTAGTTGAAGAGGTTTTGAGATCCATGTCTTCTAAGTTTGAATCAAAAGTTTCTACCATAGAAGAAAAGCAGAATCTTCAGAGTATTACTATGACACAGCTGCACGGAATCCTAACTACTTTCGAAATGAGGAAAGGGGGTCCATCAGATATGAGAGAAGCCGCATTCAAGGCTTCGATAAGAGAAGAGCTCAATGAATCGGGACACATTTCAGAAGGAGAGGGAGAAGCAAACTTTGTCAAGAACCTTCAACGGGGTTTTGGAAGATTCAAAGGTAAACTACCTTTCAAATGCTTTGCTTGTGGAAGAGTTGGTCATTATGCAGCGAAATGTGCTCATAAAGATAAGCTGGATAAAGGTAAGGAACCGTCAAAATGGAATAGAAAATAGAATGTAAGTAAGAAGAGCTACTATACACATGAAGATAGCGATGGTTTATCAAATAGTGATGAAGATGAACATGGTAATGATTATAGACTTTTGATGGCTTTTGAAGATGATGATTTCTTAGATGCTTTAGATGAAGATGGTCTCTATGAATAAATTTCTAAACTTAAAATCTATTTAGAAGAAAAGAGTATGATTATAGATACTCTAACATTCCAACTTGCCTTGCTAAAAGGGAAAAACACAATGAAAAGTTAAGAGTGAAATTGTGGGTCTAAGAAAAGATATTGAGAAAACAAAATCTCTCAATCTTAGATTTGCTAAAGGATCAGAAACTTTAGATGAAGTTATCAAAGTGCAACATTCTCCTCTGATAAAGACAGGTTGTTATATACCTAGGGGGTGATAATATGGGGTACCAAGGGAGGTACCCAAGGTAATAATGTAATAATGGGATGGGCCATAGTAATAAATAAGGTGGTTAACCCATATCATGTAAGGGACCACAAGTAGTTAATAATAATGTAATGGGCCCATGGTATTAGTTGATGGTATGAGGGAACCATGGTAATGACCCATGGTATTGTATGTATGAGGCCTATATAGAGGCTAGAGACTCCACATGGGAGATAGTCAAGGATTATTGTATGAACATGCATATGGCTTGTGGAGTGTTCTCCTTCCTTAAGGAGTGAATGTATGGTGTTGCCCTACCTTAAGGGTTTGATCAATAAAGAATCATTTCATATTATTTCTGGGTTTATTTGCATTATCTTATATTTTCGTATCTGATCTATAATATTCTTGGGTTAGATCTACAACAAGTGGTATCAGAGCACTTTCTTGGGCAAACAGTGGAGAAATTTTTTTTATTTTTTATTTTTTGCAGGATTTCGGGGGCGGCGAGTTTGCAGATCAGATCTGTATGTTTTGGTGCAAGATCTGCAAAATCTAATTTCAGATCTAGATTCTTTGTGAAAAAATAGCCGATTTCAAAAAAAAAAATTAGTTGAATTGGAGTCTGGATGAAGGAGATATTGCTGATCTAAAAATCAGTGGGGTTGCAGACAATTTTTCAGGGCAGCGAGTTTGCAGCGCAGATCTGGATGTCCTGGTGCACGATCTGCAAAATCTAATTGTAGATCTGAAATCTTTATGAAAAAATACCTAATTTCAAAAAAAAAAATCAACTGAATCGGAGTCCGGATGAGGGATATATCGCTGATTTAAAATCAGCTCTTTTTTGCAGAAATTTTGGTGACGGCAGGAGAGTTGCAGCGCAGATCTGAAATTTTAAGTGTCGGGATCAAGATTTATATAACATGGGTAGATGCAGAATGATTGTTCCATTTTTGAAAAAAAGTCATAATAGGGATTCTGAGCAATATTGACGAAACTGTGACGATTTCAAATTTTCGCCAAGTAAGTGAATTTTTCTCAAACCCTCTTCATGGAGATGCTATATTTTATAAGGAAAGATGATGGTCCTACTATTGAAGAATTCATACAGAGATACAAGTCCATACATGGGACATATTGGAAGATTTCAATGAAGCTTAATATGAGAGATGAGGCTGAAAATTGGTGGTTATCACTTGACCACAAGCAGTTGACCAAACTTTCAGATGCAGAATTTGAAAAAGTCTTTTTGGACAAATGGTCTCGGGCTAGAAAAAAGGAGAATAAGACACATAAGGGGTTAATTGCTACGGGTGTCTCCTTATTGCAGGTTCATGGATTCATTCAAAAGGAGAAGATCGTTGTGTCTATAAATCCTAGTTGTGAGCATAATTTTATCAATGTTAAATTGGCAAAAAAATTGCAAGTTCCAACAAAACACATTGAAAACATACAAGTTGATAATGAGGATGTTCAAGTTTATAAATATTTGAAGCTTTCTATGGATAAGTATGTGTTGCATGGTGATTTTTATACTTCAGAGATGGATAATATGGATGTTGTTTTGGGATATCCTTGGATGGAATCTATGGGTACTATCAATATTAATGTGCAGAAGAAATTCCTAAAGCTATGGTATAAAAAGAAGAAAATTACATTACAGGATATTTCCATCAATAAACAGGTAGAGTCCATGGAGGTTGACACAGAAGATGTTCCAGGGACTGACATATCAGATGATGAGCAGTTGATGGTCGACAATCAAACACAAATAGTGGCTGAAGCCGAAAAGGTAACAGGTGCTGACACATATGATGAGGGTTCAGTGGTTGAAGTCATATTGGAAAAGAAGACACCACAACATGCACCACAGCAGGGTGAATTAAAGAAAAATACATCGTGGGTTAAAACTTCAACATATCGTCACCCACATCACCCCGCAAGACAACCATCAAGATGGAAACCAAGTAGTCACAAGGACAACAACCCCCGTATGACAGATAGCGAGGAGAGAAGATCCACCTCCTACACATCAACACAGAAGAGTTGCCATGGTCAACTTCCATCTCAAGCGAGTGAGGCATCAGCAAGATCGAGGTTTCACTTTTCTCTTGGATGACTAGATGCACGTGCATGGTATCAGTGGACTACTCTTTTGAGTAGATCTTATTATCTGTGTTCTTCCCATGTTTCGGGGACGAAACATGCTAAGGGGGGTGGAGTGTTATATACCTAGGGGGGGATAATATGGGGTACCAAGGGAGGTACCCAAGGTAATAATGTAATAATGGGATGGGCCATAGTAATAAATAAGGTGGTTAACCCATATCATGTAAGGGACCACAAGTAGTTAATAATAATGTAATGGGCCCATGGTATTAGTTGATGGTATGAGGGAACCATGGTAATGACCCATGGTATTGTATGTATGAGGCCTATATAGAGGCTAGAGACTCCACAGGGGATATAGTGAAGGATTATTGTATGAACAGGCATATGGCTTGTGGAGTGTTCTCCTTCCTTAAGGAGTGAATGTATGGTGTTGCCCTACCTTAAGGGTTTGATAATAAAGAAGAATTTCTATCTATTTCTATCTTATTGTTTCTGGGTATATTTGCATTATCTTATATTTTTATATCAGTTCTATAATATTTCTGGGTTAGATCTACAACAAGTGGTATCAGAGGTATAACAAGTGGTATCAAAGCACTTTCTTGGGCACAAAAGTGGAGGATTATTGTATGAACAGGCATATGGCTTGTGGAGTGTTCTCCTTCCTTAAGGAGTGAATGTATGGTGTTGCCCTACCTTAAGGGTTTGATCAATAAAGAGAATCATTTCTATCTATTTCTATCTTGTTATTTCTTGGGTTTATTTCTATTATCATATACTTCTAGGTTAAATCTATAACAAGTGGTATCAGAGCTATTTCATATCAGATCTATAATATTTCTGGGTTAGATCTACAACACAGGTCTTGGATATACAGAAGAAGCATCTCAAGCACAAAAGCCATCAACCTCCAAAAGCTATCTTGATGCAGCAAGGAGAAGTGAACAGGTTGACAATCGTCAGCAAAGGCATAAAGCAGATCACCAGGTAAATTGGGTTCAATATACTACAAGGATGAAAAGAAGCTAAAACCTACCTTAGGTAAATCATTTTGCTTCAAGAATGAATGTCAATGGAAACTACAATCATCAGGTCAATAGATTCGATAATAATAGGAATTTCTTTAATGGCCAATGTTTTTCATGTCATAACTTTAGACACAAAGCTGCTCAACGTGTTGCTTATAAGACCATCATGACTAGAGAAGCATGAAATCAAAGGAATGTGACTGGGATCATGAAGAGGACCTACAATAACTTTACTGCTCTTGAAAATGAAATAGAATGCTCTATCTGTAACAACTTCGATCATGAAGATTCTGAATGCAGGAGTAAATTTCAGCAAACATCTCAGAAGGATCAAGCTTCATTGGGTCCCAAAACATGGAGAAAGAAAGAACGCAAACAGAAAGATGTGGTATAGCCTTGTATGCAGAAGGATAGGAAAATCAGTGGTACATCGACAGTGGATGCTTGAAACACATGACAGGTGATAAAGAAAAACTTCAGTCATATAATGCCTTAGAAAAGGGAAAGAAGGTCTCATTTGGTAATGACACTCCTGTAGTCATAAAAGGTAAAGGCTCCATTTTCTTAAAATAAAAAGTTAAAGCTGGTAAGGTTATGTATGTAGATGGTCTAAAGCATAATCTATTGAGTGTCAGTCAAATGTGTGATCAAGGAAATGAGGTAGTATTTCGATCAAATGGATATGATGTTCATGAGCTTGATACAGGAGAAACAGTGATCAAAGGTGTAAAAACTCCAAAGAACCTATACATACTCAAGGGGGGACAACAATAGTGCTACCTAAGCAAAAATGATGAACACTAGGTATGACACAGAAGATTGGGACATCTAAGCTTCCCTCAAATAAGAAAAGCATGCAGATACAAGGTTGTTCATGATCTTCCAAATATCAGCATTCTAGAAAATACAATATGCTAGTCATGTCAATTTGGTAAGAAAACCAGAGAACATTTCCCTGAGAAGGAAGGATCAGCTAGTAAGCCTCTTGAACTTGTTCACACTGATTTATGTGGTCCATCTAGGAAAAAGTCACCTCGTGGAGAAGAATACTTTATTTTGTTTGTTGACAACTTTTCCAGAATGTGTTGGATAAGACTTCTAAAGCATAAAGATGAAGCTTTTGAAAAGTTCAAATCCTTCAAAGATTTGGTTGAAAATGAATCAGATCACAAAATAAAATGCCTTAGGTCTGATCAAGGAGGGGAATTTACCTTGGATGAATTCTTCAACTTCTGTGAAGAACATGGAATAAGAAGGGAATTCTCTACAGCAAGAAATCCTTAGCAAAATGGAATGGTAGAAAGGATGAATAGAACTGTTCAACAAATGGCTCGTGCTAAGCTAGATGAGTCTGGAACTCCTACAACCTTCTAGGGTGAAGCTGCATTTGCTGCCGTCACTATTCTCAACAAAACAAACGTCCGGGTAAATAGCACTCAATCTCCTCATGAACTGTGGTATGGTAAGACCCTGACTGTAAAATACTTCAAAGTTTTTGGAAGAAAATGTTACATCAAAAGGACTGATGAAAAACTTGGCAAGTTTGAACCTAGAGAAGATGAAGGCATTCTCCTTGGTTACTCTTCCCGAAGTAAAGGATATAAGTGTTATAATAAAAGACTTTGGAAAATTGTTGAAAGTATTGATGTTGTGGTTGATGAAGCAGTCAAAAATCCAAAGCAAGTAAAAACCTTAGATTATGAAGAAGATGAGGACTATCCTTCCACATCAAATCAAACTAATTCTGAAGAAGAAGAAACCAATGAGGCACCAGAAGAACAAATAAGGGTAGAAGAAAAGACTCCATCTAGGTATGTTCAGAAGAATCATCCAGAGACTCAAATCTTGGGGTAGAAAGAAGCAAGTGTGTAGACAAGAAGAACTATTACAGAAGCTTCAAGCTATCTAGCATTGCTTTCCTCCGTTGAACCGCAAAATGTCAATGAAGCATGTAAAGATGAATGTTGGGTCAAGGCCATGAATGAAGAACTTGAGCAGATTGAAAAGAATAATTCTTGGGAATTGGTTCCCAGACCTAATGATAAGAATGTCATAGGAACCAAATGGATTTTCAAAAACAAGTTGAATGAAAATGGAGAAGTTATTAGAAACAAGGCTAGACTTGTTTGTAAAGGGTATGCTCAACAAGAAGGTATAGATTTTGAAGAAACTTTTGCACCTATTGCTAGACTTGAAGCCATAAGAATGTTCCTTGCTCTTTCTAGCTTTCAGAAGTTCAAAGTATATCAAATGGATGTGAAATCTGCCTTTCTTAATGGAGACCTAGAATAATAAGTATAAATTGAGCAACCAAATGGATTCATCCTTGGAAATGATCCAACATTTGTATGCAGACTCAGAAAGGCTCTCTATGGCCTAAAACAAGCTCCAAGGGCCTGGTATTATTGTCTTGACAAATACCTTCATCAATAAGGTTTTTCAAAAGGATTAGCTGATAGCAATCTATATATAAAAATTGACAATGATAAATTGATAATACTTGTTGTGTATGTTGATGATATCATTTTTGGTAGCAATGAAGAAGCCATGAGTCAAAACTTTGCTTTGGTAATGTAGAAAGAATTTTAAATGTCCCTGCTTGGTGAGCTCACATATTTTCTTGGTTTACAAGTTCAACAAAATAAAGATGGTATTTTTCTATCACAAGCCATGTACCTCAAGCAGATATTGAAGAAATATGGCATGGAAGATTCTAAACCAGTATGTACCCCTATGGTAACAGGATGCAGCCTCAGCGCAAATAATGAATTAGCAGCAGTACATCAACCAACCTACAGATCCATGATTGGTAGTCTGCTCTATCTAACAGGTACCCGACCAGACATCATGCATGCAGTGGGAATTGTTGGAAGGTTCCAAGCAAATCCAAAGGAAGCACACCTTCAGGCAATCAAAAGGATTTTCAAATATCTTCAAGGAACAAAAAAGTTTGGTTTATGGTATCCTAGAGATACAGATCTTACACTTCATGCATATAGAGATGTAAATTGGGCAGGAAGCGTGGATGACAGAAAAAGCACTAGTGGTGGTGCATTCTATATGGGCTCTAGATTAGTGTCTTGGTTCAGCAAGAAACAAGGTTCAATTGCATTATCTACAACTGAAGCAAAATATGTGGTTGTTGCATCTTGTTGCACACAACTCCTTTGGATGATGCAAACATTACAAGACATTTAGATCACATGTACTCCACCCACCTTCATTCTATTTGATAATACAAGTGCAATCAATATTTCAAAGAATCTAGTCATGTATTCCAAGACCAAGCACATACCTATCAAATATCATTTTCTCCGGGAATAAGTGCTTGAACAAAAGGTAAAATTGGAGTATGTTCCGTCCAAGGAATAGGTTACTGATATATTCACCAAACCATTGCCTAGAGAGACATTTGAATACCTTAGACAGAAGCTGGGAGTAGTTGATGCATCATCTTGTTGTTGACACTTATCTATTTTAGAGAAAAATGGTTGTATGTGAGTTTCATGAAGCATATCCGCGTACATACGTTGGTTTCTATGTTTACAACCGTGTATATGCTAGTTTGAAGAATATCAGTGGGCCAGACTCGGGATGAAAAGAGTCTGATATGGGTCTGACAGTGATCATCTGGCACAGGTTCCGGGGGAGAATATACTTCTAATAATGCAATGTTTGCATTATCTTAGAAGATCTTGGTACAATTTCACAGTTGTTTTTGATTCAGGTGGAACAGGTGCAGAGGGAGATCATGGTTGCTGATGGTGTGTGACGGATGTTGCTGATGGTGTGTGACGGATGTTGCTGATAACTATCTTGGTTTAGATATTTTGTCTCTATGTCATGTATATCTTTTATTATCAAGGTCATGTAACGACCCATTTTGTTTCCCCATTATGCCTGGGATGGATGATGTAATGTTCTTGTTTTATCATGTATAAATTTTTGGTATATCCCAACTTGGTTGGGAGATGGATATATGTATGAGTCTTTGGTGATAGGAAGGTCATTTATGATGTATAGAGTCATGTTCTTCTTGTAGAACATCTTTTTGCAGACCTTGCTTACAGTCAGGGGGAGCATGAACAACACACTTCAGCGTATCAGAGAATTCAACATGTACTCAGGGGGAGCATGACCCTTTGCCCCTGATGACAAAGGGGGAAAATGACTCAGGGTTGCCATCAAGTCCAAAGGGGGAGATTGTTGGCATTATGACACAGGTTTAGCACTATGACACAGGTGTTGTCCTTGATGGCAACTCACTCAGATGACAGATCATAGTTCAGGATCATAGAATGAAGGAAAAAGAGGTATATGAAGGTTCCCCTTGACAAACTGCGTATACACGTGATTTCGTAGACCAAAACGTGCGTATGCGTATACACACACTTTCACGCAAGGAAAAGCGTGTGCATGTTGGAAAACTGGGTTTTGGTCCATGGTGTTATAGACATTTTTGTGCCTTACAGCTCTAAGCATGAAATGTCCATAATCCAAGGGATCCTAAGTCCCTAAAAGTGTTGTTCCTACCCCTAGAGGAACAAGGTCAACCAATTACAGCTTCTCCCAGAAGTTCTCCACCAGAAACTGCTCAGAATCAGTCAAATCAGGATCATTTCAGCTACTCCACTAGCTACCTGCGTTGCATAGCACCCCAGTACACTAGCTAGGTGCGTTGAAACGCACCTAAATGCACTACCAGGGTGCGCTGAGCGGGAAATGACAAATGGTAGTGTCATTCCGCGAGGTGGACAGACAATGGAAGCTTCCAGAATCTTCCCCAATGACACTTGCCTCACTGAGTTCGACCAAGGATGAGTAAGAGGCTCTCAGTCTCCAAGTGGAAGCAAGAACTGACAGAGAGAAGCCACAAGTCAAATCATAAGCTGACTCATCCTCTTTGCATGCATCTATATATGGATCCCTCATCCCAGAGATCCAGAGGCTGGAATTTTGTACTTTGCAAAGAATTGCTGTTGGTTTTGAGATAGAGATCAGTGCATTTACAGTGTGCTCTTTGCTCTTTGAGAAAAGATTGTGTCTTTCTTTTCCCCTTGTAGCTAGGATTCTCATTGCTGAAAGGAGATAAAAGCTTGCTTATCATCTTTAGATTGCATTTAGGAATTACATCTACATCTCGTGGTGATCCAAAAAGGCAAACTTCTAAGAAAGATCAACTTAAAATAAATTGAATGAACCTAACAACGCATTGGAACTTAACGCACAACACAGAGGTCTAGGCTAGAGATGTATTCCGGCGTCGTAAAGCCTGGTAATTGTTGTTGTACATATTTGAATTCGATTTCAAGTGAAAAACACAAACAAGCTTCTTTTCGAAATCAAAAGGTAGAGAAGATTACGACACTATGATTTTGAAATAAACACTCGTTTCGACACTAGAAATTCACAAATTCAAGCCAAAGGCAAAAGTAAAAGCATAATCGACTGTCAACAGCAAAGAAAATTTCTCCTGAGATCAAAATCGACACTTACGACAGATCTAAATCCAAGGACGACAGTATGACTATTTTACTCTTTCAATGGAAAACTGTAAATGATGTAACAAACACACAAAGAACATCTACAGTCTTTTTGTACAAAGGAGGCGGAATTAAGGCAAGGAAAAGGAGTTTTCAGATAGGTACACACACTAATCACAGGCTGCAAAAAACAGAGACAAAACTGGACAAAATGAAGCAAAGAACCTCAACTGCACAGGGCAAAGGCTGATCAGTGCACCTGTTGTACAGAGAAACTGAATTGCAGCGCAGGTAGCCCTCTCGGGACCTGCGTTGAAATGCAGAACCTCTTCACAGAGCTTGCGTTGGGGCAGAAACGAGACTTCTATCCGGGTTCTAGGTCACGGTTTGCAGTTTAATCTATGGTTTTTGGCCGAGTAAAAGCAATCAGTAAGGTACAACCAGAGGGATGATTTAAAGAAGGACTAAGAGCTATCACAAAGGGTCATCAGATCATTTGTGAATCAGTTGTTCAAATCATAAACAAATCCAGTGAGTGGATTGAAGTAGCAGGTGTCTACTTTGCATTTGATAATGGCAAATGCAATTCGATTGTTACTTCTGTGTTTATGAAACAAACAACAAGAGAAACACAAACAACAAAATGGCGACTCCGCTGGGGAGCGTGTCTAGTTAGTTTGTTTTTGTTTCTCTTGTTGTTTGTTTCATAAACACAGAAGTAACAATCGAACTGCATTTGCCATTATCAAATGCAAAGTAGACACCTACTACTTCAATCCACTCACTGGATTTGTTTATGATTTGAACAGTTGATTCACAAATGATCTGATGACCCTTTGTGATAGCTCTTAGTCCTCCTTTAAATCATCCCTCTGATTGTACCTTACTGATTGCTTTTACTCGGCCAAAAACCATAGATTAAACTGCAAACCGTGACCCAGAACCCGGATAGAAGTCTTGTTTCTGCCCCAGCGCAGGCTCTGTGAAGAGGTTCTGCATTTCAACGCAGGTCCCGAGAGGGCTACCTGCGCTGCAATTCAGTTTCTCTGTACAACAGGTGCGCTGATCAGCCTTTGCCCTGTGCAGCTGAGGTTCTTTGCTTCATTTTGTCCAGTTTTGTCTCTGTTTTTTGCAGCCTGTGATCAATGTGTGTACCTGTCTAAAAACTCCTTTTCTTTGCCTTAATTCCGCCTCCTTTGTACAAAAAGACTGTAGATGTTCTTTGTGTGTTTGTTACATCATTTACAGTTTTCCATTGAAAGAGTAAAATAGTCATACTGTCGTCCTTGGATTTAGATCTGTCGTAAGTGTCGATTTTGATCTCAGGAGAAAGTTTCTTTGCTGTTGACAGTCGATTATGCTTTTACTTTTGCCTTTGGCTTGAATTTGTCAATTTCTAGTGTCGAAACGAGTGTTTATTTCAAAATCATAAAGTGTCGTAATCTTCTCTACCTTTTGATTTCGAAAAGAAGCTTGTTTGTGTTTTTCACTTGAAAACGAATTCAAATATGTACAACAACTTTCTTTTTAGGCATCAATATTAAGAAAGTGAAAACAAATACATGCATATGTGCATTTGCATATTGATAGTCTGTTTGGCTTGATTTAGGAAAAGTGCATTTACAGTGTGCTCTTTTCTCTTTGAGAAAAGATTGTGTCTTTCTTTTCCCCTTGTAGCTAGGATTTTCATTGCTGAAAAGAGATAAAAGCTTGCTTATCATCTTTAGATTGCATTTAGGAATTACATCTACATCTCGTGGTGATCCAAAAAGGCAAACTTCTAAGAAAGATCAACTTAAAATAAATTGAATGAACCTAACAACGCATTGGAACTTAACGCACAACATAGAGGTCTAGGCCAGAGACGTATTCCGGCATCGTAAAGCCTGGTAACTGTTGTCCTCACTGATGGTTGGGTGATTCCTCCACTTTGAGACGATAAGTGCCAGTACGGACTTGCGCTCCCACGTACCGTCGAGTATATATTGGGAGACCCCTATAGGCTTAAAACCTTTTATCCATAGGAAGCCGTGTTGGCCGCCCTACTGATCGCAATGCACCGAACACAGCATTCGGGAAGATTGACTGCCGTACCGTAAAACGTATTCTGCAGTTTTGTGATTGGTTTGGTACTCCCTCTACCTAGATCTCCAGAGCAGTCCCTTTCGTTCCTTTTCAGACTCCTTAACGGAAAAGGTCCATCTGAGCACTTGTCACTTCAGGCTCATTAAAAATCGAAGGAGACTAGAGTCATCTTTTGTTTTTTCTCGACTCTTAAAAACTGAAAAAACAAGTTGTGTCTAAAGCGTTTAAAATTCATTTAATTCGGAAACATAATTCCCCTTTTTTATTTTGGTTGATCGAGTAATCCGCAATCGTGGAAGAAAGTCAATTGAAACCCCATCGTTCGCGGAGGCTTACGAGTCAACCGTCTTTGTCTCCGGAATCGAAACCAGTACGGACAAAGCGAACTCGTTTAACCGGTTCGAAATCTCCTATTAAAGTTAAAACAAGTGTTCCAACAACATCCGAGATTCCGGTTACTCCAAAAATTTCTGGAAACCCTGCCTCTACAAAAGAAGTTCAACAGCCACAGAGGGACAGTGATACTGATCCCAGTCTGAGAGTAAACACTTGTGTTACCGAACCAGTTCCATCTACAACCGGTTCGCAGAGTCTTGCTCTTCAAACATCTGTCGTTGTCGATTCCACCCCTTCTTCGGCACCAGAAATATTTTACGGACCTGACGGTCTTCCCCTTCCACCTGGTTTGATTGCGATTGAAGAAATTGTAGAAGATCCTCAAACAAGTACTCCAACGCACTTTGGAGTCGGGGTCACTCTATTTCCTTCTTCATCAGAAGTTGATCTACCACCAGTGGAAGTTCTTGTAGAATCGCTAGATAATCTTTTGGATAGACTCCAAATGTCTGAACAACCGTCAACATCTAGGACTATGTCGTCTGACACAGCGACAGCAGAACTTCCTGTCGTCACTCCAACAATGTTCGTCGGGATACCATCTGTCCCAACTAGCTCCCAACCGCTAGAAGGAGCCCGCTCAGGGGCTATTTCGACAGTATGGTCCGTTCCTGTTTGTTCCTCCGAAATAATATCCGGAAACTCTTATGTTGAGTCTCAACAAATTGATCCATTTGGAGGTCAATTTGGGCAGTCTGGTCCCCAAGGGCAAACAATTCCCTTGAGTTCTGGATTACCACCGTATGGGGGGCAGTATGCCCTATCATTATCCCCTCCGGGAGGATATCCATACGGGAGTTCATAGCAATATTCAGGTTATACCGGAATTACGTCAAGTGGTTGGGTACCTATACTACCTCAACAACCAAGGGTTATGTATTCGATGCAACAATGTGTACCTATGTCGAATATCCCGACTACACCAGCTATTGTGACAGTGTCACAAGTTCAAACGTTGCCTGTTGTATGTCAACCTCAGATTTCTCAGGTTGTAATGCAACAGCCCCTTGACCCTGTGACTCAACCACAATCGCCAACTAGTGGGGCGACACAGGTCCAGACGGGTACAATTACCCCGCACCTTGGTCCAACGGTTAGTATAGCGCAACAGCACATGGCTTCTCAACCATGGCTGATGCAATACCAACAACCACAATTCCAACAAGTATACCAAGGTTCTGAGCAGCAAATCTTTGCGAACAGTGGGTAGCCATACATTCAAAACGGTCAAAATCAACCATTTTACAATGGTCATGTCCACCAACCGTATCAGTCATACCAGCATCAAATGCATTATGCTGGCATGCAAAGACCAACTGCTCAGGCAATCCCATCTTACCCTGGATATGCTTCACCTAATCTGAATCAGCAGTTACCATTCGTGGCAACTTTAGAGTTACCTGATTTAAACCGGTTAACAAATGATCCAATTGCTTACGCCCCTTGGTGGCCAGCAATTCCGCATAAACTTCCATCAGATATTCCTAAATTTAATGGAAATCCGGGTGAAGACCCATCGAATCACGTGATGACATTTCATCTATGGTGTTCATCAAACACCCTAAACGATGATTCGATAAGGCTTCGCCTCTTTCAGAGGCCGTTAACGGGTCCAGCGGCAAAATGGTACATTGAATTACCTAGAGCTTCATTCGAAAACTTCAGTACCTTAGCCACAACCTTTTTAACCCATTTTCAATTACCGATAAGGTATGAAACGGGAACAGAACTCCTTACCAACTTCAAACAGACAACAACCACTCACATATCTGATCATATACATGAGTGGCGACATCGTCGTAGGATGGTAAAAATGTACATTCCCGATCAGCTATTAGCTGAATGGTTTATCAAGTCATTACTACCTTCCATTACGGAAGATGTGGCAAAGGGGGGAGTCATAACAGAAGAGCAAGTTATCGCTCATGCGCAATATCTGGACTTGATCTATACTCAGTCCGGCACGCTCTACGACAAAATACCTAACGCCCCTAGACCGGAATTCTCAATTCCTCCTCCTCCTAAATCGAACAATGACTCTCACGCCGGCGATGGCGTGATTGGCACAACAGACACAAAATCGACAAAGGCTACATCTAAGAAGGCCCGTAAGATTTCAGATCAAAATGCAAAAGACGAACTTCTTGCTTCAGAAGTAAATGCCGTATCGATAGATAAGGGCAAAGAAACCAAACAACCAGGAAGCAAGAAGAAAGGCAAAGAGAAGAAGAAGAAACAGGATGAGTCATCTCCTGGAAAATCTTCTTCAAACCCTCCTGGAAATAGGAAACCCCCTGCAGGGTGTCATATATGCGATGAGGATCATTGGACAAAAGAATTTCCATACAAAGCTGAGCTTAAAAGATTCTTTAAAAGTTCGAAAACCTCAGCAGTGTTAACTGATCCATTTCCAAATCCAGGAACAAATCTGGTTGAAAGTGGAAATGCTTCCCTGTCTCAAGTGCTAATGTTGTCGACTTCAAAACAGCAGAATGATGCTTTGATTTCGACAAGGAACAAAGATTACGAGAATCCGCATCAGTCGAACAACAAGGATAAAGATCAACCAAGTAGTTCGACAACAACTTCGACAGAAGTTGTACCACCCACCATTCCTGAATTGACAATAAAACTGCCGAAAGGAGTAGTACACAAGTCGACATTTAATCCCCGCTCTAGAGCAGCGCAACATTATAACATAGTGGAAGACTTGGCCCAATCGCCATCCGCTATGTCGACTCTTGAAGTACTACAAAATTGCCCATCCCAAAGGCAGGCTTTATTATCGGCCATTGGTGGTATTGATCCAAAGGATTCCAATCTTGTATCCTTTGACCACAAAGGATACGATCCTCAGTTACCTGCTCAACTAGCTTTCCTTGTTCAAGTGAAAGCCCTCAACAAAACTGTTCATCGAACAATTATTGATGAGGGGGCATCTACATGTATTATGTCAATGAGTTGCTGGAAAACTTTAGGATCTCCAACCTTATCGCGGTCAGCGACGACATTAAAAGCATTCGACGGAAGGACATATACCCCATATGGTATCCTAAATAACTTGAAAGTTGAACTAGGGGGAAAAACGGTAGAAATAGATGTTGAAGTCATCGATGGGAATCTTGATTACAACATCCTACTGGGACGACCATGGATATATGCCATGGCAGCTGTTGTGTCGACCTATTTTAGAAAGATTGCATTTCCCATTCAGGGAGGGATTACAATCGTCGAACAACAAAACTTCTTCCCCAATGGTTCTCAAGTTACAGGAAGCATTCCCATGATCCATGGAAGCCCCCATTCGCTCCAAAATATCGGAATAGGTCTCCTAAAAGACCCTGCCTTAATGGGTAATTTTGCCCTATCGCCTCCGAGTAATCTGGTGGAAGTGGCCACAGTGGAATATGAAACCTTCTATATCTAATAGATTTGGACTCCGAGGACAGTTTTTATTGTATCAACCTCATTAAAAAATGAAACAAATCCCCTTTCCAAATCTCAAAGGTAAACCTTCATTCCAACCACTGAGTTGAATGCAATGAAGCTTGGGGGGCATGCACCTTGATTTGTGTTATTATGCTGGGGGCATGCAAACTTATCACGAGCAGTGTTACTGTAAGGTTCAAGCTCGTTAGGTAAACCTTCATTCCAACCACCGAGTTGAATGCAATGAAGCTTGGGGGGCATGCACCTTGATTTGTGTTATTATGCTGGGGGCATGCAAACTTATCACGAGCAGTGTTACTGTAAGGTTAAAGCTCGTTAAAAAATAAACCCACATCGAGCAGTTTTAGCACATAGTTCAAGCTCGTTAAAAAATAAACATAAGACATGAGCAAGTGTTTCCACCCGCGTTTAAGCTCATTAAAAAATGAACTATTCCTCAGTAAATAACCACCGTGAATGAAGATTTCAGCCATTAAAGCCTTGGTCGTGTTTGCACCGTCACCTCCACTTTTCCATTGGCCGATCATTCACCTCCATTTGATTGTTTACCCATTTTGAGGAACAGCTGCGAAGAGTGATTTCACCAGCCATCCTTGTGACACTGCCGTGATTGGAAAATTCCAACCCTTACCTGGAATTAGCTGCTACCCATCTTATCACTCGTTCCTCAAAAGACGAGTCTTCTTTAAGCTCTTTTCATCTAACTCGTAAAATATGAAAAGATTGCCGAGTTTTGGCCTTCCAGCTCGTTAAAGCGACCGGAAGTGCTATCCCTCCTCTAGATTTTAATCTTTTTGGACCTGAGGGATTATTGCACAAAAAGATCAAGCGCTTGTTTTGTTCGGCTCGTTAAAACTATCGAAAATTCATCCCTTCTGTATTGTTTTATACTTTTTCGGACTTAAGGGATTAGATGACGAAAAAGGAATTTTGGAGTTACCTTTACGTACCCTTTCAGACACTCTAAAAATGAAAAGGACCGAGTTATCTTTGTCGTTAGACTCGTTAAAAATATTAATAGCGACAAACTTGTCTTTAGACGAGAACGAGTTTCACTATCGCTAGGCTCGTTAAAAAATAGCGATGGGTTTGCCCGAAGGGCAGATTATAGAACAAGCATATGTTATCCTCCTCAAGCTTGACAAAAATAAAGAGGTACTGGTCAGCAATGACTGGGGAAAAATTGGGAAAAACTCAAAGAATCTTTATTGGTAGCAAGTCGCTCTTGAACATGACACTTCCACTCCGTGCCTGAGTCGGGTTGGGTTGTTTCATTCACCGGTCACATCACCATGGTCACGCCATACCATCCACATTTGGGGTAAATGCTACCAATCCATCACATAAGTGTCTCCGACATGTTCAAGAGAAGTCATCCAGAGAAGTCACCCGTGTCCCATCCACTACCATACATTATACTTCATTCCTTCATGACCGCCATCCTGAACCATATATCATCAGATCGTTTTCACCTCCATCAAAATCATTTGCTCCGTTCCATGTCATTGATGTGGGATTCATCAAGGCCCTCCTTTGACGGATCGCTTCTTATCGACATCAGCTCATTATCCAAGAAGTCGATCTAGGAACACCCCATTCAGTACTTTGAAGCTTGCATGCCTCAATGGCAAGTTTCTCACTTCCGGCGACAGGTATACATCAATGACCTTCGACCGAAAGATTTTGCGTGGTGTTCGACGCCAAGTCCTTTATTCACACCACGTGAATTGTACTGCAGTACCTTGAGGGTCATCATCATTATCGGTGATTCCTCTCGTGCTTGTTAACAGTTTACATCATCGACTGGTAATCAAGCGATGTCTTTCCATGTTTGACTTCAAAACATTTCTCACATGGATTGACTTGTACTTCAAGTGAAGATCGGACGAGATTGAAGACCCCGGATCTAGTTTCATCCATCCGGGCTGCGATATATATTCAGGAAAAATAAAGACATTGAAATGTACAGCATTGCAGCACAGATAATCATCCTACCAAAAGGATGATGACTTCATCAAAATCATCAGTCTACCATCAAACGATTGTCTGTCCTGTGTACATAAAAATGAATTTATAAAGCTGAGCATGGGAATGCCCACCAGCTAGATCATGAAAAATAGTATGAAGATAATGTATTGTATTGTATCTTATTACAGGTCTCCTCCCAGCATTGAAAGAACTTCGGATCCTCATAATAAAGCATTTCACCCGATAAACGGCCTCATACTTTAGGGGGCAACTGTTATAGACATTTTTGTGCCTTACAGCTCTAAGCATGAAATGTCCATAATCCAAGGGATCCTAAGTCCCTAAAAGTGTTGTTCCTACCCCTAGAGGAACAAGGTCAACCAATTACAGCTTCTCCCAGAAGTTCTCCACCAGAAACTGCTCAGAATCAGTCAAATCAGGATCATTTCAGCTGCTCCACTAGCTACCTGTGTTGCATAGCACCCTAGTACACTAGCTAGGTGCGTTGCAATGCACCTAAATGCACTACCAGGGTGCGCTGAGCGGGAAATGACAAATGGCAGTGTCATTCCGCGAGGTGGACAGACAATGGAAGCTTCCAGAATCTTCCCCAATGACACTTGCCTCACTAAGTTCGACCAAGGATGAGTAAGAGGCTCTCAGTCTCCAAGTGGAAGCAAGAACTGACAGAGAGAAGCCACAAGTCAAATCATAAGCTGACTCATCCTCTTTGCATGCATCTATATATGGATCCCTCATCCCAGAGATCCAGAGGCTGGAATTTTGTACTTTGCAAAGAATTGTTGTTGGTTTTGAGATAGAGATCAGTGCATTGGGTGATTTATGCTTTGTTGGAGGTGAAGAATGGATTCCTTTGCTGGGAGGTTGATGCTGGATCGGGACTCACTTGGTTGTATCTCCTCCTGGATCTTCTTGTTATATCAATAAAACTATTTGAGTTTCTCCTACATGCTTGTGTATCAATGATGTTTTGTTATATTTGCATGTTTAGCTTAAATCTGATCCTAAGCTATTTATGAATGTAAATCTATGTCTTTGTGTAGTTTTCCTCTTCTGTGATCTTGCAGGGACTTGGTGAAGCTGGGCAAGTGAAGGAGCAGGTAGCTGGAAGCTGTCAAAGAGGAGAGAGATTGGATCAAAGGACTAGCGCAAGACACAGGTTAGTTCATCCTATTCCTCTTCATTTACAGTTCATAAAGAAGAATACGAAAGTTGTTTTCCTTGTTTGTTGCTAAGGCACTGTCACACCTTAGTGGGATAGGGGCGTTCTGAGTAGACACTTTTCCCAACAACACATGGTATTTGGTCCTTGGTATTTTGACCTATGGTATTGGTCCAAGGTATCTTGTCCGATGTATTGACCCCAGGTATTTGGT
Source organism: Pinus tabuliformis (assembly GCA_031772625.1). Taxonomy (NCBI): domain Eukaryota; kingdom Viridiplantae; phylum Streptophyta; class Pinopsida; order Pinales; family Pinaceae; genus Pinus; species Pinus tabuliformis. Next base: position 134,239,195 of record CM062818.1, read on the forward strand.
CTAAGGTATTGATTCTAAAGTGGTTTTGGACCATGGTATTGAGTAAGGCCTAAGACTATAAAAGGAGGAGGAGATCATTAGTCAAAGGCACTCAAGTATTGAATATCTAATGAAGAGCAAGATCTGGAATACTGGTCATTGGGTTATGGTGCATAACTGGATCTGAATCAAGGAGGAACCTGAGCGCTTGAAGAAGGATAAGTTATATTGATGGGTTAAGATCTCTAGGCTTGAAGAGAAGTATCTTTGTGTGGTTTTGATCTTTTATAATTGGTGCATGTCGTAATTTGTAAATCTGATGATCTGGGTATAACTGATGTCTGAATAGTTGTAAAGGTTAAATCATCTTTTTCAGTATAGAAAAGGCATGTATACACGCTGGTTTGGAATTTCAAAATAGCCTATATGTAGGTCTGCCTTCATATAACAGTGTATGAACGTAGGTTCGACACATTGAAATAGCGTACGTCTCATAAAATATGTTTTAGCTACTTTTGTTTGCTGTTGCAATGTTCTATGTTCTGCATTGGGTCTGGTTACTATTATTGTGTTCTGGTTACAACGTTCAGAAAAGTGATTGTTTGATTCAGTTTTGGTTGGTGCAAAGAAGATTGATTGATGTAGATATATTTGATGTTTGTTTGATGTTATTGATGGATCCAGTCTGAAAATTTATGAAATGTGGTCCCTGGAAGAAAAGAGAAGGTTGTAGCCTTCTGTAGGTCAGCACCTACGTACTAGTATACAGATCAACTAGTACAAGAGCTAGGGGGTTGTAGCTCCCTTCCAGAAGAAGCTGGAGAATGAGAGAAGGTTGTAGCCTTCTGTAGGTAGAAGCCTGTGTACTGGTATAAGACTGCACCAGTACAAAATTTGTAAAAAGAAGTTTCTTATTAACGAAATATAGAGACGATTGCAGCAGGTGGTTTTCACCCACATTGGTTTTCCACCTTATATCTTATGTTCATGTGTGTGATTGCTTGTTCTGTTTATTGCACCTGGTTACTGTTTATATGGTTCTGATACACCGATTAAGGATCAACTAACCAAATTATAAGTTTTCAAGATATACATTGGTTGCTCTAAACACAGTTGCGTATACACGCAAGTTTCATTAACAGAAGTAGCATATATAAATTGGTTTATGGAAATGTAAAATTGTTAAATTGCTAATACTGATTCACCCCCCCCCTCTCAGTATTATTTCCAACATCATTATTTCAAGAAATATTGGTTTATCTTTCATATTACCTTGTCTTCTGTACTTATCCGAGTTAGAGATATATCCCCCTCTATTCCCTTACTCGATTAAACACATATCAAGGCTTGTTAAATCAAAATTGTTTGATGTACGAAAGGGTAATATATACATGCGACTTTAAGATAATCAAAGCATGAGTTTTCATATCTGGTGTTGCTCCACTACTAGGAGGACTGGACACTACCCTAACAGAGTCACTATAGGAATACAAGCATCTCTTCACTACGAGCAAGCATGAACAATACCCTAGCGAAGTTAATTTTTTCACTTCTTTGCATAGGAAGCCTTTCTCTTCTTTCACCCTTTGTTTATTTTAGTTACTAAACTATGCTTAGGAACATTTTTATTTACTAGGGTGGAAGAGGGATCTCGACTTATTGAGAGAAAGAGAGGTTGTTCATTCATAGAAGTTAATATAGACCTCTGATATTGGTTTGCTTGCTAATTGATTTTCCCCTTACCTTTCTCTACTTGACTGGATCAACAAGAAAAACATTATTTACTTACAATGTCGAGTTAAGGGATGAGGATCTTAGAATATATACAGGATTTATAGTTCAACCAAACTCTTTCCGTTTGAGTGGATCATATTTTCCATTTAGACATCATTGACTTTAAATATATGTAAACCCAAGATAGAGAAGAGGTAACATATTAACCAAGCATTGTTTGTCATCAGAATTTCCCTTTTCAAGTTTTTCCACATTGTGTTTTGAGGCAAATAGGAGCATCCTTCATACAAAGTCTTACTAAACAAAACAAAAGGAAAATACATGATAAGGCAACAAAAAGAAACAAAAAAAAAAAAGCAAATGGAAGTAGAGAATAAAAAAGCATGCACAATATACAATAAGAAAACAAACAAATGCAAAGACTCGATGGAGAGCAGGATAGACGATGGATGCAATGCAAGGGAAACTAAATGCAACTAAGCCTACTCCTAACCTAATCAGCTAGAAGGTGAGGGCTAGGTTAAATTATATTTCCAGTGTAGCCATTGTCTTTCTTGACTTTCAACAACAAAGATACAAGAAATTAAAAGAGATATAAAACCATGTGCAATAGAAAAGATAAGAGCTTTGAAAACTTACACAAGTGAATAAAGGTATTGCTTATTAACAAACAAACAAAAAAATCCATACTAACCAGTTTAATCTAGTTTCAAACTTTACCTTGTTGTTTGAAATTTAAATCATAAAAACCTTGTAGGTTTCTTGTGAATACACATTCATCTATGTTTTTAGTTCTTACAAACATTAGAAAAGATAAAAACTTGTTATTTGCAGAGGACAATTCCAGGTGAAATTTCTCTAACCATTCAACAATTGGATCATGATATTCATAACAACCACTTTGAATACTTTGATACTGATGAGAAGGCAAATTATTAGTTAAATCATCCATATCACAAAGAGAATCTCTGATATAATGATAAAATTGGTCGATTAACATATAAGATTCTCAAGCTTCTATTGGTTCCCTTTGTATCCAATTACATGCAAAGTCAAAAAATAAGAAACCTTTTGATGTTCAAAACAATTGTTAACATTGTGAATGAAGGAAACCAATCAGGATACTAAGTTTTCAAGAGATTAGAAAGATGTGTCAAATCAAACTGAATACTTATACCAACACAAGGGATTTAGTCAGTTGAATGATTGAAGAAATTTAAATTACTATAGGAAAGGAAATGTGCCATGTAGATTATTAGCTTCATGATATGCACAAAAGAGATAATAGTATGATAAGATTCAGAAGAGTTTAACAGAGAAAGGTCCTTTAACCCAAAATGACCTTTATCTCGATCATCAAAATGACATGCTTTGAAACTGTAAGGATTCATGAAAGATGTGCTCTCCAACCCTTTTTCTAGATAAAGGGTTTGACATGAAAAGGAACTAACCAAACAGGAACCTTTCACCTTATCAAAAAATATATCTTGAAGGTCCACTTAAAAATATCAGATGTCCTTTAAGAATGAACTCATAAACAATGGATGAATGTTAAAGAAAGAATTATGTGTGAAAATTTGGAACCAACTTAGTTATGATATATCAACAAGATTGCGAGGACTTGACATAACCATCAATAGGATTTGAAGTGCCTCAAATTCCTGAAAGGTCTCAGAAACAATTGGTGGCAGATCATCAAATTTGGGTGGCTTCGAAACATCAATAGGTAGACATGCACCACTATCATGAAAACACTATCAATGCCACTGGTTTGATCAGATTTAGTATTAAACATATGACTCTTGATGGATAGAAAATTGAGATACATCAATTTGAAAATCCCTCGGTCATTCAAAGTTGGAACATATTCCTCCTGACTTATGAAATTTTTACAGTTGAATAGATCATGAATAATATATTCAAACTTTTCATCCTATGATTGTAGTATCACACCATCCTATACTTGATTGCTACCTTGATTAACCAGATAAATATTGAAAGGATCTAGGGGTTTTTTGGTGTGAAATACTTATCAAACATATCTAGGTACATTGAATTGTGTGCTAGAGGTGAAGGAGGATTGATAGATTCAGGAGGAGGAGCACCAGTTGTACTTAAATCAGATTGAACTTGAAAGAACAATGAATCAATATCATTGTCATAAGTATAATGGTCAAAGAAAGGCATACCAATATGATAGTCATATTGGCCAGGATCTTCCAAATATTCAAAAAACTAACAACTTAACACTTCAGATTTGTCATCCAAGGATGTATGAATTAAAGAAAATTAAGGATCATTCTGAATTAAAAGAGCATCCCAATTCATAAATGGAGATTGTAAACCATTAGAATAGGTTCTAAATCGATACCTTTCAAATCCAATCCCTCAGAAGAAGAGAAGATATCATTCTATATACTTCAATGTTCACCACCATATGTGTTAATGGAAACAGGGATGTCATGGTGATGGTTATCCAAAGTCTCAAATCAGATGTCAAGTTTAGAGTCATTTGATAGGTTGTTAAGGTTAGAAGATTAGAGATGAGCCAGAAAGGCAAGATTATCATCTTGAAGGAGGGAGGAAATATAAGACATTTCTTCAACACTTTTCTCCTTTACATGTGAAATACAAATACCTCGTTCTTTATTACCACTTGAAACAACAAGTTGAAAATAATTATGAGTCGAAGCAGGTGAAATAAGCAGATCATGGAACAAGGAATCATGAAACATGGATGGTGGAGGTTGAAAAGAATCATAAATTAAATAAAATTCAAGAATTTAATTATGTATATTGATGCAATCTTGAAAACTATAGGAATTTTCTTTCATTTTAGGCTCCATGCAATTACTGAACCATTCCAAGTTTTCATCAGTAGGATGTGGACCATAAGAATTGGATGGAGGTTAAATGGAAAAATAGACAGTTTGATTTTCAAATTTCCCAACTTTAAAATCATCATCAGGGGGCACACAAATTGGTATTGGAAAAGGAGGAGGACAAGGAAAAAAAGGAATATTAGGTTCCTCCTTGGAAGGTTGAGGTATCCCATGGTTTGCAAAAGTTGGGGAGAAACAATCATTCGGGGCTTCGGATTCAAAATATATGAAAGAGAGTAGAATAAAATTCTGAACTTTTTCATAGTGAACTCTAAATCAATAACTCCCTTGGGAAATTCACAGCAAAGGTGAAAAAATTGATTAAGAAAGTCCTCTACAGATTCACGAGGTTCCATTCTAAGCAAATCAATTCTATCACATACATCTTGATAATCATAATTGTTGAAGGCTTCACAAAGCTCCTTAACAAGTTTCTCGAGTGAATGGATAAAAGAAGCCTGTAATGTATGACACCATTTCTTAACTCGACCTTCAAATGTGAGGGTGAACAACTTGGCAATGGCATATTTACAATGAATTCTGTTAGAGAGACAAAAATGCATAAATTGAAAGAAGTGTCCAAGGATAGTTAGTTCACTCTCGCCATCAAACTTGAATTGAGACAAGTCATTAATGGTTTTTGCAGGGATAGTAAAATAAAGCTCCTTATAAAAACATCTCAGGATTATGATTTGGGAAAAAGCCATTTAAGATAAGAGATTTAAAACATACTCAATGGGCACAACTTGTCATCAAACCCTCCTTCTAGCACCAGAATGTTGACGGTGTTCGATACCGCCAACATACAGGGGGTCTCCCCTATGTGAAGTCACAATTAGACCTCACACCAAAGTCTGAGACCCTCCCAAGAATCTTATAGGAGACTTAGTGTTGCACAAAATATTGTCACCATGACATTCTGCAGTCAGTATGAGTCTATCACCACTCATACTTTCCTCCTATGCAAGTCTTAAACCTTAGCTCTTCATGTCAAGCCTTGAAAAATGAGAGAAAGTCCTTTAAAATCTCTAAAACTCTAGTTCTGCACTTTCTCTTAGCATTACCTATGGTCCTGCACTCCCCAGTCATGTCCCCTGTGGACCTACCTGCTATGTTTCTGTGTAAAGGGTGTGGACCCCTGTAAAAGTCAAAAAGGCGCAAGTACATTCTTAAAAACTCACTTTGGGTTAGTTCTGGAAGCTTCTAGAGGGAATCTTGAGGTGGAAAATTCGCTCCTTTGATGTTCATGCATCCCATAACTAAAGGAGCTAACCCCTTGATGTGAGGAGCTTATCCCTTTGAAGGAGGACTTTATCCCTTCATAGGTGGACCTGGTAACTTCCTTCCTCTGCACTATAAAATGAGGCATTGGGCTGGTTACTAAGGGGGTTGAAAGCTGAATATTTTTTAGGGTAAATGCTGTTGGAATTTAGACTTCCTAATTGAGTTTGAGAGGAGAGATTACATACCTTTTGATCTCATTGGGAAGAGTGTGAAGCTTGTCAAAGTAGAGGAGATTCTTGCTTGGACCCTGGGAGGAGCTTGTACAACATCAAGGCACCAAGGTTGTAAAGTTCTTCTTTGTTTAAAGTTAATACAATCAAGTTTATTTTTCTCAATAAGCTGTCTCTTATGGTTTATTTCATGGATTCCTTGATCACCATGATGAATATGCTTTATTATATTGGCTATGAAGGTGTTATTTGATGTGTGCTTGTTTGTGTTTGCAGGTTCTTTAAAGGAAACGCATTTGGACGGTCAAAGCGTGGCTGGCACAAACTAGCGTTGGACTTAAGGTAGGGTCTAAAACACCTCTTGGCTTTTATTTATAAATCAAAATATTTAGAGAAAGGTAGAATTTGCTTGTCTTGCTTGTCGCTAGATATCTGTAGATACTAGGGAGATCGGTCTTGTCTGCAAGAACGATTTATATGGCTAACACTTAGCCCATAAGAATCAGGGCAACGAGCTAAGAAAGGTGGTACTATTCACTTGTTAGCGTAAAAAATTTTGGGTGGTCCCAATTTTTTTTTTTTTTTTCACAGTAACAATAAGTGTATCGGATCAATGCATGGTACAAACTAGAGCTCAAGCTATGGCCAATGAGAAGATCGACACCCTTGAAAAAAAGTTGGATGCATTACTGACGACAATCCAGACCTTAGCTGACACAATAATAAAGGGCAAGTCAGGGGAACAATAGGAGGCATATGCTTTTAATGAAAACATTGAGGGCAAGTCTAGCCATTCTCTTCACCTCTTTGAAAACCACCAACAGTCCCAGCCGTGACCACCTAAGCTGGACATGTATAAATTTGATGGCTCTCATCCGGCCACATGGCTCGCACAAATGGAGAAATATTTCACATTGAATCACGTCAGAGATGATGTGACTCAACTAAGTGTGGGTAGCATGTACTTGGACAACGAAAGATGGCAATGGTGGCAGTGGCATCAATATTGCTATGGAAGGCCCGTGACTTGGCAGGTATTTGCAAAAGCCCTTACAAATCGCTTCGACCATGAATATAATTCTTTGGGTCGTCTTACTAAGCTCCGACAGACAGGAACTGTGCAAGAATATATTACAGCCTTTGAAGCCTTAGCCTTCCGCATAGGAGGTCTAGGAGATGAGTTCTACTTGGAATGTTTTGTCAGCAATCTCAAAGAAGCCATACAAGCCCGCGTCCAACTACAACACCCAATCTCATGGATGTATGCTTACAAGATTGCTCATGAAGTAGAACGCACATTAGCGGCTCAGTCGAATCATCCAAATTTCATAGCCAAGGGTCGCCCCACCCAGGCTCCAAGCACTACCCAAACACTTAAGGTTCAAAAGGTGTCACCAGTGGAAATTGCAGAAAGAAGAAAGCAAGGATTGTGTTACTACTGTGATGAGAAATACTCCCTGGGGCATAAATCCAAGGAACCCAAATTCTTTCAAATTGATGCTATTGATCATAGTTCATCGGAGGAAGCCCCACCATTTGAGGAACTAGAGGAGGAAGATGAGGACAACCAGCAGGACAATGTGCACCCAGCTACATGTGACGAACTAGTTATCTCTCTTCATGCTTTGGCAGGGATTTCTTCTCCCCAAACTCTCAAAATCAGAGGTTTTATTAAGCATCGCCCTGTAGTAGTCTTGATTGATAGTGGTAGTATGCATAACTTTATCCATCAAAGAGTCACTGAAACAGTGCATTGTTTTGTCAGCGCAATCTCTAATTTCCAGGTCCAAATTGCTCATGGGGGGAAAATGAAATGTGAAGGCCACTATGAAAATGTCAATGATCTAAAATCACCCTTAAGTGACCTCAGAAAATTAATGAAGGTATTACAGACACATGCACTGGGATATGCCTATGTTATTTTAAGCAATGGATCGATAAGATTGCGAAATACACGGGCATTGGAAAACAGTAAGAGAAACACAGCAAGCAAGTGCAAAAACACAACAATTTAATAAGGAGTTCACCCAATCCTCCTGGGCTAGTCTCCTGGTCTAGCTTTCAGTGGTGGCCTTTTTTTATTGTGTCTTTAAGCAGATTTTTTACAATGAGGAGCCCAATTTGAGTCTCCTATAATAGATGATGCTTAGTAGGGTGGTACTTGGATTCCCCAAGCCACTAGAGTGCATAGACTCCCCCTTACCAAGTCTCGACCTCAACTGGTTTTAATGGGATGAGTCAAATTTGGTACCTAGTTCCCGAAAGATATCCTCATAGGGATTGCTTGAACCTCTCAAGCCTTCTCAGTTCTATCTGTTCAATGCTGCCTTAGCTCTGCAGGTCAGCTTGACTTCTCTGTTCTCTACTTCTTGCTTCACTCTCTCCTCTGTCTCCTCTCTACTCTTTATCTGTTCGTGGCTTAAAGCCAATTCGTCCCTTGACTGTTCGCTTCCTCTTCCGGCTCTTCAGATCACTTGCCTTTGTCCGCTGGGATTCCCTGCTTCTGTGTCATTTCCACTGTGTAACGTTTCACAAAGAGGTGGCCACTTGTCCCCTCACGAACTGAGCGCTAGCTCTTCCTCAAACGGTCGTTATTTTGGTTATTCTATGAAATAGTTCATCCGCCAGCTCAGCAGTCATGTTGGACCCCAAACGCCATATGCCTCAGCCTATTCTTCTATCAAATCCGGTCTCCCATCGGGTGCAAACTTCACCGTTGATCTAGGGCCTCCAGATCCTACAATGATTGTGTTTATCGCACAGTTGAGTTGCTCGATCGTTACCCTGCGATGAGAGCAGTTTTCTCTCTCATCCGCTGGACACGCGTCATTCAGTGTATGACATTGCTTGGTCCTCTGCCAAGCCGGCTTACTGCCTGAAATGCCTCCGATATTACAGTGGTTTTGAGCGCGAGACCCGCCTGTCGGTTTTAGCGATTTTCCCACGGTTTTCCCTGTTTTTCACATGACCAGGTTCCGGGGCTTTTCCTTCTCTGAGGTTTTATCCTCCGATACGTGATTAGCGCTTTGGCCTCTATTTTTGATATGGACTCCATATTTTCTAGTTTGCGCCACTACACAGTCTCCATGGGCCAATGGTTAGCGTGCTTTGGCAGAGGGTCCTTGTTGTTCTGTGCTGGCTACAAACTACCACTATCTAGAGGTCCTTCCAGATAGCTCATTGTTTATAAGATTTTGAAGCTTGACATAATTTGAAATAGTCATAGAAACTCTGATAATTTTCAAGGATCCAATTTGGATCACGTCCTTCCCACTGAAAACGATTTTGGACCACCAAAACTTGGTTTTCAAGCATCGACTAAGTGAGGATACAACTTTCTCACCTATCCAATCTCTATCCATTTTTCACTTCTCGATCTTGAACCCCTAAGCCCAATTCTGAGGTACTCAACATCTCCCCTGCACGTCGTTCTCACCTTCCTGTCCAGAACTGTGTCTTCCTGCAATTCATTAATATATTCAGGTAACAGGTCATCAATAGAAGGCAATTGACTCTGCTCTTCAGGATCTTCAATTAACAAAGGTTCAAATAGTCTCAAGCTATCTGCATTGACGACTAAGTAGATGTGCATATAAGCTGGCAAATCAAGGTGAAAAGAATTCTCACCAATTTTCTCAAGTATATTAAAAGGTCCATACCTGATAGGCTTTAGCTTTTTTCCTTCACCTTGCATCCCGTCCTTGATGATATATAGCCAGAATTGATCGCAAACTTGGAAACTATGCTACATCCGATGCTTGTCATGCCTTGCCTTGTATTTGGCCTCGCTCTTTTCCAGTTGTTCTTGTACTGCCTGGTGGATCTCTTGGATTTGTTCAATGAACCTAGTTGCCTTGTCCACATCGTTGTGTCCCTCAACTGTTGTGTCCTTACTAAAGATAAAATCCAAGGAAGACCTTGGTGTGAAACCAAAACAAGTCTCAAAAGGAGAACTTGTCTAGAAGAATGTTTTGCTTGGTTGTAAGCATGCTGCACATAACATAAATGTTCATCCCAGAGTTTGGGATGCTTGCTGCAATATCCTCTGAGAAATTGGATCATGGTTCTGTTGACCACTTCTGTGGCTATCTGTTTGTGGATGGAAAGCTATGCTTTTCTTCAGTTTGGTGTCCATCAGTTCCCACAGACTTGACCAAAACTTTCCCACAAATTGGGTGTCTCGATCAGATACAATGGAAGTGGGTAATCCAAAATGAACCCATACATGTTGAAAGAACAGTTTTGTAGTTTGTTCAGCTGTAATCTGTTTATTACAAGGTATCAAAATACACATTTTCCTGAACCTATCCACAACAACATACAGATAATCATGAGCTTTCCTAGATTTAGGCAGTCCTCCAACAAAGTCCATGGAAACACTTTCCCAAGGATGAGAAGGAACTGGTAATGGAGTGTACAAGCCTAGTTTTCTATTGCTGGGCTTGCTTTTAGCACACATAGTACACCCTCTTACATATCTAAAAACTGTCTTGTTCATTTTTGGCCAATAACAAAATCTTTGCAGCTGTGAAATTGTTTTACTTACCCCAAAGTGACTTAATATTAGAGAAGTGTGTGCTTCTCGAATTATCTTTACTCTTTCAGTTTGTGGAATGCATAGCTTCCCATAATGATATAGGAGTTGGTTCTTAATATGATAATCCAATTCTTCCACTCGTTTTCCTTGACTTAAAGTTTCATATACATCTTTAAAGTCTATATCTTGAGCATATTGTTCAATGTAGCTCTCATGTAACACAGAATTATGCTTAAGTATAGTAGATGCATTTATAATGGGTCTAGATAACATATCTGCAACTTTATTGTGTATGCCATTTTTATATCTGATGACTAAATGAAACTGTTGTAGAAAACACATCCATCTATAGTGTTTGGATTGCTGCAACTTAGTTTGGGAGTGTAGATATTGAAGTGGTTGATGATCAGTATGTATAACTATTTCTTTGCCCATTAAGTAATGTTTCCACTTTTTCACACTCTGTACTAATGCATACAATTCTTTATCATATGTAGGATAGTTAACTACTGCAGAATTAAATGTCTCGGAATGATAACATATGGGTTTACCGTGTTGTATCAACACTGCTCCCATGGCATAGTCACTTGCATCCTTTTGGATCTCAAACGATCTTTGAAGATCAGGGAGTGCTAGTACTGGTGCTGTACAAATCTTTTCTTTCAAAGTGTCGAAGGCTTTTTGCTATTTGCCTCCCCACTGAAACACCTTGTTCAATCATGTTAAAGCATGTAAGGGAGCTGCAATTAAGGAAAAGTTAGAAATGAACTTTCTCCAATATTGTGTTTCTCCTAATAAGCTCCTAACCTCTGTAGCAGATTTGGGTTTAGGCCAGTTTACAATGACTTCCACCTTAAAGGGATCTATCCTCAATTCACCACCCCCTACTCTATGTCCCAAATAATTCAAAGATGTTTTGCCAAATTCACATTTTGAGAGTTTAACATAAAGTTTTTCTCTTTTCAAAACATCTAGTGTCTGTTTAACATGTTTTAAATGTTCTTCCCATGTTTTGCTAAATATCATAATGTCATCCAGATACACAATAACAAAATCATCAAGAAAAAGTCTAAGTACATTATTCATTATTCTCATGAAAGTAGCAGGAGCATTAGTTAAGCCAAAATGCATAACTAGCCACTCTTACAATCCCTACTTTGTTTTGAAAGCAATCTTCCATGCATCTTGTTCTGCAACTCTGACTTGATGATATCCACTATGCAAGTCTAACTTGGAAAAATAAACAGCTTCTTTCAATTGATCTAATAGATTATCTATGCGAGGAATGGGATAACGATTTTTTATTTTTATCTTATTCAGTGCTCAGTAATCAATGCACATTCTCCACTAGCCATCTTTCTTTCTCACCAAAACGATTGGGGATCCACATGGTGATGTGCTAGCTCTGATGAACCCCTTCTAGAGCAATTCCTGCACTTTCTTCTTGCTTTCTGCATTCTCTAAAGTGGACAACCTATACATTCTAATGTTAGGCAATGGAGCATCTTGCTGCAAATTAATTTCATGCACTATTTCCTTTTTGGGTGGCAGACCCTTAGGTTCTTGAAACAAGATATCATACGCTGAAACATTTTTTTCTAAATCAACTTGCTGTTTAGCATCATAGCCCTCAAATACATTGGTTTTATTAGGTTTCTTTTCCTTTACAACCATCAGTAAAAAATGTTTGCATGAATTTATAATTCGTTTCATCTGCCCTAAGTTTATGAGAGTGTAATTATTCTTGAGCTTATGAGCTCTTACAAAGTATTCAATTCCATCTTTAACGACTAGATACTTGTTCTTAGCTCTATAGAAAATAGCTTTTGTATCATACCGGTAAGAACCTCCTAAAATAATTCCACATATATCCAAATGAATTATGTTTAACTCAACCTCATCTACAAATGCTGACCCAAAAGAAAACTTGAGTTTGCATTGTCTAGTCACTTGTAGTTGTGCTTTATCACTTAACCATCCTAATGGGTATGGTTTCTTGTGAGGTGTAGTCAGTAATCCCAACTTCTTTACAATTGCTTCAGAAATTAAATTTACTTGTGAGCCACTATCAAACAAAGTATCAATATTTTGATGTTTGGAAATAACTCGAATATGGAAAAGATCATGTCTTTTTCTCTCATTTTCTTCATCAATAGTAGATTGTGCAAAATTACTAGTAGATGCATCAGAATTCTTACCTTTTATACCTGTGGCTTGTTGAAATTTGGTACCGAAGGACACGTGGTTCCCTAAGGCTTTGATCTTTGGCCTAGGGAAAAGTGTCCAAAAGAATTTAACTTTTCTCCTAAAGTGACTTTATAATTTTTATAAAGTCAAATCTAATTCAAAAGTGACTTTAAGTGATAAAGTTACTAAAGTCTAATTTTAAAGCGACTTTATTAAAGTCAATGTAAAATTAGAAAGGAAAAGTGACTTTAGAAATAAATGATTAAGTGGGTCTTTATTAAAGTGGGGTGAAATAAAAAATAGAAAGTGAGATTTAAATGAGCATTTAATCTCAACCCTAGATCTCAATCTATTTCAGCCATTGGATTTAGGGATTACCCAAAAGTCACTTAGGGTTAGATTAAGGGAGGGAAAGGAGGAAAATGTCATTCATTCTTTCATGAGTAGATTGATAGAAAGAGAGCAAGAGAGCAAGGGAGATTTCTGGATAGGGAGGAAAAGGAGGCAGCAACTTGGCACACATTCCAAGGCAGCTGATGAGCCCCAAAAATGGATAATTATTTGGGCTCATTCAACCTCCTAATTCGACTTAATCCACCATTCTCATTATTTTATTGTATTTTTTTTATTATATTTATGCTAATAGAGTGAATTGGGTTAGTCATTATGCCAACAAGTCTAATGTGTGCTTTGTGTACCCTTTTTGGTCAATTTGGAGACAAAATCAATGGTTGGAATGAGCACTTGGCAGCCAAATTCGTGGAGAGTATTTTTAGGAAGGTGTTCCCTTCATTTATGGGCCCTTACCTCGAATTCTCCACCATCAGCTCGGAGTTCAAGGGCCACCAAATCAATTAGCACAAGGGCAGCCAAGCAAGTCAAGTAGGACTGCTGTTAACTACAAGTTTTGGGCAGTCGAGTCCCTAAAGTTTAGGAGGACTGTTGGAGTCCTTAATTTGTATAAATAAGAAGGCTTAGGGCCTCATTTTGGTTAGCTAGTAGTTAGCCAATGGTTAGTCATTTTGTAGGTAGAAGTTAGCTAGTTTGTATTTCGATTTTGAGGCAATAGATTAGCTTTGCTTTCAGCTCATTTTCAAGTTCTCCTTGTGGACAGTTTTGATGTAACTCTTCTTTTCTTGCTCAATAAAGATGAATCCAGCTTTGCACCAGCTCTAAATCTCTCTTAAGAGGCTGTAGCTCTTGGGGTTGGGCCCATCTCAAGTGCCCAGTACCTCCTTTGTTTATATTTATGTGTTTTTGTTGCATTCTTAGAATAAAATCTGCTATTTAGATTTAAATATTGTGTTGTTATTTAGGTTGCTTTCGATGATTAAAAAGGTTCTTCATGTTCAGATTTACTTTATAGGTTAATCACATGGAATATATTCAGAAAAAGGCTACCAAGTACTTTGGATCTCACCTCCCCTTCAGTGGAATCATGAGCTGGGACCAATGTAACCTTGCTGCCCATAAAAACACATTCTTTGCTTCACCATGCAATTATTAGTGTTCGAATCTCGTTTGTAGAACTTGATATCAGTTTTGGATGCATGTTTAGGTTTATGATTGCTTAGTTGCATAGTTGTTTCACATGGTTTCCTTGCAAATAAACTTCTATTCATTTCCTTTTGCTGTTAGGTCAGATTAGAGTGAAGTAACTAGGTCATAGGTTTTATAAGTGTTTGTTTGTTTAGTTTGAAAAACCACTTGCAGAGTACCTGTTATCCTTCCTTACCTGCCCATACTCCATCCAACCTACCTGCTTCACCCTTCACTTAGAACCCTTACCTTACATTTGCCTCATCCGCTTACTTTGCCATGATTCTCATATTCTTGTGCAACATCGTTTCATCCCTCCTTGAACAGATCTCACCATCTACGCCACTCCTCAACTCCATCCTCCAAGTCTTGAACTCCCCTACACCCCTATTTCACCTCCATACTCATTCCTCCACCTTTTTTCCTCCATCCATGCTTAAAAACCGCATTTCTAAACATCCTGTAGAAAAATTACAGAACATCCTGTAGAAATCCTAAACATCTTGTAGAACCCCTGCAGACTTCCTGTAGAAGCTCACGAATGAGGTTTCTTGATAGCCAAACTCTCTGAAACTCTTTGGAAGGGTGTTGGGGACTCCTTAGACCCTCTCTGAACCTTCCTGACCTCTTCCAAGCATTTCTCCTCCTTGATCCACCTCTGCACAGTCAAAAATAGTTAAAAGCACATGCATGATAATTCCAACAACTTAATCAAAAATACAAAAAAATGTTTTCTTCAGATAGAGGTAGTCTAGACACATGTATTTTACCTTCATAGAAGTAATGGCATCTCTTTCAGTAGTTTGCATGCTCTCCTTTGCGTCAGTAGGACTAGCTGGTAGAATTAGGGTTTGCTAGGGTTTGCGTTTCTTTTTGGCTTTCAGTTTCTTTCCGCAAGTAGATTAGCTTCCTTTGAGTTAGCTTTCATCCATCAGTTAAAAAGCTTCTTCTAAGAGCTCATAGAAGTTGGCTTGAGCCCCTAGCGGACTTGTGCCAGCTAACCAAGTGACAGCTGCGGCAAGAGCTAGTACTTGTGCATACAGCACCGTCGCTTCCAAGTTTGTTACGAACTACCGGGTTGATAAAATTAAAGAAGGGAGTTCCAGGAGTTGTAGCATTATTGCTACAATACTAGAGCCCACCATCTTTTTGGCACCGTTGCCGGGGAAGCGTCAGAGTATTGGTGATTGTCGCTTTTCTTCTATTTTCCACTACAATCTTCTGCTAAGTAGTTTATTTCATTTCCATTATGAAATTTCTTTTATGCAGAAGTATATTAGCATTTCCCGCTTTCATAGATTAGCATTTCAATTCCGCGATTTCATTTCTGCAAGCGTAGATTATCATTTCAATTCCGCAAGCGTAGACTAGAATTTCATTCCTGCAATTTCATTTGAGCAAAATAGATTAGTCATTTCCTGCTTTCATTTCAATTCCGCATTTTCATTTTAGCAAGATAGTTAGTTGCAGTTCAATCTATTTTAGTTTTTGCAGGTACAAGCAGAAAAAAGAAAAAAAACAACCAAAAAGATTTCCTTTCATGCCTTGTAGGAGTAGAGATAATTCAAAAAAAATATTTGCACAACACCCCCCACTACTTCACACAGCCAACCTTCTCTCTTCTTCGATGGCTGTGATTAAGAAGAAGCCCTAGGTGGACATCAAGGCATCTTTAAAGAACCTCTAGGGGAGAAGAAGAAGAAAACATTCCTCTGGAGCGAATGGCTACAAGCAAAAATGTTGGGAGCAATACCTTATCCAAAAATGAATTTTCAAATCAGATGGAAGATTTCAAGAGCGAGGTAAGGCAGTTTCTTGCCATGCAACTGGATACCTTGCGGATCCAAAAGAAGCAAGAAGAAGCCAAGAGGGCTTTGGCCATTTTTTGTCCTAGGTGCACTAGAAAGCATCCTAGGAACGAATGTCCATTGTACTCCATAGAAGTGTGTTTTGTCTGTGAAGAATACCATCCTACAGATCAGTGCCCTTCCTTACCCAAAATCAAAGCTGCATATCAGAGAGCCAAAGGAGCCACTGAATCACTCTATTATATGAACCAAAGGAGGCCGCATGGACCTAGATCTTACCAGCAGGAACTGCAAGGGACACCCGAGACCTATTATGACCCCTATCAAGCCACTTTCATGCCTTCTTGGGGTCCCCCTGCTCATCCTTTCTGGTTCACACCTCCTCCTTGTTCCTTCACAGATCCATATTATGCCCAACCAGTTGCTCATTCATTTCACTCTTATGCTCAGCCACAGCCTCAGTGGAATGCACCTCATCAGGGGTGGAGGCCCCAATACAACACTCCTCCCGCTTATTTTCCTCCACCACCTGCTCATCCACAACCATCGCCTCCTGCTCCACCAAGGCAACCCCAAATGCCTACCCAACCACAACCCCATCCATATCCATCTCAAATATATGCCCCCACTCAGCTACCCATACCACCATTTCCAAACCTGTCCATGGGAGTATCTCAACAAAATTGCAATGCGGGGACACAACATGTCCAAATGACTCCTCTTGAGCTCAATGATCTTCACCATAGCTCAGGAAGAGTATTGTAAAAAAGAGACTATATTGAAAGCATTGAAGGACCACATCAGGCAAAAGAAGATTCAGAAGAGGAAATCAAAGAGCCATGGGCTTTACTTGATGAAGAGAAGACATCAGAAGTAGAGATAAAGAAAGATCCCTCATGGTTACCATCAAATATTCCATGTATTCAAGAGAAAGATCAACAAAAAGAGGAAGATGAGAAAGTCATGTTAGAAGGTGACATGAAACATGATCCAGATCAGCAAAAGAACCAAGGATATCAGAGCTATATTGAGATATGGTTTCAGAAGGTCACTAAGTTGCAGCAGTACTCTCTTCTTCAGCTATGTTTGATCCCTTCAAAGTCAAATCATTTGGTCTCTGAGATCCGGATAGCTGTCAAAGCATGCATTTCAAGCCTCCACATCAATTTATCTCTAATCTCGATGTGCACATGGCTCCATTGGAAGTATTCTTATTCTTGAGAATGATTTTGTTTTTCAAGTAGGGTAGGGTAGAAAAAAAGAAAAAAAAAAGAAAAAAAAGAAAAAAAAGAAAAAGAAAAAAATGAAAAAAGAGGAAAATAGAAATCTAAGGTGAAAACCTCCTTGGAGGCGCCTTAGATTGGCTCATTGATTGAAAACCTCCATGAGGCAGTCAATGGGTTGGGAAAAAAACAGAGAAAAGAGAATAAGATCTATGGGTGAAAACCTCCCTTGGAGGCGCCCAGGGCAGGCAATTAGGGTGAAAACCTCCATGAGGCGCCCTAGTTGTTTTTCAAAAAAAAAAAAAGAGAAAAAGAAAAAGAAAAAGAAATCTAATTTCCATTGAATAATTTCAGGTTGCAGCAATGACATTGCAGGTCAGGAGGATCACTCAAAACAAAGACAAAGGAGTTTTTGTGCCTTCTAGAGGAAGTTCTATATTTCTACAGGGAACATCCTGTAGAACCTTCAAGCGAGCCAGATTCGATTTTGGAAGGGGATCTAAAGCTTGGAATCCATTGCTTATGCCTGCAAGCATCCATTTTCCCATTCCTCACCCTTTTCCATCATCTTTTCCACCTCATTGTGCTTCTACATTGTGCTTCTACAGGAAGTTCCTGTAGAAATTGTAGGAAGCTAGAAATGTATTTCAAAAAAGTGGTTTGGCGAACATGGTAGCTTCCTCAAGGGTTCAGAAGTCCTCCTGCAATCTTCAAACTCCTCCTCCATCATCTCCATACCTGCATCACAGCCCAAGTTCATTTTTCATACCATGCAACAAAACTGCAAAATGCCTTGAAGCAAAAATACCTAGAACAGAATTTGTTTCTTCCATAACTTGAAAACCATGCATCCATTTGAAAAACCATTTTACGGGGAATTGTACAGGGGTGATGGCAACATGCCTGAGCAGTTTTAGCCAATTCCGGTGCACAGTTTCCAAGAAATCAGCCTCCATCTCCTTCAGCCATTTTTGCATTTTCTCCATATCCATGCATCCGTTTTAAAACCTGTTTCATGGGGAGATGCACATGGGTGATAGTAGCCTACCCAAGCAATTTCAGCCAATTCTGATGCACGGTTTCAGAGAAATTGATCTCTGAAATCTTCAGCCATTTTCCATTTTTCTCGAAATCTGCGAATCCATTGATCGTAATTTTGCTATGGGAGATGCATAATGATGATAGGAACGTGCTCAACAAGTCTCGGATTGATCCGGTTTACCGTTTGGGAGCAATGGCAAAAACAAGTTTCTATCCAGTGAAAATTCAGCAGCAGCAGCTTGAGGGTGCAGATCTGAACGTGGAAATGAACTCTTGTAGCATGCATCTGGCCAGAGGACACCTGCACAAGGAAACCAGCCATGAATCAGCAACCAAGCCATCATGCAACCATAGAATCAAATGCATGCAGTAATGACAGGCCACAGCAGCTCATGACAGCCATTTGACTTCAGGTACGTGACTGAAACTCGTTCTTCTATTGCACAGATCTAATTTAAAAACTGCATGAACAAATGGAATGGTGGAATTAAGGCATGAATATAGCAAGATTAAGCCAATAGCTCCTTTTCCAATTCTCTAGCAATCAGCCAGGAATCATGCAGGATACGTGTTAGACAACTCATGTGAAAATTAAAAATAAAAAAAAACAGGCAGTGGTAGAGGTTTTAACTCCAGTGCAACTGATTAACAAGAAGAGGACATGCAGCTCATCATAGCACTACCGTTTGCATGTGGCCATGTACACCTGGCCACCTCACTCCTTCACCACAAATCACGCAGCAATTAACGAACGCTCAGCTGAAACTCACAGACTGCTGTTAACTTGCACTTGCAACATTTTCAACTGAAGTATGCATCCTCTGATTCCACAAAATGATTAACCCATCGTCCTCCATTGAGCTTTGTGGCCTGGTTCACAATTCTCCAGCGTATCGGGCTCACTTAGAGGTGCAGGGGCACTCTACAGGCGTTTCTACAGGAAGTCGTCTACAGGAAACGCAGAAAACAGCTCTGCAGAAGGAAAACCCGAGATTTTTGTCAAAATTCAAGCTTGAAATGAGAAAAGTAGTTAAAGCTCGTGTCCAAGGTTACCAGGGTTCTTGAAAGTATTGATTTTGGAGTTTTTCAAACGCATTATAGATCTGTTAATGGTGGAGCAATCTGTTTGAATTCAGAATCTGATCATCTATTTCATAGTCCATGGAGGACAAGATATTCCCTGCTTGGTCTAAAACTGTTGAAGAATGCTTAGAAGAATATGATGTGAGCTTAGAGAATGGTTTAAATTCTCATGAAGTGGAAAAACGCCGTCAAATATATGGATGGAATGAGCTCCAAAAGAAAAATGGTACACCTTTGTGGAAGCTGGCAGTGGAGCAATTTGATGATACAATTGTTAAAATACTTCTGCTGGCATCTGGCATTTCATTTCTTCTCGCCTACTTTCGTGATAATGTGTCTTCTGAGGAGGGCATAACAGCCTATGTAGAGCCCCTGGTCATTCTCCTGATTCTCATCCTCAATGCCATTGTTGGAGTGTGGCAGGAGAATATTTCTGAGAAGGCTTTGGAAGCTCTCAAAGAAATGCAATCTGATCATGCAAAGGTCTTGAGAGATGGACATTATGTTGTAGATCTTCCCTCCAGAGAACTTGTTCCAGGAGATATAGTGGAACTGAAGGTGGGAGTCAAGGTTCCTGCAGACATGAGAATTGTGTCCCTCAAGACATCCACCTTTAGGATGGAGCAGAGCTCCCTGACCAGAGAGAGCATGCCTGTGGTCAAAAGAACCTATCCAGCCACCTTGTGTGACTGTGAGTTGCAGTCAAAAGAATGCATGGTGTTTGCAGGAACTACAGTTACTAATGGCTGATGCACATGCATTGTTGTGAGCACTGGCATGTTTACAGAAATAGGTAAAATTCAGGCACAAATTCAGGAAGCTTCAATGGAATGTCATGATACCCCTTTGAAAAGAAAGTTAGATGAATTTGGTGAAAGACTGACAACAGTGATTGGTGCCATTTGTATTCTTGTCTGGATCATGAACTACAAATATTTTCTTTCATGGGAAGTCATAGATGGGTGGCCAAAAAAATATCAGGTTTTCCTTTGAGAAATGTACGTACTACTTTAAGATTGCTGTTGCTCTGGCAGTTGCTGCTATACCAGAGGGATTGCCTGCTGTGATTACTACATGTTTGGCTCTTGGCACTTGTAAGATGGCACAAAAGAATGCTATTGTGCGTAAGTTACCGAGCGTGGAGACTTTGGGTTGCACCACAGTGATTTTCTCTGATAAGACAGGTACTCTTACAACCAATCAGATGTCTGTCAGTGAGTTTATAGCCATAGGGCACAGTGCTGGTTCACTTAGAGAGTTTACTGTTGAAGGAACAACATATAATCCTGAGGATGGAAAAATATTGGATTGGCCTGCACATAATATGGGGGAAAATTTAGAAACTCTGGCAGAAGTTGCTGCAGTTTGCAATGATGCAGGGATATCTTGTCAAGGTCACCAGTTCCGTGCTACTGGTATCCCCACTGAGGCAACCTTGAAGGTATTGGTTGAAAAAATGGGAGTTCCAGACCCAATGGCAGGTGATACAAGTGCCATTCTCAACAGTGGCATAGTGAAATTGGGCAATTGTGATTGGTGGATACAAAGATCAAAGAGGCGGGCTTTATTGGAGTTTGATTGTGATCGAAAATCCATGGGTGTTATTGTCATGGAACCAATGGGACAAAATCGTCTACTAGTGAAGGGCACCATGGAAAATTTGCTTGAAAGGAGTGCTTTTCAACAACTTGCAGATGGATCAGTTGTTGAATTAGATGATGCATCAAGGGAATTACTCTTGAGGAAGTTTCATCAAATGAGTTCAAAGGCTTTGCGTTGTTTGGGATTGGCATACAAGGAAGTTTGGGGAGAGGGCAGCAAAGGAGAAATTGGCCGAGATTTTAGCTAGGGAGGCAGTACCTCTGCTAGCCACCCTAAGCACATCCATCCCCTCCATGAACACTCATTTTTTCAAGGTTCGGACACAATCTAGTCATGGTTCAACCTTCTACAGGAAGCTACAGGACTTTCTACAGGAAGTTCTGTATTTTTACCAGAAACATCCTGTAGAAGCCTTTGGGCAGGCCAAAATCAATTATGGAGAGGGATTTGAAGCTTGAAGTTTGTTGAGGAGGCATGCAACCACTCTTTTCTTCCATCCTCCACTGGTTTCATCTCCTTTCACCACCATTGCCACCATCAGATTGAATATACTTGCACAATCATACCAAAGCTGAAACTTCTCTAGGAAAACGAGCACAGGCAGTGGGAAGAACAAAGAAGCATCGTTTCATGACAGATAAGAGGGCATCACTTCAGAATATTGGCATCACAGGGAGGCCACCAAGGCCATCAAAGATGAGGAGATAAATTGGTTGCTCAGAGGATGAGCAACACTTTCAGTAGGGGGTGATGATGAGCCCCAAAAATGGATAATTATTTGGGCTCATTCAACCTCCTAATTCGACTTAATCCACCATTCTCATTAGTTTATTGTATTTTTTTGATTATATTTATGCTAATAGAGTGAATTGGGTTAGTCATTATGCCAACAAGTCTAATGTGTGCTTTGTGTAGCCTTTTTGGTCAATTTGGAGACAAAATCAATGGTTGGAATGAGCACTTGGCAGCCAAATTCATGGAGAGTATTTTTAGGAAGGTGTTCCCTTCATTTATGGGCCCTTACCTCGAATTCTCCACGATCAGCTCGGAGTTCAAGGGCCACCAAATCAATTAGCACAAGGGCAGCCAAGCAACTCAAGTAGGACTGATGTTAACTACAAGTTTTGGGCAGTCGAGTCCCTAAAGTTTAGGAGGACTGTTGAGGTCCTCAATTTGTATAAATAAGAAGGCTTAGGGCCTCATTTTGGTTAGCTAGTAGTTAGCCAATGGTTAGTCATTTTGTAGGCAGAAGTTAGCTAGTTTGTATTTCGATTTTGAGGCAATAGATTAGCTTTGCTTTCAGCTCATTTTCAAGTTCTCCTTGTGGACAGTTTTGATGTAACTCTTCTTTTCTTGCTCAATAAAGATGAATCCAGCTTTGCACCAGCTCTAAATCTCTCTTAGGAGGCTGTAGCTCTTGGGGTTGGGCCCATCTCAAGTGCCCAGTACCTCCTTTGTTTATATTTATGTGTTTTTGTTGCATTCTTAGAATAAAATCTGCTATTTAGATTTAAATATTGTGTTGTTATTTAGGTTGCTTTCGATGATTAAAAAGGTTCTTCATGTTCAGATTTACTTGATAGGTTAATCACATGGAATATATTTAGAAAAAGGCTACCAAGTACTTTGGATCTCACCTCCCCTTCAGTGGAATCATGAGCTGGGACCAATGTAACCTTGCTGCCCACAAAAACACATTCTTTGCTTCACCATGCAATTATTAGTGTTCGAATCTCATTTGCAGAACTTGATATCAATTTTGGATGCATGTTTAGGTTTATGATTGCTTAGTTGCATAGTTGTTTCACATGGTTTCCTTGCAAATAAACTTCTATTCATTTCCTTTTGTTGTTAGGTCAGATTAGAGTGAAGTAACTAGGTCATAGGTTTTATAAGTGTTTGTTTGTTTAGTTTGAAAAACCACTTGCAGAGTACCTGTTATCCTTCCTTACCTGCCCATACTCCATCCAACCTACCCGCTTCACCCTTCACTTAGAACCCTTACCTTACATTTGCCTCATCCGCTTACTTTGCCATGATTCTCATATTCTTGTGCAACATCGTTTCATCCCTCCTTGAACAGATCTCACCATCTACGCCACTCCTCAACTCCATCCTCCAAGTCTTGAACTCCCCTACACCCCTATTTCACCTCCATACTCATTCCTCCACCTTTTTTCCTCCATCCATGCTTAAAAACCCCATTTCTGAACATCCTGTAGAAAAATTACAGAACATCCTGTAGAAATCCTAAACATCTTGTAGAACCCCTGCAGACTTCCTGTAGAAGCTCACGAATGAGGTTTCTTGATAGCCAAACTCTGTGAAACTCTCTGGAAGGGTGTTGGGGACTCCTTAGACCCTCTCTGAACCTTCCCGACCTCTTCCAAGCATTTCTCCTCCTTGATCCACCTCTGCACAGTCAAAAATAGTTAAAAGCACATGCATGATAATTCCAACAACTTAATCAAAAATACAAAAAGATGTTTTCTTCAGATAGAGGTAGTCTAGACACATGTATTTTACCTTCATAGAAGTAATGGCATCTCTTTCAGTAGTTTGCATGCTCTCCTTTGCGTTAGTAGGACTAGCTGGTAGAATTAGGGTTTGTTAGGGTTTGCGTTTCTTTTTGGCTTTCAGTTTCTTTCCGCAAGTAGATTAGCTTCCTTTGAGTTAGCTTTCGTCCATCAGTTAAAAAGCTTCTTCTAAGAGCTCATAGAAGTTGGCTTGAGCCCCTAGCGGACTTGTGCCAGCTGACCAAGTGGCAGCTGCGGCAAGAGCTAGTACTTGTGCATACAGCACCGTCGCTTCCAAGTTTGTTACGAACTACCGGGTTGATAAAATTAAAGAAGGGAGTTCCAGGAGTTGTAGCATTATTGCTACAATACTGGAGCCCACCAGCAGCATTTTAGCAAATCTGTACAACTGAGTGAGCACACAGTGAAAGCCAGATATTGGGCACGATTTTCTAGAAATCTGTACAGCAAGTGCACAGAAATCAAGGAGCAGAATTCCGTACAGCAAGTGGTTGTACCTTGGCATGCAAATCGAGGCAAATCTGTACAGCTATATTGCTGGTTTTTTTTTGCGCGAAAATCGAGGAAATCTATACAGCGTATTTAATGGCAGCTTGCACACTTTTCTAGGAGGCCGTACAGCATTTATTGCTGTTCTATTTTTTGTTGGCAAGTTTTTCCAGTTGGCTGTGAAACACGGAAAACGAGATAAGTTGTAAAATTTGCTTGCTGATTTTTTTTCTGAATATTTCTCACCGTAAAAGGCATTTTCAAGAAATAAGAAAGAGCTCTTGAGCTGGTTTTCCCCAAGATTTGTAGGGGGGTTTTCCAAGGTCACCTTGACCAAAAATCACTGTGTTTAAATGAGTTAAATGGCTGTTTATATGTGTTGATTTTTATATTTCTGCATTTTCCAGCATTCTGTAAAATTTCCAGAATTTGTGTTTTCAGCAAAATTTATTTTCCAGTTATTGAATGTATGGATATGGGAATGGGCATTTAACTATTTTGGAGAAATAAGGTGAAACTGAAAACTAGGGTGGGAAATGAGAAATTTTTACATGGCATCGGAGCTTGAGTGCTGAAGTGCAGTTTGGGACAGCAAGGAGGAAAATTACAGCCCGCTGATTTTTCACTCAGAAAATTCCAGCAAGCTGTTTTTTCACAAACAACAGTTTTATCTTTACTACAACAGTGATATTTTTCAGTTTTAGGACAACAGGATGTCATTGGGATTGAGGGTGGAGGATAGGTTGGATGGCATTCCAATTACAGCGTTTGGAAGGAGAGAATGCAGAGTATCTTTGAGGAGGCAGAAGTCTGGGACATCATGGTGCATACCACACAGAATCCTGTTGTTGTGCCTACTGATGCCACTCAATTAGCTGATTATAATAAAAAGAACAACAATGGTAAGAGACTGATTCTAGACGAAGTCAAAGACCATTTCTTTCCTCATGTGAGAGGAAAGAGAAATGCCCATGAGATGTGGACAGCATTGTCCAATCTCTACCAGAGTACCAATGAGAACCGGAAAATGGTCCTAAAGGAGAAGCTGAAAACCATTAAGATGGGTAATGACAGTGCAGCTGGATATCTCACAAAGATTACTAATGTGAGAGATGAGTTGGCAGCAGTTGGAGAGGTCATTCCATCCACTGAGTTGGTGTGGATTGCAGTGAATGGCCTCCCCCGTTCATGGATGAACTTTGCTAATGGGGTTTGTGCACGTGAGACCCTTCCCACATGGGAGAGATTTTGGGATGATTGCATTCAGACAGAGATCAGGAAAGGTCTCTTGGGGCAGCCAAGCCAGTTGAGCAGGATGAGGATGTAGCACTGGTGGCAGGAGGCAAGAAAGGAAAAGGGAAGAAGCAGGCTTCCACAAGTAATGGTGGGGACAAAGGCAAAGGTAAAGGTAAACAGGATAACACACAAAAGGACTATTCTAAGGTGAAGTGTTGGAATTGTCAAAAGATGGGACACTATGCAGTTGTGTGTCCGGAGAAGAAGAAGAAGAAAGGGAAGAACCGGAGCATGGCAGCTTCAGCAGAGGTTGAGGACTTTGCAGATCGTTTTGACTGGAGTTTGCGTTCACTGCATGTAAGTCCTCTAGTGCAGGATCACCTGCCACACAGGTTTAGAGGGAGCATGCTTTTCCCTCGATTGATGGAGCATCTTTGGGTATTTGGTATGTGGACAGTGGGGCTTCATGTCACATGACAGGTGTCCGTGAGTACTTCTCTTAGCTTTCAGAGAGTGGCACTGATATATAGGAAGTACTCGGCGATGATAGAGTTGTTAGAGCAGTGGGTGTGGGGACACTGACATTTCAGAGGGAGTCCAAACCTCCCTTGAAGGTGTCAGATGTTCTTTATGTGCCAGGGATGAGGAAGAACCTCATATCCGTATCAACTTTGGAGGACAGAGGATATGAGGTACTGTTTAGGGGAGGACAGGTGTTGATGTATCCCAGGGGCACTCCAGCTGATTCAGCTAGAGTGATAGGTGTACACAATGCAAAGGTGTACAAGTTTGCATTCCAGCCCCTTTTGGCATTGAGCAGTAGTACCGACAGCAGAGCTAGTAGTTCTGAGCTGTGTGAGATTTGGCACCGCAGAATGGGGCATATGTATCGTGGAGCCTTGAGGACCTTGCAGGAGATCACTACAGGTGTGCTAGATTTCAATGCTGATCACTTTGATACTTGCAGAGGATGTGCGATGGGCAAGTTTGCCAAATCCCCTTTTCCCAGCAGTGACAGCAGAGCGATTGGGATACTTGATTTGATTCATTCTGATGTGAGCAGTCAGATGTCTCATGTTTCCTTGAGTGGATATGAGTACTATGTTTTATTCATTGATGATCACTCCAGGAGGACCTGGATTTATTTCTTGAAGACCAAGAGTGAGGTCTTCAAGTGGTTTTAGGAGTTTAAAGCTCTTTTGGAGACACAGACAGGTCGAAAGATCAAGTCCATGAGGTCGGACAATGAGTACACCCTTGGAGAGTTTGTTGACTATTGTGCAGAGGCAGGCATTAGGAGGGAGTTCATTGTTCCTTACAACCCCCAGCAGAACATGGTTGCAGAGAGGAAGAACAGATCCATTGTAGGGGCTGCCAAAGCCATATTACATGATCATGGGTTGCCATTGTTCTTGTAGGAAGAGGCCTGCAACACTGCTGTTTATTTGCAGAACAGGAGTCTGCATCGTGCCTTGGGGCACATAACTCCGGAGGAGGCTTTTTCTGGGAAGAAGCCTGATATTGGTCATCTTCATATCTTTGGGTGCATCACATACTCCTACATACCCAAGGAGAAAAGGAGCAAACTAGAGCCCACCGTAGAGAAGGGTATCTTTGTGGGCTACAGTAAGACCTCAAATGCCTTTCAGATTTACATTCCTTCACAGAGGAAAGTTGTTGTCACGTGGGATGTGAAGTTCGAGGAGGACAGGGCCTTTAGGAGATCATGGGAGTTAGAGTATCTGGATCAGCCAGACCCTTAGCAACAGTTGAGTCAGTCGTAGGGATCCAGTGGCCAGGGATCAAGAGGATCTGGAGGTACATCTATGAGGATGTCAGGTCCATCAGTGAGCAGTGGCTCGCCGAGCCAGAGGGGTGGTGCTCCGGGCAGCATGCAGAGCAGTTCACAGAGCAGTTCACTAGGGAGTCCATTGATGGATAGTTCACACGATACCTCAGATTCTACAGGTTTAGGTGCAGGCAGGAGGACAGCAGACAGACAGTCAAGAGTTTAGGCTCCTAATGATGATGAGGAGGAGGAGTTTCATTCTCAAATGGGAGAAGTGTGCTTAGGGAAGAGGAAGCCCAAGTGGCTTCAGGACACCTTGAGAGATGCCACATCTGTTTCTGAGCCTAAGAGGCTGGTCAGAGAGAGTAGACCACCTGAGAGGTTTTGTAGCTAATGGCAATGGTTACCAGCATCCTTGACTCTGAGCCTTCTAGCTATGAGGAGGCAGCTAGCCAGTAGGTCTGGATAGAGGCCATGTAGGAGGAGTATTCTTCTATCATGAAGAATGATAGAGGACTACAAGAGAGATCTTGCAGTAGAGTTTGAGATGAAGGACATCGGCTTGATGCATTACTTTTTGGGTTTGGAGGTGTGGCAAGAGGAGGGGCATTTCTTCTTGGGCAGGGGAAGTATATTGTGGACATCCTTTGCAGATTCCACATGGAGGATTGTAAACCCATGTCAACACCGATGATCACCAACTGGAAGAAGCTTCATGCTTCGGATTCCGAGTTGGTAGATCCCACATTGTACAGGTAGCTAATTGGTTCCTTGATGTATTTGGTCAATACTAGACCTGATATTTGTTTTGCAGTCAACACGATGAGTCAGTTTATGTGTAAGCCTAGGAAGGTTCACTGGGTGGCTGTAAAACACATTTTGCGATACTTGCAGGGGACAATGGATTATGGTTTGGACTACAGGCAGGGGGATGGAGTGATATTGGCAGGTTATACTGATTCTAGTTGGACAGGATGTGCTTCTGATAGGAAGAGCACTTCAGGGTGCTGTTTTGGGTTGGGTTCGGCAGTAGTGTCATGGTTCAGCCAGAAGCAGCAGTTAGTAGCATTGAGTTCAGTGGAATCAAAGTATATGGAAGCCAGTCTAGCTAGTTGTGAGGCCATCTGGCTTCGCAAGATGTTGTTTGGCTTATTTGGTCAGCTATTGAGACCTTCAGTGATTTACTGTGATAATTAGAGTTGCATTAAACTCACGGAGAATCCAGTATTTCATGACAGGTCAAAGCATATTGGGATCAAATATCATTTCATCAGAGACTATGTTCAGAAGGGAGTTGTGAAGCTTGAGTATATTCCCACTGATGAGCAGATTGCAGATATTCTTACCAAAGCCTTACCACGGGGAAGGCATGTCTACTTCAGAGACAAGATGAGTGTGGTGAGGAACACCTTCCTCGGTAAGAGGGAGTGTTGAAATTTGGTACCGGAGGACAGGTGGTTCCCTAAGGCTTTGATCTTTGGCCTAGGGAAAAGTGTCCAAAAGAATTTAATTTTTCTCCTAAAGTGACTTTATAATTTTTATAAAGTCAAATCTAATTTAACAGTGACTTTAAGTGATAAAGTTACTAAAGTCTAATTTTAAAATGACTTTATTAAAGTCAATGTAAAATTAGAAAGGAAAAGTGACTTTGGAAATAAATGACTAAGTGGGTCTTTATTAAAGTGTGGTGAATTAAAAAATAGAAAGTGAGATTTAAATGAGCATTTAATCTCAGCCCTAGATCTCAATCTATTTCAGCCATTGGATTTAGGGATTACCCAAAAGTCACATAGGGTTAGATTAAGGGAGGGAAAGGAGGAAAAGGTCATTCATTCTTTCATGAGCAGATTGAGAGAAAGAGAGCAAGAGAGCAAGGGAGATTTCTGGACAGGGAGGAGAAGGAGGTAGCAGCTTGGCACACATTCCAAGGCAGGATTTTAGCAAATCCGTACAGCTGAGTGAGCACACAGTGAAAGGCAGATATTGGGCACGATTTTCTAGAAATCCATACAGCAAGTGCACAGAAATCGAGGAGCAGAAATCCGTACAACAAGTGGCTATACCTTGGCATGCAAATCGAGGAAAATCCATACAGCTGTATTACTGGTCTTTTTTCTACACAGAAATTGAGGAAATCCATACAACATATTTAATGGCAGTTTGCACGCTTTTCTAAGAGGTCGTACAACATTTATTGCTGTTTTGTTTTGCTGTTGGCAAGTTTTTCCAGTTGCCTGTGAAGCACGAAAAACGAGATAAGTTGTAAAATTTGCTTGCTGATTTTTTGCTGAATATTTATCACTGTAAAAAGCATTTTCCAGAAATAAGAAAGAGCTCTCAAACTGGTTTTCCCCAAGAGTTGTAGGGGGTTTTTCCAGGGTCACCTTGACCAAAAATCATTGTGTTTAAATGAGTTAAATGGTTGTTTATATGTTCTGATTTTTATATTTCTGCATTTCCCAACATTCTATAAAATTTCCAGAATTTGTGTTTTCAGCAAAATTTATTTTCCAGTTGTTGAATGTATGGATATGGGAATGGGCATTTAACTATTTTGGAGAAATAAGGTGAAACTGAAAACTAGGGTGGGAAATGAGAAATTTTTACATGGCTACAATGGTTGTTTCATCTCCTGAGTCCGACCCCAAATCTTTCTGAATAGCTGCAACGGTCTTCTTCTTTTTGCCCTCAAACTTCTTAGGTCTCAACTCCAGATGCAGAATCCAACAGTTCTCATCATCACGCCCATCCTTCTTACAATGAGTGCATGAAGACTTGCTTTTCTGTGCAGTGTTGGCCTTCCTTGCTTTCCATTTCTATTTTCTTTTCTCCTTATTCTTGCTTGCAGTGGGTTGGGATGATCCCCAACTTCTGGGTTTCCATTCTTTCCCCTAGCTTCTAGATGTGTAACTTGAACAGATACCTCATCTATACTATTGGGATTAAACATGAGGATAGTGTGCCTCATGTAGCTATGTAGACCACCAATGTACTTCAACAGAGTCTCAGGTGAGTCTAATGAGATTCCTAGAATCAAAACTCTCTTCCTAAATTCTTGGGTGTAACCTTGTACACTTTTCCCTTTCAATTGTCGAAGAGTTTGCCAGCTCATCATGGCTTGCTGCATGTAGGCCAATGGATAGAACTGCTTTTTGATTGCAGAAACAAATTCACTCTAGACAGAAAGAGTCTTACCATGTTTCTTCATTTCATCCTGGGTCTTGCCTTCCCACCAAACCAAGGAAGTGCCTCCAAGGCATAGGCTGGCCAGCTAAATCTTGCTCTTGTCTGAATCAATACTCTGCACTCTGCAATAAACATCAATTTGTCTAATCCAATTGTCTAGCTTTTCTGCATTCAACTCTCCATCTAGTTTAATCAAAGGCGTCTTCTTTTTATGTTTAGGGCTATTAGGAGGTGTGAGAAAGCTTTCTTCTTTCCCCTTGCCTTTTGAGTGGTAATGGAGGAGAGGCTCTTCTTTTCCTTTATCTTGTTTGGGGCTTGATGAATCTTCATCTTTATGTTTTCTAAAGTCCTTATACATTTCCTCTACCATGGACCTTATGGCTAGGAAACTATCTATAAATTGAGGGTCTGGCCCCACAGAACCTTCCTCCAACATTGTCTTCTAAGGATAGACTCTTCCAATTTCAAGATTAGTTTCAACCAACTCTCCTTTTCCTAATTTGAGCTTTGATCTAGTTAGCATTCAACAACTAAATCCAGCACAAGCTTGTATAAACTTAAAACCTATAGCTCTAATACCACTTGATCTAAAATCACCCTTAGGTGACCTCAAGAAATTAATGAAGGTATTACAGACTCATGCGCTGGGATATGCCTATGTTATTTTAAGCAATGGATCGATAAGATTGTGAAATACATAGGCATTGGAAAACAGTAAGAGAAACACAACAAGCAAATGAAAAAACATGACAGTATGGCATCGCTTGGTCCACTGTCAAACCCGCTTACCGCCCGAAATGCCTCTGATATTGAGCCGGTTTTGAGCGCGAGGCCCGCCTGTTCGTTTTAGCACTTTTCCCACGGTTTTCCCTGTTTTTCACATGACCAGGTGCCAGGGCTTTTCCTTCTCTGAGGTTTTTATCCTTGCGCTAATCGCGTATCAGAAACGGCCTCTGTTTTCTGATCTGGACTCCCTATTTACTAGTTTGTGCCACTGCGCGGTCTCTATGGGCCAACTGTCAGCGTGCTTTGGCCGAGGATCCTCATTGTTCCATGCTAGCTACAAACTACCACTGCCTAGAGGTCCTTCCTGATAGCTCATTGTTTACAAGATTTTGAAGCTTGACATAATTTGAAATATTCATAGAAACTCTAATAATTTTCAAGGATCCAATTTGGATCAGTCAAAATTTAAATGGGGGATTATCAGTTAAAGACCCACATGTTTTCCATACACATGGGAGGGTGTGACATTGTCTTGGGTGCTGAATGCCTCCGTACACTCGGCCCAATCACAATGGATTTCTAGGAGTTATATATGAGCTTTAAGCAGAACAACCACACACATACCCTCCACGGACTCCAGGCAGGTGCTCCCTCTATCATCAGCTCACATAGGATGGAAAAATTGTTAGAAAAAGGCCACCATGGAGTTATAGCCCAATTTAATGCCATCTAGGCCTTCGAACCCGCTTCTCCTCATATTCATCCTGAGATGCAACAGATCTTAAATGACCATCTGCCAGTCTTTGACAAGCCTCATGAGCTTCCACCCTCGAGAGGGGAACATGATCATATCATTGCTTTGGCCCCAGGGGCCCAACCACCAAATGTGCGCCCATATAGATATCCATTCGCCCAAAAGAATGAAATTGAAAAAATCGTGAAGGAACTCCTGGAAGCAGGCGTCATTCGTCCTAGCATTAGTCCTTATTCATCGCCTGTGGTCATGGTGCTCAAGAAAGATGGGGAATGGCATATGTGTCCAGACTTCAAGGCCCTCAACAAGTTTACGGTCAAAGATAAATTTCTCATCCCTGTTGTCGATGATTTGTTGGATGAACTAAATGGGGCTCAATTCTTTACTAAGCTTGACCTTTGCTCAGGCTATCACCAAATTCGCATGAAAGAAGTAGACATTCCAAAGACTACTTTCCAAACTCATGAAGGCCATTATGAATTCCTGGTCATGCCATTTGGTCTTTGTGATGCCCCATCCACTTTTTAGAGCCTCATGAACCACCTGCTCAAACCATATCTTAGAAACATTTTCCTTGCTTTCTTTGATGACATCCTCATCTACAGCTGCACCTGGGCCACACATCTTCAACATTAGATCTGCTCTTGCAACTGCTCCGGAAGCATAAATTATTTATCCAGATGTCCAAGTGCTCTTTTGGCATGGAAGAAGTTGGGTATTTGGGCCACATTGTGGGGCGTGAAGGTGTCAGGGTGGACCCCAAAAATATCTAGGCAATGTAAGATTGGCCTCAACCGAAGACCTTGAAGAGCTTGAGAGGATTTTTGGGTCTCACGGGCTACTATCACAAATTTATCTGACCATACTTATTGGGGCGGAATTTCCAAATCTTCACAGAACATCAAAGCCTTAAATATGTTTTGGAGCAATGCCTATCCTCGCCACAACAAAATAAATGGCTCGCCAAAATTTTGGGATATGATTATGAGATAATTTACAAGAAAGGGCATGAAAATGTCATAGCAGATGCATTATCATGCCAATTTGAGGAGGAAAGCACCCTGCTCGCAATCTCCCTTCCCATTCCAGAATGGATTGAAGAGGCTCGAAAGGAATGGTTTTCACATCCTTTGCTCTCCCAAATCATTAATAAATTGCAAGCGGATCCAAATTCCACAGTGGGCTACTCTTGGCAGGATGAGATTGTTTGCTACAAGGACAGAGTCGTGATATCACCAACATCCACCCTCAAAAGTTGCATTTTGGCAGAGTTGCACTCATCTCCCACTGCAGGCCATTCAAGCTTTCAGAAGACTTATGCTCGCACTCTACGTTCATTTTTTTGGACATGCATGAAAAAGGACATTCTTACTTTTGTATCTGAGTGTGACATATGTCAGCGCCACAAAGGAGAAACAGTCAAATCCCCAGGCACATTATAGCCATTGCCCATCCCGACCTTAATCTAGACGAAGGTTTCTATTGACCTCATTACGGGTCTTTCGAAGTCAGGCAACAAGTCAATCATCATGGTGGTTGTGGACAGACTTTCTAAGTATGCTCATTTTTGCACCCTACCTCACCCTTTTACACCAACTTTGGTGGCTCAATATTTCATGGACCAGATCTTCAAATTGAATGGCATGCCCACTTCCATTGTGTCTGATCATGACCCGATCTTCACCAGTAACGTTTGGCAGGAAGTCTTCAGGCTATAAGGTACCCAACTACAACTCAGTACTGCCTATCATCCCCAAACTGATGGTCAAACTGAAGGAGTCAACAAATGTCTGGAGACCTACCTTAGGTGTTTCACTTCAGAAAAGCAACAACTATGGGTACAGTGGTTACCTCTAGCCAAATGGTGGTATAACACTAACTATCATGCCACCACCAAAATGACTCCATATGAAGCAGTTTATGGTCAACTCCCTCCTTCACCTACTTCTTATATCCAGGGATGCTCGAAGGTACAAGCAGTGGATCAACTCGTACAAAACCGCACAACCATGCTAGCCCACCTCAGAGAGAATCTCCATCAATCTCAAAACCACATGAAGAAATAGGCAAATCAACATCGTTCAGAATGCAAATTTCAAGAAGGCGATCAGGTATTTTTGAGGCTGCAACCATATAAGAAAACATCACTCAAAGGCAAAGGTTGTCAGAAATTATCTCCAAAATTCTACGGACTGTATCAAGTACTTCAGCGCATTAGAGAAGTAGCCTACAAGCTAGCTTTGCCACCCACTGCAAAAAAAATCCATCCGATATTCCATGTCTCATGCCTCAAGAAATTGATTGGAAACCATTACCGAATTCAAACCAGTCTACCAAAATTGGATGAAAAAGGTTCAATCTGGCTCCAACCTGAACAGGCTCTTGACACGCGAGAACAACACCTGCGCGGCCGCATGATCAAGGAATTCCTCGTTAAGTGGAAAGACACCTCTATGGAAGATGCGACCTGGGAACCAGCCACTGTCCTTCAGTAATTTCTGTAGCTTCAGCCTTGAGGAAAAGGCTATTTTTATGGGGGAGGGCATATTAGGGTCCAACCCTAACCCCCTTATTTATGTAATAGGGTCGAGTCATAGTTATAGTTAAGTAAAGAGTCAACAAAGCCCATATTAATAATTGTAAGTGGTTGACCTGCATTTAAAGAAGGGACCACAGTTAGCTGCAAATTGGCCATGGTATTAGATAGATGGTATTAATAAGAACCATGGTATTGACCCACGGTATTGCATGTATGAATCCTATATAAAGGATAGAGACTCCCCTCGAGGAGCATTGTGTCTTATTTTGTAATTGAGGCCAGCTCTATTAGAGGTTGCCCCCTCGAAGAGGCAAGTGAACATTGCTTTCCTTTCTGAATAATAAAATACATGCTGTTATTTCTTATTGTTCTGTGTTCTGGGTATATTTCTTCACATATTTGGTATTCTGGTATCTTCTCGCAGGTCAAGAGCATAACAGTTGCCATTGTGAAACAACAATTGTAATGTATAAAAGGAAACTTTCACAAAGGGGGGAGACAAAAGTGAGCCTATAAAAGGAAGTAATAGTACTAACCTAAGAGAGAAACGTGAGAAAAGAAAGATTCATTAGTTATATAGAAAAATAGTTCACATAGACACAATTATCATTAAATCACATACAACACACCTTCAACAAAATAAGTACCAAGGCCATCGAAATTGTTCAATTTCTTAGTACATATGAATGAACATATATAGAAAACATTGAAAGAATAGTCCTAAGACATTCACAATACATGCATGAGAATGTGTTGGCTCATCGAGCTTCAATTATAAGGTAAAAGATCCAAGTACACAGTTACAGTAGTGAGGCACTAGTTCCAGTAGTGAAACATTAAGTCACTCTTGCTTCTCTAAAGAGTAGTTTCCTCTACTATGCTAAGTAGAGAAGCCAAAACTAGCTATCCAAATATTAAGCCTCCAAAATCCCTTTAATTGAGTTTTGAGGTTACTTTTATAACAAGAGGAATGACCTTTCATCTCCCCTTGACTCTTGAGTTACCTCATGAATATTGGATTTCTAATGTGCCCTTTACAATTATAAACAACTCTTGAACTTCTAAATGATCTTTGGACTTCTCTATAGGACTTTTGGACTTCTATACAACTCTTTTGTCAATATATGACCATATGAATCTTCATATTCCACATATGACTCTTGGATTTCCACACATTACATTTTGTCCTTTTCTTGAGAACACATCATTATATTCCACATGATGATGTCGCATGAAATATGGAAACATATTGATCATTATGATGACACTTGTACAAGTTACAACTTGACAATGATGACATGGACCTCATGATGAGGTGGCAATTCCAAGTTGTCTTCTTTGCTCCTTTGTCTTCAAACTTGATGGTAGATCTAATCTATGATTCACCTTCATGAAAGATCCACTTTGTTGCTCATATTCACCCTCCAAAGGGTCTTTGATTAATATATGAATCCTAATAGTCATCATGCAATTTCTTCTCCCTATCTCGTTCCAGGATCTGCTTCATGTCTCCATGATAACTCAATTTTGTACTTCTTCTCCTCAAGTGTTTCTTTATGCTATATCCTTGCTATCTTCTTTGATAATTACCTTTTCATGCTAGGAAGGTACTCCTACCAATGAAAATCATTCATGACAAAGAGAAAGAAGACTTACAAACATCTATTCTATCACTACCTAGCTCATGGAATGATCAACTCATGATAGGCCTATGGGAGGGTTAAAAGAAAGAGGCTTTATGAGGAGGGCACATTCAAATTCATCAGTGGATTAGTAAGGCTCCACTATTCATTTTTACTGCACTTAAGGCAGTGAAAGGTCAAGGCTCACAAGAGGCCTTCAAATTGTGCTTGTGCACTCAAGTAAGAGAGAGAGAGAACTCAAAGGCATAGGGCGCAAGTTTGAAGCACAAAGGTGAATAATTTGTTGGTTTAGGGTGTGCTTGTGCACTCAAGGGACCAAGGAGGGTCGAAGGGCACACATCGAAGGGATGAAGGGGTTAGGATTAAATCCTTCATAGTGTGCTTATGTTCTGAAGAGGATCTAGGAGGGCGTGATTCTTCGAGTTGAGGGAGTGTGCTCAAATGAAGGCTTCATGCTTCGTGACTATGCCATGGACCTTAGGGAAGGATAAAGCCTTTGTGCTTCAAGAGTTTGCCATGCACCCTAAGGGAGGGACGAAGGCTTCGTTCTTCGTTACTGCACCATGCTCTCAAAGGCTTTGTGCTTCGTGAGAGTGCCATGCGCTCAAAGGCTTCATGCTTCATGAGTGTGCCATTTGCTCAAAGGCTTCGTGCTTCGTGAGTGTGTGATGCACTCAAAGGGAGAGAAGGCCTTATTCTTCTGAAATGAACTTTATTTTCTGAAGTGCGCTTTGTTGTTCTGAAGTTTGATTCATTGTTTTGAAGTGCACTTCATTGTTTCAAATTGCACTTCATTTTTCCGAAGTGTGCTAAAGCTTGGGAGGGAACAGTTCTCTCCAACAATGGCTTCTTATTGATCTTGGATGCACTTTTTCACTGAGGCCACAAGTTGCATTCATTACCTAGTAAGAGGGTTGATGCGTTTATAACTTGCACTAAGCAGGAGGACCAAGAAGGGTTCCTGAAATGGTTAAGTGTGGGACCCATAGAGTAGGAGAAAGAAATGCATCCTAACATGACTCAAACATGGATCACACACATAAAACCATGAATACAAGCTAGAAGGATAAACAAGACTCATGACTAACAATGACACCTTGAAATGACAAAAAACGACACTTATTTCCAAGTGCAACTATGGAAACGACACATTACGAAAAAAGTGACGATTGTGAACGAAAGGAGTGCTAAGTTGTAGGAATGTGTTTGACACATATTCTAATGATATGTAAGACCATCTATTGTAGAAGAGTGCACTAGAACTAACTCTGGAGATGTGAAAAGGAGAGACACATATAGGAGAGAAAACCACAAAAGAAACACCTATGACATGAGGAAAACATAAGATGACACTTGAAAAATGCAAACTACCTTGAAAGTGACACATTCCAGAGCGAGGATAACATCAAAACGACACTTATTAAAGTTTAAAAAAGAAAAATTGATAGACGCGAATGTGAAAGTGACACTTGTGAAGGCAAAAGTGTAAACTTGATGATCTTTGAGAAAACTCACCAAAATAGAAGTACAAACGCAATAGAAGTGGCGAGGGGATGTCAATAAAAGCGTGTAGTGACTGTTGATATGATTTGAACATCACACATGCACTGTCTTGATGGATAGTGCTATGCTTTTTCAAGCTTCCATACAATAAGTGTGCTTATGAACTCATCGAAGACTGAGCATGTGTGAGCAAGTGACTTGATAGTTTAAAATTAGAAAGAAGACTTAAATGCTTTACAAAACATCAAACGACCATGGAGTAACCACAGGACAAAAGATTGTAAGATTCTCAATAGGCTCCAAAATTCAAGTGTAGGAAAAATCTTGGATGGTGCTGATTGCAACATCAATAATTCCCTAAAGCGGTTAGACAACTAACATTTCATGGATTATCTATGCCCAATTGGTTATAGTTGACCGACCTAGTCATGGCCATATTAGTCGGCTTGATCAACCTAGTAAAAGCCCCTTATCTAATTGGTCGACTACTAAATCAATTGATCTATTGACACCAAATATCACTAACTGATGTCCACGAATTAGGTTTAACCACAAAATCCAACATCTCCCCTTTAACACAACTACTTGGAAGATCTGGATGTGGAATTATCTTGACACCCCTTTGTTGACCACATTTTTGGTCAATGGTCATTAGCCGACAAAGAGTGGTTACCCTTCATTTCAAATTTTTGCCTAAGATTGCATACCCGGTCCATGATTCGAAGCTTTTCATAAGACTCAATGTCCCTCACCCAGCTGTCGCTTTGAGATTTTGAGTTCACCCTTAGCTTAAGTCTCTAGCTAGCTAGGTGTCATCATGGGGTTTCCACCACTTAGGAGGTCTTTGAATTACATGAACTATAATCTAATGTAAAGTTGTCTTTCTAGTGTTGGGCATGCCATAGTTGCTTGTTTCAATGCATGTGCACAAGGTTACGTAAGTTATAGGTTACAGGTTCATGAAAAACATAGGAATATATGAGATTGGCTCTTGATGGGATTGATGTCATACTTGCATGACATCGTGGTTTGTTTTAGGTCTTGTCTCCATTCTCTCTTTGCCCCGAATTTTCCTCCCAAAGATCCTTCGAGCCCTAAAAGGCTCAATTCCATTTTATCTTGATCATCATGCCTACATGTTGAAATTTCCCCACCCTATTGTGCAAAGAATAGTATTCTTGTCCTTAGCTCTCCAATTTCACTCATTGCTCATGGTTTTCCCTCTATCAACACGTTCATTGGATTTAAAGAATGACATACAAGCCTCCCTTGTTCAAGATATAAGAGGGTTGATTGACTTGTGTAAGTTTTTGAAATTCCCATATTGCCATGCACAAGCTAAAACCTTGCCTAAGGTAATACAATTTTTTTTTTGGCTAACCAAAAAGTAGTGGGCCTTCCGCCCTTTTACAATTTTTTATGTCCACAAACCACCATTTAACTATTCCATTTGTTCCTCCACATCACAAATTTTCATTGCTTATTTCGAAGGATTTATGCCTTGTTGTGTTATTTACCAAAAAGAGAATGGGCAACTCTTGATTTCATGCTATGTCATGTTACCAGAAACAAATAACACTTATCATGCTCGACTTTATAAAGACAACCACACCTCAAGCCCTCATAGGAGCCCAACCCAATGCCTTGCATGTCATCGATGAATCATGTGGAGAAAAATACTTATGAATAAACTTTGACCTAATCACTAATTAATATTAGACTTGCAACTAGCTATTTACACATGTCCACCAAATGTCTTATGATATTAGTCACAACAACAACTCACTGAAATTGCCTCCCTTGCTTCATACTAGGAAGAGATTTCGGAGGTCACATGATAGCCCATGCCCCCGCCTCCATCATTGCAGACATAGTGATTGAAAGAAAATTTCAGAAGAGCAAGAGGCCTAGAGATCCAAGATACCTATTTATGCAATCGAACTTACTCCCCATGAACAATTTGGTTATGACAACTTGTAATGCTTGCAAGTGAAGCAAACATTGCTAAGAATCCACATATCCAATTAGGGGTTGAGGGGTTGTGGGCGAATGAGTGTGTGAAGTTGAAGAACGTACAGGGTCGGCATAGACCAAAACCTTCGACTCCTACATGTTGATGACTTGTCTAAGTTTGAAGAGGATCCTAGCATAGAAACATTGCTAAATTTGGAAGAGTTGTGAGGAGGGTTGTTTGAAGCTAAAAAATGTACTGGGAATTCGACTAGCCACAAAGCTTCGACTCCCACTTGTCGGAGGGTGCTATAAGTTAGAAGAGCTGCCAAGCAGGGAAACATTGGTATCTTTGGAGGAGTTGAGAGCAAGGATGTGTGAAGTTGAAAAGGTTACCGACGTCGATGCAAGCCACAAAGCTTTGACTCCTACGTGTTGGCCGTATGTGTTAGAAGTTAGAACAACTACCAAGAATGTAAACATTGTTATTGTCACAGGAGTTCTGGTTGGTTCAAATCCTAGAGAGGTTCAAATCCTTCGTGTTGGATGGTACTCTGCTTTAGAAGCTCTGCCACGGGCGGAGTTTTTGACCGACCTTTTAATAAGTATTTTAAAATTTTATTTACAGTTCTAAAGTGCTGCACATCAATTCTGGTTGAGGTCACGTCCCTGTAGAAAACTAAGATAGTGATTTTTTTAATGTTGATTCTGCGTTGAATTTCATTCAATTATATATTTTGGAAAGGTTTAGGGTTCTGTTTACACCAAATTGAATTGACTTCACATGGGACGACCTCAAGTCAAATTCCAAAATATTTCCTGAGATGATTCTGTTTCGGTGGATCGTCCCTTGAATCGAATATATTTTTCTCTGCTTCATAGTTTGCGTGATTCGAGGCCCATTTTCACCGGATATCTCCTACAACCCATGCATGCGCAATCTATGTGAACCCCACTCTGTGTAGTGCTTCATAGGCATTATGTCGCTGACGTACCGCTGGAACCAGCTTTACCCAATTTGGACTGTGGAAATAATATTATTTAAGAGCGTCCGAAGAGACTTAATAATAATTAATATATATGGTAGCCAGCTCTACGCAAGTGGGAAGTTGAATACAGGAAATATTAATCATTCAGGCGCGTTCCTGACAGACGAAACAATATTATATAAACTCCAATCAGATCGACATATTACCGTAGAGATGGCCTTCTCACTTACGATATGGAGATCATTAACGTAGAGATGGAGAATCCCTCATCAACTGTAACTGGTAAGACGAGTGCTCGCAATCCATATCTGTCGTGAAGGTTCAATGTCCCCCTATGCGATTCTCGTAGACCCGAGGTTATCCGACAAATTGGCCGGGCCTGTGCTGAACATGGCTTCTTCTAGGTATTTGCTTTCATACCTTACTTTCTTATTTCATCGTTATATTCTACTCTCGACTTCAATAATATTGATCTCAGATATTTTGATGAATATGGCAGAGAAGTGAGCAGTCTCTATTGCAGAGAGGTAAGGGTAATTGCTCCGAGGTTGCTGGAGGCGATATCTCAGACCCTGTGTCTGGAGACCGACTTCCTAGACAAAACACGTCGAAAGCACTTGGGATAGTAGTTTATAGCCATGTGTTGCTTCAGGCAAAATCTGAGAGCCTGGGACTGGAGGCCGACTTCCTAGAGAAAGCAATCGGAAGGCACGAGCAACACATGGCTATGAATTACTATCTCAAGTGCCCCCGTTCATGAGCAATACATTCAGTCTACCAGCCCATTCAGGCCCCACTGTCCTCACTCTCCTTCTTCAGGATGAGGTGCCCGTTTTACAGGTGCTCAATAATGGACATTGGATTGCTGCGAACCCCATTCCTAATTATTTTGTTATTAACATCGGTGATCAATTACAGGTTCCATCAATCTGCTTGCATTATAATTAATCTCTACTGCTGATTTAACTTTTCATTTGTAGAATCCATGTGCCCATGGTGTGTGACTTCAAAATAATTGATGCTGGAATGCAATTAAGAATGTGCAGGTTCTGAGCAACGGAAGATACAAGAGTGTGTTGCAGCGCGCTGTGGTCAGCTCTTCAAAAGCACGCATTTCAATTCCCACTTTTTTACTTCCCTTCTCCTGATGCGGTCTTCGCCCCTGCACCGGCATCGATCGATGACGAGCTCCACATAATACGAATGTGATCAAAATTTTTGGAACAGACAACTGCAAGGGAAAGCTGGCTTGCAGTCATCCTCGTATTTCCAAATATTGCAGCACTGTACTCAGGAAAAGGACGTGACCTCTGAAAGCCTGCAGACATCGAATTATGTTTGTCGGTGGTCAATTTCATATCCCCTGTCATGAGAAATTTACCCCATAAGTACTTGCTTGCTCTTTGATAGGAAAAGCCAAGGTCGAGGGGCCCGTGGTCTTCAATGGGGTGTTACTAGGATTTGTATTTGGGTAGGGTTTGTATTTTGGTCATGAACTTGGATTTATAAGTTTTTAATGAAATTTATCTTAAAGCAGTTGTACACTATATTTTGGTCAAGAAATGGATTTATATGATTTTATTGGAATTAAAAGTTAGAGATTTATCTTAAAAATATTTTTTATTTTTTATTTTTTAATTAAATTAATTAATTAACAAAATGTTATATAAAAAAGTTATGAGTTTTTGGTTATCTAGTATTAATAAATCATGAAATTGTAATATGATCGAAAAAACAAATCATAGTATTGTAACAAATTCTATTCATAAGTAAACAATCTCCGTTATAAAACAAGATAAATCTATCCGGTCAGGAATTTTGTTACATATTTTTTTTAATAAAAATATATTTAATTCATAAATTAATTATTTTTATATTTAATAATAAATAAACTTATAATTTTTATATCTTTTAATCTTAAATATATCATAAAATAAGTATTTTCATGCTTATCTTGTATTGATGTTTACCATTCATCTAATGTATATGAATCTTTTAATATATTTCTAAATAGTACATTGATAACTTGAATGTAAGCTATGAATGTAAGCTAGGGATAAACTATATTTTTTACATATATTTTTATAAAGTATTGAATTGAAGTCTTAGTTTCTTTCTCTTCTGGTTTTAAAAGCTATACACTTTAGTTTTTATTTTATTTTTTTCCAATTTTTATTTTATTTTGTTATTTAAAATTTTATAAAGATAAATTTGTTATGTAAAATGATACATTTTAACACTAAAGGAAGAAGGTTATTTAAAATTTTATAAAACTAAATTTGTTAGGTAAAATGATACATTTTAACACTAAAAAAAATATTAATGTAGTTAAGAATAATTAATCACTAAAGTATTTTATGAAATGTACATGATGGATTTAAATTTTTCTTTACAATTTTAATACATTTTGTTTTTGAATTTCATTGGAGAAAGTTCGATAAGTTTAGTTAGATTTTCATACATCAATGATGTACTATTAATATAGTTATTTATAATTCAATTACAATTAAGTTATCTAAATAGATTGTTGTGTAGTACTTATAAATACAAAAATAAGTATTTTGACAATTGTGTACTTTATGCATATTTTTAGTTTTATGAAATTTTCATTTTAATTAGTTTTTTTTTTAAGGAAATTGTTCTTTTTCACTATTAATGTCTTAATATTTAAATTTAAAATATAGAATTTAAAATAAGCAAATTCAAATTTTGTAAAATTAATATTAAAATTTTAATAATGTAGAGCAATTTTTTCACTACCACTTACTGATTATTTTTCTTACATTTTACTCTCCATTTTTTTTTAACATAAATATATTATTTTATTATTTTAATAGGACATTATTTAACTTTATGTGAAAAAATTTCTCAATACTTGTGACATGCCCCATAATAACATTAATGAATGTAAATTTTGTGATGAAAAGAAATATACATGATGAATATAATCAAATTAATTAATGATTTAATAACTGAAATGCACTAAGATGCTAATGGGGAGAGAAAATGTGTGTTTTAGTATAAGGGTGAAGGTGGGGTGAAAATGTGCATTTTAAATGCACATTCTCTCCCTAGCCCAACCAAAACATACACACTCTCCTCCCGCATACATTTGTAC
Organism: Pinus tabuliformis; assembly: GCA_031772625.1. Classification (NCBI taxonomy): domain Eukaryota; kingdom Viridiplantae; phylum Streptophyta; class Pinopsida; order Pinales; family Pinaceae; genus Pinus; species Pinus tabuliformis. Next base: position 134,282,723 of record CM062818.1, read on the forward strand.
TTTATAGTAAATATTAATTGACTTCAAAATTTACACATCAAGAAATTTATCCCTCTTCATATTTGATAGAAGTGTCTAAAACAAAATCTCTTTCCTTATTCAATTTACATATTAAAATCTCTTTCTTTCATATATATATAAATTTATATGTATAGTTCACTACCATATAATATCATTGTTATTTTCCATAAATATTATTTGTTTTTGAAGCTTATATTTAAACATTATCAATGTAATTTATAACTTCTCCATCATACTAAGGTGAGAAAGTCTATATTTGAGTGTAAGAGTGAGGATTTGGGTGGAATATGCACACTTCCTCCCTATAAAAATGCTTGAGTGTATATTAGGTGGGGGTTGGGATTAAAGCATGCATCTCGGAAATGTTACATTTTAAATGCACAATATCTCTTTTCCCACTCCACCAAAATGCATACTATCTTTTCCACTTTAACTTTACCTTTGTCTTTGTTTATATTCACTATTTAAATTTAACAAATTTTTATCTTTTTCACTTATTTAACTATAATATATTAACTTCTAATCTAATGTTCATTTATATTTTTAAACCGTCACTACACGCAATCATGACTATCTCATAAATTCATGACATACTCAAAGTGTGTCTTTGACATATGGAATAATTCTGAGTCAAAGTTAGAAATCAATCCAATCACATACTCCTCATCATGCTCAAGGCCCAACACCAATGTCTTAAAGTTTGGCAGTGATGGTAAACCTATGAACCTTTTTACTCATTTGTTAGACCTTGAAATATTACATTCGTTAACATTGGAATTCAAGTTCTACATGATATTAGGAACTCTTTTGAAGTGGTTATTAGCTTTCATTGATAATATTTCCAGCTTAGATACATCTAACACTGGATCTATCATGCGCCGAGAGGGATCAAATCCCTCGAGGTGCAAACCTTCTTTTTGGAGTGTAGATTTTGAGGAAATGTTTGCACCTCGAGGGATTTGATCCCTCTCGGCGCATGATAGATCCAGTGTTAGGAGAAAATGTGCATTTTAAATGCAGACACTCTCCCTAGCCCTCTCGGCGCATGATTGGTCTAGTTTTAGGAGAAAATGTGCATTTTAAATGCACACACTCTCCCTAGCCCTACAAAAACATACACACTCTCCTCCCACATACATCTGAATATTAATTGACTTAAAAGCTTGCACATCAAGAAATTTATCCCTCTTGATATTTCATAGAAGTGTCTAAAATAATATATCTTTCCTTATTCGATTTACATATTAAAATCTCTCTCTTTCATATATATATATATATATATATATATATATATATATATATATATATCTATATCTATATAGTTCATTACCATATAATATCATTGTTATTTTCTTTAAATAATATATGTTTTTGAAGCTTATATTTAAACATTATCAATGTAATTTATAACATCTCCATTATACTAAGGTGAGAAAGTGTGTATTTGAGCATAAAAGTGACGGTTTGGGTGGAAGATGCACACTTCCTCCCCATAAAAATGCTTTATTGTATATTAGGTGGGGCTTGGGATTAAAGCGTGCATCTGGGGAATGTTACATTTTAAATGCACAATATCTCTTTTCCCACTCCACCAAATTGCATACTCTCTTCTCCACTTTAACTTTACCTTTGTCTTTGTTTATATTCATTATTTAAATTTAACACATATTTATCTTTTTTACTTATTCAACTATAATATATTCACTTCTAATCTAATATTCATTTATATTTTTAAACCATCAGTACACACAATCATGACTATCTCATAAATCCATGACATACTCAACGTGTGTTTTTGACATATAGAATAATTTTGAGTCAAAATTAGAAATAAATCTAATCATGTACTCCTCATCATGGTAAAGGCCCGACATCAATATCTTAATGTTTAGCAGTGATGATAAACCTATGAACCTTTTTACTCCTTTTTTAGACCTTGAAATATTACATTCATTAACATTAAAATTCAACTTGTACATGATATTATGAACTCTTTTGAAATAGCTATTATATTTCATTAATAATATTATAATTATAAAATAACTTTTATTTTACAATATACATTTTTTACACATTTATTTAACTTATTATACAAACTACAAATTGAATGTTCAAAAGAGAAACAAAATCTTTTATTTTTGATACATGTTACATTCATTTTCAATTTGGGTGAAATAAATAATGTTCATGATCTATGAATAGTTAGTAAACATAAACTTTTAACATTGCAAATGGATATTTTTTATTTATCTATAATAAACTATATATTTCTATTTTCTATAATATATGTTTTTATTCTATAGGGGCAATTTCACTTACTAACATTCATTATAAGAATTTTATTCAAAAATAGATGTGTATATCAAATTTAAACCTTACGTTATGCTTTATTGAATATTAATTTAAAAATCTTCAAATATTAATTTATTTTTCTTTCATACAAAACCAATGATGTAAAAGAAATATTGATTATTGTAGGAAAAACGTTTTATATATCTTGTAATGAAAACATACAAACATACTTTATATCTTGTAATGAAAACATACAAACATACTTCAAAAAAAAATGTAAAATAATAGAAATGATCATAGTAAGTGGATTCATATAATCCATGCAGCCTTTGAAAAAGGAACATTCAGTCAAAATATTTTACGAAGAGTCGAAGAATATTGTTAAAAGGTGATATCCATGAGGCATCATAGAATATTATTATGCCATTTGATATATTTTATAAATATCTATATGCGGTAAATATATGCTTTTTACGTCAAGGTGAAAAGGAGAGTCAAATGACTTTTACTCATCAGATGTAATAATGAACACGCCAATTTTGTTCATTTTCCATTTAATTGTTGATCCCCACCACCACTTACAATATTAGTGTAAATATCTCCCGAGTCCTTTTACTAAACTGAATATAACATCAAAACCCTTAAAAAAAAAATATTCATCAAAGCAACCAAGAACAAGTGGCATTTATTATCCTATTGGGTAAGCTCAACCCCAATCACAAGATCATTCCAATTACTGAATATTACAACAAAATCCCCGCCTTTTTTTAATGCATGTCCTTTACTTAAATAAACATATATTAATAATAAATAATAAATTTAGTATGTTTGTGAGGTGTGAAATTAGTGTGTGGCTTTGAAAAGTTACAAAATTATTTACGGATTTGTTCACATCAATCTTTAACATAGTTGAATTTTATTGGTGTTTTTTTTTTTTTTTTTCAAGTTTTGTATTTTAGTTATTTGAAACTTTTGAAATGTAAATGCTAGTAATTTTAAACTTTAAAAGAATATGGCATTGCTTATTGATCCACTTATGTGTGCAAGAGACAAAATCATTAAGTATAATTTATTTAGTTGCAACCACACATTTGATCACTATAACAAGATTCTTCCATAGTATCAAGACAGTCCTCATGAGAATTGGACCTTTCTCAATAGTGGAAATCTCCCTGCTTTCCACCATTAGATGCAAGCCCTTTGAGATTCTTTTTTTGAAGGATGTAAGCATGGGTTTTCATCCATTTTTGTGTGTCGCCCATGAGACCATTAGATATAATCTCTTTGGTTGCAATCACACATCCAACCGCTACCTAAGGGTGCCCCTATGACTTCAAGTTTGACCTTGATGGGAACTGAACCTTACTCAATAGTGAAAAAGTTCTTTCTTTCCACCACTAGACCTAGCCTCTTTGAGCAACATTTTATTCTTATTATGTCGACATAGGATTTCTAACTTTTGTGATATTGTAAGTTTTTGGTTCATGTTTTTTTTAAAGGTTTATAGTTTAATTATATATATCTAATTGATGAATTAACTTGCTTTTTATTGGTTTTGGTAGTGTGGTGTCTTCCCCAAAGTTTGTTGTGTACAATGTCAGGGCAAGCATGTTATGGAAACCATTAAATTTCTGCAAGGATTAATTGTTGAACAAATTGTTCTCTCTCTCTCTCTCTCTCGCTATCTATATATATATATGTATGTATGTATGTATGTATGTATGTATGTATCTATATATATATATATATATATATATATATATATATATATATATATATATATATATATATATATATATATATATATATATATATATCAAAAGGGCGTGCTTGCCAGAAAATGTGAAGTCAAAATAAAAAGTGAAATGGTGGTTTCAAAGACATGGTTTAGGAAGCCCATGATATTTTCTTATGATGTTTGCCCATAGTATTTGGAAAAATCAAATAAAAAGGGAATTAATTATTTATTTAATGAATTGACATACCTTTTTGAATTAACATGTTTTTTCATGAAGGGTTATGATAATATATAAAATGATAAAATATTAAAAGTTAAGTGTGTGTGTGTGTGTGAAATTTTAATTTGTGGAGTGAACAAATCATCTTGGAATTTTCTTCATAACCTCTTATTTGAGATGTTTTAAATAGTGTAATTTTGATCATATTGTGGAGAGATCGAAGGGAACATCTAACAAAAAATTCATATTTTGGTTTTCTATATTTTGATGATATATTCTACGGAAGTTAGGGTTTATGATCATTCTTGAAATTAGTTTCAAACAGGTCATCTAAGGATTTTCTATAGAAAAGAAATTGGGACATTTTAGATCATGAAATGTGGGGAAGGTAAAAAAGACATCACAATAACATATGATTAAAATTTTATATTTTAGTTCACTATAATTTTAGATATATACCTTGTGCAAGTTAAAGTTTATGAATGATCCTAAAATTAGTTTTAAACTAATGATCATGGAATGCTTTCTATAATTCAATTGCTATGAGGCAATAAAGTGAGAAATTTTGAGCATATTGAGGAAATAGCTCAGAGTACATATAATAAAAATTTTATACTTTGTTTCACTATAAATTTGAAGATATACCCTATGAAATGTGAGGTTTCGGAATTGTTTGGAAACTAATTTGAATAGAGTGATTGTTGGGAATGGGTTCCCCCAAGTACAATTTTGGGGTTAAAAGCCCATGTTTTGGGACAATTTTGTAATAAAGTTGAAAAGTCTCTGCATTTTGTTGTCGCGGAACGTGAAGGTGTCAAGAGTCATAAAGGGTTGTCTGCCCTTATTTTGTAAAGTTTAAAGTCAGCTGTAAAGATCCACCCATGGTCCACAGACCATTGGATTGTATAAAAAGGAGCTAAGCAAGTAAACTCTAAGTAGTCTTTAGTAGATAGTGAAGAATGAAGTAAGGAGTTAAGCATTGGAGTCTAAGTGTTCTCGGTCTTAGCGTAGGTAGAGGCTCTACAGCTAAGTGTGCAGAGGCCTAGGGTGGAAGTCCGCAACTAAATGTGCGGACCCCTACAGCTGTGTGCGTAGGGCAGATAGAGTCTGTATTAATTTGAAGATATCAATAAAGAGAAGTACCTTTGTTATAGACATTTTTGGGCATTGCAAACCCAAGCATAAATGTCCATAAAACAAGGGCTCCTAAGTCCCTAAAGGTGTTGTTCCAACCCCTAAAAGAACAAGGTCAACTGATTACAGCATCTCCCAGAAGTTCTCCATGAAAAGCTACTCAGAACTGGTCAAAACTGGACCATTTCACCTACTCCATAGGTAAAGTACATTGCATCCCACCTGAATACACACAGTAGGTGCGATGCATGTCAAAAAACCCTTCTATGGGGTGCGATGGGTGAGAAGGGACAAATGGCAGGGTCAATCCGCAAGGTGGAGGAGCATGGAATCTTCCAGAAACCTCTCTTGTGACACTTGCCTCTCTGAATTTGACCAGGGATGAGTAAGAGATCAGCAATCTCCAAGTGGAATCAAGAACTATCAAAGAGAAGACACTAATCAAATCTCAAAAGCTGACTCACCTCCCTCGCAGACATTTATATATGGATCCCTCATCCCAGAGATCCAGAGGCTGGAATTTTGTATCTTGTAAGGAAGTGCTGTTGGTTTCTTGGTGCAATATCATAGTGTTGGGTGATCTAAGATTTTCATGAGGTGAAGAAGGGCTTTCTTGTTGAGAGGATGATGCTAGGTCAGAACAATTGGTTGTAATCCTCTTTGACCTTTCTTGATTATCAATAAAGCTATTCAAGTTTTCCTCCACATTCTTGTATGATTGATGATTTATGCATTTGTGTGGTCAATGTACATCTAATCCTATATTGTTTATGATAATAGATCTATGTTCTTGGATAGTGTTATGCTGCTTTGATTCTACAGGTACTCCTTGAAGCTGGGTAGACAAGGAAGCGAGTGGCAAAGACCTACTAGAAGAGAGAGGAATCGAGCAAGGAACCAAGCGCAAGACAGAGGTTGGTCTCCTAATTCTTCTCTTATCTTTTTCTCATAAAGGAAAATGAAAGTAGTTTTTAGTGTGTTTGTTTCTAAGGTAGCTACCAGCCTTAGTGGGACTAGCAGCTCTGTATAGACACTATTTTTCCCGATAACAAAATGGCGACTCCACTGGGGAGTGAATAGATTGTTTGTTCATCTACATTGTTTACTTTATAAACTTACAGACGGAGCCTGAAGTCAAGCCAGCTATCCTTCGAACTGCATTTGCTATGCAAGTGCAAAGTAGATCAACGTTGCTTCAGTCTATCTCCAGGTTTTGTTTATGAATTAAACGATTGATTTACAAGCTCTCTAATTGCCCTCGTGGTGGCTCCAGTAACCTCCTTAGATCTACCCCTGTGATTGATTTACTGATTACCACTTGCTCGGCCTAAATCCCTGAACTGAACTGAAAAATGTGACCCGGAACCCAATCAAAGTCTTGTCCCTGGTCCAGCGCACTATCTGTTCTGTGAACTTCAAATGCATTGCACTTCCCGAGTGTAGTAGGTGCGTTGCATTTTAGTTTCACTGTGTTATAGGTGCACTGATCAGACAAGGCCTTGTTCCTAAATTTTGGTTTCTGTGTTCACTCTTTTCAGCTCTATTCAGGAGTTTTGCTGCCTGTAGTCAGCACACCTGTATTTGAAACCCCTTTCCTTGCTGTTATTCTGCCTCCATTGTGTAAAGAACTGTAAATGTTTTTATGTATTTTTGAGTCATTTTCAGTTCTCCTTTACAAAGAAGTAGCGTAATTGTACTATCATTTCTTGATTTGAAAGTGTCAAAAGTGTTGTTTTCAGTCATAGAAGAGAATCTTATTGTTCTTGATAGTCGATTACACTGTTACTCTCGTATTTGATTTGAGTTAGTAGTTTTTCAAGTGTTGAAAGCAAGTTTCCAATTCCAAATAACAAAGTGTCGTCATTGTCCTCATTTTGTTTTGAAAAGAAAGTTGTTAGTAATTGTCGCTTTGGAAAATAATTCAGATTTGTGCTTAGCTTTCTTTTTATCATTCACACATTAAGAAGGCTGAAAACAAATACATGCATGTGCATTTGCATTTAGACTGTTTGTTTGTTTGATTTAGGACAGTACATATAGTGTGTGCTCTCTGCTCTTTGTTGAAAGAATGCCATCTCTCTTTCCTTAGTAGCTAGGATTTTCATTGCAAAAAGAAGATTAAACGACTGTTTATCATGTTAGATTGCATTTTAGGAATTGTACATCTACATCACGCGGTGAACCTGAGAGGAAAATTTGTTAAGCAAGATCAACCATAAAATAAATTTAATGAATCTAAAAATGCTTTGGAACCTAACGCACAACATCTAGAAGTCTAGGCTAGAGATGTATTCTCGCATCGTAAAGCCTGGTAACTGTTGTTTTCACTGTTGGTTGGGTGATTCCTCCACTTTGAGACGATAAGTGCCAGTACGGACTTGTGCTCCCACGTACCGTCGAGTATATTTTGGGAGACCACAATAGGCTTTATCCTTTATCCATAGGAAGCCGTGTCTGTCGCCCTATCAATCGCAATGCACTGAACACAGCATTCGGGAAGATTGACTGCCGTACCGTAAAAAGTATTCTGCAGTTTTGCGATTGGTTTGGTAATACCTCTGTCTAGATTTCCAGAGCAGTCCCTTTCGTTCCTTTTCAGACTCCTTAATGGAAAAGGTCCATCTGTGCACTTGTCACTTCAAGCTCATTAAAAATCGAAGGCGACTAGAGTCATCTTTTGTTTTTTCTCGACTCTTAAAAATTGAAAAAACAAGTTGTGTCAAAGCGTCTAAAATTCATCTAATTCAGAAACATACTTCCCCTTGATTTTTAGTTGATCGAGTAATCTACAATCGTGGAAGAAAGTCAATTGAAACCTCATTGTTCGCGGAGGCTTACGAGTCAACCGTCTTTGTCTCCACAGTCGAAACTGTTACGGACAAAGCGAACTCGTTTAACTGGTTCCAAATCCCCTGGTAAAGTTAGAACAAGTGTTCCGACACCATCGGAGACTACGGTTACTCCAAACATTTCTGGTATCCTTGCCTTTACAGAAGAAGTTCAGCAGCCACCAAAGGACAGTAGAACTGACACTAGTGTGAAGGTAAATACTTGTGTTATTGAGCCAGCTCCATCTACAGCTGGTTTGGAGGGTGTTATTCCCCAAACATTTGTCGCTGCATATTCTATACCTTCTTTGGCACCAGAAATATTTTACGAACCTGACGGTCTACCTCTTCCACCCGGTCTGATTGCTATAGAAGAGATTGTGGAGGATCCTCCATCTAGTACTCCATCGCAATTTGGAGTCGGGATCACTTTATACCCTTCTTCGTCAGAAATTAGTCTACCGCCATCGGAAGCTCCTATAGAATCGCTAGGCAATATTTTGGATAGACTAGAAATGTCTGAACAACTTTCGACATCTAGGACTGTGTCATCTGACACAGCAACGGCAGAACTCCCTGTTGTCACTCCAACAATGTTCACCGGCATACCATCTGTCCCAACTAGCTCTCAATCGGTAGACGGGGCCCACTCAGGGGCTATTTCGACAGTATGGTCTGTTCCTGTTTGTTCATCCGGAATAGTATCCGGGAACTCTTATGTTGAGTCTCAGCCAATTGATCCTTTAGGGTGTCAATTTGGGCAGTCTGGTCCTCAAGGGCAAACAATTCCTTTAAGTACCGGATTACCGCCGTATGGGGGGCAGTATACCCTTTCATTGTATCTTCTGGGAGGACAACCATACGGGAGTTCACAACAAAATTCAAGTTATGTTGGAATTACATCTAGTGGCTGGGTGCCGATACTACCTCAACAACCAAGAGTTGTATATTCGATGCAACAATGCTTACCTATGTCAAATATACCGACTACGCCAGCTATTGTGATGGTGTCGCAAGTACAAGCATTTCCTGTTGTATGCCAACCTCAGGTTTCTCAGGTGGTAATGCAACAGCCTCTTGTCCCTATGACTCAACCACAATCGCCAACTAGTGGACTGACACAGGCCCTAACGGGTACAATTACCCCTGATCTTGGTCAAACAGTCAGTATTGGACAACAGCACATGGCTTCACAACCATGGCTGGTGCAATACCAACAACCGCAATTCCAACAAGTATACCAAGGATCTGAGCAACAAATCTTTGCAAATAGTGGGCAGCCGTATATTCAAAACGGTCAAAATCAACCATTCTACAATGGTTATGCCCATCAACCTTACCAAAGTTACCAGCATCAAATGCATTATGCTGGTATGCAAAGACCAACTGCTCAGCCAATTCCGTCATTTCCTGGGTATGCTTTGCCAAACCTGAATCAACAGTTACCCTTCGTGGCAACTTTGGAGTTACCAGATCTAAATAGGTTAACAAACGATCCAATTGCTTATGCCCCTTGGTGGCCAGCGATTCCGCATAAACTTCCGTCAAATATTCATAAACTTCCGCATAATCAATTTCCTTCCTTGAAATTTTCTTGTTTTTTTTTTTTTTTTTAAGAATTTGGTTACCTAATTTCACTTCCCCGGCAACGGCGCCAAAATGTTTGGTCAATTTAGTGTGATCTAAATTGCTATTTATAATGTCAACCCGGGTTTCGTAAACTGACGAAGCGAAGTGTACTATATGTACTAGATAACCATTTCCTTAGTCTTTTGTCGTTTTTAGTTCTTTTTAAGTTTATTTTTGAATTTATCTTTCCCTACTGTGAGATGATGAAAAGGTGATAAAGCAAGTTAAATGTGGATGATTATGGTGACCTCTAAGTGGTTTTCAAAACTTAAAAGAAAGAAATCTTTAAAATAACTGAAATGAAATCAATTCTTCAAAAGAAATAAAGATATCAAACAATGAACTATGACATCGACCCAGTATCTTTGTTGCTGATTGAAAATGAAAGTGAAATCTACTCTAAACTCAATTAAAAGTAAGAACAACTAATCCACACTAGTTCAACTCTTCAACTCAATCTTCCTTGTGGAAAGTTATCATGAAATGTTAAGCAATGTGAAATCTAAAAGAAGTTAAACTAAACTAATCACACTACTTTAACTTTCTTGACCTTTTGCCTTTCAGCTTAATTTACCCTGTGAGAAACAGTCATGAACAAGTCAAGCAATGTGAGATCTAAAGCAAACTAAATCAAGCTATAATGAGTGATATTCTGGTTCCTAATAAAGTTATTTGATTATAGAAAGGAACCGTTAACAGATGAATAGCATGATATCTAAGAGCAGAAAATAAATGTACAACTTAAGGAAATGACAGTACTGAAAATCAAACTTCAGAAAACAAGAGTCAGCGACAAAGACAAGATGATCTCGTATGCCAATAGTGATAAAAAGAAAAGGTGAAAAATTGCCCCGGGCTGCCTAAGAACACCTGCAAAAACACTGATCAGTTGTAACCATAAAAGAGCAGCAACGAAAATGTAAATCAACAGAAATCAAAAAGCTTTGTTATGTACAGCTAATATACATGTTGAAATAAAACGCAGAATTTAAATGACAACTGTACAGCTAATATACATGAACAGAAATAAAGCAATGCAAAAGTTAAAAGACAACTGTACAAGGTTTCAGTAAGCAGGGGCCCTCTGCCACTTCAACCAATTCAACGAACAGCTACACGCGGAAGTTTAAACCAGTCTTCTCATATATTAAACAACAACGTAAAAGTGCAGTGGGGAAATACAACAGTCTTCAAATTACATTAACAACGATTAACTTCTACAGCGTTCATGGACGCATTATTTATAAGGAAAGAAAGCTAAAACAGATTAACTAAATCTACGCTATTAACCATGCTGCCAGAGACACGTGAATCCTCCTCAGCCCGGATCTAGGTAACTGTCATCATGTTTATTAAATCCGAGAGGTATGGCTGTTGGATTTGCGCTGCCAGGATGTCTTCGTGGCTAAGGATTGTGCCACGTAGCTTCACGTGCTCAAAAACAGAGCTACGCAGAGCCGTGCCACCGCTGAACACTTCCGTTGACTATCCTTTGCCCCTTGTTTGACCGCGGGCTTTTATGGCCGTGCTGGATGATCTGGAGGGACACGATCCATGTCCTTAACTCCTGTAACTTGCCCATGTGGCTCATTTCCTGAGAGGACACTGTAGCATGGTGTTTGACAAAACAACTGCGGAATCCTGTGCTGGCTGCAGAAACCTGGGTCAGCTGCGGAAACCTGTGTCGGCTGCGGAAACTAAGAAGCTTCCGCAGCTGTCTGAGCAAAATTCTAAACCAAACAACAGTCATCAGCGTAGTTAGAAAACCATGTCAAAAGCTCGTTTTTAAACTAAAATACAATGATTTAATCAACTTGGTGGATAAAATGAGTGGAAAAGAAGGCTGAGAGGGTGTATGGGAAGGTGCAAGTTCGAGGCTCAACATACCCCCACTGTGAAGGTGTTGCATGTCCTCATGCAACCAAAACTTAGTTATTTTCCCTCAATCCATATGCTCTGAGGCTTCTGCAAGAACATCTAGCCCTCTTCTCTTTCTCTTTGATGCTAAAATGGTCCTTGGTTTCCTGACTAGACATTTGAACTTAAGATTAATCAATGCCCTGCTCAACTTTTTACACTTCTTCTTCAGCTTCCTGTTCTTCTTCTGCCACAGTCCTAAATGGAGCATAGTGTTGTCATGGACAATCTTGTCTACCTTACTCTGCTCTTTGAGTGCTTCGTTTTCCTGTTTGATGTGCCTATTTAAGACTTCCAATTCAAACACTTCCTGTTTTAAAGACTGTACTTGTGCATCAAGTGGCAAGGAGGTGCTTGGTCCTGCAGCTGATTGTTCCAAGGACTCTAGGTAGTTATATGCTTCTTGCTGGGTGGAATCTACCTCAGGTGTTTTTCTCGGCCTGAACTCAAATTCTAGTGAAGGAGGACTGCTTTCTCTTTCCGGCTGAAAAGGGCTTTCCTCACGTGGAGGACTTGGCTCAATGCTTGGCTGAGTTGGAGATTTCTCAAGTGTCTCTTTATTTAAATCAATAAAATGAGACTGTTTTTCTTTGGTTTTATTCCCCTTCCCTTTTAGCCTAGTGCTCCTTCTTAGGTAGGAACTAGTACTTTTCTCTTGTGCGGCCTGTTTTCCTCTTTGCTTTTTCTTGGTTATGGCAGCAGCTTGAAGATCTATTAACCTCTCTGACAGAGATTGATAATCTTCTTCTACGGATTGTTCGGGTGATGGATAGGTTTCTTGAATGGTTATCTTGCCTTTGTCCTTCTTCTGTTTCTTGTTTTTAGTTCCCTCCTCTTCTTCTTTCTGAACAGTTTCTTGAATGTCTACTGTAGGAGAGTCTTGGGCTGTAATATTCTTTTCTTTTCTCCTACTTCTCTTTGGAATTTTTGGAGAACTGCTTGCAGAGGCTTCAGTCAGTTCTTGGAAGTGATTTCTTGTTAAAAACTTTTCCCAAGTATCCTTAGTGTTTTTCAACTGATCTTCAATAAGGATTTTTATGAACCCGTGATGGTAAAGATGGGATTCAATACTAACTACGTGTTTTTGAACAGTAGAGCTCATTTTCTTCAAGCTTGATAACAGAAAATAAGGCAAGTTAAGGGTACAACCCTCCATGAAATTCATCATTATTCTGGCATGATACATATACATGGTACCAAAACGACCCTCGCATGTGATAAATTTCTGGACAAGTAATAACAACGTGGACCATTCTTCTTTTATTGCATGCACAGGGATTCCTTTGGTAAATATAGAGGTATCCATACCTGGGTTTTTGAGCATGATTTTCCATATTTGATCTTCTACACCTCTGTTCTTGAACCACCTTTCGCCTTCTTGTGGGAGACTTTTTGCAGCTGCTATTGTGGCCTCGGTCACTGTAAATTTCAAGTCTCCAACCTCCGCTGTTTGTCCATTGAAGGACCTGGCAAAAGCTTTAGTCACTTCTTTATTATAGCCCGTGAACTTTTGAATGAATCTCAGCCACCTTGCTTTCTTCAAGGACTCCTTCGTTTGAGGATAACCCTCCAGATACTTTGGTCCCTCCGGTTCAGCTCTTAGTAGCTTTCCCATTCTCGGCTTTAAATTCCAACTGAGAATTCTACTGCGTATGAAGGTTCAGGAAAAAAAAATGGGCTGATTATGGGATTCTTAAGGTAACTGGAGTAGCCGTAATCGGAGTTCAGGATGTATGTGGTGACTGGGGCCAGGGTTTGGAGCAAACTGTAGTGGATGCAGCGGAAATGGAGAGCAGAGAATGGTATGCGTACCGAGGGTAGTGAAGGGCAACAGTAACATGTTTAACATCGAATGCATGCGGGAGTGAAGTGATAAATGGGCAGAATAACGGCTGAGTCCTTTTGAATCGGATGATTTGCGCACACGTCTCAGCAGACGGCTGCGGGAATTATGGTGAAGGAGAGCCGTAGTTCAGTAGGTCACGTCTCAAAGTACGGCCAATAAATGGAAGAGCAGTCCATAAATTTAGAATGATCATGGAACCGTTAGAAATGAATAGGGTGTGTGGAATGACGTCGGTAGAGGCGGAGTGGTATGGGGCTTGTCGAATCAAATCATTGCATTTAGTGGAACTTGCCATGGTTTAAATAACTATGCATAATAATGACATTGAATTGTTATTTGGTAGAGATTTTTGATCATACCTTTGGAAGTTTATCATTTCTTTGATTAAAGCTTCTGACCCATGGTTGTTCTTTGATCTTGAAGATGCCCCATGTCTTTGCTGCACTTGGTGATGATGACACTAACCTTTGACTGTGATTTTTTTCTTTTTAAACAGAGTGATGCTGGCTGTAAAGACAGAGTGATGATGGCTGCGGAAATCGTTTCTGGCTGCGGAAACTGGTTCTAGCTGCGGAAACGGTTTCCAGCTGCGGAAACTAAGACAACACCCCTTTAACTGCACACAGATAGTTAGAGAAGAACCAACTGAATAAAATAGTCCTGAGAGGGACTTTTATTGATGGAATGAAATGAAATGAGTGGAATGAGATGGAAATGAAGTGGAGTGAAGTGGAATGGAGATGAAAATGAGATGGAGGTGGAAAGAAAGAGAGATTTTTTTTTTGGAAAATATAGAGTGTCAGGTGCCCCTGATTTTCACTCTACATTTTCTGTATAATGCCGCCAATCCATTATTGGTTTTCAGGCTTATACAAAAGATTTTTTTTTTTTATTTATTTATTTTTTTTAACTGAAAGAAACAAAGACTAGGCTGATGGAGGAGAAGGATTCCTCTCCACCAGCCTCATTGCAGAATTTTCTTGAAACATTTTGAAAAAGTCCTCTTTTGAGAGTGGCTTATGATAAATTTTCGCTCTGTGGCCATTCACAATGAGAGGAGTTTGAAACTCATCAATAGTCTTGACTCGAACTGCTCCATTGCTAAAGACTTCATCAATCTCATATGGTCCAAGCCAATGAGTCTGAAATTTTCCTTTGAAGTCTATAAACTTGGAATCAAATAGTAACGCCCAATCTCCCTTTTGAAACTTTCTCTCTTTGATATATCTGTCATGCCACTTAGTTCTTTGGTGCTAAACTAGATCAGTCCTTAAAATTGCATCTTGTCTTATTTCATCTAGCTCATTCAGCTGCTCCATTCTGTGCTTTTGGGCTTCTGATAGATTCATCCCCAACTGAACTGCCATCTTGAAGGTCTTGACTTGAAACTCAATGGGGAGCAGGACTTCTTTCCCATAAACAAGTTCATAGGGAGAATGTCCTGTTGTGTTCCTCCATGTAGTTCTGTAGGCCCATAAGGCTTCAGGAAGCCT
Source organism: Pinus tabuliformis (assembly GCA_031772625.1). Taxonomy (NCBI): domain Eukaryota; kingdom Viridiplantae; phylum Streptophyta; class Pinopsida; order Pinales; family Pinaceae; genus Pinus; species Pinus tabuliformis. The sequence continues at coordinate 134,297,841 of CM062818.1, forward strand.
TTCTGCCCAATCTCTTCTGTGGAGATGAACAGTTTTGGTGATGATGCTCTCAAGAACTTTGTTTGTAGATTCCACTTGACCATTTGCTTGCGGATGGTAAGGAGTAGATTTTCTATGCTCGATTTTGTATTCTTCCATCAGCTTCTCCATCAAGTTAGATGTAAATTGACTTCCCTGATCTGTCACAATTTCTCTTGGGACACCAAAACGAGTAAAAATATCCTCAAAAAGAAATTGAACAACTGAATTTTCAGTGGCAGAAGGCAATGCCTTGGCTTCTACCCATTTAGTAACATAATCAGTGCAAACCAATATATACTTCTTTTGTTTAGATGGTGGATTAATAGGTCCAATGAAATCTAAAGCCCATTTTTCAAAGGGTTCGATGAGTACCTGTGGATGTAATGGCATTTCATTTGAAAGAGTTGGTCTCCCAACTCTTTGGCAGCTGTCACACCTTCTAACATATTGTTTTGCATCTTTGAAGAGAGAAGGCCAATAATATCCTAAAGAAAGGATTTTATAGGCCGTCCTCTTGTCAACAAAGTGTCCACCGCACGGTTCATCATGACATGCCTTAAGGATGTCAGGCATTTCATCTTCCCGAACACATCTTCTGATCACACAATCTAGCCCTGTTTTAAACAATTCATTAGAAATCCATGAATAATTTGAACTCTCCTGAATGATTTTCCTTTTCTCATTAGGAAATAAGTGTGGAGGTAGCTTCCCTGTAACCAAATAGTTAGCAATATCTGCATACCATGGAGTTTTAGTAGTTACTGCAAACAAATATTCATCTGGAAACTTATCCTCTACAGGAGAATCTTCATTAGTATTTTGGATTCTAGACAAGAAATCAGCTACTGTATTCTGTTTCCCTGGTCTATCTAACACAGTAATATTGAATTCTTGTAAAAGTAAAAGCCATCTTGTAACTCTGCCATTAGTAACAGGTTTGTTCATGAGATATCTAATTGCAGAATGATCAGTATGGACAAAAGTTTCATAACCTGTTATATAATGTCTAAACTTGTTGATTGCATGAACAACAGCTAAGAACTCTTTTTCAGTCACAGTATAATTTAACTCAGTAGGAGTCAAATTTTTACTGGTGTAGTAAATGGCATAAGGAACTAAATCCTTTTGACCCAACAAAGCTCCTAGAGCTGTATCTGAAGCATCTGTAGAAATATGGAAAGGAAGTTTCCAATTTGGCCCTCTCAAAATGGGTGCTTCAGATATTCTGGTTTTCAAAGTTTCAAATGCAGATTGACAATCAGGATCCCACTTGAATTCACAGTCTTTTGTAAGTAATTTGAAGAGTGGAGATGCTATTATGGTGAAGTTTTCAATAAACCTTCTATAATATCCAGTAAATCCAAGAAAACTTCTAACATCTTTTTGACAATTTGGAATAGGTAACTTGGAGATGACTTCAACTTTTGATCTATCAACCTTAATCCCATCTCCCGAAATATGATGTCCTAAAACAATCCCTTTAGTAAACATCATAAAACATCTTTCATGACTTAATGAAAGATTTGTTTCTTTACATCTTATAAGGACCTTTTCCAAATTTTCTAATGCCTCTTCAAATGAATTACCATAAACTGTAAAATCATCCATATAGACCTCTACACAATCATGAATTAGATCAGAAAAGATTCCTAGTACTGCCCTTTGAAATGTTGCGGGTGCATTACATAATCCAAAAGTAAGTACTCGGTAAGCAAAATTTCCCCATGGACAGGTAAATGTGGTCTTGTCCTGATCTTCAGGTGCTACCTGAATCTGATTGTAACCACTAAAACCATCCAAGAATGAGAAATACTTTTTGCCTGCTAAAGTATCTAATACTTGATCAATAAAGGGTAAAGGAAAGTGATCCTTCAAGGTTGCTTTGTTCAATTCCCTGTAATCAATGCAAACCCTCCATTTACCATTCTTTTTAGGTACTATAACCAAAGGAGAAACCCACCGGCTATCTGAAATGGGGTAAATGAAGTTTACATTAAGTAACTTTTGGAGCTCTTCTTTCACTATCTCCCTAAGGTTTGGATTCATCCTTCTTTGAGGTTGTCTGATTGGTCTATTGTTTTCCTCAATGTAGATGTGATGAATGCAAGTCTTAGGATCAATACCTTTCATATCAGTATACTCCCATGCAAATGCAGTAGAATGTTTTTGCAAGATTTTGGTTAGCTCCTCCTGTTGTGATTTTTCCAAGTTTCTGTTGATATTCAATGTTTTTCCTGGAAAAATCTCAATGGCAGAACTACCAAACTCTTCCATAGAGAAAAGAGACATTTGTCTAGATGATAGACACTCAATGTCAGAATCCAACTGAAATTGTGTGTGGTCATATTCTGAAGATGGTTCAAAGTTTTCTAATGTGTTCAGAATTTGACTATCTTCACTGATCTCAGAAATGGTAAAGACAGGTTGTATAGTATCTTCATCATCAACCCACTCATTATCTCCTATTTCTGTAATTGCTTTTGCTGGAGGATACAGATTGAACTTCTTTGTCGAATTACCATCAGAAATATACATGTCCCCAGACCTACAACTTATGAAAGCATCAGCTGTGGCTAGCCAAGGTCTTCCTAAAATAAGAGGATTTCCTCCTAGATTACTCTTGGGAGTTAAAATCATGAAATCTACTGGATATTCCCAAGAGTCTAAGGAGACTGGAATGTCTTCTAATATACCATCTGGTTTAATAATTGACCGATCTGCAAGTTTCAATAAAGTAGGTGTAAAAAGAAGATTAGGAAGTTTTAGCTGTTCCATAGTCTGTCTACTCATGATGTTGATAGCAGCCCCTAAATCAATCAAAGTATTTGGTATTTCTACCCCATTGATATGTGTTTTGACAATTGGACTACCGGGATCTACATATTTCTGCATAGTAATTTTTCCCATCATGATATCTGCAATTTTCCCTACCAGGTGGATTCTTCTGGTATCTCTTGGTTTCCTTCCTGGTCTTTTAAGACTCAACTCCTTTATTGTTTTTGCTAGAATAGGAATCTCTTTAATGGCTTGTAACAAGGGAATCTTGATACAGACATTCTTCAATTCATCTAGAAAATTATAGTCAGGCAACCAAATTTGTTTTTCCACCCCTTTATCAATTTGTAATCTTTTAGGAAAAGGAGGTGTGGATAATGATGCAGGTTTCTCAACTATGGGAGTTGTGGGGGTTAATTCTTTTTCTTTTTCTTTTTGAGTGTTTGGGTTTTGAAGAGATGCTTCAGAACCCTTATTGGCTTCAAGAGACTCTTCCTCAAAAATGCTTTGCTTTTGAGCATTTATAGAAGGCTTATCTAGGACTCTACCTGATCTGAGTTGTACTTCATTGAGAGGAACAATCATATAGGTAGGAAATTGTTAACCTTCCATCATGTAAGCATTTTGAGGGTTTTTATTATTGGGGTTTGGCAATGGCTGAGAAGGAAGTTGATTTGACTTCTGTTGGAATGGAAGCAAGAGTTGAGAATTTGGATTCTGTTGAGAAGGTTGTTGTTGTTGTGGAAATGGCAATGATAGTTGTGGATTTTGATTTGGAAGTTGTGGAGCTTGTTGGTTTTGAAAAGATGGGGGATATTGATAAAATTGAGCAAATCTCCCATAAGGATTTTGCATACCTTGTACCCATGATTGAAAAGGATTTTGAGGTTGGGACCAAGGTTGTTGCCAAGGATTCCAATTTGGTGAGGGTTGAAAATTCATAGAGTTGTTAAACCCTTGATTTTGTTGCCCCTGCCAAGGTCTCCTTGCAACAAAACAGAGAGATTCGATTGTATTTGGATCTTCTTGCAAGACAGCTTTGAGCCCAGGAATTGAAGGACAATCCTTGGTCTCATGATTCTCTGAACAAATTACACATGTTTCTACAACTTTTGCATCCAAGGGACATTCCCTTAGAGCATGTTTCTTCCTACACTTTGGGCAAAAGATGGCCAAAGCCTCAGCTTCTGCTTTCTGCTTATTGTGAATCTTAAGGGTGTCCAGTTGCTCACTAAGACTCCCTAAGATGTCAGTTTTGAATTCATCAAGCATGTTGCCAATCTCAGCCCTACTTACTAATCCAGTTGCAGATTTATTTGCTCTGATGAGAGAAGGATCTCTAGGCCCTTTTTGAGTTTTAGATTTCCCCCTTGAGAGATGGACACATAGCTCTGCTATATCATTGAGTGAAAGTTGAGATATATCTCCTTTCCCCATCATGTTCAAAATATCTATCCATTCATCTCTAATGGCTTTTAATAGAAGGGCTTTCAAGGTCTCCTCATCTAAGTTATTCATTTTTTCTCTTTTCAGGTTGTATTGAAATCTTTCAAGTAAATCCTCCAAGTTTTCATCTTCTCTTTGCATCATTTTGAATACCTCATCCTTGTGATTGGTGGGCATACAATAGTCCAGGTACCTATCCAAAAATGTTTGTTTCATATCATTCCAAGACCTAATGGATTGAGTGAGTAATCCCATGAACCATTTCAAGGCTGCTCCTTTCAATGTTGAAGGAAACAGTTTGAGTTTTTGAGAGTCTTCCAGATAATCATAAGTTCGACACACGACTTCAAACTCAAATAGAAATGTTTCAGGGTCCTCATTCCTTAACCCATGGAAGTTTGGGAGGACAGATGGTGAGATGTTTTTCATGGTGGCTCGGGAGTCCTCATCGACTATAGGAAATCCGAATGAGTTATCTCCATCCCTATTTCCCCCAATGTTACCTCTACCTCCTCCATTGTTTCCTACTCCTCCTCTACCTCTACCTCTACCAAATCCAGTTGCTCCTTCCTCTGTCATGGTAGTTTCCCTGGAGACTTCAGAGTCTTCTGGTTCTTCTACTAAGGGTGAACGAGAAGGAATTCCTCCTTCTTCTTCTTCAGATGATTCTACTTCTTCAATTACAATTTGTCTCTCTGGAGAAGGAAGGAAAGGATCTCTTTCTAATTCAGATTCGATGGAAGGTGTGGGAGAGTCGACTCCTGCCTCTTGAATTCCAGGAATCCTAGGGCTAGGAGTGTAAGTTGGAGATGATGGAGGTGTCTCTTGTCTATTCCTTGAAGTAGATGGACTTGTAAAAATCGAACTCTTGGCTCTAGCTAAAAACCTTCCCCTAGAATCTCTTGCTCTATGCATGTCATTTTTTTATTTTTCTTCAAGTCGGGGTAATAATTCTCTTTCTCATCTTCCAGGTCACTCTAGGTGCAAGAAGAGAGCATACTCAAGAAACTATTAAACCAATAACTTTCTCTTTTCTGATCCTCCAGATCACATTAAGTGCAAGAGGAGAGCATACTTTGAGAGGTTATCAATTTCCTTCCTTGAAATTTTCTTGTTTTTTTTTTTTTTTTAAGAATTTGGTTACCTAATTTCACTTCCCCGGCAACGGCGCCAAAATGTTTGGTAAATTTAGTGTGATCTAAATTGCTATTTATAATGTCAACCCGGGGTTCGTAAACTGACGAAGCGAAGTGTACTATATGTACTAGATAACCATTTCCTTAGTCTTTTGTCATTTTTAGTTTTTTTTTAAGTTTATTTTTGAATTTATCTTTCCCTACTGTGAGATGATGAAAAGGTGATAAAGCAAGTTAAATGTGGATGATTATGGTGATCTCTAAGTGGTTTTCAAAACTTAAAAGAAAGAAAGCTTTAAAATAACTGAAACGAAATCAATTCTTCAAAAGAAATAAAGACATCAAACAATGAACTATGACATCGGCCCAGTATCTTTGTTGCTGATTGAAAATGAAAGTGAAATCTACTCTAAACTCAATTAAAAGTAAGAACAACTAATCCACACTAGTTCAACTCTTCAACTCAATCTTCCTTGTGGAAAGATATCATGAAATGTTAAGCAATGTGAAATCTAAAAGAAGTTAAACTAAACTAATCACACTACTTTAACTTTCTTGACCTTTTGCCTTTCAGCTTAATTTACCCTGTGAGAAACAGTCATGAACAAGTCAAGCAATGTGAGATCTAAAGCAAACTAAATCAAGCTATAATGAGTGATATTCTGGTTCCTAATAAAGTTATTTGATTATAGAAAGGAACCGTTAACATATGAATAGCATGATATCTAAGAGCAGAAAATAAATGTACAACTTAAGGAAATGATAGTACTGAAAATCAAACTTCAGAAAACAAGAGTCAGCGACAAAGACAAGATGATCTCGTATGCCAATAGTGATAAAAAGAAAAGGTGAAAAATTTCCCCGAGCTGCCTAAGAACACCTGCAAAAACACTGATCAGTTGTAACCATAAAAGAGCAGCAACGAAAATGTAAATCAACAGAAATCAAAAAGCTTTGTTATGTACAGCTAATATACATGTTGAAATAAAACGCAGCATTTAAATGACAACTGTACAGCTAATATACATGAACAGAAATAAAGCAATGCAAAAGTTAAAAGACAACTGTACAAGGTTTCAATAAGCAGGGGCCCTCTGCCACTTCAACCAATTCAACGAACAGCTACACGCGGAAGTTTAAACCAGTCTTCTCATATATTAAACAGCAACGTAAAAGTGCAGTGGGGAAATACAACAGTCTTCAAATTACATTAACAACGATTAACTTGTACAGCGTTCATGGACGCATTATTTATAAGGAAAGAAAGCTAAAACAGATTAACTAAATCTACGCTATTAACCACGCTGCCAGAGACACGTGAATCCTCCTCAGCCCGGATCTAGGTAACTGTCATCATGTTTATTAAATCCGAGAGGTATGGCTGTTGGATTTGCGCTGCCAGGATGTCTTCGTGGCTAAGGATTGTGCCACGTAGCTTCACGTGCTAAAAAACAGAGCTACGCAGAGCCGTGCCACCGCTGAACACTTCCGTTGACTATCCTTTGCCCCTTGTTTGACCGCGGGCTTTTATGGCCGTGCTGGATGATCTGGAGGGACACGATCCATGTCCTTAACTCCTGTAACTTTCCCATGTGGCTCATTTCCTGAGAGGACACCTGTAGCATGGTGTTTGACAAAACATCTGCGGAATCCTGTGCTGGCTGCAGAAACCTGGGTCAGCTACGGAAACCTGTGTCGGCTGCGGAAACTGAGAAGCTTCCGCAGTTGTCTGAGCAAAATTCTAAACCAAACAACAGTCATCAGCGTAGCTAGAAAACCATGTCAAAAGTTCGTTTTTAAACTAAAATACAATGATTTAATCAACTTGGTGGATAAAATGAGTGGAAAAGAAGGCTGAGAGGGTGTATGGGAAGGTGCAAGTTCGAGGCTCAACAAAGACCATGGATATATGCTATGGCTGCAGTTGTGTCGACCTACTTTAGGAAGATTTCATTTCCTTTTCAAGGAGGAACTACGATCGTCGACCAACAAACATTTCTCCCGAATAGTTCCCAAGTTATGGGAAGCATTCTGATGATCCATGGAAGCCCCCATATGCTTCAAAATATCGGAGTAGGCCTACTAAAAGACCCTATATTAATGGGGACTTTTTCCCTTCCACCTCCAATCAATCTGGCAGAAGTGGCGACGGTAGGAACCTGCAATATGATATCTTCGATTCAAAAGATCGCAGAAAACGATATAAACATGGATCATCCACAGGTATTGCCTCCAAGCCCAATAGAAATATTGTAGCAATCAATGTTTTCGGCATGGGAGGCAGACCCGAATCAACACTTATCAAGTGTTTGGATAGATAGGTCTAAGGAATATGGCACCCCTTCATATCCCTGGTCGCAAGTGCATTACACCGACGAAGGAATTGTTCAATCAATGGTAATTGAAGGGGCGCCATGGGAAGATTACCACCATTGTTCCCATCTTCCGGATTGCCACGAAGATTATTCCAGAAACCTTAATCATCCTTCAGTTTTTTATTTTCCATCAAATACTGTAAATGTGGTGGATTCCGAGGACAATTCTTATCTCATGTCGACCTCGTTAAAAAATGAAACAACTCCCTTTCCAAATCGAGTCTTTGATTATGGTCTCGTAAAATCCAAGTCGAGACTTTCAAAGATCTCGGAGGTAAACCTTCATTCCAACCACAAGTTGAATGCAATGAAGCTTGGGGGGCATGCACCTCGATTTGTTTTATTATGCTGGGGGCATCCAAACTTATCACGAGTAGTGTTACCGCAGGGTTCAAGCTCGTTAAAAATAAACCCGCCACAAGCAGTGCTATCGCAGGGTTCAAGCTCGTTAAAAAATAAACCCACCTCGAGCAGTTTTTATGTGGAGTTCAAGCTCATTAAAAATTAAACATAAGCAATGAGCAAATGTTTCCCCCAGAGTTTAAGCTCATTCATTAAAAAATGAACCAATTTCCGGTAAATAACCATCGTGAATGCATTATCATCAAACTTTGAAGCCTTGGTCGTGTTCTCATCATCACCTCCACTCTATATTGGCTGATCATTCACCTCCATTTGATTGTTTACCCTTTTTCAGGAACAGCTGCAAAAAGTGATACAGTTAGCCATCCTTGTGACACTGTCGTGATTGGAAAATTCCAAACCTTACCTGGAATCAGTTGCTACCCGAAATTATCACTCGTTCCTCAAAAAACGAGTCTCCCTTAAGCTCTTTTCATCTGACTTGTAAAATATGAAAAGATTTCCGAGAAATTGGCCTCTCCAACTCGTTAAAGTTACCGGAAGTGCTATCCCTCCTTTATATTTTAATCTTTTTGGACCAGAGGGATTATTACACAAAAAGATCAAGTGCTTGTTTTTTTCGGCTCGTTAAAATTACCAAAAATTCATCCCTTTTGTATTATTTTATACTTTTTCATACTTAAGGGATTAGATGACGAAAAAGGATTTTTGGAGTTTCCTTTATGTCCCTTTTTAGACTCTCTAAAATTGAAAAGGACCAAGTTATCTTTTTCGTTAAACTTGTTAAAACCTAATAGCGACAAACTTGTCCATAACAGACAAGAACGAGTTTCACTATCGCTAGGCTCGTTAAAACATAGCGATGGGTTTGCCCGAAGGAACAAGCATATGTTATCATCCTCAAGCTTGACAAAAATAAAGAGGTACTGGTTAGCAATGACTGGGGAAAAATTGGGAAGAAAACTTGAAGAAACTTTGTTGGTAGCAAGTCGCTCTTGAACATGACACTTTCACTCCGCATCCGAGTCGGGTTGGGTTGTTCCATTCACTGGTCACATCACCATGGTTCCATCACACCATCCACATTTGGGGTTAATGCTACCAATCCATCATGTCAGTGTCGCCAATATGTTCAAGAGAAGTCGCTCAGAGAATTCACCTATGTCTCACCCACTATAATACATTTTCGCTCCATTCTTTCATGACCACCACCCTGAACCGTATATCACCAGATTGTTTTCACCTCCATTAAAATCATTCACTCCCTTCCATGTCATTGATGTGGGATTCACTAAGGCCCTCCTATGACAGATCGCTTCTTGTCGACATCAGCTCATTATCGAAGAAGTCGATCTAGGAACAACCCTTTCAGTACTTTGAAGCTTGCATGCTTCAATGGCAAGTTTCTCACTTCCGGCGATGGGCTTACATCAATGGCCTTCGACCGAAAGATTTTACGTGTTGTTCAACGCCAAGTCCCTTATTCACACCACGTGAATTGTACTGCAGTACCTTGAGGGCCATTATCATTATCGGTGATTCCTCTCGCACCTATTAATAGCTTACATCATTGGCTGGTAATAAGGCGATGTCTTTCCATGTTCGACTCCAGAACATCTCTCACATGGATCGACTTATACTTTGAATGAAGATCAAATGAGATTGAAGACCCCGGGTCTAGTTTCCTCCATCCGGGCTGCGATATATATTCAGGAAAATAAAGACATCAAATGTACATCATTGCTGCACAGATAATCATCCAATCTAAGGGATGATGGCTCTACCAGAATCATCAGTCTACCCTCAGACGATTGTCTGTCCTATGTACATGAAAATGAATTTATAAAGCTGAGCATGGGAATGCCCACCTCAGCTAGATCATGAAAATAATATGAAGATAATGTATTGTATTGTACCTTACTACAGGTCGCCTTCCAACTCGAAAAAACTTCAGACCCTCATGATAAAGCATTTCACCCGACATCAAAAGATTAACGACCTCATGCTTTAGGGGGCAACTGTTATAGACATTTTTGGGCACTGCAACCCCAAGCATAAATTTCCATAAAACAAGGGCTCCTAAGTCCCTAAAGGTGTTGTTCCAACCCCTAAAAGAACAAGGCCAACTGATTACAGCATCTCCCAGAAGTTCTCCATGAAAAAATACTCAGAACTAGTCAAAACTGGACCATTTCACCTACTCCATAGGCAAAGTGCGTTGCATCCCACCTGAATACACACAGTAGGTGCGATGCATGTCAAAAAACCCTTCTATGGGGTGCGATGGGCGAGAAGGGACAAATGGCAGGGTCAATCCACAAGGTGGAGGAGCGTGGAATCTTCCAGAAACCTCTCCTGTGACACTTGCCTCTCTGAATTCGACCAGGGATGAGTAAGAGATCATCAATCTCCAAGTGGAATCAAGAACTATCAAAGAGAAGACAATAATCAAATCTCAAAAGCTGACTCACATCCCTTGCAGACATCTATATATGGATCCCTCATCCCAGAGATCCAGAGGCTGGAATTTTGTATCTTGTAAGGAAGTGCTGTTGGTTTCTTGGTGCAATATCATAGTGTTGGGTGATCTAAGCTTTTCATGAGGTGAAGAAGGGCTTTCTTGCTGAGAGGATGATGCTAGGTCAGAACAATTGGTTGTAATCCTCTTTGCTCTTTCTTGATTATCAATAAAGCTATTCAAGTTTTCCTCCACATTCTTGTATGATTGATGATTTATGCATTTGTGTGGTCAATGTACATATGATCCTATATTGTTTATGATAATAGATCTATGTTCTTGGATAGTGTTATGCTGCTTTGATTCTACAGGTACTCCTTGAAGCTGGGTAGACAAGGAAGAGAGTGGCAAAGACCTACCAGAAGAGAGAGGAATCGAGCAAGGAACCAAGCGTAAGACAGAGGTTGGTCTCCTAATTCTTCTCTTATCTTTTTCTCATAAAGGAAAACGAAAGTAGTTTTTAGTGTGTTTGTTTCTAAGGTAGCTACCAGCCTTAGTAGGACTAGCAGCTCTGTATAGACACTAGTTTTCCCGATAACAACCTTGCAAATTCTGCGTATTTATTTCTTGTTAATGCATCTGGTTATATTTCATTTTGGGTTTAATTTACAATGTTAATGCGATGCGCGAATGTATGTGACTGTATTGGTTGATTAAACACAAGTAAGGATATCAGTTTACGCGGTGCTAACTGTGGTTGATTAATAAGATAAGTAAAACACTTAAGATAACTTGGGAACCTATACAATATGTTGTCATAGCAACGCGAAATTACCTGGATCGCCAGTTAAGGCTGCACAAAGGTCAATTGTACACCTTCGTAGAGGTAATGAAGGGCGGAATAAAGGGTAGATTGACAGAGCCCTAAAGCTTAGCAACCTACATGAAAGTAAGAACAAAGGGTATAAACTGACATCAGGACCATCTCAGGGTGCGGAAACGTAGTTCCAGCATCCCCCATACTGCTTCGGGTTGGACTTCGGTCCGCACTCTGTGGGATGATGCCGAAAGGGCCAGTGGTGTAGGGATTTATTTCGCTAACTATTGTTGAACCTGGGTCAGGCCCCACAAAGCCAACAAATGGTTCCGTTGCCAGTGCACATTCTGCATACGAGATGTGTGATGTCATATCACTGGAATCTAACTAAGAAAGAGTTCAAATACCAGTTGGATAAGAAGATCCAGGAATTCGCGGCGTATGAGAACATAAATCCATGGCTCACAAAGGAATAGTGGCTAGATAGGTACCTATATACAGAAATCCACGAGATCATTTTTTGTTCCTTTCTAGTTGAGTTATATGAGTGGATCGTGAAGCTAGCAGATAACCATGGAAGGTGGAGACTTGATGGTCCTATTGTCTGGACCCCGGAGTTAGTACAGAGACTGGAAGCCTCTAAGCATAAGATCACCTGCGTTGTCGATCATTGGCTTGATCGCATCATAGTAGGATTTGTGACTAAATTCATCGTCGATACATTGGTTAGTTACAGAGAGGTGGAGCGGCGCTTTTTCAAAGGTCCGCGAGGTAAGTACTTGAAGTCTTTAAATACCTATATTAAGATGTTATTGTGCGAAAAATAGGTTATGCAACTACCTTGATGTTCAGAGCTACGCGAAGTGGAAAGGCTTATAGGAACGAGGGAAGAAAGGGCCCTGAATATAGCCCATTGATTTCACCGTCGTTGGGTGATGAAGAGGGAGTAGCGCAAGCTTCTCCACGAAGTGTATTTCAGTTAATAAGATAGAGATTCCCGTGACTGCCACCTCCACCTACACCACCTCCAACTTCACCACTATCACCTGTGACTTCACCCATATGACTACCACCTCCACCGCAGTTCAACATGGCAAATTCAGTAAAGCTGCCTTTGTTTAAGGGCTTGGGTAATGAGGACCCGGACCAGTTTTGGTTCATCATGAAAGCTGTATGGGAAGCTCAGGGTGTCACAGATGATCACGTGAAGAAGGAAACATTGGTTAGTGTTTTTCAGGATCGCGCGCTAACTTGGTACATCAAGTACTCTAATGATAACCGAAACCTTGGGTTGGCAGAAATCTAGACCACACTTAATAAAGAGTTCAGTAGGCCTAAATTTGAGACACAGTCGATTCTGGGGTTCAAGGAAATCGCGATGAAACCTAGTGAGACACCTTGGGAATTGGATTAAAGATTGAAGTGTAAAATCTGTGAAACTAATATGAACTTAACAGATGGACAACACCGCGAGTGGTTCATGGTTTCGCTCCTGCCTCACCTAAGGATTGCACTGTCACAATAGAAGATTACGACTCAGGCAGAGGCCTTGGATATTTCCATAAGACTGCATGAAATGCCGATGCAAGTTCCAAATTTAGGGGTTCAGCAGATCCATGCGCAGTTGCAAAATCTTTTCTTCGAAATGCAAAGTTTGAAGCATGACATAACAGTTTGACCAGAGGTGCGCAAAGAGATATGGTGCCTGAAATGTAAAGCTCAGGGGCATGAAAAAGACCATTGTCCAGTCTTTGCGAACTCTATTGCAGGAGGAGGACCGATGCCTTTGAGGCCAAAAGCCCAAGTAGGACCAAACGCGGGGCCTGCATTGTGGTGCGCTATATGTTAGGTAGGAGGAAAACATACAACGAATAACTACCATTTGTTGCAGAATTTTGTACAAACACCACAACAACTGTTATGCAGCTTCTGTAAGTTAGCAGGGCATGATGAGTGCAACTGCTGAAGTTATGAATTAATGATGGACAGAACACCCACCCATAGAGTCCAAATAGAAACGCGGCCTCCTGACCAAAGTGTTGGGATGGCGCGAGCAGGCTTTCAGAGGCACGGACGAGGCCGAGGCAGAGGAGGATCTGGCAGAGGTCGGGGATAGCTGATTTGTTACAATTGCGGAGGACCAGGACACTATGCTTGTGAATGCACTAACCCAACGCGTCTGTCATGCAAATACTGTACTCAGTTTTATCATGAGAAGGAGGACTGTCCTACACTGATAGCAAGGATATGCGACAAAAGGGTGTTGCCACAGCATCCGACTCAGAACCTACAGATGATGAGGTCTGAGCCTCATGAAGAGGATCTGAATGTGAATATAATTCTCCGAAGTGGAATTGCAATGGGTGATGATAAGGGGAAGCAGCTTGAAGACAATGCATGGGTTCGCAAAGCTCCTGTGAAGGAGGTTGAATTTGATTTGGAGCGTGCATGCGAAATGTTCATGGAAGCAAAGAAGAGCTTCACTGAGGCCTCTACCTCACGGGGTAGGGATAAGCCTGATCAGGAAATGGACCCTTCTATGCTTACAACCTTTCTAGAGACTTGCATGAAGCTGTTGCGCGATAGCAAGGTTGTGACGGGGTTACAGGATCTTATAAATAGATGCATCGGAAACACTCTGGGAGAACCGCGCTTTGTATGGAAGATTGGTAAGCCTCGATGAAATCTGGGTGAGTATGATTTTGAGGTTATTGTGAAGCCTGGATGACTGAACACAGGACCAGACCATCTATCGCGCATCGAAACAGGGGAAGAGCCCACCAATTTGGAGGAGGAATTTCCTGATGCACAGCTATTTGTAGTGTGTGTTGTGGATGGTCACTTTGAAGACATCATACACTTCCCTAACGACAGGAACTACCCCGGAAGGTTACACCGTCCAACATAAAAAGGAGTTAGTGGTACGCACAACAAACGTTTCTATCATTGTTGGAAATTTGCACAAAATCGGATCTGATGAAGTATTACAACGATATGTACTAGAGTTTGAAAGAAGAAGTATCCTCATGGATGGTCATGGGTGCGCTGCGGGAGGGAATTATGCAGGAAGGGCTACCGCGTAGCAGATTCTACGTGCAGGGTTATGGTGGCCAGCCCTCCATCAGGATTCAAAATCTTACTGTAAAGTGTGTGATGTGTGTCAAAGTACTGGCAAGCCGTCGCGGAAAGCTGAGCTGCCTCTGAACCCACAGATGACATTGCAGCCTTTCGAGAAATGGGTGATAGATTTTGTGGGACCCATTCAGTCCCAAGGGAAGAAGACGGGAGCGCAGCACATTATCACCGCGATTGAGTATTTGACTCGATGGGAAGAGGCACAACATGTGAAGGACTACACAGGCATGACCACTGCGAAGTTTGTCTTTGAGTATGTACTCACGCAATCTGGGTGTCCAAATATTTTGATGAGTGATCGTGCTATGCACCTTTTGAACGAGACGATCAATGCGCTGATGGAGGAATTTTAGGTATATCACTAGAAAAACATGCCTTATCACCCACAGGCTAACGAGATGGTGGAATCATTTAATAAAGTGATGGAGAATGCGCTGACCAAGGTTTGCAATGCGCAATGAAGTGATTGGGACCCGCACATACCCGTCATACTATGGGCCTATCGAACGACATGCAAAAAGTTGACTGAACAGACACCCTTTAGGCTTGTATACGTGTTGAAGCAGTGATGCCCATGGAATACATTGTGCCTAGTCTGCACATAGTGTCACTCATGGGTGTGACGGATCAAGGAGCTCTGGAAGAGAGGCTCGTGCAACTTGCTGAGCTTGAGGAAGAGAGAATTCTAACTAGATTTCATCAACAAGTCCAAAAGCAGTGAGAAAAAGCATGGCATGATCGGCACATTAAGCTGCGCACCTTTAAGGTAAATGATCTAGTTTTGTTATATGACAGTAAGTTTGATAAATTTCCAGGGAAGTTCAAAATGAACTCGCTAGGGCCCTATGTCATTAAGAAGATTACCAATGGTGGAGCAGTGCATTTGGTTAAATGGAATGGAGATCCCTTCCCAGGAAAGGTGAATGGTAGCCGATTGAAGCCATACACCGGTGATCTGGCCAAGTGACTATATGAGGGTAGCATAGTCTTAGCGCTCTAGGCAGCTGAAAGGAGGCATAGGAATACAAACTACACTACTCGGGTTGGGGAACTGCGCGATTGGAGGATTGTGCGGGATGAGGAAATGTCACAAGGTTCGTGACAACGCAAAGAGAGATGCCCTACTGTTATAGACATTTTTGTGCCTTACAGCTCTAAGCATGAAATGTCCATAAACCAAGGGATCCTAAGTCCCTAAAAGTGTTGTTCCGACCCCTAAAGGAACAAGGTCAACAAATTACAGCTTCTCCCAGAAGTTCTCCACCAGAAACTGCTCAGAATCAGTCAAATCAGGATCATTTCAGCTGCTCCACTGGCTAGCTGTGTTGCATAGCACCCAAATACACTAGCTAGGTGCGTTGCAATGCACCTAAATGCACTACCAGGGTGCGTTGAGCGGGAAATGACAAATTGCAGTGTCATTCCGCGAGGTGGAAAGACAATGGAAGCTTCCAGAATCTTCTCCAATGACACTTGCCTCACTGAGTTCGACCAAGGATGAGTAAGAGGCTCTCAGTCTCCAAGTGGGAGCAAGAACTGACAGCGAGAAGCCACTAGTCAAATCATAAGCTGACTCATCCTCCTTGCATACATCTATATATGGATCCCTCATCCCAGAGATCCAGGAGGCTAGAATTTTGTACATTGCAAAGAATTGTTGTTGGTTTTGAGATAGATATCAGAGTATTGGGTGATTTATGTTTTGTTGGAGGTGAAGAGGGGCTTCTTCGCTGGGAGGTTGATGCTGGATCAGGAATAATCGGTTGTAACTCCTCCTGGATCTTCTTGTTATATCAATAAAACTATTTGAGTTTCTCCTACATGCTTGTGTATCATTGATGTTTGTTACATTTGTATGTTTAGCTTAAATCTGATCCTAAGCTTTTTATGAATATAAACCCATGTCTTTGTATAGTTTCCTTCTTCTGTGATCTTGCAGGTACTTGGTGAAGCTGGGCAAGTAAGGGAGCAGGTAGCTGGAAGTTGTCAAAGAGGAGAGATATTGGATCAAAGGACTAGCGCAAGACACAGGTTGGTTCATCCTATTCCTCTTCGTTTATAGTTCATAAAGAAGAATACAAAAGTAGTTTTCTCTGTTTGTTTCTAAGGTCACTGTCACGCCTTAGTGGGATAGGGTCGTTCTGAATAGACACTTTTCCCGTTAAAAAAATGGCGACTCCGCTGGGGACGATTGTCTAGTTAGTTTGTTTGTGTTTCTCTTGTTGTTTGTTTCATAAACTTAGAAGTAGCAATCGAACTGCATTTGCCATTAACAAATGCAAAGTAGACATCTGCTACTTCAATCCATTCACTGGATCTGTTTATGATTTGAACAGCTGATTCACAAATGATCTGATTGCCCTTTGTGATAGCTCTTAGACCTTCTTTAAATCAACCCTCTGATTGTGCATTACTGATTGCTTTTACTCGGCCAAAAACCATAGATTAAACTGCAAACCGTGACCTAGAACCCGGATAGAATTCTCGTTTCTGCCCCAGCGCAGGCTCTGTGAAGAGGTTCTGCATTTCAACGCACTTCCCGAGAGGGCTACCTGCGCTGCAATGCAGTTTCTCTGTGTAACAGGTGCGCTGATCAGCCTAGCCTTGTGCAGCTGAGGTTCTTTGCTTCATTTTTTCAGTTTTATCTCTGATTTTTGCAGCCTGTGATCAGTGTATGTGTCTGTTTAAAAACCCCTTTTCCTTGCCATAATTCCGCCTCCTTTGTACAAAAAGACTGTAGATGTTTTTGTGTGTTTGTGGCATCGTTTACAGTTTTCCATTGCAAAAGTAGGATAGTCATACTGTCGTCCTTTGATTTAGATCTGTCGCAAGTGTCGATTTTGATCATAGGAGAAAGTTTATTTACTGTTGACAGTCGATTATGCTTTTACTTTTGCCTTTGTTTTGAATTTATGACTTTCTAGTGTCGAAACGAGTATTTATTTCAAAATCATAAAGTGTCGTAATCATCTCTACCTTTTGATTTCGAAAAGAAGCTTGTTTGTGTTGGTCACTTGAAAGCAAGTTCAGATTTGTACATCAACTTTCTTTTTAGGCATCAATATTAAGAAAGTGAAAAACAAATACATGCACATGTGCATTTGCATATTGACAGTCTGTTTGGTTTGATTTAGGAAAGTGCATTTACAGTGTGCTCTTTGCTCTTTGTGAAAAGATTGTGTCTTTCTTTTCCCCTTGTAGCTAGGATTTTCATTGCTGAAAAGAGATAAAAGTTTTCTTATCATCTTTAGATTGCATTTTAGGAATTACATCTACATCTCGTGGTGAACCCAAAAGGAAAATTTCATAAGAAAGATCAACTTAAAATAAATTCAATGAACTTAACAATGCTTTGGAACTTAACGCACAACATTTAGAGGTCTAGGCTAGAGACGTATTCCGGCGTCGTAAAGCCTGGTAACTATTGTCCTCACTGATGGTTGGGTGATTCCTCCACTTTGAGATGATAAGTGCCAGTACGGACTTGTGCTCCCACGTACCGTCGAGTATATATTGGGAGACCCCTATAGGCTTAAAACCTTTTATCCATAGGAAGCCGTGTCGGCCGCCCTACTGATCGCAATGCACCGAACACAGCATTCGGGAAGATTGACTGCCGTACCGTAAAAAGTATTCTGCAGTTTTGCGATTGGTTTGGTACTCCCTCTACCTAGACCTCCAGAGCAGTCCCTTTCGTTCCTTTTCAGACTCCTTAACGGAAAAGGTCCATCTGAGCACTTGTCACTTCAGGCTCATTAAAAATCGAAGGAGACTAGAGTCATCTTTTGTTTTTTCTCGACTCTTAAAAACTGAAAAAACAAGTTGTGTCAAAAGCATCTAAAATTCATTTAATTAGGAAACATACCTTCCCTTTATTTTAGCTGATCGAGTAATCCGCAATCGTGGAAGAAAGTCAATTGAAACCCTGTCGTTCGCGGAGGCTTACGAGTCAACCGTCTTTGTCTCCGGAAGCGAAACCAGTACGGACAAAGCGAACTCGTTTAACCGGTTCCAAGTCTCCTATCAAAGTTAGAACAAGTGTTCCAACGACATCAGAGACTCCGGTTCCTCCAAACATTTCTGGAATCCCTACCTCTACAGAAGAAGTTCAACAGCCACAGAAGGACAGTGGTATTGATCCTAGTTTGAGAATAAACACTTGTGTTACTGAACCAGTTCCATCTATAACCGGTTCAGAGAGTCTTACTCTTCAAACATCTGTTGCTGCTTCTTTGGCACCAGAAATATTTTACGGACCTAACGGTCTTCCCCTTCCACCTGGTCTGATTGCGATAGAAGAAATTATAGAAGATCCTCAAACAAGTACTCCAACGCACTTTGGAGTCGGGATCACTCTATATCCTTCGACATCAGAAGTTAGTCTACCACCAGCGGAAGTTCCTGCAGAATCGTTAGGTAATCTTTTGGATAGACTACAAATGTCTGAACAACCGTCAACATCTAGGACTGTGTCTTCTGACACAGCGACGGCAGAACTCCCTGCTGTCACTCCAACAATGTTCGCCGGCATACCATCTGTCCCGACTAGCTCACAACCGCTAGAAGGAGCCCACCCAGGGGCTATTTCGACAGTCTGGTCCATTCCTGTTTGTTCATCCGGAATAATATCTGGAAACTCTTATGTTGAGTCTCGACAAATTGATCCATTTGGAGATCAATTTGGGCATTCCGGCCCCCAAGGGCAAACAATTCCCTTGAGTTCTGGATTACCACCGTATGGGGGGCAGTGTGCCCTTTCATTATCCCCTCCGGGAGGATATCCATACGGGAGTTCACAACAGCATTCAAGTTATACTGGAATTACCTCAAGTGGTTGGGTACCTATACTACCTCAACAACCAAGAGTTGTGTATTCAATGCAACAATGCGTACCTATGTCGAACATCCCGACTACGCCAGCTATTGTGACGGTGTCGCAAGTCCAAGCGATGCCTATTGTATGCCAACCTCAGGTTTCTCAGGTTGTAATGAAACAGCCCCTTGACCCTGCGACTCAACCACAATCGCCGACTAGCGGGGCGACACAGGTCCAGACGGGTACAATTACCCCGCACCTTGGTCAAACAGTTAGTATCGGGCAACAGCACATGGCTTCACAACCATGGCTGGTGCAATACCAACAACCACAATTCCAACAAGTATATCAAGGTGCTGAGCAGCAAATCTTTGCGAACAGTGGACAGCCGTACATTCAAAACGGTCAAAATCAACCATTCTACAATGGTCAAGTCCACCAACCTTACCAAACATACCAGCATCAAATGCATTATGCCGGTATGCAAAGACCAACTGCTCAGGCAATTCCATCATATCCTGGGTATGCTTCGCCTAACCTGAATCAACAGTTACCATTCGTGGCAACTTTAGAGTTACCTGATTTAAACTGGTTAACAAACGATCCAATTGCTTACGCCCCTTGGTGGCCAGCGATTCCACATAAACTTCCATCAGATATTCCTAAATTTAATGGAAATCCGGGTGAAGATCCATCGAATCACGTGATGACCTTCCATCTATGGTGTTCATCAAACACCCTAAATGATGATTCGATAAGGCTTCGCCTCTTTCAGAGGACGTTAACGGGTCCAGCGGCAAAATGGTACATTGAATTGCCTAGAGCTTCGTTCGACAACTTCAGTACCTTAGCCACAACCTTTTTAACCCATTTTCAATTACCAATAAAGTATGAAACGGGAACAGAACTTCTTACCAACATCAAATAGACAACGGCCACTCACATATCTGATCATATACATGAGTGGCGACGTCGTCGCAGGATGGTAAAAACGTACGTTCCCGTTCAGCTATTAGCTTAATGGTTTATCGAGTCATTATTTCCTTCCATCACGGAAGATGTGGCAAAGGGGGGAGTCGTAACGGAAGAGCAAGTGATCGCTCGTGCACAATATCTGGACTTGATTTACACTCAGTCCTGCACGCTCTACAACAAAATACCTAACGCCCCTAGACCGGAATTCTCAATTCCTCCTCCTCCTAAATCGAACAATGACTCTCATGCCGACGATGGCGTGATTGGCACAACAGATGCGAAATTGACAAAGGCTACATCCAAGAAGGCCCGTAAGATTTCAGGTCAAAATGCAAAAGACGAACTTCTTGCTTCGGAAGTAAATGCCGTATCGACAGATAAGGGAAAAGAAACCAAACAACCAGGAAGCAAGAAGAAAGGCAAAGGGAAGAAGAAGAAACAGGATGAGTCATCTCCTGAAAAACCTTCTACAAACCCTTCTGAGCAAAGGAAACCCCCTGCGGGATGTCATATATGTGATGAGGATCATTGGACGAAAGAGTGTCCATACAAAGCTGAGCTTAAGAAATTCTTTAAAAGTTCGAAAACCTCAGCAGTGTTAACTGATCCGTTTCCAAACCCAGGAACGAATCTGGTTGAAAGTGGAAATGCTTCCCCGTCTCAAGTGCTAATGTTGTCGATTTCAAAACAGCAGAATGATGCTTTGATTTCGACAAGGAACAAAGATTATGGGAATCCGCAACTGTCGAACAACAAGGAAAAAGATCAACCAAGTAGTTCGACAACAACTTCGACAGAAGTTGTACCACCCACCATCCCTGAATTGACGATAAAACCGCCAAAGGGAGTAGTACACAAGTCGACATTTAATCCCCGCGCTAGAGCGGCACAGCATTATAACATAGTGGAAGATTTGGCCCAATCGCCATCCACTATGTCGACTCTTGAAGTACTACAAAATTGCCCATCCCAAAGGCAGGCTTTATTATCGGCCATTGGTGGGATTGATCCAAAGGATTCCAATCTTGTATCCTTCGACCACAAAGGATACGATCCTCAGTTACCGGCTCAACTAGCTTTCCTTGTTCAAGTGAAAGCCCTCAACAAAACTGTTCATCGAACAATTATTGATGGGGGGGCATCTACATGTATTATGTCGATGAGTTGCTGGAAAACTTTAGGATCTCCAACCTTGTCGCGGTCTGCGACGACATTAAAAGCATTCGACGGAAGGACATATACCCCATATGGTATCCTAAATAACTTGAAAGTTGAACTAGGAGGGAAAATAGTAGAAATTGATGTTGAAGTCATCGATGGGAATCTTGATTACAACATCCTACTGGGACGACCATGGATATATGCCATGGCAGCTGTTGTGTCGACCTATTTTAGAAAGATTGCATTTCCCTTTCAAGGAGGGATTACAATCGTCGATCAACAAAACTTCCTCCCCAATGGTTCTCAAGTTACAGGAAGCGTTCCCATGATCCATGGAAGCCCCCATTCGCTTCAGAATATCGGAGTAGGCCTACTAAAAGATCCTATACTAATGGGAACTTTCGCTCTTCCACCTCCAATCAATCTGGCGGAAGTAGCGTCAATAGGAACCTGCAATATGATATCTTCTACAAAGATCTCAGAAAACGATATCAACATGGATCATGCAACGGTTTTGCCCCCAAGCCCAATGGAAATATTATAGCAATCAATGTTTCTAGCATGGGAGGCAAACCCAAATCAACGCTCATCAAGCGTTTGGGTAGATAGGTCTAGAGAATATGGTACTCCTTCAGATCCTTGGTCGCAAGTGCATGTCATCGACGAGGGAATTCTCCAAGCTATGGTAATTGAAGGAGCACCATGGAATGATTCCCACCATCGTTCTCTTCTTCCAGATTATGAAGAAGATACTCAAAATGACCTTTACCATCCTTCAGTAGTTGATTTTCTATCAAATATTGTAAATACAGTGGATTCCGAGCGAAACTTATCCAACATTGAAGAGACTATAGCCATAGATATCTCGACCAAAACAGATGTTGTAGAGAATATTTATGTCGGCAAATGTTGTTCTCCTTCAGAACTGGAAATATATAACGCTCTTTTTCGTGAATTCAGAGATGTCTTTGCTTGGTCATACAGTGAAATGCCAGGCATCGACTTGAGTATCGTTGAACACGAAATTAAGATGTATCCAGATGTCAAACCAGTACGACAACGGCTAAGGCAGGTGCACCCCAAGAAAGCCGCTGCCATTAAGGCAAAAGTTAAAAAACTTCTCCATGTTGGTTTCATCTACCCGGTTCCTCTAACTGATTGGGTATTGAACATTGTCCCTGTTATGAAAAAACAAGGGAAAATTAGAGTGTGCGTCGATTATAGGGATGTAAATCAAGCTTGTCCAAAAGACAACTACCCTACACCCTTCATTGACCAGATAATTGCTGAATGCGCCGGATGTGAAATCTTTTCATTCATGGATGGATTCTCCGGGTATAATCAAATAAATATCCGTCCACAGGACCAGTCAAAGACTGCATTTATTTGTCCGTGGGGCACATTCGCATATCGAAAATTACCCTTTGGTTTAAAGAACGCAGGGGCGACGTTTCAGAGGGCAATGAATTATGCCTTCCATGACATCAAAAACATCGTTCAACCATACCTCGACGACCTTCCGGCTCATTCGTGAAAACGGACTGATCATCCGCAACATTTAAGAGTGATATTTCTACGTTGCCGACACTACAAGATACGACTCAATCTGCACAAATGTGTATTTTGCGTCAGTTATGGTCGTTTACTTGGCTTTGTAGTCTCTAAGGATGGGATTCGTCTCGACCCGTGTAAGGTCCAGGCAATCATAAATTTGCCTCCACCTTCGAATTTGCTTCAGATTCAGAAACTCCAAGGGAAAGCAAACTTTCTGAGGAGGTTCATTCCAAATTACACTGAACTCGCTAAAGGTTATACACGTCTCTTGAAAAAGGAGGTACCCTTTGTCTGGGATCAGGTTGCGCAAGCTTCCTTTGATGCTTTAAAAGATTCCCTAATGAAAGCATCATTAATGTACGCCCCTGATTATCAAAGAGATTTTAACCTGTATCTGGCTGCAGCAGATACGACCATCACAATGGTTTTAGTTCAAGAAGTCGATGGAATTGAACATCCTATATATTATTTAAGTAAAAACTTAAATGATACAGAAAGCAAATATTCTTATGTTGAAAAACTAGCGCTTGCAGCAGTTCAAGCGATACAAAGATTTCGACACTATGTCCTCTTTCGGAAAACTACCATTCTGTCAGATTGCAACCCCATGACTTATATATTGTCGCGACAGTTATTGGGGGGAAAATATTCAAAATAGATAGCAATCCTTCAAGAGTTTGATCTGGAATTTGTAAAATCCAAGTCAAAGAAAGCTCTAGTTTTCGCAGAATTATTATGCGATCTCCCATCGTCGTCCAACGATGAAACATCCGAAGAATCAATCGTGGATGAAAGTTTGTTTCTGATATCTACAAGCAATGAGTGGTATGGGGATATAATCATTTATCTCCAAACCCAAAAATTTAGGCCAAACACCTCCCACTCTGAACAAAAACGTATTCGATACCAAGCAAAAGACTACATGATCGTCGGTGATACACTTTACCGTCGTGGTATTGATACAGTTCTGAGAAGGTGTCTCACCCATGAGGAGGCCGAAAAAGTCCTGAATGAGTGTCATTCAGGCGCGTGTGGGGGGCATCAATCTGGATATGCTACAGCACAAAAAATCTTACGAGCAGGAGCAGGATACTTCTGGCCAACAATGTTCAAAGATTGCATAACCGCAGTCAGAAGTTGCCATGCTTGTCAAATTTTTGATAGCAAAACCAGAAGACCACCCGCACCTCTACAGCCAATAGTTGTTGTTGGGCCATTCGCAAAATGGGGCATCAATTTCATGACATGTAACCCCACCTCGACTGGGGGGCATGGGTATATCGTAGTCGCAGTTGACTATTTTACCAAATGGGCCGAGGCGATGCCTACATTAGATAATACTAGTGAAACAACTGCCCTCTTCTTTTTCAATCATGTAGTCGCCAGATTCGGCGTACCACAGGCTATAGTCACAGATCATGGATCACATTTCCGCAATCACATGATGGTTGAATTAGCTGCCAAACTAGGGTTGTCTCACGACAGCTCTACTCCATATTATTCGCAAGCCAACGGACAAGTTGAGGAAATCAACAAGGTCCTGAAACGCATGCTACAAAGGATGATCGGAGTTCACAAAAGAAGGTGGCACCTAATCCTATACTCAGCCTTGTGGGCTTACCGAACATCGGTAAGGAATACAACCGGGTTCACACCCTTCCAACTGGTATATGGCCTGGAAGCAGTCTTACTAGTCCAGTGTGAAATCTCGTCTCTCAAACTCGCAATTGATCTCCTCCCCGGAACTTCAGAAGAAGAGGCTCGTTTCTTGGAATTAATCCAATTGGATGAAACCCGTCGTGATGCCACTTTGGCTAACGAAGCCCATAAGAAACGAGTCAAGGCACAGTTCGACAAAAATGTCAAACCCCGTGTCTTCTCAGAAGGTGACTTGGTCTTGCTTTACGACCAAGAATCCGATAAATTGGGAGCAGGTAAATTTAAGTCTTTATGGATGGGCCCCTATATTGTTAAGCGGGTGTTAGCAAAGGGAGCCTACGAGTTAATGGATTATGACGGAATTCCACTGGCGCAACCTTGTAATGGGTTGTACCTCAAGCGTTACTACGCGTAGTAGTAACCAGTATGCTTTTGTTATATTTTTGTTTTCGCTAAAGTGTTTGTTTTGGTCGAGTAATCCACCTTTTTACATTTATTGCAGATGTCAAACCCATTGGAGCCATGTGTTGGATATGCCGACGGAGCGAGTCGTAGTTCGCGGAACCTGTCCTCCGCAGCCTGGGCCATTTTTGATCCAAGCAGCGAGTTAGTAAGTTTCAGAGGTGTATGTATTGGTCGATCAATGAATAATATCGCTGAGTATAGCGCGTTGATAGAACTTCTCTCTGATGCCATCACTCATGGTATACACCAACTAATTGTCAGGCTAGACTCACAACTCGTAATACTGCAACTCAATGGTATATATTCTGTCTGAAACCCAGCTATTTATCGCATGTTCCTAAGGGTTAAGATCTTGGAAAGACAATTTGATCTTATTCAATACCAACATATTTCCAGAAACTTAAACACATTAACCGACTCATTAGCAAACTATGTGTTAGATAGACATTTGCAACATTTATAAAAGGAAATACATCATCAATGTTTTACATGTGGATCATATAACTCAACCAAAGTAAAACCCTGAAAATCAAAAATATATGTATAGCTGTTTATGGTTTACACATAATGTTCTGTAACCAAGACAAAATTGGTCACGCGACCCAAAAACTCAAAATGCTAGGGGGCACCCTAGTCTAATGATGCTCGTGATAGCAAGTCACAGCCTGTGCGATCATGCGTAAGAGACGAGTCCAACGTCTGGGCACACCAGTAGTATGCCGCTGTAACCGCAAAGGTAGCTCGTAGGTCCTCACATCTGGTATACCAAGAGTGAGGCCCTCAACCTGCTCCTACAAAGCTGTGAGAGTCTCGGCCACATCGAGGTCGCGAAGAATAGCCCTTCCGACGGCCTCTCCTGCTGGGACAACAACTGGTACTCTCAGGCGAACTACTGGACGAACAGGACCAACATCTGCATGTACACATGAGTTTGATTAAAGTCTTGATAGAATAAAGCACAAGGACATTATAAAATAAAAACAGTAAATAGCAATATGGTCAGAGATTTTACCAATAGCACCCCACTGCTCGCCATCCGGCAGTACTAAATCTGGATCACCCCGGAGGTCCATGCCAGCATATGGATACTCGGCATAAACCATCTCCTGACGATCAAACCACCTGAAGAAGGTATCAGAAAATGAAATCTGAGATTGTCCAGCATGCCTAGACATATGGTCGACCCATCTCTGCATACGTGGTTCAGTAGGAGAAGGTAAATCGAGTGCAATGTACTGCGGCTACATCAGTGGTATCTTCTCCAAGGCCAAGGCAGTCAAAATAGAACCATACCCAAAGTTCTTCAACCTCCCGTTCTTTATCTTGGTCAACTGTTCTTTCAACACAAGAAGTACTGCGTCGCACCAGTTGAACACCTTCGGTTGGAGGCATTCCAAGGCATGCTGCATATAGGATCTGTTGGCTACATGAAGAAACGCACTACCGGCCATCCTACCAAAAGTAAATAGGATAGTCCTAAGGGACCTGTCAGTGACATCACGGATGATGATCTTGCCATCTTTACTCGGCTGAGATCCTTCCCTGCAATACCGGCGGACATAATCTCTCACATAATCGCCTCCTCGGGCCGAACCTGACAAAGAGATGGGGGCACCCCGCCTCGACAAGCCAGTCAAGAAATAGATGTCTACTGCAGTCAAGGGGATAGATTTGCCCCTAATCTAGAAAACCTGATTGATAGGATCCCAAGCATCGAGCAAATACTGCAGTAAGTTGATCTGCTGTCTCATGCTAGAAATGCGGAAGAACTTCAGTAAGCCACAATTCCGCAGCGCGTTCACTGTAACTGGATCATGTAGGGCAATCATGTCCTCTTCTTCATGCTCACATTATCGCCATGTAAGGGTCATCTTGCTCCAAAATCTCTGAAAAAACAAACAAGAGAGGAGTTAGATCTTGATTTTGGTGAAAAACAGGCAAAAATTCCATTAAAAATTGTGCAACAAATTCCCTTTCTGCGCCCAACGCACCTACAACAGTGTTCTAGGTGCGTTGAATGTCAGACTGCCTTCATACAAGCCAGCATTCAACGCAGGTTTCGATACACTGGGGGTGCGTTGATGGCAGAACGAGTTCCTCAAACCCCAGGGGCTCAGAAAAGCAGGGAATCAAGCTCAAAATGCAAAATGGAAACCATGAAATGAAAGAGCTCAGGGTTAGCTCCTACCTGGTCCAGACGGCGCCGAGAATCGTCCACAGAATCTCCTGAAATCAACTGATGAAAATCGAGGGGGAAAAGCACCTCCAAAGCTCCAGCAAAGCAAGTTCAAATGAAATGGTAAAATGAGAGGTAAAAAACACTTTTTAATTACTTTTACGTAGTTCAAAGTAAAATATTAGCGTTTTAATCTCGTTTTCAAACAAATATTGTTCATTTCTGACTAGTTTGATGAAGCAGTTGAAAATACAGTACGATCTTTTAAAGGACAAAGCTATTTATGGTAAAAAATCAAAACAAGACCATATGATCGAGCAGTTTTAGCACATAGTTCAAGCTCGTTAAAAAATAAACATAAGATATGAGCAAATGTTTCCACCTGCGTTTAAGCTCGTTAAAAAATGAACTATTCCCCGGTAAATAACCACCGTGAATGTAGCATTTCAGCCATTAAAGCCTTGGTCGTGTTTGCACCATCACCTCCACTTTTCCATTGGCCGATCATTCACCTCCATTTGATTGTTTACCCATTTTGAGGAACAGCTGCGAAGAGTGATTTCACTAGCCATCCTTGTGACACTGCCGTGATTGGAAAATTCCAAACCTTACCTGGAATCAGCTGCTACCCATTTTATCACTCGTTCCTCAAAAGACGAGTCTTCTTTAAGCTCTTTTCAACTGACTCGTAAAATATGAAAAGATTGCCGAGTTTTGGCCTTCCAGCTCGTTAAAGCGACGGGAAGTGCTATCCCTCCTCTAGATTTTAATCTTTTTGGACCTGAGGGATTATTGCACAAAAAGATCGAGCGCTTGTTTTGTTCGGCTCGTTAAAACTATCGAAAATTCATCCCTTCTGTATTGTTTTATACTTTTTCAGACTTAAGGGATTAGATGACGAAAAAGGAATTTTGGAGTTACCTTTACGTACCTTTTCAGACTCTCTAAAAAGGAAAAGGACCGAGTTATCTTTGTCGTTAAACTCGTTAAAAAGATTAATACCGACAAACTTGTCTTTAGACGAGAACGAGTTTCACTACCGCTAGGCTCGTTAAAACATAGCGATGGGTTTGCCCGAAGGGCAAATTATAGAACAAGCATATGTTATCCTCCTCAAGCTTGACAAAAATAAAGAGGTACTGGTCAGCAATGACTGGGGAAAAATTGGGAAGAAAACTCAAAGAATCTTTATTGGTAGCAAGTCACTCTTGAACATGACACTTCCACTTCGTCTCCGAGTCGGGTTGGGTTGTTTCATTCACCGGTCACATCACCATGGTCACACCATACCGTCCACATTTGGGGTAAATGCTACCAATCCATCACATAAGTGTCGTCGACATGTTCAAGAGAAGTCATCCAGAGAAGTCACCTGTCTCCCATCCACTACCATACATTATACTTCATTCTTTCATGACCACCATCCTGAACCGTATATCATCAGATTGTTTTCACCTCCATCAAAATCATTTACTCCGTTCCGTGTCATTAATGTGGGATTCCTTAAGGACCTCCTTTGATGGATCGCTTCTTGTCGACATCAGCTCATTATCCAAGAAGTTGATCTAGGAACACCCCATTCAGTACTTTGAAGCTTGCATGCCTCAATGGCAAGTTTCTCACTTCCGGCAACAGGTATACATCAATGACCTTCGACCGAAAGATTTTGCATGGTGTTCAGGGAAAATTTTAGGGGCTAATATTCGCCCATGGGCTAATTTCCTATACTTTTTCCCAAAAAAAGATTCGCTAATTTCCAATTTTTTGTAAAAATGATTCGCCCAGATTTTATAGAATGAAATTATTTTACCTAAAAATCGCCAAAAATTTATATATAGACTATATAAAAATATTATAAATTTGAATATTTTTGCAAAAATATCTCCAAACATTTTATAGATTTCATATTATGGACTAGTGGGATTCGCCAAGGTTTCTAAACTTTAAGATAAATTTCCATCCTTAAAATTTTCCCTGATGGTGTTCGACGCCAAGTCCTTTATTCACACCACGTGAATTGTACTGCAGTACCTTGAGGGTCATCATCATTATCGGTGATTCCTCTCGTGCTTGTTAATAGTTTACATCATTGACTGGTAATCAAGCGATGTCTTTCCATGTTCAACTTCAAAACATTTCTCACATGGATCGACTTGTACTTCGAGTGAAGATCAGACGAGATTGAAGACCCCGGATCTAGTTTCATCCATCCAGGCTGCGATATATATTCAGGAAAATAAAGACATTGAAATGTACAGCATTGCAGCACAGACAATCATCCTACCAAAAGGATGATGGCTCTATCAGAATCATCAGTCTACCATCAGACGATTGTCTGTCCTATGTACATGAAAATGAATTTATAAAGCTGAGCATGGGAATGCCCGCCTCAGCTAGATCATGAAAACAGTATGAAGATAATGTATTGTATTGTATCTTATTACAGGTCTCCTCCCAGCATTGAAAGAACTTCGGATCCTCCTAATAAAGCATTTCACCCGATAAACGGCCTCATACTTTAGGGGGCAACTGTTATAGACATTTTTGTGCCTTACAGCTCTAAGCATGAAATTTCCATAAACCAAGGGATCCTAAGTCCCTAAAAGTGTTGTTCCGACCCCTAAAGGAACAAGGTCAACAAATTACAGCTTCTCCCAGAAGTTCTCCACCAGAAACTGCTCAGAATCAGTCAAATCAGGATCATTTCAGCTGCTCCACTGGCTAGCTGCGTTGCATAGCACCCAAATACACTAGCTAGGTGCATTGCAACGCACCTAAATGCACTACCAGGGTGCGTTGAGCGGGAAATGACAAATGGCAGTGCCATTCCGCGAGGTGGAAAGACAATGGAAGCTTCTAGAATCTTCTCCAATGACACTTGCCTCACTGAGTTGGACCAAGGATGAGTAAGAGGCTCTCAGTCTCCAAGTGGAAGCAAGAACTGACAGAGAGAAGCCACTAGTCAAATCATAAGCTGACTCATCCTCGTTGCATACATCTATATATGGATCCCTCATCCCAGAGATCGAGGAGGCTGGAATTTTGTACATTGCAAAGAATTGTTGTTGGTTTTGAGATAGATATCAGAGTATTGTGTGATTTATGTTTTGTTGGAGGTGAAGAGGGGCTTCCTCGCTGGGAGGTTGATGCTGGATCAGGAATCATCGGTTGTAACTCCTCCTGGATCTTCTTGTTATATCAATAAAACTATTTGAGTTTCTCCTACATGCTTGTGTATCATTGATGTTTGTTACATTTGTATGTTTAGCTTAAATCTGATCCTAAGCTTTTTATGAATATAAACCCATGTCTTTGTATAGTTTCCTTCTTCTGTGATCTTGCAGGTACTTGGTGAAGTTGGGCAAGTAAGGGAGCAGGTAGCTGGAAGTTGTCAAAGAGGAGAGAGATTGGATCAAAGGACTAGCGCAAGACATAGGTTGGTTCATCCTATTCCTCTTCGTTTATAGTTCATAAAGAAGAATACAAAAGTAGTTTTCTCTGTTTGTTTCTAAGGTCACTGTCACACCTTAGTGGGATAGGGTCATTCTGAATAGACACTTTTCCCGTTAACACCTACCTAGGGAGAAATCGCACAGTTCAGCAGAAAAGTGAATGTTAAAGTCACTGTTCATGATTTGATGGTAGGAATGCAGCTAAGTGTTGATACTATAGATTGCAGATTTACAATTGAAGGCCCGGCCTTCAACTCTGCCAGAAGTAAAGGAGCAACGGGAAATAGCTATCACAGAGGCGATAGTGGCAGTAGACAGTGCAGTAGAAGAATGCACACGATTGTTTGAACAATCGTTCGAGGTCTTAACGAGCTTGCAGGAGGACCCTAATGTACAGCAATTGGAGATAGAGGCACGATAACTGCAGCAGTGCTATGACAAAGTGAAGGGTAGAATGTGCACCGTCACCCTCACGCAGAGACTGGCAAGGTTGCAAGAGGCAAAAGTACTGAAAGAACAGGTAGATGCAGCGCAGCACAAAGAGTCGGTGTTGAAGGCGCTTTTGAAGCCCTGGTTGGATGAGGCTTAGACATCCATGACCTCTATTGAAGGCAATCTTTCTCATCTGCAAGCAACTCAGTAGAAGCTTCAGGGCTGATAGTTTAGGACCAATGACAGAGCAGTTGGGTGAAGAAGCGAAGTAGGCGGTCACACAGTGCACCATCGAGGTTGCCATCATACAGGTCGAGTTGGGAGGTCTTCACACCAATATCTTCATGCCCACAGAGTGACTCAAGGGCAAGTCACCATGTTTGTGTTGTGGACATGTTGGGAACGGGTTACCCCAAGGATAGTTTTGGTGTTAAAATCCCATGTTTTGGGACAATTTTGTAATAAAGTTGAAAAGTCTCTGCATTTTTTGGTCGCGGAGCGTGAAGGTGTCAAGAGTCATAAAGGGTTGTCCACCCTTATTTTGTAAAGTGTAAAGTTGGTTGTAAAGATCCACCTATGGTCAGCAAACCATGGGATTGTATAAAAAGGAGCTAAGTAAGTAAGCTTTAAGTAGTCTTTAGTAGAAAGTGAAGAATGAAGTAAGGAGTTAATCATTGGAGTCTAAGTGTTCTTAGGTCTTAGTATAGGTAGAGGCTCTACAACTGAGTGTGCATAAGCCTAGGGTGGAAGTCCGTAGCTGAGTGCGCGGACCCCTGCAGCTATGTGCACAGTGCAGATATAGTTTTTATTAATCTGAAGATATCAATAAAGGGTAGTATTCTGCAAATTTTTTGTATTTATTTCTTGTTAATGCATCTGGTTATATTGTGTTTTGGGTTTAATTTACAATGTTCATATGATGCAAGAATGTATGTGACTATATTGGTTGATTAAACAAAAGTAAGGATATTAGTTTACGCGGCGCTAACTGTGGTTGATTAGTAATATAAGTAAAACACTTAAGGTAACTTGCGAACCTATATAATACGTTGTCATAGCAGCACGCAAGTACCTGGATCATGGGTTAAGGCTATGCAAAGGTTAATTGTACACCTTCGCGAGGTACTGAAGGGCACAATAAAGGGTAGACTGACAGAGCCCTAAAGCTTAGTGACCTGCGCGAAAGTAGGAACAGAGGGTATAAACCAACATCACGACCATCTTAGGGTGTGGAAACTTGGTTCCATCATCCCTCCATACTGCTTCGGGTGAGATTTCGGTCCGCGCTCTGCGGGTTGATGCCGAAAGGGCCAGTAGTGTAGGGATTTGTTTAGCTAACTAATGCTGAACCTGGGTCAGGCCCCACAAAGCCAACAATGATTATAGCATTTTTTTATATAATTCTTTCTCTAGGATACTTTATATTATGAAATTTCAAATATCTAAGGAGACATATGGAAGTGGTTCTAGCACTAATAGAAAATGAGCAATTAGTGACTAGTTGACTAAAAACATTAGTCACCACATCTTTTTTAAGTGAAATACTACCAAAAATGAGCAATCTTAAGCAACCAAACTAAAAACGACTAACATAAATCACTAATTTAGTCACATGTTAAAGTATGTGACTACCTAATAAGTAATAGAACTAAAAATGACTAATATGAATGACTAATTTAGTCTAAAAACAAAAACACAACTACCTAACAAGTACTACAATAATATGAATTAGGTTTTTATGTTAGTCATCTTAATTGTGTCAATCAATCTAAACTTACAAGTGATAGGGGGTTGAAAGGTTGTTAAATATTGGTTGAAAGGTTATCCTTCCTTAAACACTTCTTCATCCTCACATGGTGTATAGGTGAGCCAACTTTGCACTATGTATCTCTAATAATTTGTAATTTTAAAAATACATTTTTTAATAAAAAAAATTATTTTATGTATTTTTTAAAAATCTATTCATTGAATCTAATTAGATCTAGTTCTAATTTGAAATTAATTTAAAGGGAAATTTTAATTTTTAAGACTATAATATCAAATAAAAACTACTTTAATTTCATATTAACTGACCTACATCCATCTTAACCCCAGATCTATTAAGCATTGAGGGGGGTCCAATCTCTCGAGGTGCAAACTTTTTTTTCTAGTGCAAAACTTGAAGAAATGTTTTCACCTCGAGAGATTGGATCCCTCTAAGCACTTGATAGTTATAGGGTTAATATGGATCTAGGTTGGTTATATAATACTATATAATATCTATATTTGTATTTTTGTCTCTTTTTTATTCCCTCTCTCTATCTCACCCCCCAAACATACACACACACTCTCTCTCTCTTCCCCTTCTCTATCTATCTCTCTCTTCCCCTTCTCTCCCTCTCTATCTATATCCTTCTCTCTATTCCCTCCCGCTCTCCTCTCTCCCTCACTCTCTCTCCATGACTCCCTTGTCACCCCCCCTCTCTCTCCACCTTTCTCCCTCTATGTTTTTCTTGTTCCCTCCCTCTCCTACCCCCTCCAATTCCATCTCTCTCCTCATCTCTATCTTCCTTCCTCTCTATCCCTTATCTCCCACCTCCCTCTATCTCTCCCCCCCAAATCACTCTCCCTCTCTCTCTCTCTCTCTTTCGTCCAACTCTATCACTATCTCCACCCCTCCCTGTCCTTCTCCATCTCTATGCCTCCATCTCTCTTCCTTCCCCTTCCCCCTATCTATATCCTCTCCTCTTCTTTCTCTTCCCTCTCCTCTCTCCCTCACTCTCTCTCCATCTCCCCCTTCTCACTCCTCTCTCTCTCCAGCTCTATCTCTCTATGTCTTTGTTCTTTCCTCCTTCTCTTTCCCACTCCAACTCCATATCTCTCTCTCTCTCCTCTCTCTTCCTTCCTCTCGCTCCCTCTCTCCCACCTCACTCTCTCTCCCCCCTCATCACTCTCTCTTTCTCTCTCTCTATCCTCCAACTTTTTCACCGTCTCGCTCCCTTTCTCCACCCCTTCCCCAACTCTCTCTTAAATTTGATCACATTTTATTATGTTTAAGAAATTATCTAAATTAAAAAAACTTAATTGGTTGTAAAATATTAAACCTATATTTTGGAATAGATCCATCTTAGCTTAATTTTATTAAAACCTTATTTCAATTTCTATGGGAATATTTTTAGTAGTCGTGAGGTTTAGATATATCTCAAATTGTAAAATTTTCCCTTTTAGATTCAATTAAAAAGATGTTGTAAAATTAAATTAAAATAAAATATTTTTACTATGAAATAAGTTATGGTTTTTTGGCATGTGGTATTGATAAGCCATGGTATTGGCCCATGGTATTGTAACAAAGCAGATTTACAAGTTAATATCCATGGTAAAGTGAGGGTGAATATCAATGGTTAACAATCTTGTCATATTGTTATAAAATATTTGATTGTGAAATAATTTATGTGTTTTGGGCATGTGGTATTGATAATCCATGGTATTGATCCATGGTGTTCTAACACACACTATTTTTTACAAGTTAATAATATCTACCGTAATGTGGGGGTGAATATCCACGGTTAAGAATCTTGTCATATTGTTGTAAAATATTTTAGTTGTGAAATAAGTTATGGTTTTTGGACTTGTAGTATTGATAAGCCATGGTATTGGCCCATGGTATTGGTTGTAAAATATTAAACCTATATTTTGGATCAATCATGTCAAGAAAATAAAATATTGAAAAACTTTAAAAAATCATGCACTATATTTAATCTATTATAATTAGTCAATTTGCTTGCTCTCATATAAAGAACCGGAATAGATCCATGTTAGCTTAATTTTATTAAAACCTTAATTTAATTTCTATGGGAATATTTTTAGTAGTCATGAGGATAGAGGGTTTAGATATATCTCAAATTGTAACATTTTCCATTTTAGATTCAATTGAAAAAATGTTGTAAAATTAAATTAAATTAAATTAATTTGACTATGAAATAAGTTATGGTTTTTTGACATGTGGTATTAACAAGCCATGGTATTGTAACAAAGCTGATTTACAAGTTAATATCCATGGTAAAGTAAGGGTGAATATCCATGGTTAACAATCTTGTCATATTGTTATAAAATATTTGATTGTGAAATAATTTATGTTTTTTGGGCATGTGGTATTGATAATCCATGGTATTGACCCATGGTATTGTAACAAAGGCTGTTTTTTACAAGTTAATAATATCTACTGTAATGTGGGGGTGAATATCAATAGTTAAAGAATCTTGTCATATTGTTGTAAAATATTTTAGTTGTGAGATAAGTTATGTTTTTGGACTTGTAGCATTGATAAGCCATGGTATTGGCCCATGGTATTGTAAGAAAGCCTATTCACAAGTTAATAACAAAATCAAAATATAACAAATTAAATTTTATTATTTTTATTAATTTAACTTTTTATTGTTAATTGAGGTCATATTTAAATGTTTACACTTCCTCTTAGAGTGGCCCCTATACAACCACATTAGATCTCAGTTTCAAAATCTTTCTTGCAATACTGACCTTCCTAGCCTTTTACATTGTCAAAATTACAGTGAGCTGGGGAGGCTTCTCTCCAAGCTTTTTGAGCATAGGAATAAAATCTTCAATCAAACTAAATAATTCGTTTCTTTAGGTCTGATAGACCAAAGTTTGGTCTCAGTGGACGTTAACCATCATCATCATCATCAATATCATTTTTAACTTCTTATTCTTCTTTTTAATTTAGTGCCTTAGGAAAAAATAACAAATTATTATTAAAAATAAATCATTTAACCCAATTGCAATTTATATATTTTATTTTATATTATAAATATTTCTTTTCTTTTTCATATCCAGTTTAGCGTTCAGTTTAAATGAAATAATCACAGATTACAACATCACATTGTAGTACGGTATTTTTCTCTACCTTGTCTATATCTGGGTGGAAAATCCAGAAGAAGGAAGACCTTCAACATGATCTATGGATTTCATGGGATTTGAACCCCAGATGGAGTTTGCATGGGAAACGCCTTAGTCTATATCTGCATGGAAATTCCAGAAGAAGGAAGACCATCAACGTGATCTATGGATTTCATGGGATTCGAACTCCAGATGGAGTTTGCATGGGAAACACCTTAGGAGAGCATCAACTATTAGATGGAGGAAGGGAAAGGTCACTGGGTGTGGATATTTTGGTAATTGTTACATGGGTATGAATTTGGACTCTGTTCTTCCTTTTTACTAAAGAGGTTTTTTGTTTGTATGGGTAAATAATTTTGAGGGTTTATATGATGAAAGCATAAATTTTATCTAGAGTTGAGGGATGGAGGAAGGGCAAGGTCACTGGGCGTGGATATTTTGGTAATTTGTACATGGGTATGAATTTGGACTATGTTCTTCCTTTTTACTAAAGAGGATTTTTGTTTTTATGGGTAAATAATTTTGAGGGTTTATATGATCAAAGCATAAATTTTATCTAGAGTTGAGGGTTTAATGATTATGATAAGGGAAAGGTCATGGGCTTCACTATTTTGGTAATTTGTACATGGTTATTGAGGGTTTAATGATTATGATAAGGGAAAGGTCATGGGCTTCAATATTTTGGTAATTTGTACATGGTTATGAATTTGGACTCTGTTCTTCCTTTTTACTAAAGAGGATTTTTGTTCTTATGGGTAAATAATTTCGAGGGTTTATATGATCAAAGCATAAATTTTATCTAGAGTTGAGGGTTTAATGATTATGATATTTTGGTAATTTGTACATGGGTATGAATTTGGAATTTGTTCTCCCTTTTTACTAAAGTGGATTTTTGTTCTTATGTGTAAATAATTTTGAGGGTTTATATGATCAAATCATAAATTTTATCTAGAGTTGAGAGTTTAATGATTATGATAATGCAGATCTTGATTACGGCCAACAATTCATCAAAAGACAATGCACAAGTAAGCATTTTACATGTCCTTATTGTACAAAGGGTTTAATGATTATGATACACAATGCATAAATAAGAATTTTGAATATCTTTATTGTACAAAGGGTTTAATGATTATGATAATGTAGATCTTGATTACGGCAAACAATTCATCAAAATACAGTGGACAAGTAAGCATTTTGAATGTCTTTATTGTATAGATCAGTCTGCCCCTCCCTCACTTTTCTAGGGTCAGAATGCATGAAATTTTATTTTTTCTTTTCACCTTTTTTTTTAGTGGTTGATTGTTTGCGTAATGAACTCTACCATGCCCAAATTAAAAGGAATCAAGTCATGAAAGAAACTTTTCTGGTAGGATGCAAATACTAGACCTTCCTCAAACTTTGTTACATGAAATTAAAATTTCTTGTAATCATGAACATAAAATATTTTATGTTTCATCCTTAGATTTTGATCTCAATGCCTACAGTTTTAAACCATGTTACTATATTTTAAGTAGAATATACTTAGATCCATTAAATCTTACATCTCTCCAAAGCATAGGTTAATTTCATCTAAAAAGAAGGAACTTGAACGGCTTTTGCAATTTAGATTTAATTCTTACAGACAGTGATTAAAAATGGAATAACTCAATGGTTTGATAACTTTTACCCACCCATCAATTTCGAAGACCTTTGGTATTTTTTTGAACCTAAACAAACAAAGTAGAAGAAGAAGAGGAGCATGGATGAGGTGGACCTTGACCTGCTTGATACTTTTTGAAAGTTGGGCATGCCCTTGACTAGAAGAAGAGATTGACCAATGTTGTTGTAAATGTTGTTTTCGACAGTGTTTTCATTGCTACCATGCATAGGTAGACTGTATAAGTAGTTGAGGTTATCTTTTGTTCGTTATAAAAGGTAATTTAGGAGTATCTTTATCTGGTTAGGAAGTAGGTTAGCATGGTTGTTTCTCCTACTGATAACTATTATACTGCATTGTATTTTTATTTTTTTAGTGATAGCTCCTATTAAATCTCCAAGCACACTTTGCCACCCATGGAAATATCCACTTATTTCAGGATGAATGAGATGGAGACTAGGCATTTTGAGAGGACTCTTATTTTTGTAGATGAGAGGAGTTATGTGAGGTGAGAGGAGTTCTGTGACATATATTGAAGGATGAACTATACCATTTTATGACACCAATCATCTCCATGCCACAGTAGTGGATCTCTATTGCATTGAGGGAGCGATGATAAAGTATTCCACTGTAAAGAATTGGTATGTTGGGGACGAGGAATGCAGATGTGGGATTTATAATTTTATTACGAAAATAGGTTTTTGCGATGGAGACAAATCAAGGATTTCATGGACCTAAGTAGAGACTGGTTCAACAATCACCTGGAAATACTCAAGCATTTTTTTGAAAGGCGATGATGCAATTGGAGAGTTCTATTCTGTTTCCTTGAAAACTAACTATCAATAATCGGGACAAAGATGATCCATGTAGGGAATAATTGCAGGAGTAGGATTGTTTCTAAAATTATATCTATAGGCAAGTCAAGGGACTACTACAAAGGATTACTGTAGGTGCAACCAAATTATCATAATGCAAGGAATTTTTCACAGTGTGATTTGATGCTCATCGGTGACCAAGAAGCTGCAAATACTTATCGTTACATTAAGGTACAAATGAGTTTTATTCTAAAGTCTCTAATTTCATTTATTGGTAGTCCTTCTTGTGTCATTCTCTCTCTTAATTTCATTATGGTATGATTGAAATGGATTAAAAAATCAAGCATATCATTGAGTCAAATGGACACCCACGTGTCACTACATGTCATTGTGCATACTCTTTATTTTTTATATAATTATAAGTGAGGAATACGATGTGTGCACACACAAAGAATCCTAGCATGCATGATGAATCCCCCTCCAATTCCGTTTTCTATGGTGACATTTTATTTGCTTTGTTTATACAGATCATCTAGCCACATAGTGTCCACTATCGAATGTTGAGGTATATGTCATATAAATCTTTTATAGTCTACTTTATTTTATATTCAAGTATTCATCGTATTTCATGTCTTATACTCTACATTGTATCTTCTTTCATTTTCAGGAGAGGAACCCAATATTGATGGTAAGAAGCAACAATTGAAGGAAGAGGAGAACAATAACAGTGGAGCGACAAATGCAAAATGAGAGAGAGAAGAGAATATATCTAGTGATACCCTTAGACCAATATCTTGCATAAGACACACTCATAGAGACTGATGGTCAAGCCTTCAGAGTTGGTGAATTTGCTTGCAATGCTTTGGAAACATAGTGAAATGTTTTGAAATGTTGAAACAATAATTTATGTGTAAATTGTAGTCCAACCCATATTAAGTTGGAAACTCATATGGTAGTACTTGATATTTTATATAATAAAATTTATATGGTTGAAATTATTTTTATTTGCACTTGATATTATTTAGACTTGTAATTAACATATGTAACTTTGCATTATCATATTAGATAAACATGCACATTGTATGACATTTTCTTAAACTTTAGTCGCAAAATCATACTAATTAATTTATGGTGATTAATAATAAACACATAAAATCAATCTAAAACTACTAAATTAGTAGTTTATAGTAATTAATGATGAACATGAATAAAATAAATATATGACTAAATTAGTCATTTATAATGATTATGAATGAAATGAATAGAAACTACTAAATCAGTGGTTTATATAATGAATATGAAAATACAAAAAAAAAGATAAATGACTACTGCAAATGATAAAAATTTTATCATTAAATGATGACTAAATTTTTCATATATATGACTATTAGTAGCTAATTTACAACATCTTATAACACAACTAAAATTTAGTCATATTTCTTTGGTCATTAATTGGTTTTAAATGATGACTAAAATTTTCATATATGTGACTATTAGTAGCTAATTTATAGTATCTTATAACACGACCAACATTTTGGTCATATTTCTTTGGTCATTAATTGGTTTTTACGAGGATTCATATAGTAATATATTTTGTTATATATTTTGTCATTAATTGCGACAATTAATGAGTAAACCAATGAAAAATTTATGACCAAATTTATAACTAAATATACTACTAGATGGTAAAATTGAGGAAAGCAATTAATGACTAAGCTAAAAATGACTAAACGCTGGTCGCATTATAAGATATTGTAAATTAGCTACTATTGGTCACCGACTGAAAAATGGTCATTTATATGCAAATTTTAGTTGTTTTTCTAGTAACTAATTAGTCATTTTGTACTAGTGTAGTAAATTTTTTAGAATAAGATATAAATAATTAGACATGTGGCATGCTATACA
Organism: Pinus tabuliformis; assembly: GCA_031772625.1. Taxonomy (NCBI): domain Eukaryota; kingdom Viridiplantae; phylum Streptophyta; class Pinopsida; order Pinales; family Pinaceae; genus Pinus; species Pinus tabuliformis. The sequence continues at coordinate 134,338,306 of CM062818.1, forward strand.
AGTTTTCCCTTGGGAAGAGTATGAAAATAAGAAATTTTTCGGAAAGTCACTATAAGTTTCACATGGCACATTAAATTTCACAAATTAGAGAGAAAATTTAAAGAAGCAACAAGCATATCTAATGTTCCAGTTAAAAAATCATTTTTTATAAAGCTATGTGTAAGTTGGTGCCACACAAACCAAGATATTGGTGTGTCTAGCTAAGTTAGTTCCTAACAATGGAGATTGGTGTCTAGATAAGTTAGTTCCTAGTAATGGAGATTGGTGTCTACAAATATTTACAAGAGTATGTTACTTCCTCCTAGTGTTATATTCACAATTATACTAAGAGGGGTATGAATCAATATAATTACAATCGTTACTTATTTAAACATTCAAACATCATAAAAGATCAATCTCATAAACAAAACAATTAACACAAGATATATGTGGAAACCGTTATGATAGAGAACAAAAAAAAATCTTTATATGAAAGATATTGTAGGAATCAACCTATTATTACATCAATTTGTAGGCACTAACATATATTAGACACCAAGCCCCTCTTCTGCATTATAGGCACCAAACTATAGGAGATACCAATCCTCTTTGCTACTTTTCAGGCAATAATACACAAGAGACACCAATCCCCTCAGTTTCTTTGTGGGAACCAAACTACAAGAGACACTAATACCCTCCACTTCTTTATAGGCACCAACCTACAAAAAACACCGATCCCCTCTATCCCTTCTAATTTCACCAAGTCTACTTGTTTCTTCTACCTTCACCAAGCCTATTATTTTCCTCTACCTTCACCAATTCTACTTTCCTCTACTTTCCTCACCAGGTCTACTTCTCCCAAAATTGTTGCTTTTGGATTATTTCCAACAATGAACTTCCAAAACATGCCTTGAAATCACTTTTGAAAATATGGTTCTAAAATTTCTAACCAAAATACCTATATATCTCTTCTTAGTCTCCTCTATATCTCATATTCTAAAACATCTCAGAGAGAAAAATATAGAAAATTTGTCAAGCTAACCTATTTAAAGCATGTTTCATGAGCATTTAGGAACACTAAATTCATCAAATCATATATTTGAAAATTCATAAAGAAACAATATATGAAATTTTAGCATAGTTACCTTGATATGTCTTTATTGAATCCTCCATATTTCACAATCTGAGACATCTTCGAAAGAAGTTTCGAACAAAATTTCCAAGTTGTCCTATTTGAAGCATGTTTCAGGAGAATTCAAGAACAATAACATTCTCAAATCATATCTTTGAAATTATTTTGAAACAAGGTATGGAATATCTACCATAGGTACCTTTCATATCTCTTCTCTATATTCTTCATATTTCATAGTCCAAATTATCACAAAAGGAAAGTTAGAGTGAAAATAACATGTTGATGTATTTGAAGCATGTTTCAAGAGTTTTTAGGAAACCTAAATTCCTTAAATAATATCTCTAAAATTATAGTGAAACAATGTATGGAATTTTTGTCACATGTATCTAATGGTATTCTATCTATGTCATCCATGTTTCATGGTCTGAAACATCCTAGAAGAAATGTTATAGTGGAAATTCAAAGTGGATCTATTTGAAGCAAATTTGAGGAGCATTTAGGAAGCCTAAATTTATTAAATCATATCTTTAAATTATAGAAAAACATTGTTTAAATTTTAAAACCAAGTACATGAAGATCAATTTTATAACTCCTCCAAGTTTCATAGTCTGAAACATCCCATAATAAAATTTATAGAGGAAATTTGAAGATGACTCATTCACTCCATAAAACCCAATTTTTTCTTCCACATCTAAACTCCAAAAATCACCCAAAAAATATTCCTCAAATCCTCTCATGAATATCATATGTCTTCTTGCTTGGATACACCTCAAATGAAATCATCTATCCTTTATTTATAATGTATATTCATTTATGGTGCCAACTTGTAACACTAGTTGGGTCATCCCTCTTGAGCTTTAGTTGAGGCATCCTAATGAAATCCTTCATGTAAAAATTTCACTGCAGATCACCTGATAATGCAATGTAACTAAAGAAAAATACTTGATCTACTTCTACAAACAAACTTGCAGAAGCTTAATCGATTTTGAGCAAGATCAAATAGAACACATATAACAGATGAAGAAGAAATCAATTACACATGAAACACAGAAGAATACTCTGGGGAAAGCCTCAGCTAAAAACCCCACTATCTGTATTATCATACAAGTGGAAATATCTCAGGATTACACAAAGCTTTAGTTCACAAGCTATCCAGCTCTTAGTACAATCCCTCACTACTACTCATAGACAGAATAGACAACACATATGCCTTCCTTCAGTCCTCCAAGCCTCCTATTTCCTTGTGTAGTTTCTCCTGGGTCCTCAAGCTACCACCTGTGTGTAATTACCTCACACACTGTTATCAAGAAATCTAGTGTCTATGCAGAGCTGCTACTCCCACTAGGGCTGGTAGCTACCTTAGAAACAAACAAACTAAAACCACTTTTGTTTTCCTTTATGAGAAGTAGATAAGAGGGGAAAAAGGAGACCAACATCTGTCTTGCACTTGGTTCCTTGCTTGATTCCTCTCCCTTCTGATAGGTCTTTGCCACTCGCTTCCTCGTCTACCCAGCTTCAAAGAGTACCTGTGTAATCAAAGCAGCATAACACTATACAAGAACAGATATCTATTATGATAAACAATATAGGACCAGATATATATTGACCACACAAATGCATATATCATCTATCATGCAAGAATGTGGAGGAAAACTTGAATAACTTTATTAATAATCAAGAAAAGCAAAGAGGATTACAACCAATTGTTCTGACCCAACGTCATCCTCTCAGCAAGAAAGCCCTTCTTCACCTCATGAAAAGCTTAGATCACCCAACACTATGATGTTGCACCAAGAAACCAACAACACTTCCTTACAAGATACAACATTCTAGCCTCTGGATCTCTGGGATGAGGGATCCATATATATATGTTTGCAAGGGGGATGAGTCAGCTTTTGAGATTTGACTAGTGTCCTCTCTCTGATAGTTCTTGATTCCACTTGGAGATTGATGATCTCTTACTCATCCCTGGGCGAATGCAGAGAGGCAAGTGTCACAGGAGAATTTTCTGGAAGATTCCATGATCCTCCACCTTACAGATTGACCCTGCCATTTGTCCACTCTCGCCCATCGCAACCCATAGAAGGGCTTTTCAGTATGCATCGCACCTCCCATGTGCATTTAGGTGGGATGCTGCGCACTTTGACCATGGAGCAGGTGAGCTGGTCCAGTTTTGACCAGTTCTGAGTAGTTTTTCATGGAGAACTTTTGGGAGATGATGTAATCAGCTGACCTTGTTCTTTTAGGGGTTGGAACAACACTTTTAGGGACTTAAGAGCCCTTGGTTTATGGACATTTATGATTGGGGTTGCAGTGCCCAAAAATGTCTATAACACACACTGCTCATTAACCTCTGAAATAACTGTGCAATCCTCAAGGAAAGATTTCCTTCTGCATGCAAGAGATATCCTCATGGGAATATTCCTGCAACTGATAGTACACTATCCCATCCTTTGATCTCAACTGGGTCTCTGTCTGAACCAACATGCATGAGTTATTTATGAGAGAATATTCAGTTATATGAAGTACACTAGTTGCATGCATGCATGCATTGACTAATTGAACTCACAATCAGTTCCACAAACTGTTAGAACTAATCTAACTGGACTTAACTCAGTTAACTGAGCTAACTAATTACAACTCAAAGTACAACTCATCCTGATCTCCTTAATTAAGGGATAACTTCCTCAATCAAAGAGATAATTGTTGCATGTCTTCACATAGACTTCATGTTTGATTTTCTCCAACTAATTAACTCAAGATGAATTAATTAATTATTTTACAAACAACTGTTGAGCTCAAATTCAAATTTTAATTTAGGGACTAATTAAAATCAGAATGTATCCTGAAATGCTATCTATATCAATGTTATTTTTAGCATTTCTTGTTGCTATTTTCAACACTCCCTCTCAACAAGAAAGGGATTATCTGTCACCCCGATCCTGTCTCTGTGGAACTCGAATTTTCATTTTGGTAATGCCTTAGTCAAAATGTCTGCATCCTGCTCCTCGGTCAAAACATACTGCAACAACATGATCCTCTTCACCACACAGTCTCGAAGATGATGATACCGGATATCGATGTGCTTAGACCTGTTATGAAATACTGGATTCTTAGAGAGTTTGATACAACTCTCATTATCGCAATAGATCACAGATAGATCTATCCTCTGATCAAACAAACCAACTAGAATTTTCTGCATCCAAATGGCCTCACATGTTTCCTGGCTTGCAACCATGTATTCAGCCTTTGCTGAGCTAAGTGCAATTGACCTCTATTTCCTGTTGTACCAAGAAACTATAGCTGAACCAAGGTTGAAAATTCCTCCTAAAGTGCTCTTCCGATCTGATGGACTCCCTGCCCAATCTGCATCTGTGAAGCCCTGAAGCTTCACTCCCTCTGTCCGTCTGTAACATAATCCATACTGAGATGTGCCTCTCAGGTATCTCAGCACATGCTTAGCTGCCTTCCAAAACATCTTGGTAGGTTGAACCATAGCTTGACTCAGTCGGTTCACCGCAAAGCACAAATCTGGTCGTGTGTTCACTAAATACATAAACGAACCCACAAGCTACCGATACACAGTAGTAGCTACTACCTCACCTGAAGTAGCATCCTCCTTCCTCCAATTACCTACTAGAGGAGTCTGCATGGGCTTGCACTTTTCCATGTGGAATCTCCTGAGTATCTCATTGGCATACTTGCCTTGAGACATAAACACTCCCCCATCCTTCTACCACACTTCCATGCCTAGAAAGTAGTGCATGAGACCCATGTCTTTCATCTCGAACTCTCTTGCAAGGTCCTCCTTGCAAGACATGATCAACTGATCATCACCTGTTAATATCAGATCATCAACATAAAGAACAATGATCAACTACTTACCTTCCGCCATGATGTGGTATAAGTTCGCATTTTCTTCACTCTTTGTGAAGCCCAACCCGGTGAAGTAGTTGTCGATCTTGGTGTACCAAGCACGAGGTGCTTACTTTAGCCCATACAAATCTCTCTTGAGTCAGAACACATGCAACTCACGACTGAAGGTCTCAAATCCTTCCAGCTACTCTACATACACCTCTTCCTCAATCTTTCCATTGAGGAATGCAGTCTTCACATCCATCTGATGGATCTTCCAACCCATCTGTACTTATAGTGCCAACATCAATCTGATAGATGAGTACCTTGCTACAGGAGCAAAAGTCTTATCATAGTCGATCCCCTTGACCTGTGAGAAACCGCGGGCAACAAACCTTGCCTTATGTTTCTCCACACTACCATCAGCTACTTGCTTTACCTTGTAAAGCCAACGGGAACTCACCACTGACTTGTTATCTGGTCTTGGAACAACATCCCAAACACTATTCTGAACTATGGAGTCATCCTCCTCCACCATAGCATCAACCCAAACTGGCTGCTGCACTGCTTCCTCGATGGAAGATGGTTCAGTCAATATACATTCCCCAACAAGGGCCATGTAACCAGTGTACCGCTCAGGTGACATCCTCTATTTGCGCTGAGAAGATGGCTCTACCACATTCTCTCTCACATCCATCAACAATCTGTCAGATTCCCTTGAGCGTTTCTGCCCATCTCTAGAAGACTCTACATGAGTGGATGTCTCCACTCCTGGATCCTCTACATGCTGCTACTCCACATCAATCTTAGGCTCCTCCTCCTTAGGAACCAAAAGTTCCTTCTCCGCATGCAACTTGAGCTCCCTCTCAAGAGAAACTCACATGGCCTTCAGCTCATTGAACCTAATATCTCTGCGAACGACTCTCCTCTCACTGGTAGGAAATAACACCTGATAGTTGTGGGGTGTATCAATGTACCCCACAAGTATCCCCAACTCAGCTGTTGGCTCAAGTTTCTTCCAGCCATCTTTGGTCACATGGAAAAATACCGATGAGCCAAAGATCCCGAAGTGACTCACATTTTTTGTCTTCCCAGAGAAAGCTTCCTCCAGTGTCTTCATCCCAAGTATGCAATGCGGGCTTCTACTCTGCAAGTAAACCGCTGCGTTGCATGCCTCAGCCCACAAGTGAAGTGGTAGGCCTTGGTCATGCAGCATCACCCAAGCTACTCCCACAATCATTATGTTCTTCCTTTCAGCCACCCCATTCTGCTGTGGGTTATGGGGTGTCGTCAAATCCAATTTAATTCCTTCTGCTACACAGAAGTCCTTAAACTCTTGAGAGACATACTCTCCACCATTGTCGCTTCACAAGGCCCTGATCTTCTTTCCTAATTCTTTCTCAACCAAGGCTTTGGACTCAGAAAACCTTGAGAAGGTTTGATCCTTCTTCTGCATGAAATAGATCCATCATCTACAAGAAAAATCATCAATGAGAATAACATAGTACCTTTGTTTAGCGGTGGAGGCTCTCGAGAATGGTCCACACACATCTGTATGAACTCGCTCCAAGATTTCTTCAGCTTGACTATCTCGATCATGAAAGGAAGATTTTGCATACTTACCCAAGGTACAACCTTTGCATGTATCCACTTGCTCAAGTTTACCCTTGGGAAGTCTGGTAGAAATCTGTTGCATGATCTTCAAGGCCCCATGGTGCAAGTGGACCAATCTTCTATGCCATAGCTCTCCAATATCTTGGCTTTCCACCAACTCTGCTTTGGAACTCAATGCAGCACAATCATCTACCTCTAGCTTGTAGAGATTCTTCACTCGAATCCCAATCCTCTTGGTCTGACCTATGGCGATGTGTCTCAGGAATGCCTTTCCTTTACTAAAGACTACATCATAGCCTTTGTCTTCGAACATTGCGACGGATTCCAGGTTCCTCTTCAGTCCAGGCACATACTTTACATCAGTCAGGGTGAGAGGAGCTCCATGCTCCCTTTGAAACACAATCGTACCTTCACCTGAAACACGATACTTTTATCATCGCCCATCTCTATGCGCATCTGGAGGTCCTTCTCCTCCAAGGTACTGAATAAACTCTTGTCACCGGTCATGTGGAATGAGGCTCCACTGTCCAAGTACAAAACACAACCCACCATCGATGAAACCATGCATGTGATGAGGGTAAAATCCAATTCAAACTATGAGGCCAGTGCCTCACCATCTGATCCTTTCGAGGATCCCTTCTTGGATTTATTCTGTGGAAAATTTGTTGCATAATGGCCCACCTCATGACAATTAAAGCATCGCACTTTAAATTTTTCAATATTCTTCCCACCATGGGAAGAACTCAATTTGGAATGGGAAGCCTTCCCTTTCCCTTTCGTTGCCTTACTTGCTAAGGCTAGATTTTCTTCATCATCATGCTTTGATGAAGAAACATCTCTAATGCTTCTCCTAATCTCCTCCTGCATTAGATCTGACCACAACTGTTCCTAATCTGGAAGTTTCTCCCTTCCATTCACTGAGTCTTGGTAGATATTCCAGCTCTTAGGAAGACCAAGGAGAGCAAGACTCACCATGTCATCATTAGTTATCATGATTCCTACACTTCCAAGCTCATCCTGGCAGGTGGTGAGCTTGTTTAGATATGTAGAGATCATGTCGCCCTTTTCACACTTGATTTTTTGAAGCTTGCCTTTTAGTGCTAGCTTCCTCTGAACGCTGTTGTTCTGATATAGATCCTTCAATGTCTTTCACATTGAAAACTGTGTCTCCTTCCCATGGAGACTCGAGACAATATGGTCTCGAACTCCCTCCAGAAGAATCCTCCTTGCTCTAGCCACACATTTCTTCCATTCTGCCAATTCTTGGGCATTAGCTGCTGCTGGCTTGGGGACTTCTTGATCAATGAAGTCCTTTAAACTGTTGTCCTCTAATATCGCTTCCATGTGATCCTTCCAAGATATGTAATCCGAGCTGCCATCCAGGGCATACTCGAGTCTCAATCCATTGAACGCCATTGGTGAACTTTGAGATGTCATAAGAATTCGATTTCTATAATCAAGAAATTCAACTTCGAACTTCTCCCTTCTTTGTATATTGTTCTCTGCTTTGATCACCTTTGCTATGATACCATGTAGAAATTTCACTGTAGATCACCTGATAATGCAATGTAACTAAATCACAATACTTGATCTACTTCTACAAGCAAACTTGTGGAAGCTTAATTGATTTTGAGCAAGATCAAATGGAACACATGTAACAGATGAAGAAGAAATCAATCACACATGAAACATTGAAGAATACTCTGGGGAAAGCCTCAACTAAAAACCCCGTTATCTGTATTATCATACAAGTGGAAATATCTCAGGATTACACAAAGCTTTAGCTCACAAGCTATCCAGCTCTCAGTACAATCCCTCACTGCTACTCATAGACAAAATAGACAACACATATGCCTTCCTTCAGTCCTCCAAGCCTCCTATTTCCTTGCGCAGTTTCTCCTAGGTCCTCAAGCTAACGTCTGTGTGTAATTACCTCACGCACTACTCACTAACCTATGAAATAATTACACAATCCTCAAGGAAAGAATTCCTTCTGCATGCAAGAGATATCCTCATGGGAATATTCCTGCAACTGGTAGTACAATGTCCCATCCTTTGATCTCAATTGGGTCTCTGTCTGAACTGACATGCATGAGTTATTTATGAGAGAATATTCAGTTATCTGAAGTACACTAGTTGCATGCATGCATGCATTGACTAACTGGACTCACAATCAGTGCCACAAACTGTTGGAGATAATCTAACTAGACTTAACTCAGTTAGCTAAGCTAACTAATTACAACTAAAAGTACAACTCATCCTGATCTCCTTAATTAAGGGATAACTTCCTCAATCAAAGGGATAATTATTGCATGTCTTCACATAGACTTCATGTTTGATTTTCTCCAACTAATTAACTGAAGATGAATTAATTAATTTTTTACAAATAGCTGCTGAGCTCAAATTGAATTTTTAATTCACAATTTTAATTTAGGGACTAATTAAAATTGGAATGTATCCTGAAATTCTATCTATAGCAATGCTATTTTTAACATTTCTATTTTTAGCATTTCTTGTTGCTATTTTCAACACTTCATATCTTCTCATTGTTGGGTGTAGGAATTGTTGTCAAGCAAAATCCTTCAACACTTAATTGTCAACCTTGGGGGTTTCATAAACTTAGAGACAAAGCACAGGAAATGCCATAAATGATATGAACTTTTCCAAACTCTAGTCCTAGTTCCTTAATTGCAATCTTGTAGAATCAAAAGAAAAGATCACCCGACAATTTATACCAAAGATATTCTAGTGTTGGAATATGAAAGAAAGTACTTTTGCAGAAAAATAAATAAAATAAATTCTCAAAACCTCTTGCAACAATCTTTGAAAATGTAAATCTATGTTTATCTTCAGTATAGTTGTGTTCCAGATTAATAATTGGACCCTTGAATATATCTGGCTCCTTATAGATCTTCCTCCCTGTACTAAGTTATTATTCCTATACTTCTACAATGTGCTTGCACTAGTACCAGAACAAAAGTTTAAATGCTGAGAGTATATTTTACACCTGTAATAAAGATTTATCTTTATGCAGGAACTCTAATCCTAAGGGCTATAGCACTCTGTTTGTATCAGGAGATCGATTCATGTACTGGGACAGAGGTTGTTGGAAATAATACTGAGAGGGGGGGGTGAATCAGTATTATCAAGTCACTAACTTTTTATTTCCATACTTAGATTCATATATGCTACTTTAGTTAAGGGAACCCGCGTGTACACGCAACTGTGTCTAATGCAACTAGCATATATCTAGTAAACTTATGATTTAGTTACTTGATCTTTAATGAGTGCATCAGAACATTATTAACCATATGAACAGTAAGCAGGTGCAGTAAAACAAAATAGATCATCACACATAAGAAGCACACATGAACACCATGATATAAGGTGGAAACCCAATGTGGGTGAAAACCACCTGCTACAATTTGTCTCTATCTTCTTTTAATAAGAAAATTCTTTTTACAATATTTATTTACTGGTGCAGTCTTATACCAGTACATAGGCTTCTACCTGCAGAAGGCTACAACATTCTCTCATTCTATAGCTTCTCCTGGAAGGGAGCTACAACCCCCTTAGCTCTTGTACTAGCTGATGTACTAGTATGTAGGTGCTGACCTACAAAAGGCTACAACCTTCTTTTCTTCCTTCAGGTACCACGTTTCACAAATTTTCAGACTAGATACTCATGGAACACAACATCATAATTTGAAGGCCACGTTTCATCCAATTTTCATACTGGAACCATCAATATCATTGAAGCACAAATTCAATCACCACTTACATCATCAATCTCTGCGTCACCCAATACTGAATCACTGAAACTTTGTCAACAAAATGAAGTTACAGAACACAGAGCAGAACACAGAAATCTACACCAATATTCAGAGCCAACTGTATGATCAGAAATCATGCATCAGAGTGCATACACTACTTGGAAGAACTGAACCAGCGTGTATACGCAACTTCACCAAAGCGAACCAGCGTATATGTTATCAAATACTTATAACTTCGTTGCACTTCCTGACTTCAAACATACCCAGATCATTACATATACAAGGATAATACATGTGTTAGCAACCAGATCTAGTCCATCAGATCACATAAAGATAATTCATTATGATCCTAATCCATTATTAGATGTCTTCCATCAACACTGAAGCTAAACAGAATCAACCAATCTGAATATGCAAAATACTGACACCAATAAATAGTCACCAGAACTCATCAACAATCAAAACCACCCTTAACTTCAAACATCATAGGTCATATGGTATACACTACTTAGATGTATCTAACCTGAGTATATACGCGCTTTTATCAAAGTCAATCAGTGTATACATCTGTAAATATTCATTCATAATTTGCAGCTATTCCAGACTTGAGTTATACCCAGATCATAGTATTTACAGAACATTACATGCGTCAGTATATAGATCAAGAATAAGCATGATCAAACCATATAGAGATTATTCATTCCAAGCTATAAGATCATGATCCATCATTAGACCTTGTTCTCCATCACCCACTGAGATTCCTCCTTGGCTCAGATCAAGCAAAGCATCATAAACCCATAACCTGCATACTGGATCTCACACTTCATAAGATATTCGAGACTTTCTTAGTGCCTTGGCCTAATGATATTCTCCTCCTTTTATAGTCTTAGGCCTTACTCAATACCATGGTCCAAAACCACTTAGAACCAATACCTTGGTCTAAATACTTGGGGTCAATACCTTGGACCAAATACCATGGATCAATAGCAAAATACCATGGTCCAAATACCATGGACCAAAAACTTAGTTTCCAACATGTACATGCTTTTCCTTGCGTGAAAGTGCATGTATATGCATACGCGTCTTCTGCTCAATTAACCTACGTATATACACAGCTTGGTCAAGGTAAACCTACGTATACCTCTTTTTCTTTCATTCTGTGAGTTTGAACTGTGATTCAATACTGTTAACCTGTAGTACTTTGATCTTCATCATCAAGGACAACACCTGTATCATAATGTTAACTTGCTGCATTGTGAACTATCATTTCCTTTGAACTACCCTACATCACATCCGTTAACACAACTACCATGTATGAATGTCACATCTGATATCTCTTGTGAAGATTCATCTAGTTACCATGTATAAGTGAGTTGTTCTGCTACAAGAGGTTTGCCATCAAGTACAAAACATTCGTCATAATGCCAACAATCTCCCCCTTTGGACTTGATGGCAACAACAACACCAAGTCACTCTCCCCCTTTAACATCAAGGGAAAAGGGCGGACCAAGATATTCTCTCCCTTGATATAAATTTTGCTATCCATACTCCCCCTGAATAAATGCTAAAATCTCTAATTGAGCTCCCCCTTTGTACATGCCAAGATGTACCAATCCGTCCATGCTCCCTCTGAGCACATGTCGAGTCTGCAAAATATTATTCAAGAGAATAACACGACTCTACAACTCAACCAAGTGAGTATGACCTTCTTATCACCAATGACTCATACATACATCAATCTCCCAATCAAGTGGGAATACACTTTACTCATCCACCCAACCAAGTGGGGATATACCAGATACCAATTGTTTATACATGACTAAAATATTACATCATCCTTCCCATGCATAGTGGGGGTATAAATTACATCATATGACCAAAAGGGATTCAACACATGACTACAATAGATAGAGACAAACTATTACATCATGGGTCTTGATATGACCTTTACATTGAATGATATACCTGACATTTATAACAAAGACCAAATACTTAAACAAGACCATGATAATCATCAGCAACTATCATACACAATGTATGATCTACTCCATAAGCATCTGTCAACAACATCCAGACCAACAACCTGTATTTGTCCATTAGTGTAGATAACATCAACCTATGACAAGGTATGTCTGCATCAATTCATCCTCTTGATCTTGAGCATTGTCATAACCTTCCATGAATCAATTCTACATATGTCATACAAAATCATTCACATTATATCATATGTGAAAAACATCATAGCCATCACATCATCATCAAGATCTGCATGATCTTTTATACCATCCATGTATCATTACTCGAGAACATCCCACATCTGATAAGAATCAATCAACATATGTGAGTATCAACCTATCATTATATAGGTAAGAACTCATCATCATCATGATTTCAAATAGTTATGTCTTCATGTGATCTGCAATAACTCCAACAATGCAACTTCATGTATCTAGCATACTATATATATCACTATGTATTTAGCAAACCTTGAGCTCAAGATCTTTTGTCAAGACTTCTTGATATCATCAACAACAACAATCCTCAATCATGTGAGGGCCAAGAACTATAGGAATCCTGCATCATAACAGTATTATATGATCTTTATGCATATGACGACAACAACATATGAGTGACTCATCATCAAGTAATGAAGTTGTGTATTCAAGATTTGTACTTCTCCTCATCCTTATGAAGATTACCATGTAAGAAACATATTTGCATCATCCGAGAATCAACCACAAATCTGATCTGAGCACCAACTATGTAACCCCAAGAATCATATGAGATTTGTCATGGACAACTCATAACCATATCATAGCAAGATGTATCATTTAGCTATATAAGCATCATCACCAAGGACTTATAACCATAATGCCAACAGAGGTTCTTGCACCAAGTTTTCAATCCTTCTTTCGAGAAAATAAATAATGTGTTAACTAAAACAAATAACTTGCAAAGGTGAAAAAAACTTTTAAAGTAAATTCCTCAAACCGAGAGATGCTTCAACTAATCTTTTAATATCTAAAACAAGAATTAATTCCATAGTCAAAGCACACTTTTAATTAAGGAACTTTTGCATGTAATCTAAGAGACCATTTAAATGTGACACCAGGCTTCAATCCTATAATAGCTATCCACACTACTGATCTGCATGCATAACGTTTTGAACCCAGAAAGATTTCATTTAAGAATTATTATGCATGAATCAGATCTTTCCTAAATAACATAAAGTGAAGGCACAGACCAATGTGTGTCGTAATAGCGTTCTGTTTCAGAAGTGTGTTCAATTCAAAATATCAAAAGAACTTCAGAATAGAAATCACACTTTTTAGAATCGCATTAAAACTTAATAAAAATCGCATTCTTCTGGATCGCATTAAGACTTATCAAATAAAAACAAAAGACCATTACTGTAATAAACTGGAAGAATCAATATGAAAAATTGGAAACACACTAGTGCAGGAATGTGTGCTTGCATGATCCAGGAAGAAAACGAGATTAAACTTCAAAGAAGGAAATCATAAGATTAAACTTCAATCAAATTCACACACCACAAATCTGTCACATTGTAATGAAATCAGATTTAAACTTTGCAGAAAGATAAAAGAAACATTTGTTTACTCCACACTTTGCATTAAAAAATAATTAACACACCTTAATCGGAAAAGAGAAGAACACGAGGGAGAATGAGCTAGGTTGGTTGGGCCTTAGCCAACAAGCTCATTTCCTTGTTTAGGAAATGCAAAGAATTGGCTCTTTAATCAACACATCAACACATAATTACAATGCAAGATTGAGAAAACATCGCATAGTTCCTTTCTATTAATGATCAACAAATATATGTCATGAATTTGAATCTAGCCCAAAATGAGGGTGATATAAGTAAAATTACAAAAGTACAGAATCATAGTATCCTTGCTATATATATCACTTGCTACCATTTTCTATCTGAGTCCGATATTTTATACATTCATTCAGGCCTGCTGCTGAAACCAAATTACAATGAGCATTCCAATCTAAGCCTTTCGGTTATAACAAAATAACAACAACAACTCGTGCTAAGCCTCTTGACGATAACAAAACACTATTCTAGGTATTCAGCCGCCGACCTAATCTCCACCATATCCCTGATTTTCCTCTATGCTACGAGCCCAACTCAAGTTAACTATTCCAAAACATGGTGTCCGCATGGAGTGGTGAGATGTCATGGTAGTTGAAGATTCGCCAGAAGTGCAGGAATCCTACCTGCACTCAACCATGCTAACAAGATAATTAATTCATTGTCCGTCAAATACTTCTAGGAAGATAACTATTAGTTGCAAATATTTAAAGCCATAAAATCTATAAAAATGATTAATTAAGGACATGTGTAACCCTTAAACATGAAACATAAAGCTAGTGCAAGAAGGGATACAATTCTTGGACTAGTGCAGAAATAAGGGGGTTTGCAAGGTTAAAACAGGGGTATAAGGTTATGGTTTCGAAGGGAAAAAGGGTAAAAATAATGGAGCAATTTAGCCTACCAACACTCATTCCTATGGGATCATAGAGTGCCATATATACTGTTGGAAAGGTAAGAATAAGATTCCAATCATATACATTGTGCTCCAATTCGAGATATGTAATTGGAGTAAAATGCCCTTCAAATTGAATGTGTCCAAACGGGGCATTGAAAGCTCAAAAACAATAATTCAAACGTATTCATTTTTCAACTTTTATCTTGGAAATATGTAGTCTCCCCCTTCCTTTGACATCAATGACGAAAATATTTTCAACAACCTCTCCATTGTGATTGATGGAAACCTTTAGACAATTTTGCAATAATATTGAAGAAATCTTGTTATCTGTAATTCTCCTTATGCCTACAAATTCTCCCCCTTGACACCAGTGGAAATGGGATCCTCCACCTAAGGTTGTGCTTCTCCTTATCTATAACTCTTCTTCCCTCTACAATTTGTTTTAGTGTCTAAAAATATTTCTCTGTTTACAAATTCTCTTAGTGACTGTAATTACTCCATATCTTCTATCTCTCCTTATTATGCATATTGTTTTTACTTATGGCTACAATTTATTCCCCTAGTATGTCAACAATAAAACAATTAATTTTTTTGTTTTATCACTTTTGCTTTTTTTTGCAACTAGGCTCCCCTATAAAGTTTGTGTCTATCTATTCCTACATGCAACATTTCTTCTTCTATAACTTTTCTCTTGAGACTACTCCCCAGTTATTTGAAACTCCTTTTACTCTTTACTTTTGGGATTGCTACCACTAGGCTTATGCTTCCTCTTTTCTACAACTTAACTCCTTTCAATCTAACTTTATTTTTTTCTTGTAAACAGATGCTCCCCCTGAACTGATGCTTCTCCTAATTCATAAGTCTCCCCCTTTGCTGATATCAATGGCAGGATTCTACTCCCCATGCACTTTTGCAATTTTGTTAATTGAAAACCATCATTTTCTTTACTTTCTATTATTGATTCATATCTTGAAACCTTTCTGTTTTAGCATTCTTCTCATGTATCTTACTCTCAAAATCTCCCATCTTCTTAATGTGGCCTAAGGTATTGCAATATCTTATATGTTAGTAATGAGATGAGAGAGACATTACCTTTTTAACCAAAACGATAATTTCTAGAGAACTAATATTTTGAAAGATCGATTGCCACTATTTCTCCAAGTACAATTATTTCATAATTTCCACAAATAGGATAGTTACAACATGTCTCTAGAGACTTGAACCCACATAACTACGGAAATGAATTTTTCACCAAATGAATCAACTTAAGATTCTTTAAAAAGATGGGAGAGATAATATTCCCAACATTTTGTCTTAGATATTCAAAAGTATCCCTAGGCATTGGTTTGGTAAATATATCTACAACTTGTTTCTTGGTACAAATGCATTCTAGTTTAACGCTTTGTTCAACTATTTTCTCTCTTCAAAAGTGATACTTTATGGGAATGTGTTTTGTGTTTGAATGTATCACAACCCTAGTTATTTGAAATGTTGATTGTACTTATATTATCACAAACAACCGATATTGGTTGACAATGTTATACTTTGATATCCTTTAAAATTATGTTTAGCCTACTTCATTCAAATATCTTCAGTACAACATGTTGTTGCTACAATGACTTCAACTTTGGTTATGGATAGGGAGATTGAGGTTTGTTTCATAGTCAACCACGATATTATACAATTTCCTAGGAAGAATGCTTCTCCACTTGTACCTTTCCTATCATATACACTTCATACCCAATCTACATAAGTATATGTTGTTAAACTAAATTCAATGCTTCTTGAATACCATGGTCCAAAGCCCAAAGTTACCTTCAAATATATAAATATTCTCTTAAATGATTGCACATGAGTCTCCTTTGGTGCATATTGAAATCTTGTAAGTAATCATACTTCTTACACAACATCTAGTATTGATGTTGTAAAAATTAATTACCTATCAATAGTTGACCTATACATAGTTTGATTCACATAAGGGGATTCATAATCTTTTCTCAACTTGTAGCTTGTGATCATAGGAGTGTTGAAAGGTTCACAATTTTTCATACCAAAATTATTTAACATTTCTTTTAGATACTTTGTTTGAGA
Source organism: Pinus tabuliformis (assembly GCA_031772625.1). Taxonomy (NCBI): domain Eukaryota; kingdom Viridiplantae; phylum Streptophyta; class Pinopsida; order Pinales; family Pinaceae; genus Pinus; species Pinus tabuliformis. The sequence continues at coordinate 134,355,267 of CM062818.1, forward strand.
AATGAATATACCTTTATCTGATTGAGTAACTTGCAATTCTAGGAATAATGATAACTCTCCTAACATGGACACCTCAAAATCCTTTTACATTTATTCTACAAATTTTTGACTCATTAGATAAAAATCACTTCCAAAAATGATATCATCCATGTATAACACAATAATTAACTTTTTATTATCTGTTTTGAAACTATTTTTTTTTGTTTTTTTTCACCTTTAAATCCTTATTGTTATAAATAATTTTCAATTCTAAGGTACCAAGCCTTGGGAGCTTGATTTAGATCATAGATTGCTTTTTTCAATTTGGACACAACATTTTCATTTCCTTGCAACTAAAATCATTCTGGTTGTTCAACATATATTTCTTCTAAGTTACCATTCAGGAAGGTTTTTTTGACATCCATTTGATATACTTTGAACATTCTAAAACAAAAAAATTCCAAAAATATTTTGATTCCTTCAGTTCTAGCTAAAAAAGTAAAGGTTTATTCAGAAGAAACACCTTCCACTTATCCATACCCTTTGTAGAATAATATAGCCTTATGCCTCACTACTTGTCCATTCTCAATTAGCTTGTTCCTAAATACCCACATAGTTCCAATTACATTCTTATCTTTTGGGTCTAGGAAAAATTTACCATGTATGATTTTTCTCAATCTAGTTTATCTCTTTCTTCATGGCATTATACCAATGCTTATATTCACTACCTTTGGAAACGTTCTTGGGTTCTATTTTGGACAATAAGGTAAGATTGGTATACCCTGGTGTTCTTATCGATTTCCTTTTGGTCTGAACCACCGACTCATTATCACCAATGATTTTTATTTTTTGGATGAACCCTTTAAGCATACCTTGATGGAGTCTTTGGATGTGAAAGTTTTTCCTCTTCCGTTTCTTCGTCTTGTTCTTCTTTTTTTCCCTCTTCATTTTCTTTGTTGATTTCTCCCTTAATTATTCATTTCTTTATGGGGGAAATCTTCATCTACTCTTACATCATTATTTTCTACCAAATATTGTGAAATATTTTATTGTAACATTTGTATCCCTTTCTTCTAGGTGAATAATTGAGTAAAATTCCTTCATCTGTTATGGAATCAAACTTGCCTACATTGTATTCACTTATATTTATCTAGCACTTGCTTCCAAATACCTAGAAATGTTTGACTATCGTGGGTCTGTCTTTCCATAATTCATAGGATCCTTGTGTTTTTTTCCTCTAATTTGTTCTCTTCTCAAAATGTATTATATAATTTGTTGTCAGTGATGGACCTGCCTACATTCAAGGGGGCCTCCCCGATAAGAGGTCCCAACTAGACCTCACATCATTTTATGTAGGAGCCCCATCTAGAATATGAACCGACAACCGTTTTCTTAAATATTTTCCTTGGCTTTAGCTATCAGCAAGAGAGAGAAGCACATATGTTCCTTTGAAAAAACAAGCGTGCATGGTGAATGTTCGGTTACATGTGTATCAAGGCTCTTCTATTGTGGAGGGAGAGAAAAGTGAGGCTCTGAGAGAGAGGAAATAGTACCACCCTAGCGGAGATGTACACAAACAGGAAATATTTGTCTAACATCCAGTGGAATAGTCAACATAGATGCGATGGTCGTTACAACCACTACAACACAATATCAATAGGATAAGCACTAAAATAGTCAAAATAGTTCAACTAATTTTGTACAGGTGAGAGAAAACATGAATCATAAACATTTATAGAACAGTCTTACAAATAATCATAATCCATGCATGAAAAATGTATTGGCCATTAGGCTTCAAGTATTAAGTAAAAGTCCCAATATACATGAATACAACAAACATCACTAGTTCCAACAGTGGAGCGTTAGAGCCACTACTTTCTCCCAAAAAGTATTACCTCTATCTATCTGATACCTTATGGGGGAAGTCAAGGTGAAAATTCCCTTTCTTTTACAATGAGGGTGTATATATAACAAATGAGGTGGTCCTTCACCTCGCTTGTGACCATTAGACTACCCTCATGAATGTTTGACTTACCTATGACTCTTACATGACTCTTAACATTTTGTAAATACCCTTTAGACTTCCACTTTATAATACATTTGGAATAATAATTTACACAATCCACAAATGATGTGGCACATGATTGTTGAAATTAATGTGTAGATTCAAAATTGGTCATGAAATTTACTAAATCACAAGACTCGAAGCTACTCTTCACATCAACAAAAGTTAATTCACCATCTAAAACAATAATAATTGACATGCAAAAGGAAACATCACACACACACACACACACACAGAGATTTATCTAGGGGAAAGAAACTGATCAAAACCACTTACTATATGTACTGCATTAACTAGAGAATAAAGAAGAAATATAATGCTTTCTCAATTCTGAGCACACCCTGCACTAGTATAGTCTATCTCTCTGCCTACCTGACTGAAACTTGTCCAACACTTAGCTAATTTCAAGCCTTACCAAGCTCTTATTTCCTTGCGCTACTCCCTTGGAAAATTTCCCCTATTATTTAGGAATTTCACACCAGGGAATTGATCAATTACCATAGGTCAATCCTCTGACTGCATGCACCACTTGTACAACTTGGATCAGTTTACAACTGATAGTACACTACCCTTGAACTCCAATATCAAATGTGTACCTCAAATTCTTTGCATCAAAAAATTATGTTGGGTTAATTGATTAGTTAACTAGTTGAACACTCAGTGTGGTTGAAGTTACACAATCACAACTTGACCTCCACTAGTTCTTCTAACAGTTAGAACTAGTTAAATTGATAATAACTCAAATTAACTAAAATAGATTGCTAAAAGTTAGCAATCAATCATTTAGAACTGAACTCAAGTGTCTCCAACTCAAATTTACTGAATTAATTGAGTGACAATATCCATTTCACCTTAGTTAACTAGCTCCAAGTATTCTGCTGAAATTGAAATTTTAATTTTAACTTAGCTTGACCAAGGAAAAGTCAAAACTAGATTTTCTTGCTGCATTTTCAACAGTCCCTCTCAACAAAAAAAGGATTATCAGATACCTCAATAATACTTCTATGGAACTCGAATTTTCCTCTTGACAAGGCCTTTCTTAAAATATTTTCATCTTGTTCCTCTGCCGAAATGTACTGCAACAACATAATCTGCCTTTGCACACAATCTCGTAGATGGTGATACAGGATGTCGATATGCTTGGATCGATCATGAAATGTTGGATTCTCAAAGAGTTTGATACAACTTTGATTGTCACAGTAAATCACTATAGGATCCATCTTCTGACCAAATATCCCAACGAGAATCTTTCTCATCCCGATAGCCTCACATGCTGCTTGACTTGCAACCATGTAGTATGATTCTCCTAAGCTGAGTGCCACAAATCTTTGCTTCCCACTGTACCAGGAAACTGCTCTTGACCCAACACTGAAAATTCCTCCTGAAGTACTCTTCTTGTTTGATGGACTCCCTAGCCAATCTACATCCGTGAACCCTTGTAGCTTCACTCCCTCTGTCTGTCTGTACCAAAGACCAAACAAAGTAGTTCCTCTCAGGTATCTCAAAACATGCTTTGTTGCCTTATAATATAGTTTGGTTGGCTTAACCATTGCTTGACTAAGCTATTTGACTGGATAACACATGTCTTGTTGTGTGTTCATCAAATACATGAGTGAACCCACAAGCTTCCTATAAATGGTAGCCTCCAAAACTTCACCTGAAGTAGCATCCTCTTTCCTCCAGTTCCCTGCTAAATGAGTCTCCATGGGTTTACACCTATCCATGCAGAACTTCTGAATTATCTTGTTGGAATAATTTCCCTAAGAGAAAAATAGTTCCCCATCTCCTTGCCATGCTTCCAATCCAGGGAAGTAGTGAATGGGGCCCATTTCCTTCATCTCGAACTCCCTTTCAAGGTTGTCCTTGTAAGATCTGATGAGTTGATCATCACTAGTAAGGTTCAATTCATTGACATATAAAACAATAATCAATACTTTAGATTCTATCATAATGTGATAAAGGTTTGCGTCTGCTTCACTTTTGGGGAAGCCCAAAATGATGAGATAGTTGTCGATTCTAGTATACCAAGCACAGGGTGCTTACCTGAGTCCATAAAATGCTCTCTCAAGTCTACACACATGCGTCTCTCTGTCAAAGGTATCAAACCCATTTGGGTGCTCAATATACACCTCCTCCTCAATAAATCCATTGAGGAATATTGTCTTCACATCCATCTAGTGGATCTTCCACCCCATCTACACTGACAATGCTGGAATTGACCTAATGGATGAGTACCTTACTACTGGAGCAAAGGTCTCCTCATAGTCAATTCCTTCCACCTGAGGGAACCCCTTGGCCACAAATATGGCCTTGTGTTTCTCTATTCTCCCATCTACATCATGCCTTACCTTATAAATCCATCTCGAACCAACCACTGATCTATATACTGGTCTTAGGACAACTTCCCAAACACTTTTTATGACAATGGAATCATATTCCTATACCATAGCATCAACCCATACTAGTTTCTATACAACTTCCTCGAATGAGAAGGGTTCTGTCTCTACCAGCCCACTCATCAGATCCATGTATCCAATGTACCGATCGAGTGACCGCCTTTTCTTGCACTATGATGTGGATGATCCCACATTCTCTCTAGCATCCTCTAATAATCTGTCATCTTCCCTAGTTCACTTCCTTACTTCTCTAGATGTCTCTGCTTGAGTGGATGTCTCCACTCTCTGATCTTCTACTTGACATTGCTCCACAACTTCCTGAAGTTCTTCCTTTAGATCCAAAAACTCATGATCAGGCTGCAACTGAAGCTCCCTCTTAAGAGAATACCTCATTTCATTCTCCTCATCAAACTTCACATCCCGTCTGACTGTTGCCATCCTAATGGATGGAAAGTACACATGATAGTTGTGAGGTGTATCTGTGTACTCCACAAATATGCCCAACTCTATTGTCGGCTCTAGTTTTTTCCTTACTTCCTTGGAAATATGATAGTAAACTGATGATCCAAAGATCCTAAAATGTGACACATCTGGTTTCTTCTCTAAAAACGCTTCCTATGGTGTACTCATGCCAAGAATCTTATGAGGACTCTTGTTCTACAAATAGATCGGTGTGTTGAATGCTTCAGCCCAGAAGTGTACAGGTAGGCTTTGGTCATGCAACATTGCCCGTGCTTCTCCCACAATACTTGTGTTATTCCTATCATCTACCCCATTGAGTTTTGGGTTATGGGACATTGCCAACTCCTCTCGAATTCCTTCATTTTCATGGAAACTTTAAACTCATTCGACATGTACTCAGCACCATTATTTCTCCTGAGAGCCTTCACTTTCCTTGTAGTATCTTTCTCAACAAGTGCTTTAAACTACAAAAATTTGGAGAATGTATAGTCTTTCTTCTTCATGAAAAAGATCCAACACTTCTGTGAGAAGACATCTACAAATATAACATAATACCTATGCTTGGAAGTGGAGGTTATCGAGAAAGGTCCACATACATTAGAGTTGATCCTTTCAAGGGTTGCATGCAACCTGTTGTCCTGATCATTAAAGGTGGATTTTGTGTACTTACCCAATGTACACCCTTTGCATGTATCTTGCTACTCGAGTGCTCCTTTAGGGAGGCCTATAGAAATATATTGCATGATATTTAAAGCACCATGATGAAAATGGCCAAGTCTTCTATGCCATAATTCGTTGACATCTCATCCCTGCACCTTCTCTGCTTTTGTGCTCAATGTTGCACAGTTTTCCACACCTAATTTGTAGAGGTTCTTCACTCAAACCTTGACCTTCTTCACTTTTACCATGCCGATATCTCTTGAAAAAGATTTCCCTTTGCTGAATATCACATCATAGCCACAGTCCTCCAATAAAACTACGGAAACTAGATTCGTCTTCAGACCCAATACAAACATCACATCTTTGAGCCTGAGAGGGGAGCCAAACTCCCTCTAAAAATTAATTGTACCAATACTAGTCATGTTATACCTTCCATCATCTTCCATCTTGATTTGCATCTAGAGAACCTTCTCCTCCAATTCACTGAAAAATTATTTGTTACTCATCATGTGGAATGAGGCACTGCTATCGAGATACCGCACACTACCCATCATTGTGCTTGCCATGCATGTAATGAGGGTAAAATCAAGTTCAAACTGTGAATCCAAGGCTTCACTCGTTTCTCCTCCTATGCTCTTCTAACTTTATTTCTTATGTGGAAACTTCATTGCATAGTTCCCGAATTCATGACAGTGAAAGCACTTGATTCTGGATAAGTTTGTCTTCTTTCCCCCTTGAATTGAATCTACTTTGGATTGGGATATCTTCCCTTTCCCTTTATTTTCCTTTCTAGCCAGGGCACATATCTCCTCATCCTCACCCTTGTATGAGGTATTGTCTTTGGTTGTCCTCCTTAACTCCTCCTATACCAGATCATACCGAAGACATTCCCAATTTGGTAGCTTCTCCCTTCCGTTCATTGAATCTTGTTAGATGTGCTAGCTCTTGGGAATGCCTAGAAGGGCCAGACTCACGAAATCATCCTCTGCTACAGTAACACTAACTTGGCCAATTTTGCCACAACACTATGTGAACCTGCTTAGGCACTTTGGAATGGTCTTGTTCCTCGACATTTTGATATTTCAAAGCTTGCCTTTGAGTGCCAATTTCCTATGGTCAATACTATTCTGGAACAAATCTGTGAGCGCTTCCCACATTGCATATGGAGCCTCTTTCCCATGGGTATTAGAGAAAATATGGTCTCGTACTCCCTCCAATATTATCTTCATCTCCTTCGCAAGACACTTCTTCCAACTGGCTAGATTCCGAACAAACTATTGTTGGTTTTAGAATATCATTATAAATGAATTCCTTCAAACAATTGTCCTCCAGTACTACCTCCATCCTCCATGATATGTAATTTTGGCTTCCATCAAGGGAATACACAAGCCTTAGTCATTGAAATCCATCTTCTCAGTCTTGAAGAAAACTTGCAACCTGATTTGTAACCTCGAACCTCTTGCAATGAAAAATTCGAAATCTTTTCTCTACAATGATTCCAACTCTTATACCATGTATAAATAAATGTGTAGACTCAAAATTTCTCATGAAATTTACTAAATCAAAAGACTTGAAGCTACTCTAATAATCCACAGAAGTTAATTCACCATCTCAAACAAGAATCATTGACATGCAAAAGGAAACATCACACATACACATAGATTTGTCTAGGGGAAAGCAACTGCTCAAAACCCCTTACTATTTGTATTGCATTAATCAGAGAATAAAGAAGAAATAAAATGTTTTCTCAAGCTTGATCACACCTTACACTAGGATAGTCTAGCTATTTCCTTGTGTTGTTCCCTTGGGAAATTTCCCCTATTATTTATGAATTTCACACCAAGGAATTGCGCAATTACCATGGTTCAATCCTCTGAGTTCATGCACCACCTGTACAACTTGGATTAGTTTACAACTGATAGTACATTTCCCTTGAACTCCAATCTCAACTGGGTAACTCGATTTCTCCACAGGAAACAATTATTTTGGGCTGATTGATCAGTTAATTGGTTGATCACTCAATGTCATTGAAGTTACACACCAAAAACTTGACCTCCACTAGTTCTTCTAATAGTTAGAACTAGTTAAACTGACAATAACTAAAATGAACTAAAATATATTGCTACAAATTAGCAATCAATCATGTAGAACTGAAATCAAGTGTCTCCAACTTGAATTTACTGAGTTAACTGAGTGATAAGATCCATGCCACCTCATTTAACTACCTCCAAGTATTTTTCCGAAATTGAAATTCAAATTTTAATCTAGTTTGACCAAGGCAAAGTAAAAACTAGATTTTCTTGCTGCATTTTCAACAATGATGACTCATGACATGACATGAAACTGATGACATTGACTACATGATAACATGGAAATGTCAATCCATTCTTTTTGGTTTCTTTCTTTGTGTCTTCTTGAAGATAGAACATGATCTCTTCTTCCACCTCCATATGGATTACAGATGAGGAATCTTCATTGTTATCCAGACCTTGAGTTTTTGCCACAGTCTGATGTCCCTTTGCTTCCTCTTTCTTGATCAACTTGTACTTGAAGATACAAAGGTTTTTTATAGCATGGTCACCTTCTCCATCTCCTTCATGATCATCCTATCATAGTATCATAGAATACCTATGAAGATAATTCACTCATGAGAGGATGACATCAGTCCAATAAACCCTTGGTCTAATATGCAACATAATGAATGATTGACTGAGATAGAATTTGGTAGCAGGTTAAGAGAGAGATTCAAGGACTGTACAGTGTCATAACTCAAGTAGTTAAGGGTGAGGACCGATCCTTGAGACTGAACAATGCATAGTTTAGGCTTCGTTGCACTTGACAATTGCACAGTTGAGGGATTCAAGAATCCATGGTGAGGGCTTGGGCACTATGTTTTCCCATTGCACAATAATGTAAGGAAAGGAGGCCAAGTGATTGCATAGTTCTGTAGTTTAGGAGCTCAATTCTGAGGCTTGAGGATTGAGACTGTGCAATGTTTAGTTCAGGCTAGGCGGGAGACAAATATTTCCCAGTTCTGGAGCTTAGGGGTTGGGCTTGAGCACTGAGATTTCACTGTGTGTAGTTCTGGGGGGGCAGAGACTACACATTGTGCAGTGCCAAGAGGCAAGGCCGCTTCTTGAGGACTACGAATTCACAATGCGTAGTCTAGGGGGGATAAATGAGGCTAAGTGGCCCGGTTGAGGAATTTTCCTAATGTTGACTAAGTGCTGGATCAATGAGATGAGGCTGAAAAAAATCAATACTTGAACATGATCACCCACTTAGATTACTTGAAGACACAATAAGGAACACTCAGAACCCATGAAGAACATACTTTTCCTTAATGTGACAACTTTGTGACAGCCTACACTAAGTGCAAAACCAAAGATATTCTTTATTATTATAGTGATGACACTTCTACGATAGTGCTTGAAATTTTTTAAATGAGTTTGATAGATGTTTTCATGATAAGAAAAACTCATTGACACAAGGAATACCCCCTAAAACATACCAAAACTAGCTTGTGTACAATGTGCAACATTTAACATGCTAGAAGATGACACTTTGACCTTCTCACAAATGGGACCAGAAGACTTAAAGGAAACACATGCAATGACTCTTAATATTTGCAGAGATGACATACAAAGCAAAAGTAGGCTCCGAAAAATTGGATGTAGGCCAAAATTTTGGAGGGTGTTGTAGTAGCAACAACACTTGGCGACACACTGGTAGAAATACAACTTCTTTTCCTTGGTTGATTCTTTTGTGCAAGGTCTAGTTCCTCAGGGAGTATTGCTTCATCGTGTAGATCACTTAGGTCTTCCCTCTTACCCTGTGCATAAACATAGTCCCCTCTATCCTTTCTTGGTTGAACACAAATATAGATCCAACTTTAGCACAATGTTTTGAATCAAGATAAGGGTAATGAAGTTCATGAGATATAGATACTTAGAGTATAGTTTTTCATCTCAAGTGTTGCTCTGATGCCAATAAACCTAAATAGTACTTCGAAGAAGTCACTTCAAGGCCGCAAACATTTCTCTACTAACAAAGAACTTGGACAATACCTTGGCAGAGTTGCTTGCTACACCTCCTTTCGTAGGAAGCCTTTCTCTTCTTTCTCCCTTTATTTACTTATTTTTAAAAGAATTATGCATCAACACTTATTTATTTCATGGTTATAAGAGGGATCCTGACTTATTGAGAGAAGATGATGTTGTCCCTTGATAGAAGTATATATAAAACCTTTGATATTGATTTTCTTGTTTAGATTTTCCCCTTGCCCTTCTCTTCTGATTGGATTAGCTCAGAAACACCAAAAAATAAAGAACCAAGTGAAGGCATAAGGTTTACATAATAGACACAGATATCATGGCTCGACACAAATCTCTCTTTATGCAAGGATCATATTTTCCAGCAGAGCATCTTTGACCAAAATATGTGACCAAGACAAAGAAGAAGGACCGAAGGTTAGCAAAACATTGCAATGTCACAAGACTCTTATCAATTCAACCACATGCATTGAAGCCAGAAAACACGTTTACAAACAACACTTATTCACATGATTTAAAGAAACAGAAACACATGACCAAACAGAGGAAAAGATGAAATAATAGACTATGTACATCGGGTAGGGCACAACCCTAGACCATCATCGAAAGTATTGTTTTAAATATTTTCCATTAAATGGAAGAGAGTCAGTCTTCCAGTCTAAAGATTGGAGCTGATATGTGTTATGTCCAAGCTTCTCATGTATGGTGTAGAGTTGGATCCACAAGGATTGGAACTTAGTATGTTTACCTTTGTCTTTGTGGGCTTTATCCCACTTCAAGACTAGGTCACCCGCACTAAATTCATTCTTCCCTACGTACTCCTTGTCATACCATCTCTTGCTATGAATCTAATGGAGAGAAAAGTTTTCTTTAGCTTTCTTTATTTCTTCCTATAGTTTGAGAAGGGTTTTTATCGTACTCTAAACTAATAGGCATGTCTTACCCTAAGATTCTTGTGAAATTTGAAGGGCAAGAAAATAGATGTTTGAGGGTAGGATGACTTCTTTTCCATACACCAGGAAGTAAGGAGACATATTGAAAGAAGGTTTAGGCATGACACAGTTAGCCCATAGGGCGTTCACCAAAGAAGAATGTCAGCTCCTTTGTTCAAATAAAAGAAACTTTTTGATAATACAGATGAGGTTCTTGTTGGTTGACTTAGTAAGATTATTTCCATGTGGATAATAATTAGCTGAATGTTTCAATATGATACCATTTCCAATAAAAAATCATATAACCTCAATGATGAAAAAGATGTTTCATTGTAAAAAACAAGTGAAGTCATAATGTCAAACCTAATAATGATAGTTTGTTTAAGGAAGTTGATGACTTCTTGATCATTCACTTGCTTGAGTGGAACTGCTTTTGTCCACTACGTGAAGTAATCTATGGTAGTAAGAATATAGCGGTGCTGCTTTGATGAGTGTGGAAATATCTTGCTGATAACATCCAATCACCATTGTTGAAATGGTTCTTCCACAATGATAGGATGCAATGGGGAGACTGAATTTTTCTCCCGAATGACACACTTATGATAGACTAGACTCTTTTGGGCATAAGCATTGGTATATTTGAAAAGTGGGGGCCAATAAAAACCGACCCGCATGATTTTGTGTGCCATAGTGTCATCTATGAATTTCCCTCTAGTTGGTCCATCATGAAGGTCATGCAACAACATTTATAAATCTGATGCTTCCAAGCATCTGAGCAAGAATCTGTTATGGTGCTTTCCAAAAATCACTCCATGTACCAATTGGTAATATAAAGCTTTCAATCTGACTACCCTCCTTTTTCATGCATATAAATAAGAGGGAAGAGTACCATGCTCAAGATACAGTCACACATCTGCATACCAAGAGGTTGGAATGTTAGTGAGGGGGATCGCTCCAGATTGTACATCTTGATCTCCTCCTCCCACCCAGATGAATCATATTATGGTGTATTCATTGATTTTGTTGCTAACTGACATAGACCATGACCCTTGATGGTGTGAACTGGCTTGAATTCAAGATCATATTCCTATAGACCAGTCATCCAGTTCGCTCTTCTTTCACCCAGATCTTTTTGAAGAAACAACGATCTGACTGTTGTGTGTGGGACAAGATAATACAATGATTCTTCAAAAGGTAGGGCCAAAAGTGTTTCACCATCTTGTAGACTGCATAATATTTTTTATCAATGGATGGATAGTTAATACCAGGTCGTTGCAAGCTAGCACTCATGAAGGATATAGGTCGCTCATTATTTTGATCATCATTCTGCGTAAGGATGACAACAACAGAAGTTTCAAAAAGTGAAGGTGTAGAGCAGGAAATCCTTGTTGAATTTTTGGCTATACAAGGTTGTTTCTTCTATGATTGCTTTATTTTTACAGGAAAAATCATCATCCTTGTATACTGATGCAAGGTATATCTGTATAGTCAAAGATGAATTTTCGGAGAAAAATTATCTTCCCCAAGAAAGACCTCATGGATTTCTAGTTCACTAGGAAGGGAAGATGATGTGTGATAGCCTTGAAACTTCCAGGGTCCAATATTGTTTGCAATGATGTGGCCTAAGAGATCCCCCTCGGACACTGCAAAAATTCTCTTTTTGGGATTAAGAGATATTTGATATTTTTGACATCACTCAAAAATTTTCTTCAGATGGCGCAAGTGGTTAGATGTTTTTTTCGAAAGAACCATGACATAATCAAGATACACCACTACACTCTAGCCAATCAAACTGTGAAATGCGATGTCCATCACATGTTGGAAGGTTGCACTGAAATTAACAAGATGAAATGACATTCTAATAAAGGAAAACGTGCCACACTTTATTTGAAAAGTTGTTTTTAGTCTATCAAGTTATCACACTAGAACGTAGTTGTAACTTGAAAATCCATCAAGCAGGGAAAACATCTCTGACCCTGATACTATCGATAAGATCTACTCCATTGATGAAACTAGGTAATTATCTTTTCTCAAAGTGTGATTTAGGTTTTAGAAATCTAGGCACAAGCGTATTTCCCTGGACTTTTACCTTAATGGGACCATGTTGGAAACCTACATTAAATGTTGTACTTTATAGATGATCTGAGCATCCAACAACTTCCTTAACTCTTTCTAAATCAAAGGCTCAAGCGTCACATGAAATTTCCACAGCTTTTTTTGGAAAGGCTTGGCCCCTTCATTAATTGGAATAACATGTTAGATTATTTTTGTGTCATAAGTTTTGAGATCATCGTACTTCCAAGTAAAAACATAGCGGTATCGATTGAAAATGTGGATAAAATCTTGTTGCTCTTGATGAGTTAAACAAGTACCGAGATTGATCTGTTTATGTGACATAATTGTTAGTTTTTACATTTACCGACCCTCCAAAGAAATTCTACAAGTCATATAACTTTTCTAGTGACATCATGCCCTTAGACATGGGGGTTTGTTAGTTTTCCCAAGCCACATCTTGCAATGCTTTGTCATGCTTATCTGTGGATTCTGCTAACTCTTCAAGAGTGGGAAAAACTAGATCTTCCACTATAGAAACCACTATACTGATACAATTTGTTTCTTTTTTGTTCAGAAAATAAGGAAGATTTTTTGATCCATGAATTAATCCAATAACCTTCAAGAACTAATGGATTATAGGTCAAATTTCCCAGATCTTCTCGTAAGTAACTTTGCAAGTCAGTTCCAGGCCAGGTAAAGACGATCCTCCTACTTCAGGAATATGAGTCGGAGAAGTAAAAGGAATATTGTTGCCTTGTCCGAAAGAATAACGATGAGGGTGTGTGGAGTTATTAGCCATAAAAAAACCAACATCCCTCATTCTAGTGCCATAAATGTTGACAACGTTGGACCTGCCAACATTCAAGGGGGTCTCCCCAATATGCGGTCCCAACTAGACCTCACACCATTTGGTGTAGAATTCCCATCCTGAATACAACCCAACTATTGTTTTCTTAAAGATTTTCCTTGGATTTTACTATTAGAAAGAGAGAGAAGTGCATATGTGCCTTTGAAAAAGTAAGCAAGTATGCCTATTGAATGTTTAGTTGCAGGTGTATCAAGGCTCTTCTACTGCGGAGGGAGCCTCTGAGAGAGAGGTGATAGTATCACCATAGTGGAGACACACACAAACATGAAAGATTCATCTAACATCCAACGGAATAGTCTACATATATGTGACGATTGCTACAACCACTACAACACATTCTCAATATGATCATCACTAAAATAACCAAAATAGTTTAACTAATTTAGTATAGGTGAGAGAAAACATGAATCGTAAACATTTAGAGAACAATATTACAAATATTCATAATCCATGCATGACAAATGTGTTGGTCATCAGGCTTCAAGTATTAAGTAAAATTCCCAAGATACATGAATACAACAAACATCACTATCTCCAATAGTGGAGCGTTGGACCCAATACTTGCCCCCCAAAAGTACTAACTTTGTCTCTCTGATGGTTTCTGGGGGAAGCCAAGTTGAAAAGTCCCTTGATTATATAATTATATTGTACATATAGTAAATGGGGTGACCCTTCACATCCCTTATGACTCTTATACTGCCCTCATGAATTTTTGACTTCCCTATGACTCTTACATGACTCTTCCCATTCTGTACATGTCCTTTGGACTTGCACTTTACAATACATTTTCAATAAGGATCTACACAATCCAGAAATGAAGTGGCACATGATGATTCATGAGATGACATCAAACTGATGACATGGGAATGTCAAGCCATTCTTTTTTGTTTCTTTCTTTGTGTCTTCTTGAAGATAGAACACGATCTCTTCTTCCACCTCCATATGGATTATAAATGAGAAGTCTTCAATGTTATCTAGATATTGAGTTGTGGTCGCAATCTGATTTCCCTTTGTTTCCTCTTGCTTGATCAACTTGTACTTGCATATATAAAGGTGTTTTATAGAATGGTCTCCTTGTCCATCTCCTTCATCATCATCCTGTCATAGCATGATTGAATACCCGCGACTACAATTCGCTCATGAAAAGATGACATCAGTCCGATAAATCTTTAGTCTAAGATGCAACATGATGATCCATTGACTAAATTGGAACTAGGTAGTAGGCTGAGAGAGAGACTCAAGTACTGCACAGTTACATAGCTCAGGAAGTCAAGGGTGAGGACTAAACCTTGAGACTGTGCAATGTGTCGTTTAGGTTGGGTTGGGCTTGACAATTGCACATATGATGGATTCAAGAAGCTAGGTTGAGAGATTGAGAACTAAGTTTTCACACTACAAAGTAATGGAATCATAAGAGGCCAGGTGATTATGGAGTTATGTAGTTTAGCAGCTCAAGGATGAGGCTTGAGGACTGAGACTATGCAATCTATAGTTCAGGTTGGGTTCGAGACAAATATTTCACATTTATGGAGCTCAGGGGTTGGGCTCGAACACTGAGATTGTGCAATTTGCAGTTCTAGGAGGTAGATACTGTAGATTGTGCAGTGCCAAGAGTCAAGGCTTCTTCTTGAGGACTGAGACTGCGAAGTGCGTTGTCCAAGAGGGTTGAATGAGGATAAGTGGCCCAGTCAGGGAGTTTTCCTAGTGTTGACTAAATGTTGGATCAGTGAGATGAGGTTGAACAAAAGAAAGACTTGAACATGATTACACACATATATTACTTGACAACACAACTAGGAACACTCGGAACCCATGAACTACATACTTTTCCTCAATGTGACAACTTCACGACAACCTACACGAAGTGAGACACTAAAGATATGATTTACGACAATAGTGACGAGACTTGTGCGACAATGCTTGAAATTTTTGAAATGAGTGCAATAGATGTTTTCATGACATGAAAAACTCATTTACACAAGGTTACCCCCTAAAACATATGAAAAGTATATTCTGTATAATGTGAGACACTTAACTTGCTAGAAGACGACACTTTTACCTTCTCACAAAGGACACCAAAACACTTAAGGAAACACATGCAATAACTCTTAATATTTGCGATGAAAACATGCATAGTCAAAGTAGGCTCTGAAATTTGGATGTAGGACAAAATTTTGGAGTGTGTTGTAGTAACAACAACACAATATAAATTGTTTCTCCCTAAAATTTGTTTGGTAGATTGACTTCATTAAGCATTATTCTTGCCCGCTATTGCATAGTTTTTTTCTTACTTCAAATTAATCCATTTTA
Source organism: Pinus tabuliformis (assembly GCA_031772625.1). Lineage (NCBI taxonomy): Eukaryota > Viridiplantae > Streptophyta > Pinopsida > Pinales > Pinaceae > Pinus > Pinus tabuliformis. The sequence goes on from CM062818.1 coordinate 134,371,046, forward strand.
CTGTGGATTCCTTACCACTTATAAATATTTTCTAATCCCTTGATTTTAATTGAAATTCATTAGAGGTAAACTCACCTCCTCTGTTTGACCTTAAACACTTAATTTTTAATTCAATCTCATTTTCAATCAGAGCTTTCAAAACATTAAATTTTTTAAAATGCTTTAAAGTTCTCTTTTAGGAATGTAACCCATGTCACTCTTGTGTAATCATAAATAAAAATCATAAAATATCTCTCACCTTTTAATTTTTTTGTCTTGTTGGCTCATAGAGGTATTCATGAATAAGTTCCAATGGCTTTGATGATGAGTATTTTTGTTGTCTTAAACCTAACCCTAGTCTAATTCCCATGTTGAAATGGCCTACAAATAATATCACTTGTTTTGAGATCTTTGGAATGTCTCTTATTTCTTGTGTTTTGTTGAGTTTCATTATGTTTTCAAATCTAATATGACCCATCCCTCTATGCCATAACCAAATCTCATTCAATTTCCCATGCAACATTTTTCTTTTGTTCCATATATATATATATATATATATATATATATATATATATATATATATATATATATTATATATATATATACATATATATATATATATATATATACATATATATATATATATATATATATATATATATATATATATATATATATATATATATATATATATATATATATATATATATATATATATATATGTATATATACACACACACACATATATATATATACACTTTACTTGATGTTCTAGTTGTATATTCCACCACTCTTATAGAATATGATTTTATTATTTCACATATTTTAGAAGGGAATGTGAGATCATATCCTTGACCACATATTTGACTAACACTTAGGAGATTATGTTTTAGACTATGAACGTACAAAATATTTTGAGCTTTAGTTTTTCCATTAAGGACAAATGTCCCTTTACCCATTATTTTGGCTGGTGTGTTGTTTCCAAAAGAGAAACTTCCTCCTTTGCCCCTCTTTAGAGAGAGATTTTTTTTCTTACCTCCATTCATATGGTTTTAGAATCCACTACTAATTTACCATTAACTTTCTTGGTTTTGAGCGTATGGTGAAAAACCACACTCTTCTTGTCTTTCTTGCTTCTTTTTCCAAATATTTGTTATTTAATTTTCATTTCTAATAATAGCTTCTTCTTATATTTGACTCAAATGCCTTGAAATATTTATTTTACAATCATGAGCTTTGTACCCAAAATTATTTAACTTGAAACTTTCAACATGATCTAATAAGGGGGGAAATGAATTTAAATTTTTGACAACATTCTCATTAAAAATTATAGAATAGATACTCATAAAGCCATTTCTTGAGATCTTATATGATCACTTGCTTCTATTCTTCATATACACTTTTATTACATATGCTCTAAAATATATTTCCTTATGATCAAAATTCTTACATAAAAAATAGGAGCCATTAAAGGGATTTTGATACCTAGATGTAAAATATGTTCTTAGGGGAATCAATCTTTTGAATCCAATCGTAGGATATGGTTGGCCTTCAATTCCTTGCATGGTGCACCTCGTGTTTTTAATGGGGCCATTTCAGTTCTTATCCTTGTATTCATTTATGAATCTGCTTGCATTGTTTCTAGATCCTTTGAGCACATTAGCATATATTCTCAATTCTTCTCTACATTTCTCTTCTAATGTCATTTAAATTGATTCTCCCTTGGTCAATTCATGATATGAAACACTTTTTTTAATAAAATGATTTCTCGAGAAAATGGTAATATTAGCTAAGATTTCATCACACTTTCCAAACTTTAAACTTTGATTCAGTGAATCGGTGGCTTTTTCTAAATCCTTTTTCAACAGCACAATCTTAGATTCTAGTTTCCCATAATGTCATTCCTTTTCCTTGAGTTGGCTTATCAATGTTTATTCTCTTTTATTTTCCTCTTCTAGTTGTAACTTCATGACAAATATTGTTGATTCATCAAGATAATTCTTATTTTCCTTCTCATATTTATGTAATATATCCTCCAACTTTTCAATTTTTCTTATAAGCCTTTCTATTTCTTCTAATGCATAGATAATTTCTTTGTTAATATCATCAATATCCTCTTCCTTTGAATTAAATTCTTTATTTTGATGATGAATTTCTTGAGAATTCATGGTTTTGAGGTTTTTTGTATTCTTTGAATCTTTGAGAACTTCTTCCTTTTGAGTTGACTTCGTTGTTGTCATTTCATATGAAATATCCATCTGCACATTCTCCACTTCTTTAATTTCTTTAACATCATCTCTTCCATAAAACATAAGATATTTTATTGAACCTTCATGAATGTCCATGGTCCCTATGAGATCATCCTTCCAGTGACTAGACTTATTCTAAAGAAACCCACTCTAATACCAATTATTAGATTCACAACTATAATTAGAGGGGTGAATTAGTATAATGACAATTTTTCACTTATTTAAAAAATTGAACATCATAAAATATAAATCTTATGAAATGAAAATGTAACACAATATATACATGGAATCCCTTATGTGAGAAAGCCACAAAACTTATTTACATGGAAGATCTTGTTGGACAATTAGCATTGTATGGATGGATAGTGGATGCAAGTGTGTTGGCATTAATGTCAACAATCATGATGGGAGATGTGTTGGGCAGTTGGAATTCTCCAAATATTGGCAAGGGTGTTGGCATTGATGTTAACCAGAATAGCATGGAGGTTTGTGCGAGCAGATGTTAGATTTCATGTCCACTAGGCTAGCTATGATGGCAGGAGATGTTTCAAGCTCAGGGGGAGTCCCATGGTTTCTGCAATACTCTGTAAAGTATCATCACAGTAGCAGGATTATTGGAGAAGCCATAAAATGATGACTATGGTGGTTTGTAGCCCAGGGTTCCAAGCACAAGAGAAGGGTCAAGGTGCAAATAACAACAAAATGTTTCTAGCCATTTCTCAAGTAGTAAATTGGCTTAAAGCCTACACTAGGCCTTCCCCACTGGAAAGTGATCTGAAAGAGATTTACAACAGCATGTGGAAGTCTAGAAATGGCCATCGGGATTAAAATTTATGAATAGTCGAAATAAAGGAGCTTGGAGACCTTTGCAATGGGTCAAATATCAGGAGCCGAATTTTGGAAGGCCGAATATAAGAAGCAGGGAGCCATCAAGACCTCACCAATGTATTTAAAAGAAACCCAAAAAGATATACTGAATATCGAAGTAGGTCAGAACTTCGTGGGTCGGAACATCGGGACCTCAACCATTTATTTAAAAAAAAGGGACCTAAAATGGCATGAGGGAAGAAGGCATGAAACCATGGAAAATTTTAGGGGCTAATGTTCGCCCAGTGGGCTAATTTTCCATGATTTTTCCACAAAAAAGATTCGCCAATTTCCAATTTTATAAGAGACGATTCGCCCAAATTTTAGAATACAAAATTATTTTACCTTAAAAATCGCCAACATTATATAGAGGTTATATATAAAACCATTATAAATTTGAATAATTTTACATTTATATCAATAAACATTTTATAGTTTGCATATTAGGGATTAGTGAGATTCGCCAATGTTTCTAAACTTCAAGAAAAAATTCTATCCTTAAAATTTTCCTTGCATGAAACCTCGGAGGTTGGGAAGTTCATAATTTTGAAAATGGAATTTTGTAAGGTGTTAATGAGGAGATTCTTTGAAAGCATCGAGCTTGAGGAAGAGGAATTGAGGAAGAAATTCATTACGAAACCAAGGCTTGAATGGACCCTTTCTCTCTCCTCTAGACTGGACACATGGCAGTAGAGGATTGGCCCTCAGGAGCTGATGAGGCATATGACATCAAAATGATGTGGATTTATGGGGGATACGTGGCAGCTAGATTTAGAAATATTGGGTGGCCTAATGGGTAAAATCTTCATGACATGTGTCACCACTATGGAGGCGCCACGTGGAGATGATGAGGTCAACATGGCGTCATCTCAGAGGTCAAAATTTCAAAGGAAGGAGACATCGTAACTATTTTATAAAAGATTTTCAGAAAATTTATGATGGAAGGGTCTCCGATGGTTTTCGAACATGGTTGTAGGTACCCATAAAACCAAGGGAATAGAAAGAAGACTCAACATTTGCGTGCTATGAGTATTTCGGAGGTTGGAATTTCAGAACTCCTCGGAAATTGAATTATAAAGGAAGTTCCAATACATGGAGCTCCAATGTGGACTAGTGCTTGGTCGTGGGAGACCCTAAGAAACTAGGGCATAGAGTGGGGTTAGCACCTAAGTGCTATGTGATTCCATGTGGGAAGTATTTCAAAGGTCAAAGTCTCAGAACTCCTTCATAATTGAAATTTGAGAAAAGCTATGAAATGAGGAGTTTTTGATTTATCGGCACCTGAATGGGAAGCTAAAGGAACCAAGGGCGGAAGAGAAAATACATAGGGAGAAAGGTTTCTAGCGGAAGCCTGAAGTCCTTACCACCTAAGTGTTATACCCCCATTCATGTCACCCTGTCCTACAGAGGAAATGTGATAAAGGGATAAGAAGAAGGAGCTAAACACGAATTGGATTTTGCGATTTTGTAAGGGCTTTTCAATAAAAGTTACGATATGCAAGGGGTTTGATATAATACTATAGTATTATATGAGGCAATCAATCACATCTCTCGGCCCCATGGTGGAAGAACAAGAAGAGCTAAGCATGTAGGGGCTAAAGGCATCGAAATGGTGCGATTTCGAAACATTCTTTTTATATAAGTGACGATGTGTTATAGATATGATACTATAGTACCAAAAGTTAAAGGATGAATGGGTCATCAACCAAAGAGTAAATGAAAACAAGATGAGTTGGCTAATGGAGTTAATGGAATCTATAGACATCACTGGGTCAAGGCAACGAGGACAACGATTCTAAGAGTAGAACTGTTGGGCTTATTCCAATGTTGGAAGAAATCCATCTCTAATCTCCCATGCACAAATTATAAACTTAAATCAGGAATAGAGAAGCCATGTTGTGGTACAGTCAAGCTCTGTGAGCCATTAAAAAGCATGGGGAATCTCTTTGGAGTGTACAAGTGGACTCAGAATTAATTCTCATTATGGAGAAATTCTCACATTTCCATTCCTCATGTTTAATGCGACGACAGAGGCCAAGTTAGATGCAACAACAGAATGGAAAGCCATGTAGGAGTACACTTTGGCAGAGTGAATGGTAGAATGATGGAGGACCATGGAGGAAACATCCACCAGTGTGCAGCAAAGGAACAAAACAGAGGAGAAATGTGGGGGATAATTAACATTGTCATGAGTGAGTTGTGTAGAGAGCTTAGTGAGTGTAAGTGCATTGTTGTGTGAGGCCAAGTGAGCTTGTTCTATAGAGAAAGGCTGAGATTTCCTAAGAAGAATAAAGTGACCCCATGAGAGGCAATGCTATTGTATGAGAAGTTTCCAAAGGTGCTTGTGGAGATGAAGAAGGTTGAGTGATCTTTAGCTATGTGAGAGGCTGAGAGAGTCTATAAATAGAAGGGGCTGAGTGCTGAATGCATGATGTTAAGAGACGAATGTTGAGAGCTAAATTTAAGTTGTGAGAGCAGAGGGACAAGAATAGTTGATGTTGTAATATGGACATTTGGCTATGACGAGTTACTATCGTTGAGAAGAACAACAAGATTCAACAGAGAGTGCAGAGAAAATAGTGTTGTGTGAACCAAAAGGATGGTGAAGAGAACATAGATGATATTAGGTAGAGTGGCTACCAAATGTAGTGGACATTAGTTCCTATTTGAGTGTGGGTTGGAACCTACATACAAGAAGTTGGTGCTTCCATCTCTAGTGGGTGCTTAAGAAGGCTTTGGGGTTGGTGCCTCCTGCAAGTTGGTGCTTGCATAAATCCATGGAGCTGCAAGTTTGTGCTTGAAAAAAATCCATGAAATTTGTGCTTCTGGTAAACTCGAGAGGTGTCTACAAAAGGAGGGAGTTGGTGCTTCATACTAGTGGGTGCTAGCAAACAATTAAAGCGAGTTGGTGCTTCCTGTGAGTGGTGGCTCACAAATAGATTGATGTAATAGAGTAGGTGTTATTATTTTACATTAGTAACAACACAAATATTTGGTGGTTTTTCCTGAAAGGGTTTCCATGTAAAACATATATGTCATATTTGTGTTGCTCATGATGTGTATTCTTGTGTTGATTCTTGCGGTTGATGTTATGGAGTGTTAATGATTTCTCTCATTTAGTGGATTCCAAGTTTGAATGGGTGAAAATTAAATTGGCATAAAATTTTTAAATAGACTTAATATTGATTCACCCATGTTCTCAGTCTTAACATTTTTTCTAATAATTGGTAACAGAGTCTAGTTCCTTCAAGAATAACTTAATCGCTAGAAGTAGATAAAAGGGAAACAATGGCTAATCGAGTTTGGATAACAACAAAAGGAGTTCCATTTTTCAATGGATAATTCTATGAGCTCTATAAGATTAGAATGGAAGGCTACTTGATGATTGTCAATGAAGACATTTGGATTTTTGTGATATATGGAGAGAGGAATGAGCTCAATATAGAAGCCAAGGAAATCGTCATGAAAGGGATTTCTAAGTCAGATGTTGATAAAGTGAGGCATTGTGAGTTAGCAAAGGAAATTATGGACAAATTGAAATTTGTATATGGAGGAGAAAGTTACACAACTCAAGAGGAGGTCGAGGAACCTTGCTGCTCAAGCAATGAACCTGAATCTGTGAAGGTTGTTGATAATGAGAAGAAGATAAGGAACAAGAAGACAAAGTAATCTCAAAGGAAATATGCTCAAAATATTGAAGATCATTCTTTCGGTAAGGAAGTTGTTTCCCATCATTATTGAGAGGATGTTCAAGACTTTGGAGATATGCTATGCTTCTATGAAGGTAAGTTATTGTTCTATGATAATTGTAAAGGGAAAGGTCTCTTACACATTATATGTACATATTCATTTTCTGAAGATAAATATTGGTATACATATAGTTGTTGTGAAGAAAGACCTACATTTGTAGCAATATCCAATGAGGGTACCTCAGAGAAAGAAGAGAGATCCCAGGTTTTCTCATCCATAGGATAAAATAAGAGTACCCCAGGTAGTGATGAAGAAGGGATAACCCTTATACCTGTGGAAGACTCCATGGACACATATATGGTTTTAGATCTCCGTGGTGACTCAAGTAGCACCTCTAGTAGTGAATACAAGGATTTGAATGAAATGATCTACTTTAGAAAGAAGTTGATCTCTACTATAAAGGAGATCAAAGATCTATCAAAGGAAAATATCAAGCAAGAGGATAAATTGAAAATTTATGAGCTTGAGAATAAAAAATTGAAAAAAAAAATAAGCAATCTTAATGCTCAACAAGAGGAGGCTAGCAGTTTGAGTGGCATGTTGACCAAGCAACTGAGTAAGAATGAAGTTTGTTGTGAGATACTACAGACTGAAGTAGTGTCAATGAGAGATGGCTTAGAAAAGTAAAATAAAGAGTTGTGTCAATATCAAAACCTTAAGGATAGAAATAAAGCCTTGGATGAGATGCTTGTTAAGCCGAGATCCCTACTCATCAAGGCTGGTTTTGGTTTCGAAGAGGAATCAAGCTGAAATAAAGGAAATACTAATGGATCAAATTCCCAGGTAAAGGAAATTTGAGGTTCTAACAACAATAAAATAAAAGAATATGTTGAACTTCAACAAAAACAGGGAAAAGAGGTTGTTGGTCTAATAACAACAAGAGAAGAAAAGGTAGCAGAAAAATGCTAAGCAACAAAAGAGAGCTAGGTTGCTGCAAGAAAGAGTGCAAGGAAACAATGAAAATTGTCATGGAAGGAACATGAATAACGAATAGAGATCCTTTCCTCCTCAAGGAACAATCCCTCAAAGAAAAGGTATCTTTAGTCCTCAAAATTCTTTTCATGGTTATTGTTTTTCTTGCAACAATTTTGGACATAAAGCCATTAACTGTAGATGGCATGCAAGAAAATGAGATGTGTTGGTTAACATCAACCCAAGAATGTACAACAAGGCTAGGAGAAGGCATGTTGGTAGAAATATGAGTCTTCACAATATTGTTGTTAGTGATAGTAATTCATTTGCTCCATTCTTAAGCCAAATTGAATGCTACAATTGTGGCAATATTGGGTACACGAGAGCGAGCTACAGATATGAGAAGAAATGGAATGCCTCTTAGAATATGCATGCAAATTTAACAACTTGGGATTTGAAGACAAGAAGAAACAGTGGACGTGAGGAATACAAGTTTGTCTTCAGTGCTCTGTGTCAAAAGAGAAAGATAAAAAGAGAAGTAAGAAATGAGAAGAATGATCCTCTTACCCTTGTGGTGGACCCCTTTATTAGGCCAAAAGGGAGCAAGAATATTTGGGTGAAGAAAGAGGAATGAAAGGAGAAGATTCCCCTTGCCATGTTCAGCCAAGAAAAGGCCCAAATATGGGAAAAGATGAAGCTGGAAGGTAAAGCCTCTATCAGGGCTCGGCCAAAGAAGGTTTGGACGACGAAGTAGGATGATTTGGTCAATGGGAGTAGATCCTCTGTTTCTCTTCAATGAAAGAAGAGAATGGCCTCAAGGGAGGCCAACTAAGTCAAATGCAAGCATAATATCTCATACAAGAGAGGTGCATCTAATTTTTGAAGGTATGGTTGAGTCCCCTTCCTGATTACAATAATGTATTTGTTTATTTCAAAGGTATCAACATTGAAAGGGAGAGGACAAGTGAAACCAACATGAGTTCAGGGGGAGTACAAAAAAGCATCTTATGTTGTGGGAAGAAGAATATGAGCTACTATTATAGCACCATTTACCACTCTTGGAAGATTTGATGCTCTAGTTATGGCCTAGGGAAACCCTTTCTTTCCAGACTTGGTCCAAATTCTAAAAAACAGTGTTTTACTTCCAATATGCTATTTTCCCCTGTATAAACAGCATGTACATGTGGGTCAGTCTATATGCAACCCATGTATATGTGTTAAAACACTCAAAAATAAATAATCTCCCTAAATTCAGGCAAATTTTACGGGTTTTTCCTGTTACTCACCTACTATATCCCATGGTCCAACTGTTTCCCAACTGAAAAAATTAATTTGGAGAAGTATAAATAAGCCTCCATGGGAAGGCCTAAGGGGAGGAGATATGAGATATTGATATTATAGTTGATTACATCCCTGATCAAGTCTGAAGAAATCCATGTGCCTCCTACACTCCCAAGTTATAGGAAACCTTTGTTTCCTTCTTTGATATGTCCTTCATCCCTTTTATGACATCCTTGTGTATATCGATGGAGGAAGATTCTTGAGGCCTGGGAAGGACAAATCTGGAGGACGGTTCTACTTGGAGCTGGAGGAAGACTCAGGTTGTATTTTTCCACATTTCATTTAGCTTACATCAATAAAGAAATGTTGTTTTGTTCCTGATATTTATTATTTTTATGTATTAATCTATGTTATGATTTTCTTATGAATCTAATGTTAATGCTTATTTGCTCACTTTCTTATATGATTTATCACCTATATCATGAACATGATTTCTATTACTGTTGTTGTATATGATTTTATTCAATAAGTTGTAGGTTCTAAAGGCATTGGAAGGAGCAGAGGGTTTGAACCTTGCGGGATTGACCTCGAAAGTAGGACCTCTGGGCAATACCTCTTCTTCCTACTTTAGTAGTTTAAACATTTATATTGTTTGTCTGCGTGTTTCTTTATGTTGTATGCCCTTCGCTCTGTTGGGGTTTTCAACCCAAGACCCTAGGGAGTTTCAACCCACAACAGAATTGGTGACTCCACTGGGGAAAACATTCTTGTTTTTCCTAGTTTGGGTTGTTTGTACTTGATCAGGGTTTGTTTTCTTGATTTCTTGTGTTTACGGTGTCAGTCACTTATTGTCTTCCCATGCATGAAGTCTCATCTTCTGGATCAGACCTTGATTTTATATTATTCTTAATTGAGCTTTTTATACGCGTTTTCTTATGGATATAATAGTGTATACATGCTTGTTTACTCAAATAGACTCGTGTATACACAAGTTTCCTATGTTTGAAATGTGTGTGCACGCCTCTGTGCCTTTACACAGTCGCGTATACCTAATTTTGAATTGATTTTTCAAAATATTTTTCCCAGTTAAGTCTATTGCTTGGTGACTTTTGCTATTTTCTGGTTATTCACTATTAGTAGAGCTCTGTTCTCTTGCAATTTTTCAATTTCAAATCTTCTTCTCGGTGAAAAATGTAGTTGTCTTAGGATTTCTTTTCGAGCAAGGTTTCAGTTTGCGTTTTGGGTTCAAGGCTTCTATCAGAAGTTTTCTTGGTTGTCCTGGATTTCTAGAACAAGAAATTGATTTCAATTTTGTTTATAACCCAACTTTCAAATTTCTTTCCTTTGCTTTCATTTTTGGTTGACCTATTTTGTTTTTCATGGTTTTTGAGTGTCTCTTTGGCAATCTTGAGAGTCTTTCTTGACATTTTGTTTGTTTTTTGAAGTCTTTTATACTACTATTCAGATCAGTTAATGCAAGTTTGTGGTCCTTTCTCGTTTCAAGTTTCATTTTAATTGATGAGTTGCATAACTTGTGAAGTTCAAGGAATCTCTATGCGTGTTTCTTGATCTTTGAAGTTTAGTAGTCTTTTGTGACCTCAAATATTTCTAGGGTTTTTAAAAGAAAAAGACAAAAACATAGCTTTTGCCTTTCTTTTTATTTTCAAGTTTTTGTTTTTTGTTTCTTTTGTTTTCTTTTAAGTAATTGTGAACTTTTTCAATTGGCTTTGATTGGTTTTGAGGGAAATTTGTGATTGAATTTTTGTCCTCTTTTCGAGTTATCTTTTTGATCTTGTAAAGAAGCACCTTTTCTTATTATGTGAGTATTCATAGGATCTTGTATCCTCATTTGATTTTGCATTAGGTTAGTTTGCATAATAAGAAATTTTAGTCTTTTTGTTAGATTTTGAGTGTGTATGGAGTGTTTCTAAAAAAGAAAATAAAAAAGAAATATTTTTCTTATATAAGCTTTTTCGTAGAACCAAGTAGAAATCCCTTTTCATCGAAGAAAATAACTCCATGAATATAGTTAAGTTTCTATTGATTTCTTTTGCGTCGAAAAAATGATAAGTTTCACTCTCGTTGTACCTTTGACTTAAAGAACAACCCTCTAAAATCAAGCTCTTTAATAAAAATAACTAGAACTTTTTTAATTTGTCATTTACAACACCAACAAGTTTATGTTCTTTAGGGCCTTGGAATAGTGAGTGGAGAGTTAACTCTCCAAGGCCACTCAAACTATCAAACATAGATGTTGAATAACAAGTGAAATCCAATGTCGTTAGAAATACCCAGAAAGCTCTGTGGCTGGGAGTTAAGAACGAGGGAGAGTGAAGGCAAGGAAGAGAGATACCCCCTCTCCTACTTTTTGGATCCTGCCCCGAGACTGTTTCGCCTAGATTTTGATACGAACTGGTGCCATTAGTTGGTACTCCTAGGGATCACATAGGTGGCTGTGGAGGGGAATTCTGTGGCACCTAAGGTAGATGTTGCATCACATTCATTAATACTTCTGGAGGGTACCCTTGCGAAGCTTGGGTGCTTTCACCGACAAATGCTTTTGTTTGGAGGTCAACATAACTATTTTTGTTACCTTCACTAGTAGGCCTGGGCCGTCATTATCCCAGACTATTTTTTGAAGGTCCTTGATTTTCACTTTCTTGTATTTTGGTGTCCGGTCCTCATCGCCCGGAGCAAAAATATTTGGAAGTAGCTTAATTGACTGTATCTTTTAGGGACTTTGCTAGAGAGTGCTCTTTTCTGCTAGTTGGCCTAGATATATAATTTTTTCGATTCTTTAATTAGTTCTCTTAAAAATAATTAAAAGTGGTTGATCGACCAGTTCGTTGGTCTAGGAGGCTTCATGAGCTTTCACCTACGAGTGCTAAGCCTTCTTCTTGAAGGCGTAGGAGAAATTTTTTTGGTGATTTCGAATCAGTCGTAGCAGATGCAATGGAGATTGATCCTTTGGTTGAAGTTATTGGTTGGAGAGGAAAAGTTTAATCCTTTCTGGAGTCCTCTTCCAGTCAAAAGAAGTTATAGAGGTTGAAGAACTTCTGGAGTCTCCTTTGACTCCTAATTCTTCTCTTCCTCTCGATCATCCTGACATTTTATTATACATCGGGACTTCGACCCACAGGCCTTTGAGCCCTGGTCTATTCAATCTTTTCCTTCGATGACAACTGTTGGGAGCATGGTTTCCACCATGAATGCTATTAGTGTACAAAGTCCTTTATCAGTACAAGGAGGAGGTACGGTTTCTATACCTTCGATCGCTCCTAGCACTGCAATTTTTTTCTCTACCTCCATTCCATCTTTGAGTGGGGGGAGCCAATATTTTACCTCTAGCACTGGTTCTTTCCCCTTTGGAATTCCTAATAGGGCAATTCCTTCAGTTCCCTTAAGTTTTCCATCAACTGCCTCCATGTCTATGATTTCCATGGAATGAGGGTCAACTTCTTTTTATGGATTCCCTTTTGGGAGTGGTCATATACCACATTCTAACCCATATTTAGGATCAATACCTTTTCCCTTTGCTGGTCAAAGTTTTAATCCTTTCCAAGGATGGACTAACCCAGCTGTTAGCACACTTGGAGCCAGGAATCAGTTCTCTTTTGGCCAACAGGGGAATAGGCCGTATTCCTCCATGAGTTCATTCCAAATTTTTTCTCCCCATTCTCATGCATGGAACCCTTACCAAGGGATCTATGCTCCATTTAACACCTCTCTAGGGGGCAATCTCACTGGATATGGAAATTTTTTGGTAAGAGTTGGATAAAATATGATTTTTTCTGGGCCACAAGGTTCTCCTTATGGTTCAGTTTTTTCTACGAATTACTTCAGGAAACTTGGTGCCTTCACAAATCTAGGGTATTTTTTTCAAAACATTGGAAATTCTACCTAGACCAGGTGGAATCCTTAGGGTCCTCCGTGCTTACTTTCCTGGCAATGTTAAACTTGCCAGATTTATCCAAATTGGCCTCCGGTTCCAACCAAACTTCTTTTGGATATACCCAAATTTGAAGGGAAGAATGTTAAAGATCTGAGAGACCATATAACCACTTTCCACTTATGGTGTTTGTCGAACGCCCTGGTAGACGATTCAATCAGGTTGAGATTATTTCAATGCACCCTAACTGGGAATGCGACTAATTGGTCCATTGAACTCCCAGGGGGAACCTTCGGTTCATTCGGTGATTTGGCTACTATATTTTTAAACCATTTTTAGTTGCATGTTCGTTATGATGCTGGAACTGAGCTATTGGCTAATTTCCACCAAGACCAGGCAACCCACATTTCGGATCATATCCAGGAATGGAGGAGAAAGAAGAGGCTCATTAAAGCCAATATTCCGCAAGAATTCCTTTTTGAATGGTTTATTAAATCTTTGCAACCTGATATTTCTAAGGACGTATCACTCTCTAGTGTATTCACTGAATAAAAGACTATTTTTAGAGCCCAACAACTAGAAACTATATATTCTCAATATGGGGTTCTTCAGAATTTTTTTCCTGATTCTCCTAGGTCCAAGGTTGATTTAGCTAAGCTGAAGCCAAGTCCCCATGTCGACGGTCTAGTCATATCGATTGATACTAACACGGCTAACCTGCTAAATCAGTTGCAGCAGTTGTCTTTACAAACTGCTTCTTCTATGTGGGCATCACCATCAGTGCCCATGCCTTCTCAACCTTCATCTATAAACGTCATTAAAACTTCTAACCCCAAAGGAAACCAACAATCCAATGGGAAGAATAAAATACGTGGTAAGAAAAATAATCAGGATGGAAAGGGTAATGCAAACAAACCCGACAATGATGCTAGAGGGGGTAAAAAAGAGTCTAAGAAGAAAGTAAAGTTTCCATACAAGTTATGCAATGGTGACCATTTGACTCATCTTTTCCCTAAGATTCAAGATGCTCAGTGCTTGTTGGTTCAACATGAGTCTTATAACTCCCAGGCTATTCTAACTAGCCCTTTTCCCCAAAGGAAGTAGTAGCTTTATAGTGTGAATTCTAGTACAGGTACCCCCGCTGGGGGAAACCAGGAAGTGGAAAATACATCAAATTTTTATATGATGAGTTCACATATTGAAGTTTCTACATGGTCATGTGATTATGATGAGCCAAAATCATCTAAGGCGAAGCCTACTCCTGATGTTTCAAATCCACTCCATATCGAGAGGCCTATAGTTGAGTCTATACCTCGGATGCAGAAAGGATCTGCAAAACACTCGACCATTATCCCCAATGCTAAGGAAGCCCAGAACTAATCTATTGTAGAAGATTTGGCTCACGGTCCTTGTGCTATGTCGGCATTAGAGGTAATCTAGTCGTGCCCAACACAAAGGAGTGCATTTCTCACTGCGATCACAATGATTAATCCAAAAAAATCTCTTGTTCTTACATTCGATATGTCAGACATCAAGAAGAGACTCCCACATCATATGGATTTTCAAATCAAGTCTACATATCAGAAGACTAATATCTTTCGAACTGTAGTTGATGAGGGAGCTTCCACATGTGTAATGTCTATATCATGTTGGAAGGCTATTGGATCACGTCAGGTTGTTCCTTCACCTACTCTATTAAAAAAAGTTTATGGTCATTCTCATAGACCTCATGGCATTATTCCAACCTTTCCCATCTGTGTTGGGGCTAAGGTTGTAAATATTGAAGTAGAAATAGTTGATACAAATCTGGGTTACAATCTCCTTTTAGGTATAAATTGGATTTACGAGATGGATGCTATTGTATCGTCATTATTTTGCATCCTTTGATTTCATCATGAAGGGAGAATTGTAAAGGTTGATCAGATGGATTATTCTCTGGGTGAGTCCCATGCATATTCTGAATCTACTGTTCCACTAGTGAATAATCCCAAGAAGCCTATAGTGAATCTAAGAGTTGGCATGTAATATTCCTTAATGGGTACCTTTGATTTTCCTACTCCTATTGCTAGAATTTATGCTATTTTATCCTCCAAGGAACCTTCTCGAATAGAGTTCTTTAGAACTCATTTTTTTTTGGATCCTTGGCCCATACCCTATTGTACCACCACATTAGATGAGGGGCAGGTAGGTGGAATGACATTTCCTATGTCTGCAACTGAAATTGCTTATCAGTCTATTGTTAACACTACAGAATCTGATCCTACTCCTTTTTCACCGGAGGAGCTCGATGGGGATGTGGCTCCGGCTTGGACTCTAGATTCGAATTTAGCTATGGATTTCTTATATATTGTTTTTCCATATGAAGAAGCTATCCTAGAAGCAATGACATGTGTTGAAAGACCATGGAATGATTTGCATCATCGGTCATATTCTCTACCTCATTTGCAAGAATTAGAATCAAGTTTGTCCAGTTCTTCATCGACTAGTGATGTTCATGCATTTTTAAATCCTTTTGCTCCAGCATAGTTTTCTGCCGAAGGTAATATGTCTGTTATTTCAGAAACTGATCCAGTAAACATCTCTAGGAATCCTAACATTATTGAAAATGTCTTCATTGGAGGTGACTATTCCCCTGAAGAAATTCAAACTTATACCAATCCCTTTAAAGAGTTTCGAGATGTGTTCACTTGGTCTTATGAGGAAATGCCTTGGATAGATCCATATATAGTCTAGCATGAGATCAAGACATACGAAAATGCAAAACCTATTCATCATAAACTTAGACCGGTAAACCCTATAAAAGTAACAATTATCAAAGCTGAGGTTGAAAATTTGCTAATGGCGGGTTTCATATAGCCCGTTCCTTTAACTGATTGGGTCTCTAATCCAGTCCCCATAGACAAAAATAAAGGAACGATCCACGTATGCATCGACTTTAGGGACCTAAATAAGGCTTGTCCTAAGGATAATTACCCCACACCCTTTATTGATTAGATTATTGATGAATGTGTGGGTACTGAAATTTTCTCGTTTATGGATGGATTTTCTAGTTAAAATGAAATTACTATTCATTCAAAAGATTAACATAAAATGAATTTTCTTTTCCCATCGAGTACATTTGCATATAAAAAGATGTATTTCAGCTTAAAAATGTTGGAGCTACCTTTCGGCGGCCCATGTCGTATGATTTTCACGGTATCAAGCATGTTATCAAAGCTTATTTGGATGATTTAGTTACTCGTTCTTGAAGGAGAATAGATCATCGTAAACATCTCCAATTGATTTTTGAATGATGTTGTTTTTATAAAATCTGGTTGAATCCGAATAACTGTGTTTTCGCCATCACATCCGGTCAGCTGTTGGGATTCATTGTATCGACTGAAGGGATTCTTGTAGATCCCTCAAGGTTGAGGAAATAATTCAGTTGCCTCCCCTGTCCTCTATACGTCAACTTCGAAGTCTCCAAGAGAAAGCCAATTTCTTAAGGAGATTTATAGCTAACTAAGTCGAGATTAAAAAAGGATTTATGAGATTGCTTAAGAAAGGGGTCACATTTCTATGGGATGATTTTGCACAACGCTCCTTTGATGCTTTGAAAAATGCATTAATCTATGCTCCTTTTTTTAGTCCACCTAATTATATCAAAGACTACCTTTTATATCTCACTTCAGCAGAATCAACTATTGGTATGGTTCTGGTTCATGAGGATGATGCTTTATGTGAGCACGTAATACACTATATGAACCAAGGCTTAGTAGGTCCTGAACTACACTATTCTCCCATCGAGAAATTAGAATTGGCAGCCATCCATGCTATCCAGTGACTTAGAAATTATATTCAGCTTCGAAAATATTTCATCTTAGCAGCCATCAATCCATTTCAGTTTGTTCTCAGCAGGCGAGTGATTGGGGGAAAACACAATAGATGGATTGTCATTTTACAGGAATTCAATCTAGAATTCATGTCAGCTAAGTCTAAGAAATCTTTAGTATTTGCAAAGTTGATCTCAGAATTTCCTTGTGAGGAAGAAATCATTTATGAGGAAATTTTTCCTGATGAACATATTTTTCTTAGTTCCTCGCAAGATCCTTGCTATGGGAATATTATTATATATCTCTAGATTTTGAAGTTTCGGCTCACTTTTTCGAGGGATGAACGTAGAAAATTGGAAGACCTCGCTAAAAGCTATATTATTATAGGTGACACATTATATCGTCGCGAGGTTGATTCAATCCTTAGACGTTGTTTGACCATAGAAGAAGTTGATTTTTTGCTTAATGATTGCCATAATGGAGCTTGTGCTGGTGTTGTAGTGGCTACAACCACCCTCCAAAACTTTGGCTTGCACCCAAATTCGAATCCTCCCTTGAGATTTTCACTTGACGGTTGCATACACTCAGGTTCACTCCAGGAGCTCATGTGAGTTTTCGTACCCGCCTTGCTTGTTCATTCCACCCAAGCTTTTGCATGATGATGTCAATGTCTTGCTTGCAACCATGTTTTGGTCATACTTAAGGTCTTCGCTTCATGTGTACATGTTATGTTCAGTATGAAAACATTTGTCGCATTCACACACAGACTCACATTCACTGTCATGCAATCATCGTCATGGTCGATCAATGATTAATCACAAGTGTCGTGCTTGCTACTTGCATTGTCGGTCAGTCATGTTGAACATGTGTGTTTGGTTGGTTTGAGTCATCTTGTCGTCAAGTCATGTGGGTGTGTGTTTGTAAGATCACATTTGCATCTTTCACTCATTCACACAGTTATTCATTTTGTTCAGGTTCTGATGGCTGGACTCCCCTCTATAGCCAAACCATCACCCACCATTGACTCAATTTATTGTCACCAGAACAACGCAGAAGCACCAAGCAAGTAATTTCAAGCTGCACTACCTGAAAGAAATTTGATCAACCTTCATGCTAACCACCCAGAGAGTTGGACCCGGCAACCACCCTAGGACTGACTCCCCTCAATAATTGCAGAAAGGATGCTGACGTTGCCTTCTTTGCTGGCTGAAGAAATTGCGCAAAAAGGTCGGACAGACACCCAGTGCTGGTGCCTATCTCCCTCAAAAAATTGTGTAGTTTTTCTAGCCAGTCCTCCCAACAGTCGACTGACTGCTCATCTAGAAAATTGCACAGTTTTCATGAGCAGGACCTTTGCTACCCAGCAGTCCACTCAACTCAGATATTGCACAGAGATGATGAACAGACCGACCTCCCATCATCAGTGCAATTTCTCTCATCAGTAGCTCCCAGTAGCAGACTCACAGTTCCCTCCAGGAATTGTGCATTTTCTGCTGCCAAGCTCCCGACAGCTGACTACCTGTTCCCCTTGGGAATTACGTAGTTTCTGCTGCTAGTGACCCAGTAGTGAACTGCCAATTCCCTCAAGGAATTCTGCAGATTTGGATGCCAAGCTCCTGGCCAGTTCCTCCAAAAACATGCACAAGTCCTATTTGTAATCCTCCCTACATCTCGGCCTCTTCCTCTAAGAAATTGTGAAAATTTTGCTATCAAGCCCCTGTTGCCCGCTCATTCTAGAAAATTGTAGATTTTTTTGCCTTACCTTCCCCTAGCCTGGACTGTCCCTCACAAAATTTGCGTAGTTTTTCCCTCCAGCCGAGCTAGACCTCGCAAACAACCACTGTCATCTTGGATTTCCCATATTCATCACCTAGTGGCCCTTGCGTAGTTTTCATCAGAAGTGCCCAGAGCCATCATCCTGCCTCGCAACCTTGTTGCCTCTCCCAGTCACCTGCATCCGAAATGATCATGTGTCATGGTAGACTAGGAGCTTTTTTGATTTGATGTCATCTCCTCATGAGTGACTGTAGGTACAGGTACACCAACAAACATGGTGTGGTGATGAATGGGATGAACAAAGGGAGCACCTGCAAAAGGACAGGTTCACCAAAAGATGAATGAACGATGCATGCGAAGATATGTGATCACAAATGGATGATCGTGGAAATATGTGTTCGTGGACAAACGGATGAGAAAACATGAAAGATGTTCTCACGGATGGACGAATGGATGAACATGCACCTTTCGCGAATAGATGAGCCTATCAAGCCTTCCAACATACAAGCAAGGAGCAACTAGCCAAAGCAACATCAAGCAAACCAACAACCATCAAAAACTCCTCACACTTTGCCATGTGGAGGTGAAGCTGTGGCACACCATGAAGACATCTGTCACCCAACAACACTACAGCTCGACATGCACTCCAACAGTAGCATGAATGTACTAGCACTATCATGTCGAGTCATGTCATCCACATCTCTATTATGGGTCATGTTTTCAAACAATGTAATGTAATGTGGAAGTCCAGGAGACCCACTTGTTGTAAAAAGAGTCATGTAAAGTCAAAAAGTCATGGAAGCCAAACAGTCATGAGGGAAGTCGAATAACCACATAGGGTTAATTTCACCCTTGCCTATAAATACCCCCTCATTTGTACATGAAAGTAATTTTCACCCCAGCTCCTCTCACATAGCCAAGAGAGTCTATTATATTTCTTTGAGTAAGCAGTGCCTCCAATGCCCCTCACATGGGGTTAGTGATGTATGGTGTAAATATGTGTCTTGGAATTTTCGCTTAATTCTAACAGGGAAACACGTTTTCACACATGTATTGTATCTGTTGTAACACTAATATTTAACACTTGTAATGCATGTTTCTTGAACCTGTGTTTAACACTTGAACTAATTCACTTGGTGTAATACACATATGTTAATGAAAATGTGTTGTATATGTTGTTAACATTGTCTCGCCTATGTAGACTACTCTCTCTGACATCAGACTAATCCACTGAGTGTTATACATGTTATCTTCCTTTGTGTGTTGTGACTACTGCATCCGTGCAGTCTGTTCTGCCAGAAACTATGCATGTTCTATTGTGTTGTTTGTTCCTAGCAGAGTTGGGACTTCTCCCAACTGGATTGGGGCTCACTCTCACCCTCTCTCCCTCTACAGTAAAAGAAACATTAACACAAGTAACACTTACACTCACTAGGCATGCAAACCTCACTTCTTGAAGACAAAGCGGACCACTCTCCTATGCTGACAAGCAAGAGTTGAGGCAAATCCTTAAGATAATGGCAACTAGGCCATCATACTGGATGTGACTCCCACACCAAATGGTGTGAGGTCTAGTTGGGATTTCATACCAGGATGATCCCCTGAATGTTGGCTGGTCCAGCACTGTCAACATTTATGGCGCTAGAAGAAGGGCAGCCAGCTGTATATGGCTAAACATCCTCTCACACTCATTAATCAACCATCTGGTCAAGGTAGTAACTCACACTCCCTATCACCTACACGCTACTACAGTTGGTTACTCCTCACCTCCCAATATTGAACACAATATTCTGTATCAACACCTTCGCTCCGTCCTTCCCATTACTCGTCAGTTTGTAGAAGCAGTCAAACTGATCCGAAGAATACAACATATTCAATACGCATCAAGGAAGCCCAAAGCCACTCCTACAAGAGTTGTTGTACCATCAGTGGAAGAAGCAGTCCTTGCCACACTTGAAGGTGTGGCAGAAGCTATTGAAGATGGAGAGTAACCTCCGGTCTTCAGACAAGGTGAACAAGACACTCTTGTGATCTTGGGATCAGACTCTGGTATAGGAGGTGAAGGGGAAGGCCGTGTAGGAGGCAGAGGCAGATACAAACCAACATACTCAGAGCTGGAACCATTAGATTCTAAAAGAGAGGAGGAGGATGAAGAAGAAGAAGAGATGGCTGACCCAAATATGGAATGGATGACTCAGGGAACATTGGATCTCCCTACTGTTTTTCACAAGATGTCAAAGCGAATGGAGAGAATGAACATCAAGTTCAACCCTGGCAGCACGGTGAAGGTAGAATATAATTTGGACAACTTCTACCTGTAGCTGCAGACCCTTGAGTTACGGCATGATGACGTAGCTTGTAGATTGTTCCCATGTACCTTGGATGGTCGCGCAGCTGCATGGTATCACAACCTTCCACCAAACTCCATACAGAACTGGGGTGCATTCAAATGCATGTTCCTTGAAAATTTTGTTGATGACAAGACTCAAACTATGTTACTAAAAGAATTGGGAAGCCTGAGGATGGAGGGGAAAGAAAAGGTAAAAGACTTCAACCAGAGGTTTACACGCATATTGAAAAAATTTGCAGCACACACCAAACCTCATGACTCCATCACTGTTGATTACTACACGTCCACACTGCCGACCAACATTGCGCAGTTCATCAAGTGAGTGGTGAAACCAACACTCTTGGAAAACTGCGAAGAGGCTATTGCTGTCGAAAAATACCTATGCATGATTGGAGTCATAAAGGATAATGAACTAGAAAAGGACTCCATAGACATGAGCAGGAAGTCCCAAGTGATGGCAAGCAAGTGTAGAGATAAGGAATAAAATGATAGTGAAACCCTCACGCACCTCGTCAAGAACTTAACAATGAAAGTGTCTGAGCTTAAACAACGGAAAATGGACACATCTGCAAGCAGCCATCTGCCTAGATAGAGACAAGGAAGGAGCTCATCAGGCGGCGACGGGTTCGCTCAAAAAACTCTGCAAAGCCTTATGTTCAATTTCGATCAGTGCACAGATCTTGAGTTTTGTTTGTTCCATGAAGAACATCACCCCGAGAACTTCCGTTCAGACTAGAAGCAAGTCGTACACTCGATATGCAGTAATACATTCGATGCAGAGAGAAATATGCAAGAGCACCCAGATGATAGATATAATGACGAAGGTTTTGCACCTAATGAAGCATCAAGTTTTGGGCATGTGGTGAATGCATATCAGTGCTCGCAAGAAATGCCGAAGATGAACACCAAGAAGTAGGCCCCAAGACAAAATGACCGTTATAACCTTAGGAGTAAATGGATTCCCCTTACACTTGGGGAAGTACAAGAAAATATTAGATTACTGATGAGGAAGGTTGATCCACCAGCTGCCCCAAAGAAGAAAACACAAAACAAGTCCGGGAAGACAATGATAGGCAAGAGTACCTCCATGAGCAGCAAACTGCAAAACACTCTGCCAAACAACACGCACATCAGTCTTGCCCCAGACACCTCAGTGAGTCTTCCACCTTTGGACTACAACATTGTATATGACATGAAGAAAAATCGAGTGAACATTAGTTTGTTCGAGTTAGCTAAGATCCAGAGTCAACGAGACATCCTGCTGTGCGGATTGGGATAGACAACAATGGACAATGCAACCTATACTAGCAAGGGAGCAAGTACACCTCCCGAATCACCTTCTACTATGCTCAACAAACTCTATATGGAAGAAGAAAACTTAGGTTTCCCTCCATTCCTGCTATCATCTATATTTTTTAACTGAAATGTTCACAACTACTTGGTTGATTTTTTCTTGGCATCCAATGTCATGCCGCTCTCCATTGCAAAAATGATTAATGCAAAATGGAGTGAGACATCCATGCGGATCATCCAACTTGATCGAACATCGGTACCAGACAT
The DNA here is from genome assembly GCA_031772625.1 of Pinus tabuliformis. Taxonomy (NCBI): domain Eukaryota; kingdom Viridiplantae; phylum Streptophyta; class Pinopsida; order Pinales; family Pinaceae; genus Pinus; species Pinus tabuliformis. The sequence continues at coordinate 134,393,471 of CM062818.1, forward strand.
TGGTGAACTATGAGATGTGATCATCCGACTATCTCATGATAGTCGAGTCCTCCAATGAATCAACATAGTTGTTGTGGACATACCAGAAGCATACGGTCTGCTACTCAGCAAAGACTGGTCCAGCAAGCTAGATGGATATTTTGCTACAGACTGGTCGCACATGTGGCTTCCGTACAAGGGAAAATGCAAGAAAATTTGGGTAGAGTCCGAGAGGTATATGAAGCACAATGTCACTCCCCTTAATGGTGAGAATGAATCGTTGGCCTTCGTAGAACTCATGTTTGGAAACTGCCTCCTGGAAACAACGTTGGGGTGTTATCTTGCATGGGAAGCTCCAACCCCACTAGATACATAGTTGGGACTCCTTCCTTTCCCAACTGATGGTAATGAAACATGTATAGTGTAGTGTACCAATAGTCGCAGTAGAAGTAGCAACAATAGCAATAGCAATACTAGCATGCCAAATGGTCTATGTATAGACAAGCTATGGGCCTTGGATTTTGACAAATCAAAGACACATGATGGTTCAAGGACCGGGTGTATCTTAGTCACCCAAAATAATAGAAAATGCATGATTTCAAGCTGCTTGAAGTTCGAGTGCACAAACAATGTTGCTGAGTATGAAGCACTCGTGCTGAGCTTGCAAAGGACCATCAAACTCAACATGATCGCACTCAGACTGATATTGCACCCCAAGGATAGTGTTGATGCTTTCAAGGACATAAAAATTAATGAAGGTAAGCACGAGAAGGCCCTGAAAACTATAGCTGATGGCAAGAAAGGAAACCTCATTCCTTAGGGTGGGGTTTCCCTCAACAAGCTCTATGTTTTACATAATTTCTTTCAAGGGCCAAGAAGTAGTGGAGTGCATAGGACCGCCACTATGAACGGATAGAGAAACCTAGGAACCAATCATGATCCGAAGATAGCCAATCTCGGTACAAGCTACACACCGCAACAGTGAAAGGTCTTTGACAACTTGATCAAATAGTATCGGGATGTGTCTACACGAGCATATGATGACCTAAGTACACACTACATGCAAGGAATTCAACACGAGATTCTAGGTAAAGGAGGAGACAAGCCATTGCAAGAAAGGCCAGGTAAAAAAAATATGTTGTTTGAACTCATATGGAAAAAATTGACTAACATTTTCGATGATTGGATTACTTGCAAAGCTCGTCATCATACTTGGTTTCTAATTTAAAGTCCACACATAAGAAATCTAGGAAAATCTGCTTATGCATTGATTTAATAAACTTGAATTCCCTTGGAATAAAAACAACTACCTCGTGCCATAATCTGAGCCTATGTTGCACACAATATTTGAAGCAGTGGTGTTGTCTTCACTTAAAGGTCTTTTGGAATATCATCAGGCTCCGGTAGTGGAACCCAGTGGACTTATATTGGTCAATGAGAAACTTTGCACATATACATGCCATCTGTAATCACTTGACGAGAGGTTTGGAAACCTTCCTGTCAACGGCCAAAATCTCAAGCGTTACTTCCAGTAGGTGGGGTCATGCACCGTGCCATGTACATAGTCTGCTTGCTGCTTGTTGTTTTCATTTTGTTTGCTTTGCTTACTATATTTGTTTTCACTCTATTCGTTCTGCTTGATATTTTTGTTTGCTTGGTATATTACTATTTTTGTTTCCGGAAATAACTGTTGCCAACTATTACGTTCTGCCTTCTGAATATATTATGTGGCTTAAATTTGAAGAGACTTGTGACACTGCAGAATTTGGCCAATTTTGTGTCCGTCTTCTCTTTGCTTGGTAATAACCTTCGGCTGATGAAGTATTGATGGAAAATACGAACCTTCTGCAAGTGAATTTTTGCTCCAACAATGAACTTGTGTCCACACTAGGAAGCCCCATGCCTGTACTCAGCCTTCTTCTCTGTGTGTTCAAGCTCATCCAACTAGTAGAAGCAAAGAAGGGGAAAATCTAAACGAGAAAACCTATGTTAGAGGTATTACATGCTTCTCTAAAGGCAAAACCTCTTCTACTCTTAATAAGTCAGAATCACTCTTCCACCCTAAAAATAAATAAGTTCCAATGCACATTCCTATTGAAAAATACAAAGGCGAAAGAAGAGAAAGGCTTCCTGCACAGAGTTAAGCATGCAACTCCACCAGGGTACTGACTAGGCTCGCTAACAGTGGAGAAATGTGTGTTCTTGCGTGACTCCATCAGGGTACTGTCCAGGCCTACTAGTAGTGGAGCAACAGCAGAGATGAAAACTTATACTCTGAAAATCTTCAACTGGTGAGCTAAACTACCCTTCTCAGATTCTAAACACTGTGATCAAGATGAACTTTTGATTGTGTTTAACTGAGTTGGCAAAAGGTGAACCATGTATGTCCATGGGGTAAGTGGGGAAGCTGAAGTAACCCACACAACATTTCAATACTCCCCGAAATACCAAGTCCCTGTGATATCAATGAACCAAAATAGAGTAGCTGGAGTAATAACAGTGTGTCACCAATTATTGTAGCGATTACAACCACACTCCAAAATTTTGGCTTGCACCCAAATTCGAAGCCTCCCTTGCGAGTTTCACTTTACGGTTCATACACTTGGTTTCACTCCATGAGCTCGTGTGAGTTGTTAGAACATGGATTGAACCTTATGCTGAAGGAAAGCAATGCCAGGGTAACCACAAACCACGCTTAGCCAAGTAGCTAGCCCTACTACTCCAGGAGAGCGCTCTCTCCATAAGGATCTCAGCCAAATTGACTAGATCTAGAAACTGATATTAGGCTAGGTATAGTAGCACAAGGTTTGATTTGATTTTGAAGGGGTTTTGCTGAATCAAGAGGAGGCAAATAGTTAGGGCAAGGAAATTAGGTCAAAACTGCAGGGTGTTCGATGGGGCAAGGTAGGCACAATGATCAGAACCTTAGGGTTTGATGGATGAGGTGAAAATACAGGTGAGGAGCTAGGAAGAGCATGTTAAACCTCATGGATTCTTCCTAAACTGAAGAAAACGCAGACTGTGAAATGTCTACCTAAAAAAGAGCATAAAAGTTACGGATTCTACCCTTCAGACTTGTATAGATTCACATAAAGAGTATGAAATGATGAAATGGAATCAAAAATACATTTTAACACATGAAAACATAATAAAAACTGAATTGAGCATCATAAAACATGGATCCCAAAGAAATAGTTGTAATTCTTCATTAATCTCCTGCTGTAACTGGTACAAAATGATGTCTATCCAAGCCTAAGCATCCCACTAAGTCCAACCCTTTACAATGAGAAAGAAAAGGAAGATATAGACATTAATTGAACCTCCTCCCATCGTCAGGGGTTTAATCCCTAATATGTGGAACTAATCCATCAAAAACTGAACAAGAAACTGGAATCTAGGCAACCTAACAACTTGCCTCTAAAAGGGAGGAAACTAATTCATTTGTCCTCAAGATAACTTTTGATCTAATGAATCTACCTTCCGGTAACTAATATCCATCCTATTTACATGCCTAGTCACCATTTACATAAGTAAACACATCATCCATGAGAGAGAATCCAACATCACAATCATGGCACAGTAAAGTGAAAATTCGGCACAAAATTGTCCTATGCGCAACGCTCAAGCTCTATGCACAACGCTTTTTGTATGACCATTTTGGAGGTCTTCTTCGTGTCGGAATTGAGCTCATGATAGATCATTGGAAAGCTTGTACTGTCTATTTTCTAAATATGCCTTTCTCTTTCCATTTGGAGTTGACTTGACCCCTAAAAATCAGATTCTCGCAAGATTGATTCGGTGCGCAACGCCATGGGCAGAAAGGTCATTGTTTGGGTGTTTTTTGACCTTTTGGTTGGCCAGTTTTGCTCTAAAAGCTTATAATATGCACAAGGTGCATGTACTCATAATTTTGAATCCAAAAATTCTAACCATTTCCTATTTGGATGCCCCTAGGAAAAGCGCAACGCTAGTGGCGCTGCGCATAGAACCAATTTTTCTGAGTCAAAAATTGAAAAATTCTTCAAAAACGAAAAAAATCTCAAAAATTACTCAAAATTTGTGGAGAAAACCACCATCAAGTGTCTGGGTTAGCCAAGGAAGCTTCAACAAGAAGCCTAAGCCTATCACCCTCCTTTTTGCCTTTGAATGCATGTTTTAGCCTTGTTTTAATTTGCTTCTCTTATGTTACAAATCTTGTTTTGGATCCTGTAATGGCGAGCCATGTGCCTAATGATTTGGTTATCCCTGTTGGCCCTTTGTAGCAGCTTCTCCAAATGAAAATTGACCCTATCAAGCCATGTTTCTCTATCCTCCTCAATCTCCTTTTCAAGCCTTTGTTTTGTAGTCAAGGTGGCTGAGGTTTCTTCCTCTTGCATTACTAATTTGCCTTTGTCACCTTGCCTCTTTGCTTTGAGAAGTTCCATCTCCATGGTATTATTTGTCACTTAGTTGCTTGTTCTCTTGCTCAAGGTATGAAATGACATACTTAACTCTTGCCATGTTTTCCATTAGTGCTTGGATCTGTGCATCTTTTCCCTTATGGTTATATTTTCATTTGTTGCCTCATCTTGAGCCTCCAAGTCGACTATCTCAATACCATGATGAATGTGTGGCTATTCTGATCCATCATGTTCCATCAAATCAAATTATCTTTCCTCTTCATCGTTGATGCTTTCCTCCAGTATCTTTTCTTTCCCTTTATTCACCTGTTGCACCTGTTGTGTTGATGAAGAAGGCAAAGCCCCTTTCATAATTTGTGGAGCAAGCATTTGCCTATGAGCTGATGAAGAAGGCAAGGCCCCTTCCACATTAAGTGGAGTAAACACTTGCCTATGTGCTGCAAACAACTTTCTAGCCCCTCTCTGATATGTTTTGTAGATTTTTGGCTTCTCAACAACTTTAGTCTCTTTAGCCTTCTTACTTTTCTTTACTTTGGCACTGCTGGAAGGCCTTTCTGCTTCTTGACGCACCAGTGGAGGAATATGAGGACCATTGAAGATGTCATTGGTAATAAATGTATCCGAGGAGATGTTGAGAAAGTTTAGATGATGTAGCACAATCATCTTAATCAAGGAATAGTGATAAATACTATTCATCTGTTGGGGGTATGGCTTTTTCTGTATAATGTAGGCCATCTTCTCAATGTTCCTCAATAATAAATACAGAATGTTCATAATTTTCACTCTTCTGAAGTGCATAAGAAGTCTAATATGATAGGTGTAGAATCTGGAAAATCTACCCTCACATGTAAAATACTTCATAATGATCCTCATCATAGGGGCATACTTGTTGTCAAGGAATCTGAAAGGAAAGGTTCTCTTCTTTTCATTCCTGTACTTGGGTTTAATGTATGGTTCATAGTAGTGCTCATCCAAATATTGTACTTTATACCATTTTTCCCCGACATTCGGAATCCTTGTAGCATCAGCAATCATGGAGGATGAAACTGTAAATGTCACCCCAGTAAGAGTTACCTTGTTATCACGGAGATTGGCTACAAAAAGCCTAGTCAGCTCAGGATGATGTTGAACTCTTTGTACCTTCTCACAAAACTCATAACACCATAGATGCCTGAAACAAGAGACAGTCATATGAGAAGCCTGTAACTCTCTGATGTTTGATGGTTCTTCTCTGATAATTCTACCTCCCTTATGTGGTTTTCTCTGATGCTAAGGTTCATCTCCCATGCTTTCACTGCCACTGTTTTCCTCTTCCTCATAATCTATATCCTCTTTATCCATGTCTTTTGAATTTGAAACTTTAGAAACCCTAGAGAAGGAAATCAAGAAGTGAGTTATGGTGAATAGGGATAGGATAAGGGGAGAGGAGTTTGTGCGATGCAGGGTGAGATATGTATTATGTGAGAGTGAGAAGGAGGGTATTTTTTGGTAGGGACTGTTTAGTAAATAGGGGTTTAAGGATTTTGTTCTAGGGGATTAGGGTATAGGGGATAGGTGTAGGGATTTTGTTTGGGGGATTACGGTATAGGGGATAGGTGGAGGGATTTTGACAACAGAATATGGGAATAAGGGATATGGTCAGCAGGGAGGGTTTTTAGACAACGTAGGTTTTGAAAATTTAAATAGCAGACAAATTTTAAAATCGTGAAATGACTTCTAGGAGGATGGTGCAAGGAGTGTACTTACTTGTTTAGAGGCTCTAGGTAGAAAAAGAGTGATTTAGATGTTTGTTAGGGTAGTCTTGGTGTTTCTTGGCCCTATGCGCAACGCCTTGTACAAGTGCGCAGCACTCTGGTTGTATGCACAATGCTGTGTAAAAATGCACTAGCACACAGGCTCTATGCGCAGTGCTTTGTCTGTATGCACAACACTCCCTGCTCTATGCATAGCACCTCCACAATCTGCCCTATGCGCAACACTCCCTGCTCTATGCACAATGCCTCCACAATCTGCCATGTGCGTAGCGGTCCCTACTCTATGCATAGCGCCTCAACAATCTGCCCTGTGTGCAACGCTCCCTGCTCTATGCACAATGCCTCCCCTTTGCTCAACCACCAATTCGCTTCAACTCCCTTCTCTCCTTCAACTCTCTTCTTTCTGTTTGTCAAATGAATATGAGGAATTTGAAAAATTATTTTGAAATCTTATATAAAGGGTGATTTTGATTTTTCCTTAGAAAAAACCCACTTTATACTGTTTTTTGGAACTTTTACTTTGTCTTCAAACCTTTGTTTAATGCTTTTCTTTATTCGTCTCTTTTTAGGTGGATGATTCTTTGATTGAACTGATTTCTTCAATGGATTCATTTCTTGCAGCAAGGAGAAATGTTTGAGCAGCTTATGGGAACACTTATTACATAAAATGACTTGAATTTCATCAAAAAAATGAATCAACTAAAATACTCTGTTTTCATCTCAAAAACATGTTTTTGAGATGAAAATTACATTAGTGAAATAAGATTTTTGTACAGTAACCATGACTTACTACCAATCACTCTTTGTTTATTAGTCTTCCTCGTACCTTTGCTGCCCTTTATTTACACTTGAAACTATGCTTTTGACCTTGGAAATTAACCCTAAGACCTAATGGAAACATGACTGCCTTGACTCTAAAAATAACATAACTAAAACCATAACTGAATGCAACATGGAGATGGGTCAGGAAATACACGTCATGAGGGAAAATTTTATTTTCTGAGAATAAGACAACCATCAGTGGACAATTTTGGCATGACCTGGTGGAATGATAAAAATTCAATATGAGACACCTAAAATTAAAATGCAAAGAGCAGATTTGATCCCTGATGGAAGTATGCATATACTTCCACTAAAATTGGCCTTATTGCGGATGGAAACTCCTTGGAGGTGTCAAGAAAACTGTAGACCAAGTGCTTAGCTGGTTGAGCCAATACAGTCAAACAAATGAAAGACTGAAAAATTTTTGAAATTTTTGAAAAATGACTCGATACGAACTGAAAACTGACTCACAACCGACTCTAGACTGACTCAAAAACCAACTAAACAAAACACAAAGCATTTAAGCTTTATAGCTTTCACTTTGGGCCCCAAGCTCAAATGACATTATACTTCAAAACTTGTAAGGAAAGAAAACTGGTATATACAATGACAGTGAAACAACTTCAGCAAGCTGCATCAAAAATAATAGTGTTTCAGGAGCCTACAATTAACTGGTCCTATTGAGCATTCTTGACCATCCATTTCCTTTAATAAAAATGCATTATGTCCTCGATAGGCTGAGATTTTATAAGGTCCTTTCCATAGATTGTCAAACTTACCATGTTTCCCTTTTTCTTCATTTCGTGCGTCCCATCACAGCACTACATCTTCCAGCTGAAACTTTTCTGCCTTGGTTTTGTGGTCATAAATCTTCTTTATCTTCTCTTGCAGCCAGAAAGTATTTTGAGAAACCCCTTCCCTTGTTTGTTGAAGGTGAATCATTTGATTGATCCAGCGCTAAATATCATCTTCTTCATTGCCGACTTCTTGCAATAATCTCATGACCGGGACTGCAAGAGATGTAGGAAACACTATATCAGTACCATAAACCAATTCAAAAGGTGACATACCTATTGATTTCTTACTTCTCACTCTATCAGCCCACAAAGCATTGACAAGCTTTCGATGCCAATTCTTTTTATTTGCCTCCAACATTTTCTTAATAATGTTTACTAAGTATTTATTTGAAGCCTCAGCTAGTCCATTGCCCTGCAGATAGTATGCCGTGGAATGACCCAATGTGATGTTATATTTGTCGCAAAACTCAACCATTTTCTTTGAATTAAACACTGCTACATTATATGTAATAATCTTGTGAGGGAAACCAAAACGAGACAAGATATTTGACTCTAAAAACTGAATAATTATCATTTCCATAGCTTGCCTTGTCAGAATTGCTTCAATCCATTTGGTGAAGTAATCGGTAGCTGTCAAAATCCATCTGTGCTGTGCTGATGATGTAGGATGAGTTTCTCCTATGAAATCAAGCCCCCACTGCTGGAAAGGTGCATTGACTACAATTGGATTCAAAGGAAGAGGAAGCAACTTCCATTTTCTCTGAAAAAATTGACATTCGTGGTAGCTCATGGCTGTTTTATATAAATCTAAAAACAAAGATGGCCAGTAATATCTTGCTCTAAAGATTTTATTAGCCGTTATTTTCCAAAACTAGTGACCCCCACAATATCCTCTATGAAAATCATTCATTACCTGCTGAGCTTCATTTTCAACCAAACAATTAAGAAGAAACCCTCCCGGATCTTTCCAATAGAGAGCACTGTCTAAAATGTAGAATTTTGCAGACTTTAGTTTTAGTGATCTACCTTTACTTCTCGACATTCCAGGAGGAGGAGAAAGATGTTGAAGAACATATACTATATCAGAATACCAAGCTGAGTTGAGAAATATCTCTGATACCTGAATGAGTGTGCCACCATCTTCTCCATCTGACGTTGCTGCAATAAGATTTATGTCCAGAGAATGAAGATTCGACTCAGCCATGAGTTTTTCTAAGCCTTGACATTTGATCAGTATCGTGTGCTTAATCTCAAGATCACACTCTAACATTGTTTCTATCCACTTACCTCTTCTTCCTTCCAGATCAGTTTGCATGAGGACATCTTTGACAACCACATTGGGAACATATGATATGGTATGCGAATGCAAAATGTAAAATCGAAAATCCTTCAATGCCTTTATAAGAGCTAAAGCTTGTTCCTCAATGATTTTATAGTACAGAGTAGCATCTTTGATAGTCCGACTGAAAATGAAATGAGCTGCTCCACCTGATCCTTCTTTTGCATCAACAACGCAGCCAAAGTGTGCTTAGATGCGAATGAAAATATAATAAAATCATGAGTATAATCGAGACTGATCAAAACAGGGGCTGTGGTCAAAGAAAGCTTTACCAAGTTGAAATATTTCATGGCATCCCCGATCCATTTCACAGTGTTGTCCTTCTTCAACATATTAGTTAACTCACGCAAATGCTCAGCCAAATTTGGTATAAATCTGCATAAGAAGTTCATCTTACCGTTGAAGGCTTCGATCTCCTTTTCGTTGCGTAGAAAGTCTATTTGTTGAAGTGCCTCCACCCTAGAAGGATCAATGTGAAGACCATCTTTGGAAATTATATGACCGAGGAGTTTACCTTCCTCCATGGAAAAAAGACTCTTCTTTGGATTTATAGAAATCCTGAACTCCCTGCATTTCTCAAAAAAAATCCTCAGGCGGTGTAAATGTTCATCATCAGAAACAGAAAATATTGTCAAGTCATCTAATTAAACCACTAAGAAAACATCCTTCTCATTAGTGAAGGCTATATCCATAGCCCGCTAAAAAGTGGCCCCGACATTCTTCAGCCCAAATGGCATCTTGGCATACTGAAAATTCCCCCATGGTGTTGGGAAGGAAGTTTTGTCTTAGTCTTTTTCATGCACCAAAATCTGATTGTAACCTGAGTAGCCATCTAGTAGTGACATCCGTGATGCTCCAACTACTCTTTGCAGAATATGGTCCATCTTAGGAAGATGATAATTTTCTTTCAGGGATACTTTATTTAGGTTCTGGAAATCAATGCACAACCTTATCTCTCTAGTATTTTTTAATGCTGGGACCAAATTTGCAACCCAATCAGAGAATCTAATTGGAACCATGATACCAGCTTTAAACAATCTATTTACCTCTTTCTTGATAGTTGGCAGCAGCTTTGGGTTGATCCTCCTCAACTTTTGTCTAAAGGATTTTTTATCTGGCTTGATAGGTATGGTATGCTGAATGATGTTCTTGTCATACACTTTCAAACCTGAGTAATCCCATGCAAAAACATCAGAAAATTCAGAAAGAAACTTAACATACTTAGCCTTTGACTCAGGAGATAATGTTTTTGATAACGTAACAAGCTTGGGCTGGTCCGTTATCCCAATGTTTACATCTTCAACTCCTTTGTTAGTAGGAACCAAGTTTGGTTTTCTTGCCACATCATCTTGATCAAACAACTCCTCTAAAGGTATAAGAACTCTAGGAATAACATTATACTTCAGCTTTAAAATATCCATCTAATTTACCTCAATGTCTTCTTCATCAGAATCACAAACATCATCAATGCAAGCATTCTTAAACTTCCCTTCATTATGAAAAAGGAATTAATTTCATTGTCATCCCAGAAAACTTGCCAATATCTCAAATTATCAGGAACAATATGCCTATGTTTGACATGAATTTCAAATTTATTGCTAGAATTCATTAGAATTTTCAGATTGCTCGTTGTTGTAGCATGTGAATTAGCAAATGATGTTTTGACTTCTCGGCACCACTGTCAATGTGTATTTTGGAAACATTTTCAAGATATCTAGGACTGTGTTCCTATAAGCTCTCATCCGCAGATGCTTCACTTTATATTCTCCTTTGACTTGTTTAATCACTAGCTCTGAATCACCATAAACAGAAATCCTTTTCGCACCCAGCTTCTTCAAAATATTTAGTCCTGTAACCAATGCCTCATACTCCGCTTCATTGTTAGAGAAATCGAAAGTTAATTTATAGGAACACACTCTGACATTACTTGGAACTTTGTCTGGTTGAAAAATAGGACTTCGAATCCAAATTCCAATACCTGCACTGTCTTTACCCAAAGCACCATCGAAGTCCATGCTCCAAAGGCCATCTTCATCTTCCAAATGTTGGAATTCTGCTTTTGTTTCAATCTTACCTTTGCTGGTTGCTTCATTTTTCTATTCTTCATTGATTTTATGCTTCTGTAGAGACTCCTCAAAAGGAATTGCCACTTTTTTCTTTTCTTGATTAAGAACTACTCTAAAACTGTCGAAAATTTTTGGTACATCATCTACTTCTACAAGATAAATATCTACATCATTCAATCCACTATCAGTGTACAAAACAAAAGACTCTAAATTTGTATGTACAACATTTATTGGATGGTTTATGGCCTTCTCTTCACTAGTGATCATATATTTCATCTTCTTTTCCCGGTATAACTTCCTCAATTTACAGAAAATAGGGATTGTATCATCAGAGAAGTCAAGTTGTAAAGAGCATTTGAGTTTGGCTCCCCACGATCTAGAGAACAACATACCAAATCGAGGTGGTATATCAGCTACTACCACGTCCATCAAAACATTCTTGGTTGGGATTTGATCTAAGGAAACCACTAAATATTTGATGAGACCAATGCAGCGAACTCTACCAGAATAAAATGAATACAAATCATGATATTCTCGGGTGACATCCAGGCCCAACTTTTCCATGATAGCCTTGGGCATCAAATTGTGGGAAGCTCCAGAATCAAGCATTGCATTATGAAGAATATACTCATGCATTCTAAGACTCAAATAAAAAGGCAGACCTAGCTATCTTCTAGCTGACCTTCTATATCTAGACCAAAAATAAATTCAGGGTGTTCATCCTCAATATTCACCATGTTGGACAAAGGATCAATTTGCAGTATTCTAGACACATGGTGTTTGTAATGGATATTCTTAACAAGCTCGGTCAAAGGAATGGACACTTTTAATTTAGCAATTTCACTTTCTAAATTAAAATATGTGACTTTTTCTACCTCTTTGACATCGATGTCCCTCTTATCTATTTGCTCCTTTGTTGCACTTTCCTTTTTCTGATTGTCTTTCTCTTTTGTAGCTATACTTGTTGATGGCTGATTTACCTTGCTAGGATTCTGATCGGCATGATCCTTTCCTTTTTCTGATTGTTTGAGAGATCATTCTTTGACTAAACATCTTTCCTCTTTTGAATAGGACTGACCAGTACATCTTTGCTCCTCAAAGGATATTGTCTCTATTGTGCGCTCAAAGCATTCATGTAACCACGTTGATAATCATCAGATTCGGCCTCCAAAACAACATCATTTGCTAAGATGTAGTCCTCATCCTTTAGAATGTCAGAACTTTCTGCATACTCCTCATCTTCAGTCAGAAATATAGGCATACCATATGCAGTGAAAAAGTGATTTGTTTCAATTAACAGATCTTCCTCCTCTTCTTCTTCCACTCCTTGAACATAATTCTATTGTAATGGAGTTCTCATCTGCTGTTGTTGTTGCGCTCTTTGTTCCGGTGCTTTTTTCTCTCTTTGCTTGATTTGGAATTGGGGTTGCTGCTACCCTCTAAAGTTTGGGTTCTGGATCTACGGTTCAGGTCTGTCTGTGATGGACAACCGGTCAACCATCCTTTCCATTGTTCAAATCAATGTATCCATTTTTACATCTGAAGTAGATGCTTCTTCTTTCACGGTCACTCTCTTCTCTGATCTCATTCTTTCTCTTTTTTACATCAAGTTCGCTTCTACACTCACAACATCCTTTTGCATGTCTTCTAGAGTTGTAGGATCACGTTCACGAAACTAATATGCCATATCGGCATCGAATCCATCTGGAAACTTAAGTAAATCCAATCCCTCTGGTGGTTTGATATTTGCAGGGATAACATTGTATACTCCATTAAATCTCACACAATAGTCTTGCACACTTTCGCCAACATTTCTTTTGATGTTCTCATATTCAGACAAAATCTGAAGGGGATTCTTCTTCACCTCCCACTGATCTAGAAATTGCCTTTGGAGGACAGGTAGAGTAGTGATAGAAGCCGTTGGTAGGGCTCTAAACTATTTCCAAACTTCTCCTCCAAAACTTTGTACAAACAGCCTCATCATCACATCTTCAATTTCAACTTCATGGAGGTCAAAGAAATCATTCATCTTGTCTACGTGTTGTTGAGCTGTAATAGTTTGGGTGTCGTCAAAGAAAGGTATTTTGGTTTGATAATCAAGGGGCATGGCACCAAGATTTTGAGGAAAAACAAGGGGTGCATATCGGGCAGCCATAACTGGAGGTGGGGGAGGTGGTGGATTTAAAACAAGGATTGGGATATTTTGTATAATCAAATGGGGATTAATGTGAATAAGAAAGTAGAGGATGAGAGATAGTTTGAGTGGTAGTAGATGCAAAAGAATTATTTCAAAAATCGAAAGATGGTCTATGAATCTTATTTTGCACCCAAGTGTTTAAGTTTGAAGAGAGGTTTTGCAAATGATCAAGAGTGTGAATAATATGTGACCCTAATTTATTGTGTGAAAACAAGTCTTCAACGGGGTTTTAAAGAGATATAGAGGAATCAACAACTGTCTGATTAATCCAACTTAAAGATTTACTGTGAAATAAACTCTGCTAAAAAATAATATCAAACTCAATGTCTTGTAAAGTGTCTAACCTTCCCAGGAGTGAATTAACTCGAGGAATGAAATCCTCACTTGATTTTTCTCCAGCTAAACTAGATTTCTTTGCAGCTTTCTTAGATTTTCACCCAATTTTATGACGATCACTGACAATGGATGGAGGATTCGGATCTGGATTGGATCTGGTGTACTTTCAGGAAGCCAGTATGTCTAATTTTGAAAATTAAGATATTTCTTTACAACTTTCCAATTCATCCTATTAAATTCTAAAACTCATCATCCACAAGCTTAAGAATTCAAATGAAACATCTTACTGGGGTGATCAATTTCTGATCTTTCTTCCCCAGTATGGTTGCCACTATGTTAGCACCTGGATTGAACCTTCGGCTGAAGGAAGGAAATGCCAGGGTATCCACAAACCATGCTTAGCCAAGTAGCTAACCCTACTAGGCCAGGAGTGATCCAGGTGGCTCCAGAGACACACACAGGACAAAGAGGACTCAGGAAAGCTCAAAAATAATATTGTTCAGATTATGCACAAACCAAGATCAGAGCGTAGATCTCGTTGTCCTGATCATGGCGGTGCAAACGGTTCATCAATCCGAGTCTGGATGAAGGAGATAGAGGCAGTGAAAGTTGGGTTGACTTTTTGCTGACTCGGCAGGCTTAAGGAGGCCACGATTTGAAATTTTTCCCGTGGACGGAATCTGGCCAACTCCGGCCAGATTCTGGGTGAAATTGTCGCTTGATTAAAATGACTCCTATGGTCCAAATTTCCGCATTTTTAAAAGTGGCCCATTTTTAATCTAAAAATTAAAAATAAAAAATGGTGGCGGGCCACCGCCCCTGCCACCCCAGCATATATTAAATATATATATGGGTTCTATATGTGTATAAATCATAACCATGCATATTATATTGCGATGCCGGTGGGGATTGAACCTGCCCAGCCCACGTCGGCCGGCCCACACCGGGCGGCCTCATAACAAAACCAAACCCCAAATTCGCCATTCAAATAGTAATACAGTCAACCAAATACACCAACTAGCAGAGGCAGGTACGGGGGGCGGGCTGCCCAAGGTGGGCCCATCCCAACCCATAAACCAAATAATTTTGATGTGTAAAAAAATGAGGAGGAGGGGTTTGACCCCCCAACCTCCTCCCTATTAACCAGGGCCTTAACCAAGTCAGCCAACCGCCCACTTGGGAAAATCTGCCCACAAGTTAATATTTAAACCTCATTTGCATGTAATTCAGGGCAGATGGAGGAACCAGGAGCAGGCACAGATTTTGAGGCATAGGAGGTAGTGCACGCAGTTCGAGGCAGCATTTTGTAAGAGGGCTGAATTTTTTCTTTGTCAAAATTTGACAAATTTTATATGGTTTCAGCACTTCTCAACGCCATAGATGCAATGGAACTATCTGTTTCTCCATCAAAGTTCTGCATTTTTCAGCCATTTTTCAGTATGCAGGTGGAACCATGACTGCTGCAAAAATAGGGAGCGGAACCATGATCCTTGAAATTTTCGCGAGGAGGTAATTTTTCTCCATGTCGGAATATAGTCAAGTTTACAGTCGCTTTTCATGGTTTTCTGCAGGGATTGCAATGGCGAGGTTAGGTTCGCCTTTGGAGTTGCATATTTCCAGTCCACCTATGGAGCATAATCGTTTAGAATATAGGGGGAATCTAAAAGATTCATTGAGGCCCAGATTCTCAATTTATCAGAATTCAGAAATTTGACAGTCGATTTTGCACTATTCAACGCCACAAATCTGATGGTGCATTCAGATTTCTCATTTGCTCATTTCATTTTCCAACCACTTTTCTAAGTGGAGTGCAGGTGTCAATAGTCATGTGCGAGCAATCATTTTCAAGCGATTGATGTTGCAAGATTGATGGTCCAAACAACTTCAGCAGTTTGACATCCACTTCTTCAGATGGCCCCAGGATGTGAGGTATATGCAGTGTGTTCATGTACTTATTTTTCTATGAATTGTGTTGCACAGATCCTTGTTTGATGCTTGATGTGGGATTGTTTATTACTTGTTTTCATGATTCGTGCTTGATGTGATGTGGAATCGTCTATGTGATGTACTTGTTTTCATGATTTGTTATGTTATGTTTTGAGATCCATTTGTTGTATGTTGATGGGATACTTAGGTTGTTGTCATGTATGTTTGCATTGAGATCCCTTTTATGCCATGTTGGCAGGATGCTCATCATGCATGAGTTTGTGTCATATTGATAGGTGTCTTTTGACTGAGAGTTCTTGTAGTGGAACATCTCTTGGCGCCACTCTTGCGTGAGGGAATTTTCCTTGTATGATAGTGACATCACCTCTTACGTAAATCATCAGTATTGACAACACTTAATGCAATGGCCTACACCATCTTGACATTGCGGCCTGGAGACATAGTCCCTCCTGGACGAACTCCGTTATCAACGACTTATGTTTTCATATGTTGATGATTAATGTTCCTCTTCTTTACAGCATGCATATGTATTCATTTATGTTCTTTTAAAAATGAAATTTAACACATCACGAAAGCAAAAGGTCTTCGAAGGGTCATTCGTCACACCTAGACCTAGATCAAGTGGTATCAAAGCGGTCTTTGCGTGGATGTGAAGTGCAAGCATGAATAATGGAACGTGCAGCGATAGAGGATGAAAAAGCGATGTATGAGACCATGCTCAAAATTTCCAAAAGAGTGGAAATAATGTATGAAACTCTACAAAAAGAGATAGAGGAAAAGGAGCGATTGCGGCTTCAGTTGTGAGCCACAAAAGAGGCCCTAGAAGAACTGAAGCACAACAAACATAATCTTCAAACAGAGAACGTTGAACTGAACATGTGTCTACAAGAAGAGAAGGAGGAAAAACATAGTTTGCTACGACAACTGCAATCAAATGACGAGGCCTTGGAAAAGCTACAACGTGACCCATGTGAGGTAAAAAGTAGTTATCTGAATTCATGTATGTGTCCTGATGATGACTTCACTATTTTTGAAAACCATACCACAGGAATTGGCTCCAGATTGTTGAAGAAAATCGGGTATGAAGGAAAAGGCTTAGGCGTGAATGGCCAAGGAATTTTCAACCCCATCAAAGTGGAGGAATTACCTGTCAGGCAGGACTTGGGTATGTCAGAAAGGAAGTTAGGGAATGCACCGAGACAACTAGTGAACCACCAAAAACAAATGATGAGAAACCCTCATCAGTTCTTTCCAAATCAACAGAGGAGGTAAAAGATGTTGATTTCCTTTCAATTTTGTCTTCACATAGTATGCTTTCCATTGGCGATTTGAAGATCCCAATTACAGCGACAAACATGAGTCTCCTTACCAGGACGAGGCATGAGAAGGAAGAAAAACTCGGTACTAATAACCAATGCATAACTCAACCATTGGGGGTTGTGCAGAGACCTCAATTTGTAGGCTCGAGATACACCAAAGGAGAATGCTCAAAGGTGTTAGATTCTTCTGAGACATCGTCAAAATCATCAAGGAAAGAGAATCATGGGAACACATCCCCATCATCCCATGGTAGTGGCCATCGCAGGGAAAGAGATGAGGCAAGCTCTCATCGCCATACTTACACCAGAGATGGAAAGGAAAGGTATAACCACTCTCGGCATTCGAATTTCCATTTCGATTATGATCATGTTGTTAAAGATGGATGTAAAACATGGAATCGAAAAACATGTAGCTTTTGTGAAATACATAACCATACTTTTTCTAAGTGTTGGAAAAGAATAGAAGCACACAAAAGGATGAGGCATGAAAGACCCTCTCAACAATAGGTAAAGAAACATGTTAAGCAGATTTGGAGGAAGAAAACCTATTGCAGTCATTGCGATAGAAGTGGCCATCAAAGAGCCACTTGTTGGAGGCTTCATCCAAAGCAGCACCTTAAAGGCAAAGTGTTGGTGCATAAACCAGATGAAACAGTTGTTTGACAAACAAATGCGCCAGAAGGAGGCGACCCATTCACCTTGATAAGTGAAAAATGGTTTCTAGATATGTTAGTGTTTCATGATCGTGCTTTTGTAAATCATTTATTGCATTTAAAAATGCAAAAGTGATGATGTGTTTTCCATCACTTGTTCAGCAACAATGATGTATGGTCTTATTTGAGTAGCATGATAAATTGTGAAAGTGATGTCGTGTTTCTGTCACTTTTCAAGACAATAGTGTTTGGCCTTATGATTGTAAATCATGTGTTGCAATCATGATGTGTTTTCCATCACTTATTGAAGCAACAATAATATGTCGGTCTTGTTTTCATAGCTAGGGTATCACGTCCATCTTGTTGTAAACTTAAGCATAGAGCATGTGTTATAAACTCGTGGAAAGTGTGGGACGCTTGGGTCGTTAGTTGGTCAGTTAAGACAAGCATGTAATTTGGAAAACAATGTATTACAAGTTGCAGAGGTTGCAAGTGTCGTCTCATCGCTTAAGTCTCTGAAGAACAAAGGTGAAGGAGATGGAAGCGAGACCTTTCAGGATGCTTGTGATGCAGACAAGGTACAAAGAAGTTGCAGATTATTTTTCATGCTTCTAGAGTACCCCAAAGCTCCTCAGTTGGGAGGATTGATCCAGGTGGCTCCAGAGACACACACAGGACAAAGAGGACTCAAGAAAGCTCAAAAATCAAAGTGTTTGGATTATGCTCGATCTAGGACGAAAGCATAGATCTCGTCGTCCTTATCGTGGTGGTGTGAATGTTTTTCAATCCGAGTCTGGATGAAGGAGATAGAGGCAATGAAAGTTGGGTTGACTTTTTGCTGACTCGGGAGGCTTAAGGAGGCCACAATTTGAATTTTTTTCGGCGGATGGAATCCAGCCAACTCCAGCCAGATTTTGGGTGAAATTGTCACCTGATTAAATTGACTCCTACGGTCCAAAATTCTGCATTTTTAAAAGTGGCCCATTTTTTATATAAAAATTAAAAAAAAATATGGTGGCGGGTCACCACCCCTGCTAACCCACCATATATGAAATATATATGTGGGTTATATATATATATATATATAGATATATATATATATATATATATATATATATATATATATATATATATATATATATATATATATATATATATATATATATATATATATATATATATATATATATATATATATATATATATATATATATATATATATATATATATATATATATATATATATATAGATATATATATATATCTATATATATATATATATATATATATATATATATATATAGAGAGAGAGAGAGAGAGAGAGAGAGAGAGATTTCATAACCATGCATATTATATTGCGAGGCCGACGGGGATTGAACCTGCCCGGCCCACGTGGGCCAGCCCCCACCAGGAAGCCTCATAACAGAACCAAACCCCAAATACGCCATTCAAATAGTAATACAGTCAACCAAATACACCAACCGGTGGAGGCAGGTATGGGGATTGGGCCGCCCAAAGTGGGCCCAGCCCAACTCATAAACCAAATAATTTTGATGTGTAAAAAAAGGAGGAGGCGGGCTTTGACCACCCGAGCTCCTCCCTATTAACCGGAGCCCTAACCAACTCAGCCAATCGCCCACTTGGGAAAATCCACCCACAAGTTAATATTTGAACTTCATTTGCTTGTAGTTCGGGGTAGATGGAGGAACCAGGAGCGGGCACGGATTTCGAGGCAGAGGAGGTAGTGAACGCAGCTCGAGGTAGCATTTTGCAGGGGGGCTGAATTTTCACTTTGTCATAATTTTCAAAATTTTATATGGTTTCAGCACTTCTCGATGCCATGGATGCAATGGAACTATCTATTTCTCCATTAAAGTTCTGCATTTTTTAGCCATTTTTCAGTATGAAGGTCGAACCATGACTGCTGCAAAAACAGGGAGCGGAACCATGATCCTTGAAATTTTCCTGAGGAGGTAATTTTTCTCCCTGTTGGAATATAGTCAAGTTTACAGTAATTTTTCATGGTTTTCAGCAGGGATTGCAATGGCGAGGTCAGATTCACCTTTGGAGTAGCAGATTTCTAGTCCACCTATAGAGCAGAATCTTTGAGGAATCTAGGAGGAATCTAAAAGAGTCCTTGAGCCACAGATTCTCAATTTCTCAGAATTTAAAAATTCGACAGTCGATTTTGCACTATTTGATGCCACAAATCTGATGGTGCATTCAGATTTCTCATTTTCTTATTTCATTTTCCAGCCACTTTTCTAAGTGGAGTGCAGGTGTCAACATTCATGTGCACTCAGTGATTTTCATGTGATTGATGTCACGAGATTGATGGTCCGAACAGCTTCAGTAATTTGACATCCACTTCTTCAGATGGCCCCAGGATGTGAGGTATATGTAGTGCGTTCATGTACTTCTTTTGCTATGCATTGTGCTGCACAAATCCTTGTTTGATGCTTGATGTGGGATCTTGTTTATTACTTGTTTTCATGATTTCTGATTGATGTGACATGGAATCATCTATCTGATGTACCTGTTGTCATGATTTGTCATGTTATGTGTTGAGATCCCTTTGTTGTATGTTGATGGTATACTCAGGTTGTCGTCATGTATGTTTGCATTGAGATCCCTCTTGTGCCATATTGGTGGGATGCTCATCATGCATGAGTTTGCTGATAGGAGTCTTCTGACTAAGAGTTCATGCAGTGGAACATCTCTTGGCACAGCTCTTGCATGAGGGCATTTTCCTTGTATGATAGAGACATCACCTCTTATGTACATCATCACTATTGAAAACACTTAATGCAGCGGCCTACACCATCTTGACATCGGGGCCTGCAGACGTAGTCCCTCCTTGACGAACTCCATTATCAATGACTTATGTTTTCATGTGTTGATGATTGATGTTTCTCTTATTTACATCATTCAGGTGTATTCATTTATGTTCTTTTAAAAATGCAATTTAACACATCCCAAAAGTAAAAGGTCTTGGAAGGGTCCTTCGTCACACCCAGACCTGGATCAAGGAGAGGGCTCTCTCTGTAAGGATCTCAGCCAAATTGACTGGATATAGAAATTGATATTAGGCTAGGTATAGTAGCAGAAGGTTTGATTTGATTTTGAAGGATTTTTGTTGGATTAGGAGGAGGCAAATAGTTAGGGCAAGGAAATTAGGTCAAAACTGCAGGGTGTTCAACGGGGCAAGGTAGGCACAACGATTAGAACCTTAGGGTTTGATGGATGAGGTGAAAAGACAGGTGAGGAGCTAGGAAGAGCATGTTAAACCTCATGGATTCTTCCCAAACTAAAGAAAACACGGACTATGAAATGTCTACCCAAAACAGAGCATAAAAGTTATGGATTATGCTTTTCAAACTTGTATACATTGACATAAAGAGTATGAAATGATGAAATGGAATCAAAAATACATTTTAACGCATGAAAAAATAAGAAAAACTGAACTGAGCATCATACCAAATGGATCCCAAAGAAATAACTACAATTTTTCATTAATCTCCTGCTGTAACTGGTACAAAATGATGTATATCGAAGCCTAAGCATCCCACTGAGTCCAACCCTTTACAATGAGAAAGAAAAGGAAGATATAGACATTAATTCAACCTCCTCCAATCCTCAGGGGTCGAATCCCTAAGATCAGGAACTAATCTATCAAAAACTAAACAAGAAACTGGAATTTAGGCAACCTAACAACTTGCATCTAAAAGGGAGGAAACTGATTCATTTGTCCTCAAGATAAGTTTTGATATAATGGATATACCTTCCAGTAACTAATATCCATCCTATTTACATCCCTAGTCACCATTTACATCAGTAAAAACATCATCCATGAGAGAGAATCCAAAATCACAGTCATGGCACAATAAAGTGAAAATTCAGCACAAAATTGTCCTCTGCGCAACACTTTTTGTAGGACCATTTTGGAGGTCTTCCTGGTGTCCAAATTGAGCTCATGATAGGTCATTGGAAATCATGTCTTGTCTATTTTCCAAATATGCCTTTATTTTCCCATTTGGAGTTGATTTTACCCCTCAAAAACGGATTCTCCCAAGACTACTTTTGTGCGCAGCGCCATGGACAGAAACGTCATTTTTTGGGTGTTTTTTGACCTTTTGGCTGACCAGTTTTGCTCCAAAAGCTTAGAAAATTCACAGGGTGCATGCACTCATCATTGTGAATCCAAAAATGCTAATTGTTTCCTATTTGGATGCCCCTAGGAAAAGCGCAGCGCCAGTGGCATTGCACATAGAGCCAATTTTTCTAAGTCAAAAATTACAAAATTCTTCACAAAGGCAAAAATTCTCAAAACTTACTCAAAATTTATGAATAACACCACCATCAAGTGTCTGGATTAGCCAAGGAAGCTTCAGCAAGAAACCTAAGCCTATCACCCTTTTTTTTTCCTTTGAGTGCTTGTTTTAGCCTTGTCTTCATTTGCTTGAATCTTATGTTACAAATCTTGTTCCGAGTCCTGTAATGGTGAGCCATGTCCCTAATGATTTGGTTGTCCCTGTTGGCCCTTTGTAGCAGTTTCTCCAAATGAAAATTGACCCTTTCAAGCCATGTTTCTCTATCCTCCTCAATCTCCTTTTCAAGCCTTTGTTTTGTAGTCAAGATGGCTAGGGTTTCTTCCTCTTGCATTACTGATTTGCCTTTGTCACCTTGCCTCTTTGCTTTGAGAAGTTCCATCTCCATGAGGACATGTTTATCTCTTAGTTGCTTGTTCTCATGCTCAAGGTATGAAATGACATAATTAACTCTAGCCAAGTTGTTCATTAGTGCTTGGATCTGTGCATCTTTTTCCCTTGTGGTTACACTTTTATTTGTTGCCTCATCTTGAGCCTCCAAGCCAACTATCTCAATGCCATGATGAATGTGTGGCTGTTCTGATCCATCATGTTCCATCAAATCAAATTCCTTTCCTCTTCGTCATTGAGGCTTTCCTCTAGTATCTTTTCTTTCTGTTTATGCACCTGTCGTACCTGTTGTTTTGATGAACAAGGAAAAGACCCTTCCACAGTTTGTGGAGCAAGCATTTATCTATGAGCTGATGAAGAAGGCAAGGCCCCTTCCACATCAAGTGGAGTAAACACTTTCCTTTCTACTGCAAACAACTTTTGTATATTTTTGGCTTCTCAACAACTTTAGTCTCTTTAGCCTTCTTACATTTATTTACTT
The DNA here is from genome assembly GCA_031772625.1 of Pinus tabuliformis. Taxonomy (NCBI): domain Eukaryota; kingdom Viridiplantae; phylum Streptophyta; class Pinopsida; order Pinales; family Pinaceae; genus Pinus; species Pinus tabuliformis. Next base: position 134,416,279 of record CM062818.1, read on the forward strand.
TGGCACTGCTGGAAGGCCTTTCTGCTTCTTAAGGCACCGGTGGAGGAATCTGAAAAGCATTGAAGATGTCATTGGCAATAAATGTATCCCAGGAGATGTTGAGGAGGTTGAGATGATGTAGCACAATCATCTTAATCAAGGAATAGTGATAAATACTATTCATCTGTTGGGGGTATGGCTTTTTCTGTATAATGTAGGCCATCTTCTCAATGTTCCTCAATAAGAAATACAGGATGTTCATCATTTTCACTCTTGTGAAGTGCATAAGAAGCTTAATATGATAGGTGTACAATCTGGAAAATTTGTCCTCACATGTAAAATACTTCATAATGATCCTCATCATAGGGGCATACTTGACGTCAAGGAACTTGAAAGGAAAGGTTCTCTTCTTTTCATTCCTGTACCTCGGTTTAATGTATGGCTCATAGTAGTGTTCATCCAAATCTTGTGCTTTATAACATTTTTCACCCACATTTGGAATCCTTGTAGCATCAGCAATGATGGAGGATGAAACTGTAAATGTCACCCCGACAAGAGTTACCTTGTTATCACGGAGATTGGCTCCAAAAAGCCTGATCAGCGCAGGATGATGTTGAACTCTTTGTACCTTCTCACAAAACTCATAACACCCTAGATGCCTGAAACAATAGACAGTCATATGAGAAGCCTATAGCTCTCTGATGTTTGATGGTTCTTCTCTGATAATTCTACCTCCCTTATGTGGTTTTCTCTGATGTTGAGGTTCATCTCCCATGCTTTCACTTCCACTATTTTCCTCCTCCTCATAATCTCTATCCTCTTTATCCATGTCTTTTAAATTTGAAACTTTAGAAACCCTAGAGAAGGTAATAAAGAAGTGAGTTATGGTGAATAGGGATACGGGAATGAGAGAGGAGTTTGTGCGATGTAGGGTGAGATATGTATGATGTGAGAGTGAGAAGGAAGGTATTTTTTGGTAGGGATTGTTTAGTAAATAGGGGTTTAAGGATTTTGTTTTGGGGGATTAGGGTATAGGGGATAGGTGTATGGATTTTGTTTGGGGGATTAGGGTATAGGGGATAGCTGGAGGGATTTTGACGACCTAATGTGGGAATAAGGGATATTTTAAGCAAGGAGGGTTTTTAGACAACCTAGGGTTTGAAAATTGAAATAGCAAACAAATTTGAAAATTGTGAAATGAGTGCTAGGAGGATGGTTCAAGGAGTGTACTTACTTTCTTAGAGGCTCTAGGTAGCAAAAGAGTGATTTAGATGGTTATTAGGATAGTCTTGGTGTTTGTTGGCCCTATGTGCAACGCCTTGTACAGGTGCACAGCGCTCTGGTTGTATGCACAACGTCATGCAAAAATGCACTGGCACACAGGCTCTATGCACAGCGCTCTGTCTGTATGCGCAACACTCCCTTCTCTATGAGCAACACCTCCACAATATGCCCTGTGCGAAATGCTCCCTACTCTATGCACAGTGCCTCCCCTTTGCGCAGCCATCAATTTGCTTCAACTCCCTTCTCTCCCACAACTCTCTTCTTTCTCTTTGTCAAATGAATATGATGAATTTGAAAAAGGATTTTGAAATCTTATATAGAGGGTGATTTTGACTTTTCCTTAGAAAAAACCCACTTTATAATGCTTTTTGGAACTTTTACTTTGTCTTCAAATCTTTGTTTAATGCTTTTCTTTATTTGTCTCTTTTCAGGTGGATGATGCTTTGATTGAACTGACTTCTTCAATGGCTTCATTTCTTGCAGCAAGTAGAATGTTTGGGTAGCTTATGGGAACACTTATTACATAAAATGACTTGAATTACATCAAAAAATATGAATCAACTAAAATAATCTGTTTTCATCTCAAAAACATGTTTCTGAGATGAAAATTACATCAGTGAAATAAAAATTTTGTACAGTAACCATGACTTACTACCAATCACTCTTTGTTTATTGGTCTTCCTCGTACCTTTGTTGCCCTTTATTTACACTTGAAACTATTCTTTTGACCTTTGAAACGAAGCCTCAAACCTAATGGAAACATGATTGCCTTGACTCTAAAAATAACCATAATTGAATGCAACATGTAGATGTGTCAACAAATGTACCTCATGAGGGAAAATTTAATTTTCTGAGAAGAATCAGTGGACCATTTTGGCATGACCTAGTGGAATGATCAAAAATTCATTATGAGACACCTAAAATGAAAATGCAAAGAGAAAATTTGATCCCTGATGGAAGTATACATATACTGACACTAACATTAGCCTTCGCACCAACCTTTCTTATTCATTCCACCCAAGATTTTGCATGATGATGTCAATGTCTTGCTTGCGACCATGTTCTGGTCATCCTCAAGGTCTTCACCTTCATGTGTACATGTTATCTTCACTATGAAAAAATCTGTCACACTCACACACGAAGTCACATTCACTGTCACGCAAGTGTCATCACGGTCGATCAGTGATCAATCATGAGTGTTGCACTTGTCGCTTGCACCATCGGTTAGTCATGTTGAAAATGTGTGTGTAGTTGGTTTGATTCGTCTCATCTTTAAGTCATGTGGGTATGTGTTTGTAAGATCAAATTTTTATCTTTCACTCGTTCACACACTTAGTCATTTTGCTGAAGTTCTGAAGGCCAGACTCTCCTCGACAGCCGAACCATCACCCACTATCAACTCAATCGACTGTCACCCAGAACAACACAGAAGCACCAAACAAGTGATTTCAAGATGCGCTACTTGCAAGAAATTCGATTAAACTTCATGCTGGCCACCCGAAGAGTTGGACTCAACAGCCATCCTGGGACTGACTCCCCTCAAAAATTGTGCAAAGGATGCTGACCTTGCCTGCTCTTCTGAATGAATAAATTGCGCAGACAGGCCAGACAGACACCCAATTCCCATTCATGTCTCCCTTAGAAAATTGTGCAGTTTTTCCAGCCAGTCCTCCCGACAGTCGAGTGGTTGCTCATCCAGAAAATTATGCAGTTTCCATGAGCAAGCCCTCTGCTACCCAGAAGTCCGCTCAACTTAGAAATTGCACAGAGATGATCAGTAGGCCAGCCTCCCAAAATCAGTGCAATTTCTCTCGCCAACAGGAGACTCACAGTTCCCTCCAGGAATTCTGTAGTTTCTGCTACCAAGCTCCCAGCAGCTCACTACCTGTTCCCATTGGGAATTGCGCGGTTTATGCTACCATTGACGTAACATCCATTTTCCAGTTCCCTCCACGAATTGTGTAGATTTGGTTGCTAGGCTCCGGGCCAACTCCTCCAAAAAACTGCACAAATCCTATTTGTCAATCCTCACTACATCCCAACCTGTTCCTCCAATAAATTGTGTAAATTTTGCTGTCAAGCCCCTGCTTCCCACTGATTTAGGAAAATGCGCAAATTTTGTCTACCTTGCCTTCCCCCAACTCAGACTATCCCTCCCAAAATTTGCACAGTTTTTCCCTCCAGCCGAGCTAGACCTCGCAAATAGTCATTGTCATCTCAGATTTCCCATCTTCATCACCTAGTGACCGTTGCGCAATTTTCATCAGCATTGCCCAGAGCCATCATCCTACCTTGCAACCTTGTTGCTTCTCCCAGTCACCTGCATCCGAAATGATCATGTGTCATGGTAGACTAGGATTTGATGTCGTCTCATCATGAGTGACTGCAAGTACATGTACACCAACAAACATGGCACAACAATGAATGGGACGAATGAAGAAGGACAGGTTCACCAATAGACGAATGAACGATGCATGTGAAGAGATGTGATCGCAAACGGATGATCATGCAAAGATGTGTTCGTGGATGGATGGACGAGCAAACATGCAAGATGTTCTCACGAACGGATGAATAGATGAACATGCACCTTTCGCAAATAGATGAGCCTATCAAGCATTCCAACATACAAGCAAGGAGTAATGTGCCAAAGCAACATCAAGAGAACCAATGACCATCGAAGACTCCTCGCACTTTACCATGCGGATGTGAAGCTGTGACACACCATGAAGACATCCATCACCCAACAACACTATAGCTCGACATGCACTCCAACAACAACACGAATGTACTAGCACTGTCATGTCGAGTCATGTCGTCCACATACCTACTATGGGCCATGTTGTCAAACAATTTAATGTAACGTGGAGGTCCAAGAGACCCACTTGTTGTACAAAGAGTCATGTAAATTTGAAGAGTCATGGAAGTCAAATAGTCATGAGGGAAGTCGAATAGCCACATAGGGTAAGTTTCACCCTTGGCTATAAATACCCCCTCAGTTGTACATGAAAGGACTTTTTACCTCAGCTCCTCCCACATAGCCGAGAGAGTCTATTATCTTTTCTTTGAGGAGTAAGTAGTGGCTCCAACGCCCCTCACACGGGGTTAGTGATGTATGGTGTAATGATGTGTCTTGGAACTTTTGCTTAATTCAGAAGCCTGCTAACAAGGAAACACATTTTCACACATGTATTGTATATGTAGTAAAACTAATCTTTAACACTTGTAATGCATGTTTCTTGAACTTGTGTTTAACACTTTAACTAATCCACTTGGTGTAATACACAAATGTTAATGAAAATGTGTTGTATATGCCGTTAACGTTGTCTCGCCCATTTAGACTACTCTCCCAGACATCAGACAGACCTTTCACGTAAAACTTGCTATAACAACCGTTGCACTCGTGCAGACTAATCCGCTGAGTGTTATACGTGTTATCTTCCCTTGTCTTTTGTGACTTCCGCATCCATGTGGACTGTTCCGTTAGACGTTGTGCATGTCTTGTTGTGTTGTGTGTTCCTAGCCAAGTTGGGACTTCTCCCAACTAACTTGGGGCTCACTCTCACCCTATCTCCCTCTACAGTGAAAGAAACATTGACAAAAGTAACACTTACACTCACTAGGCATGCGAACCTCACTTCTCGAAGACAAAGAAGACCACTCTCCTATGCTGACAAGGAAGAGTTGAGGAAAATCCTTAATATAATGGAAACCAGGCCATCATACCGGATGGGACTCTGACACCAAATGGTGTGAGGTCTAGTTGGGACTTCATACCGGGGTGATCCCCTGAATGTTGGCAGGTCCAACACCATCAATAGGTGGCCATCTATCTGTGCTTGCAACAACCCAAATTTTTTTCTTGTAGGGTACTTTGGGCCTTTGATATTCAAAGATTGTATTGAAGTGGTAAAGAGGTGCCATCCTTATCAGGTTTATACTCGGAAAATGTGTGCACATCCAACTCTGATTTTCCCTATGATCACTGTTGGTCCTTTCACGAAGTAGGATATTGATTTTACTACTTATAATCCGCCTTCGGCAGGTAATCACAAGTATATCATTGTAGCCGTAGACTACTTTACTAAGTGGTTTGAGGCGATGCCTACTCTCAAGAACGATGGTGAAACAACAACCTTGTTTCTCTTCAATCAAGATATTTCCCGGTTCGGTATTCCTAAAGAGATTGTCACTGACCATGGTAGTCATTTCCAAAATCAAATTATGTCTAAATTATCTCTTAAGTTGGGTTTCCGGCAGGAGCATTCATATCCATATTATCCTCAAGCTAATGGACAGGGTGAAGCTGTCAATAAATCCCTCAAAATAATCCTACAAAGGATGATTAACAAAGCTCGATCCAATTGGAACATTATGTTATATCTGACACTTTGGGCATACCGAATGTCAGTTAAGGCTGCCGTCGGTTTTATTCCATTTCAGCTAGTTTATGGGTTGAAATCCATTTTTCCTGTGGAATGTGAAATTCCTTCCCTTAAATTAGTTGTTTAACTTCTTCTCGATACTTCTAGTCTAGAAGAACTCCTTGTTCATTTGGAACATCTTGATGAGCAGTGTCGAGATGTGGCCATAATCAACGAAGCTCATAAGAAGAGGGTGAAAACTCAATATGATAAAGTTGTCCGTCCTAGAGTTTTTTCTGAAGGTGACCTTTTCCTAGTCTACGATCAAGAGAAAGATGCCTTGGGGGTAGGCAAGTTTAAATCTATGTGGTATGGCCCCTTCATTGTCAAAAACGTTTTTGAAAAAGGGGGCTTATGTTTTGATTGATTTCGAGGGAAACAAGTTGGCAGAGCCCAGAAATGGGCTCTATCTTAAAAAGTATTTTTCTTAGGCTTTGACCTAGCATTTGCTTGATTGTAAATTTTATATCTTTGCGCATATCTATCTATCGGTTTTATAGTGATGTTGATATTTTTTATCTTCTTTTGCAAGTATTGGTGGACAATTTGATATATCTAGGTTTCACCAATGGTGCTAGTAGACACACCCAGAACCTTGCTTCCGTGGCTTGGGTGATTTATTATCCATCTAGCCAGTTGTTGGTTTCAAGGGGTGTACGTATCGGTCCTACTTAAAATAATGTTGCCGAATATACTGCTATTATTAATTTACTATCTTAGGCAATATGTCTTGGTATTGATTCATTAGTAGTTTATTTTGATTCACAACTGGTGGTATCTAACCTGAATAACATTTATTGTGTGAGAGATCGTTATTTATATCACCAATTTCTGATAGTGCATTTATTACAAAGAGCGTTTGTATATATCACATTTGTTCATATTCCACGATCATAAAATTCGTTAGAAAATTATATCACTAATCAAGCATTAGATTGGCATATAAATCATTCATCATATTAAAAAATAAAAAATAATTGAAGTATCATCTGTATATATATGATCATCATGATAACCCGTCTATGGATATATAGAGTTTTGTGTCCAAAATAATATACAAAATCGGCACAAAATGTCCTACAAAATTAGGGCTTATGCCCATCATCATGTCTAATAAAAAAATATCTGATCATCCATCTAGCGATCCTAATTATGATGAGTAGCAAGGAACAAAAAGTTTGTTATATAGAAAAATGACCTCCTCATCAACTCAGAGGATAAAGACATGATGACTGAAGGAATGGCCAAGTTCACAGGCCCAGTTGTCAAGCTAGCATTGTCTAGACACTAGCAACCTGCTTTATAAATCTTCTCAGCAAGCTTAAGAATGTGTTAGTGCCTCGGATAAATCTAGTTGCTACCTCGGGAATAGCATTAGTGAAACTACATCAAGTTCTATGAGTCAAAGGAGTGAATTAACTGAGAAAATATCCCTAGATTCTCTCCTATGTCAACTCATAAAAGCAGGGAAACATCAGAACTCAACTTGCTTGGGGGAATTACTAATTCCTAATGGAGTATGCAAACGAGAAAGACCACTAAAGCAAGAAACATCACTGCTTTTTCCTAATGGAACTCATGAAGGACTTGGAAAACCTAAACCTACATGCTATATATGCAAGGCTTGGGCCATTGTGAAAGGGGTCGAAACATTTGAAATGATTGCCTATTTGACTGTCAAGAAAAGTCTTCAACTCAAGCATCATAAGAGGTTAAGAAGGCAGAGAGAGAGAGGAGATGGAGGGGTAAGGGAAGGTTGATGCAACTGATGGTTGTAATCACTCTTTCTACATTAATATAGAATGGCATTTGTGTTGTCCATTCCATGATGTTGGTAGTATAAACTTGTTTATATGTTGATCTAATATCTTCTAGCATGAGTGGCTTAGTTATATGCAACTAGATATCTTTTACATGTTCATGCATTTGTTTATCAAGGTTTTATGTTGTGATATTATGCTTGTCTTTGCTATGTGCAGGTTTTTATCTGAAGATGGCTCAGGGGTCTTCCACCTAGCTGCATTGTGTTCTCTAGCAACACTACACTAAGAGTCGAGGTAATAATTCCTTCTCGCTTTGATATTTGTTTGTTAAACATAGATATGCATGTATCTTTGTGAAAACTGCACCTAATCTGACTGTCTGCCGAGGATCCTGGGAAGATCCTTGAGGGTTTTCTACATCACCAAACACCCGTGCATTAATCTCTATAGCAGAATTGACAACTCCACTCGGGACTACACTTAGTTCCCAGTTTTTCCCAGAAAGTTCCTAGATCTCTATTTCTTCCAGGCCTTCTTGTACCTTCTTCATTACCTTTCCGACCACTCAGGACCATAACAACACCCTTCCTTCAATGCTCAACGCTAGATCTGATCCCCACAACCTATTTTTTGAGTGTTTTCCCTCACTAATGTAGGTTACCAGTTAAAACAGTGCTTTATAAAGCATTGTGCCCTCACAAATAGATTGTTAGTGCTAAAACTAACTCTTTGTAGCCTCTAGTACAGAGCGTTAGTCAGTCATTTCTTGATAAACAACTTACCCTGTGAAATCATGGGTTGGGAAATCTGCTTATAGACTGATCAGGGATCTTCAGCAGCACTTGTTTGACTGATCTGTGTCCTGAATTTTTTTTTTTTAAGAAAATATCTTTACTTCTTAAATTTTTTGTTTTCATTAAAAGAAAAAATACAAAAAAAAAATTGATGTTTTTTGCTTAGCTAGCTAAAGTTCTACATTTTTTGGTTTCAATAGTTGTTAGTGAGCATTGAAGTTCTCTTCGTTATGCTAGTGTTGTACTGAATATGATGCATGGAATGAATATTGATATATGAATGACTCTCCTTTTGTAGAAGCAGCTTATTCATCAAAAGTGAAAATTTACAAGTATTGTTTTTGCATGATTTGAGTCAGAGTCCCATATAATTTCATACGTCAAAACCCCTACCGAAGACTCTAACAAAGGATATTTAAAATCTACCTAATAAAATAAATCAACTCTTTTTATAGTAAACACACTTTAGTTTAGGCTAGGATCTTGGGATTGGCAGTGTGAGTTAACTACCCAAGATCATACACCAAAACTAGTGTCATTAAAAGAGGGAAATCCTTCTGCACTCATACTATCTGAGACCACTCTAGTAAAAGCGGAGCTAAATATGAGACAACATCAGACTATAAGTGAAGGTAGCCCGCTTTTGCTTACATATCCTTTGGCTATTATGTGTATCTAAGATCCCTTCGGGGATATCGGAGTTGAGTCGGGGACTCAGGTATCCTACACACACAACGTAATATCTGCAACTATGTCCACTCCAGTAGTGTCTATGATCTAAGGTATCCTTAGTGGCCATACTTTTAGGGACTAACATAAGGTGACTGGGGTGGGCTGCCTTGGTACCTAATACAGACGAACCTAATCTGTCTTCAGTTTTTGGGAGGGTGCTCGTATTCACGAGAGTACTTGGCCACTTAATGTTCAGGCGAAGCTCTAAAGTAACCGTAAATGTAAATTTGGCCATCTCTCTTTGTTATTCATTGTGATACTGGGTTTCATCTCAAGTGATCAGTGCTTATCAGATATGGTCATTTCCCTCTGCTTGTTGATTGATTTACTTAGTCTATTTTTTATTTTTTAGGTGCCAAAGTGTTATCATTGAGACTTTAATAAACATCACTGTAAAATTTACTAATAAAAATTATCAACCACGGTGGCTATTTCTGGCCCTCGTCGTCCATCTAGACTGTTGTTAGGTCTTCCCACACTCACTGTGGAGGATCCACCGAGCTCCAGTGAATCGGATTCCCCATCTTCAGGAAATTAGTCTCTGAGATCTCACACAGAATCAGTTTGGATATCCCACGATTCAAGCTTACCAGCGGATTTCTTTACTAAAGGATTTCTTCCTCCATACAATCCTCCGATAACGAATCCGTTGGGCCCACTCTTGGTTCCCTTTGATTTTGTACCTCCTTTGTCTTTAGTTGGAAAACTTCCACCCATCCCGTAGACGACTAATAGGTTGTGGGACGTTTTGGACACTTTGGGTCCCCCACCACTTCCCCAGTCGACAGTCAATACCACACCTTTGATGGAAAACCCTGCTATCCCATTTGTCTCAGGTTCAAACCCTATAGTGACACCCTCCACGAGTGGAATCCAGTCCATTCTAGCTTCTACCCCTTTTGTGTCAACCCCTATAGCTTCAACTAGTGCTACATATAGCACTCCTTATAACGCTCAATATAGCACAGTTAGTGTGGGTCCCTTCAACCAACAATATGGTTGGATTCCATTGTATAGTTCTAACACTCAGATTCAGGTATCTGGGCGCACTCCCAATATGCATATACTGGCCGGGAGCGTAATAGTTCCTCTCCATTTTCAGGCATGCAAGGTCAGTCATTGCTTGACATGAACCCTCCATATGTTAGTCAAGGACCTATGGTTAGTTATGTGGCGAGCGGGAACTTACAAGGAGGTCCCAATCAATCCATGGGGGCACCCTACTCATAACCTCAAATGAGTCAAGGGGGCACTTCTACCCCTCAGCCTAACAATCCCTATGGAAACCCACAATACAATACCATACCCCAAGGCACCTACTATACCACACAACCTGTGTATAATATTGGGAATAACACGATGGGAGGACTGCATGGATCCTCAAGTCACATGTCATCACCTTGGTCTGATTTGGGGGCATCAAACACTTTTCCTTTCTTGGCAACGCTTGATATCCCCGACTTGTACAAACTTACAAAGGACCCCATCTATCATAACTTACTTTGGCCACCAATCCCACATAAAATACCGACAGACATCTCGAAGTTCGAAGCAAAACAAGGATAGGATCTGGGTACACACATCACCACCTATCATCTATGGTGTGTTTCTAACTCCATGGTGGATGATAGTATTTGGTTACATCTTTTTCCCTGCACCCTTATTGGCAACGTAGCCAAGTGGTACATTGAGTTCCCACGCATGTCAGTCAATACCTTTGGCGCTCTAGCGATGGAATTCTTAAAGACCTTCCAGCTACCTATCCACTATGGAACTAGGACAGAACTCCTCACTTCATTACGTCAGGATACCGCCACCCACATCTCTGATCATATGTATGAATGGAGATGTAGGAGGAGGTTTGTCAAAGCTCCCCTCCCAAACTATCTCTTAGCAGATTGGTTCTGCAAGTATCTACTCCCCCAAATCGCTAAGGATGTTGCCCTAGGTGGTGCGGTCATAGAAGACCAATCCATTTGTCATGCCCAACACTTAGATTTGATATATTCGTAGTCTGGCACTCTATACGATGTAATTCCCAATTCCCCTTGCAACTCCAACACTCCTGCTACTCAGCAACCCGGAGCGCACGCCGATGGGATTATTGGCGCAACCTCTAAGGCTGATGTAAAACAACTTAGCGGTCACATTTCCCAGATGTCACTCGACCCCTCCACCAAATCAGTTGCTCTTCCTACCACCACAATAAACTCTGTGCAGTCTACATAAAAACCCGGTGGTAAGAAAATTAGAAGAATAAGAAAAAGACCACTCCTTCTGAAGAGCATTCAACAAAGTAGCAAAACCCAAAGCAGAAGGCTACTGCACCCTCTGATGATGGAAAGGATAAACTTGCCAGATTCCCTTGCAAAATATGTGCCGAAGACCACATGACCTATCAATGTTCGAGTCTTCATGAATGCATAGATTTCATTTCTAAAAAGGACACTGGTAGGACCCCTGCTATCCTGAATAATCCCTTCCCCGCTCAACAACAACAACACCTTATTGCAAACCAACCCCAACCCCTGCAAGAGGGAAATGGTGGTTCACAATATCTTTTAGATGGTGAAGGACCCTCTACCATTTACACCTTTGAAACAGTATATCTACAAAGCAGAGCCAAATCTTATGGAGATCCTATCGCTCATGCAGAAGAACCCTCCTCAAGTCAAAACCCATCGCTGCCTAACAATATTCATATCGAAAGGCCAGTTGCTAACCTTGTGATTTTCTCCCCTAAAGGGGCACTTCGACACACAACGCACAATACATCTGCACGTGCCGCCAAAAACTACAACATTATAGAAGACTTGGCGCAAGTGTTGTCGGCTATGTCGGCACTCGAAGTATTACAAACATGTCCAACATAAAGGAAAGCTCTGCTTTTGGATATTGGTGGTATCGACCCTCAAGATTCCATGCTTGAAATTTTCGACATGGAAAAATGTAAACCTCCCCTTTCTCACCATCTTTCATTTTAGGTGCAAATATTTTTGAAAGGTAAAGGAATACATAGAATTGTCATTGACGAAGGTGCTTCTACCTGCGTAATGTCGGCTTCATGTTGGCTCACTTTAGGTTCTCCAACCCTATCCCCACCGTCAAATTCCATTAAAGCTTTCAACAGCCACACTTTCATCCCAAAAGCTTACCTAGCTAGCTACCCCATCACCTTGTATGGGAAAACGGTAACGATGGATATCGAAGTCGTAGATAGAAAGCTCGACTATAATCTCTTGTTGGGTCGCAGTTGGACTTACGCCATGACTGCCATTGTGTCTATTGTCTTTCACATCATCCTATTTCCATTGGATGGAAAGGTATTCATAGTGGACCAACTGTCCTTTTTCACCCGTGATTATTCCCTGTTACCAAGCGGCTTTGTATCCTTAGTGGGTGGTGTATCTGACTCTTACGTTAGTATCAGTATTGGTCTACTGAAGGGCTCTTCTTTGATGGGTTGCTTCCCTCTTCTGCCGCTAGCGGTTCCACATATGGTCAATATGGTTTCATCCATTCCTCACGAACCCACTGATCCTTGGATCCTACTGGCCTCTTCAGACATCGACACTTACGGAGAACAAATGTTGCTATCACTAGCTGAATTGGCCTACCAGGCCATTCAATCTGCATCTAAGTCTCTAGTCACCTTGGTCACGGTCAACGGTACCATTTCCCCTCCCATAACTGCTCCTTTTTTTATCCCTTCAATCAAGTCCTACCTATGGACGAAGCTATTAGAGAGATCATGAGTTTAGAAGAGAAACCTTGGGAGGACTCACATCATCGTGTTTCGATATCTGATTTAGACACGATGCCTCTTCAAATCCTATCATCTCACGCACTTGAAATCATTTCCTCACCATATATGACTATCCAAACTTTTGACTTGGAAGGAAACATGTGCAATATTTCGAAGACATTTCTCATCGATATTTCTGTCACGACAGGCATCGTAGAAAACATACAGGTTGGAGCAGATTGCAATCCTAAGGAAATTGCAAGCTTCACCTGCCTTTTTAAGGAATTCCGTGATGTATTCACTTGGTCTTACGAAGAAATGCTTGAAATAGATCCTTCTATTTTCGAGCATGAGATCAAGATATATGACAATCCTAAACCTTTCAACCAAAGGCTTCGACCAGTCCACCCCTGAAAAATGGCAGCCATTAAAACTAAGGTTGAAAATTTGTTACGTGCTGGTTTCATCTATCTTATTCCCTTAATAGAACGGGTTTCCAATATGGTTCCTGTCGATAAGAAACAAGGAACCATCTGAGTATGTGTCAACTATCAAGACTTGAACGTCGCATGTCTGAAGGATAATTATCTGACACCTTTCATCGACCAAACCATCGATGACTACGCTGTTTGTGAATCATTTTCATTTATTGATAGATTCTTAGGTTACAACTAGATTGCTACAAAACCCAAAGGCCAACACAAAACCGCCTTCGTTTTCCCATGGGGAATATTTGCCTATCTAAAACTCCCATTCGGTTTAAAGAATGCTAGAGCAAAATTTCAAAGGGCCATGGACTATGCATTTCATGATATCAGACATATCGTTTAAACTTACTTGGATGACCTTCCATCCCATTCCAAGTAGCAAGCGAAGCACCTAGATCATTTAAGATCTATCTTTCTTAGGTGTCGGTTTTATAACATATTTCTGAATCCACATAAATGTGTTTTCTTTGTCGAGTCTGGACACTTACTTTGATACATTGTATTCAAGTAAGGGATTAGGGTTGATCTCGATAAGGTAAAGGAAATTACTAAATTTCCCGAACCACAATCCATTTTGCAGCTCCAACGTTTGCAAGGGAAAGAAAACTTTTTACGATGGTTCATCGTAAACTATACCAGGTTGACAAAAGGCTTTATGCACCTACTTAAGAAGGCAATGTCGTATCTATGGGATGATCAAGCTCAACGATCATTTGATGCCTTGAAAAAGGCACTTATATCAGCCCCACTCTTTAGCACTCCCAATTATGGGCATAACTTTCTTCTATACCTGGTAGCCTCGCCATCCTCTCTAGGAATGGTCTTGGTTCAAACTCATGATGACCAGAGTGAACATATGATATACTATCTGTCGAAAGGCCTGGCTAGGCCCAAACTCAAATATTCGCATGTGGAGAAGCTGTCCTTGGCAGTTGTCTTTGCTATCAACTGCTTTCGACATTACATACTGTTGTGACAGACTACTGTCATTGCCTTGGAGAATCCCATGAGGCACATTTTGTCTCAACAAATAATTTGAGGGAAATATTCCAAATGGATCATGATCCTCCAACAATTTGTTTTGGTTTTCACTGTTACCAAGGCGAAAAAGTACTTAGTCTTCCCCGAATTTTTGTTAGATCTTCCCATTATCGATCCTAACGAGATAGCCCACGATCCTCTTCGGGATGAAGCTGTCTATCTTATAGACACAACTGACCCTTGGTATGGTGACATTCTTGTCTACCTCCAAGCACAACAGTTTCACCCTGAGCTATTGCCAGGTGACCGTCGTCGCATCTGCCACCAAGCCTGACACTATTTAGTGCTTAACGATACATTATATCGTCATGGTGCAGATACAATTATTCGATGCTGCCTCACTCATGAAGAGGCAGAACACATTTTAAATGACTACCATGCTGGGCCATGTGGCGGCCATCTTTCTGGCATATCTATTGCTCAAAAAATTTTGCGTGCAGGCTACTACTGGCCGACCTTGTTCAAATATTGTATCAAGGCTATCCAACAATTCCATGCCTGTCAATTATTTACAAAGAAAATAAGCGCTCCTCTGACCCTACTGCACTCGATTATCTCCATCGGCCCCTTTGCAAAATTGGGGATAGAAATCATAACTTGCAACCGCATTTCCTCTGCCAGAAACAACTATATTATTATAGATGTGGACTATTTCACGAAATGGGCTGAAGCCCTTCCCACCTTCTGGGCCGATGAAGAAACCGCGGCGCTATTCCTGTTTAATCAGGTCATATGTCACTTCGATATGCCCACACGATCGTTACAGACCATGGGTCTCATTTTCAAAATCACATGATGTCTGACTTAACATTGCTACTAGGTTTTTTCCAGGATCAATCATCCTCCTACTACCCCCAAGCTAATGGTCAAGTAGAGGCCGTCAATGGCATCTTAAAAACCATGATCCATAGGTTAGTAGGGAATCATAAAACCCACTGGCATCGAATGTTATATCCTGTGCTATGGGCATACCGAACTTCAGTTAAGACTGCTACAGGCTTCACACCTTTTCAACTGGCTTATGGCCTGGAAGCAGTTTTACCAATCAAGTGTCAAATACCTTCCTTACAAATCGTCGTTCAACTCTTACCCAACACTACTAACGAAGAAGAGCACCTATTATACCTACATCAACCGAATGAAACTCATCGAGATGATGAATTGGCATTTGAGGCCCACAAGCACAGGTTCAAAGCCCAGTATGACAAAAAGGTCAAGCCTCATTCTTACCAAGAGGGAGATCTTGTTTTAGTCTATGATAAAAAACATGACCTCTTGGGGGCAGGAACACTTCAATCCTGATGGCTCAGTCCATATGTCTTCAATAAAGCCCTCTGAAAAGGGGCATATGAACTTCAATATTGGGAAGGAGTCCCTCTCGCTAAACCCCGAAATGGGCTCTATCTAAAAAGTATTATGCCTAGTACTACACTAGGCATGTGCTTTGTAATTTTATGTATTTATAAGTTTTGCTTCTTTTTTGATGTGATTGGATTTTTTGGTATTTATTGAAGTATTTGTCTCATACATCTTTCTCGTAATGCAGATGCCTTCATTACCCTTAACATACGTAGGATATGCGGATAGTGCCAATCGTCACACACGGCACATTGCATCAGCTGCTTGGGTCATTTACACACCTGAGTCAGAACTATTTTGTTCCTAGTGAGTCCTTCTTGGTGCTGCCACCAATAATATTTCTGAGTACATGTCCATAATCTCACTTCTCACTGAAGCATCATCAAGAGACATATCCAACCTGGTGGTCAAGTTATACTCTCAGCTTGTTGTTACGCAATTGACAAATCATTATTGCATTCGTAATCCAATCTTTTTATGTCATTATTTAAGGGTATGACTCTTGGAACGTCAATTTGAAGTTATCACATATGAGCACATTCCTAGAGAATTTAATACAATTGTTGATTCATTGGCAAACTATGTGTTAGATTGGCATGTATCTCATTCACTATAGATACATGTACGAAAGTAGATATTTACAGAGTTAAAATTAAAAAAAAACACTTAAAAAACATTTACTCATAAAATACCAAAATATATGTAGATATATAGATATCAAATCCAGTCTTTTACGTCAAAATATTCCAATTCTTCACTGTTTTAAGTACAAAATGGCTACTAAGCCTAGCTATAAACACCCATTGGATATGACAAAGCACTTGCTAAAAGAGGCTACTAATCATGAAAGGATAACACTGCTCTAGCTATCCTCTGAAGAGGAACCAGAGATCGCTAGGGCACACCGATTGTGTTCCGCTGCATATGAGCCGGGATCTCCATCATAGGAGGGGGGGCACACCCATGCTCAGGCCCTCCAAGTTCCTAAGGACCTCGCAAAGACTAGCAGCATCACCCCCCCCCCCATCAGGTAGTAGGCCTCCTCACCTCACTTGGCAAGGTTCACCTGCAGGTCGTACCAGCGCCACATCCGTGTCAAGAAAAAATCTTCATGTCAGCACTTGTTCACCCATAAAATCAACAAAAACATAAAATAAATATTCAAAAGCTTAAAAATACTTTAAGTACTCTCAAAAATCATTCTTACCTTGAGGACCCCAGTTCATCCTGGGAGGAAGCATCAAGTCAGGGTCACCAATGAAGTCCATGCCCTCATAGGCATAGTCGTCAATCATCACAATCTGGCCACTAAGCCATTCGAAGAAATATTCCTCCAAAAAGTGTCGTATATGTCCTCTTCCTATGCGAGGATCAAGTGATGCCCATCGCCCTTGTCTCGGATCCCTCGGATCAAAGGGACCCAAGGTCATCCTCTGGCACATAACAAGTACCCTTTCAAGTATGAATGAGACAATGAGAGTGCCATACCCAAAACTCTGTTGGGTTTGAGTCTTGCATGCGGTGAATTCTTCCTTCTACTAGTGAAGCACTGCTTCACACTAGTTGAACATCTGAGGCTGGACACAGTCAACTGCAAGCAATAGTTGGGACTTTGTTGCAATGCGGGGACTCTTTGACCCCGCCAAACACACAATCAACCATAAAATGGACCTCATAGATCTGGACCTAATCCTCTCTATGGGGACTCTATTGTTGACAAGTCCACTCTCAGGGATACAATAGGCTTGAACCAACTCTAGGGTGGATCGAGGATCATGCCTAACCCCAGTCAGTTTTTTCTGTGCTCCTCTACATGACAAGCCAGTCAAAAAGTATATATCATCACGATCAATGGCCAACTCATGATCTCCAATATTGAACGCCTGCTCATGTTCATCCCAGTGCTGAATAATCCAGCTCAATAGATCCTCCTAACCTTTCATCAAGTCTAACTTGGCATTCTTCATCAACCAACAATGGTGTAATGCAATTATGCAACCAGGATCATTTCACATCAGTAATTCTCGTCAGTCATGGGCCCGTTCTCTCCATAGATTACTCATAATGGCTCAAAACCTGCACAAATCAACCCAAAAATTAGTGAAAATGGGGAAAATATGCATATTAAATCACTGGCTGGGGTTTTCGGGTGCTCCCTTACGAAATAATGCCCTCCCTAGTGAGGTATGGGAAGGATTAACGCCCTCCATGAGGTCATAAACAATGTTTAACGACCCCTACATGTCTGCTAGGGGGCATTAGGTGAGTTTGAAGAACTAGGGATCCCCAGATATCCAAAATATCACCCAAAAAACTGGTAAAAAAAGGTTGAATAATGCAAGATTAAGGCTTTAGCTCCTACCTGGGACTGACGGCATGTTGAATGGTCTCCCGGATCTCCCACAATCGTCCGTGGAAAATCTGCTCCTCTTTAGCTCCAAAACACTCTCGCAACTCTCAAATGATGCACATGATGAAAGTGGAGGCTCAAGAACTCCATTATAGTCACTTTGGAGACATGAATTATGTTAATTAAAGTCAATAAAATAGAAGTAGTCCATTTCCAATGATAATTATCATGCGCCATGACCCCAGATTGACAAAAATTGCTCATGTTTTGATGAAAGAATTTTCAGGAATGAACGACAGAAATGACCATGTGCAATTCTCTATGAGCACTTTCTTTTATGGGATGTTTTCTTGCTCTAAAACTGAAAAATACCTTAGTTTTTTATTGTTGGGCTCATTAAACACATACGACGATGGTCCGGGCAACTCTTTTTCCCTCTTTTTCTAGCTCATTAAACTAAAAAAGATCAATTGAAAATTCTTTTTTGGGACTTTTTTCTCGCTCATAAAACTGAAAAAACCCCGAGTTCCTTCTTTAGACTCATTAGACACTTATGAAGAAGCTCGGAACATTCCTTTTAGGAACTTTTCTCACTCATTAAACTGAAAAAACAATGAGTTTTCGTCATTGGGCTCGTTAAACATTTACAACGGCGATATGACTACTTTCTTTTTCGGGACCATTTCTTTCTCTTAAATCGAAAAATACCCGAGTTTTTCCCTACTTCGAGATTGTTACATATATGAATAAGGAATGAGAATTTCTTTTACCTCTTTTTCCTTGCTCACTAAACTGAAAAAGATACCCAGATCTTTCTTCATTTGACTCCTTAAAATTCGATGAAGGTATTGAGTTTTTCGTCGCGTGACTCATTAAAATTTCATGACGAATATGGAGTTTACTCCCTCTCCTCAATTTCGTAAGGAAATGAGGCCAACATCTATTGAGCATAGGTTTCTATTTATCCGGACTCAAAAGATTAACTCACGGAAAAAGAACCATTTCGGGTATACTATTAAAATTTTGTCGCACCCAGTTAAAAATTATGACAAAGGGACCACCCTATAGTCGTTCTTTGCGATCTTTTCAGAGTCTCTAAACATGAAAAGACCACCGAGTTATCTCATCTAGACTCATTAAATTACAAAAATGAAGGATAGAGACACTCTTTTTACGATCCTTTTCAAACTCTTAAAACATGGAAAGATCAACGAGTTTGCCTATTTGGACTCATTAAACTAATCAGATAGGGCATAAAGTCATTCTTTTTGCGGTCTTTTTCAAACTCTTAAAACATGAAAATATCGATGAGTTTACCCATCTAGACTCACTAAAATAATTAGATGGGGAAAGTGGACAACACATTTTCATTATGTTCCATATTTTGAATGAGTTTTTTGGCAGCAGTTGTTCCCTTGAACATGGCACTCCCTCAAATAAACCTTCCTTGTGACAGCCTCTCAATATTAATCTTACCATCCTATGATTTTAGCCTATATACATCGATGTTCTTACATATATGTATCCTAACACTCTTTGGTGTTCATGAGTCTAGTGTTGCATGGTTAAAACCATTGTTGTGCCTTCTATTGTTCAAGGGAAAACCTTTTTCTTTTGTTTCCTCCATCAACCCATCAAGAATATCCTACCATCATGCCCTCTGTCACTTTGACCTAATGCTCAAAAGATTCCTCAAAACATAATCATTCTTGTCCCATTTCATATTGACTGATGTAGGACACCTTATTGCCTACCTTTCTATAGGTCTCTTCCTATTTACTTCAACACTCTATCTAGGAAGAAGACCCAGAAACATTTCAGTGCTTTGGCAAATGCAAACATCAGTGGTAGGTCACCTTGTGATTGATCAGGTGTTTTCATTATTGGCTCCTAGTTAAACGATTCTATGAGTGTCCGACGACATTTTTTTTTCGCACTAGCTAGATTGTACTGTGCATCTTGGAGACCATCATCATTATCAGTGGACATCCTCGCGTCTGTTAACGGTCTCCATTATTGACTGGTAATCAGACAATTTCGTGCATGTTCGACATCAACGCATATATTCACATGTATCAATATATGTTGTTCGATGAAGAAGAAATCAAGAGCTTGGGTAGAGGCTTGCATCACTCAGCCTCCTTTCCTCTCCCAAGCCACGGTTATTGTTTTTTGGAGACAGCTCATCAGAATGATCCTATTATGAAACTGGTTCCGCATTGTGCTTATCAGTGGCCAGCATCGTCATCTCCCTTTTCTGAGAAAATCACCCTGAAATAGCTACTGAGCATGGGAATGCCCGACTCAAGACATGATTTTAGTTGTTTTATATATATGTGTTGTATCAAGTTTCACGTACTGCCCGAAGCTCCAATCCTCTCTCTCTTTTTTCCAAAGAAAAGGACATTTAAATATAAATTATTTCGGCCATCGTCGTAGCCTCTGATCTCACACTTTAGGGGGCATTTGTTTTACAGGAAAATGACCTCCGCATCAACTCAGAGGACAAAGACATGATGACTTAAGGACTGACCAAGTTCACAGGGCCAGTTGTCAAGCTAACGATGTCTAGACACTAGCAACCTACTTTATAAAGCTTCTCAGCAAGCTTAGGGTGCGTTAGTGCCTAGGGTTGTAGAAAATATGATGTAGGTTAACCCGATAATGCAATATAAATCAAAGAAGAATACTATAACCTACTTCTACTATCAATTTGTGGAAGCTTAAAGATTGAGCTGAACAATATAACCAGAAGAAGAAGAATCAATCGCACAATACACATGAAAATACTTTTGGGAAAGCCTCAGTTAAAAACCCCACACTATTATATTATCATACAAGGTGGAAATACATAGGAATTATACAAAGCCTTAGCTCTCACAACTAGCCAGCTCTCAATACAATCCTCACAGATGCTCACAAGAAATCTTGGCTTCTCTCTAGCCTTCCTCTCTGCCCTCCAAGCTCCTATTTCCTTGTGATGTTCCTTGTGGATGATTAGCCTTCTACCAAGTGGAAAACCAATCTACCAAGTGGATGATCAAGCCTCCAAAACTGCGCAATTTTCAAGGATGATTCCTTGACTGCATGCATGAGTTTTCTTTATAAGGAAAGACATGAAACTGATAATACATTGTCCCTGACATTTAACTCAACTGTGTATTTCACAGAATAGACATGCATGAGTTTCTGACAAGGGAATCTTCAGTTAACTGAAGTAGCCCTAGTTGAGTGCATGCATGCATCAACTGACTTTTAACTCACCATTACTTCCTCAAACAGTTTGGAACTAATTTAACTAGACTTAACTCAATAAAATGAGTTAAATAATTAGAACTCAACTATAACTCAATATTATCTGCTTAATTTAAGGGATAACTCTTGCATGACTTCAGAAATACTTCTAACTTGAATTTATCCAACTAATTAATTCAAAATAAATTAATTAATTATTTCCAAGTAGCCGTTAAGACTAAATTCGATTTTAATTCACAATTTAATTCAAGGACAAATTAAATTGGAATATTCTTCTTGCCATATTTCAACACTCCCTCTCAACAAGAAAGGGATTATTTTCCACCTCGATCCTATCTCTATGGAACTCGAATTTACACTTTGACAATGCCTTTGTCAAAATGTCAGCATCTTGCTCCTCTGTCGAAATATACTGTAGCAACATGATCCTCTAAACCTGTGAAAAGCCACAGACAACAAATCTTGCTTTATGCTTCTCCACACTACCATAAGCAGCTTGCTTTACCTTGTAAGACAATGGGAACTCACAACTGACTTGTTCTCCGGTCTCAGAACCACCTCCCAAACACTGTTACGAACTATGGAGTCATACTCCACCATAGCATCAACCCAAATCAGCTGCTACACTGCTTCCTCAAAGGAAGATGGGTTGGTCTCAACACATTCCCCAGCAAGGGCCATGTATCCAGTGTACCTCTCAGGTGAGCTCCTCTGTCTGCACTGAGAATATGGTGCTCCCACATTCTCTCTCACATCCTCTAACAATCTGTCAGCTTCTCTTGTGTGCTTCCATCCATCTCTGGAAGACTCTGCATGAGTGGATGTCTCCACCCCTGGAACCTCTGCATGTCGCTTCTCCACATCGGTCTGAGGCTCCTCCTCCTTAGGAACCAACAGTTCCTCCACATCCTGCAGTTGGAGCTCCCTCTCAAGGGAAACTCACATGGCCTTCTGCTCATCAAACTTGAGATCTCTGTGAACCACTGTCCTCCGACTAGTAGGCAAATACACCCGATAGTTGTGAGGTGTATCAATGTACCCCACAAGTATCCCCAACTTTTTTTTCAGCTCAAGATTCTTCCTTCCATCCTTTTTCACATGGAAATATACCGATGAGCCAAAATCCTGATGTGACCCACATCTGGTCTCTTATTGGAGAAAGATTCCTCTAGTGTCTTCATCCCAAGTATTCGATGAGGGCTTCTATTCTGCAAATAGACCGCTGTGTTGCATGCCTTGGCCCACAAGTGAAGTGGTAGGCCTTGGTCATGCAGCATTGCCCATGCTACCCCTAGAATAGTTTTGTTCTTCCTCTCGGCCACCCCATTCTGTTGTAGGTTATGAGGTGTCGTCAACTCCCATTTAATTCCTTCCACTGCATATAATTCGTTAAACTCTTGAGAGACATATTCTCCACTATTGTCACTTCTCAAGGCCTTGATCTTCTTCCCTGACGCTTTCTCAACCGAAACTTTGAACTCACAAAACTTTGTGAAGGTTTGGTCCTTCTTCTACATGAAATAAGTCCAGCATTTACGAGAAAAATCATCAATGAAAATCACATAATATCTTTGCTTCGCTCTGGATGCTGTCAATAATGTTCCACACACATCAGTATGAACTCACTCTAAGATAGCCTCTGCTAGACTGTCTCGATTATGAAAGGAAGACTTGGTGTACTTTCCCAAGGTAAAACCTTGCCCCATGATGCAAATGGCCCAACCGCCTGTGCCACAACTCGCCAATGTATTGGCTTTGCACTAATTCTACTTTCGTACTCAATGCTACATAATCATCTACCTCTAGTTTATAGAGATTCTTCACCTGAATCCCTATCCTCTTGGTCTGACCCGTGGCTATGTGTCTAAAGAACACCTTTCCTTTACTGAAGACAACATCGTAGCCTTTGTCCTCCAACATCACGACCGATACCAAGTTCTTCTTCAGTCCAGGCACATACTTCACATCTATCAAGGTGAGAGGAGCTCCATGCTCCCTCAGAAAAGTGACCGTGCCTACTCCTGAAACACTATTCCTTCCGTCGTCACCCATCTCTATGTGCATCTTGAGGTCTTTCTCCTCCAAGGCACTGAATAAATTTTTATCACCGGTCATGTGGAATGAGGCTCCACTGTCAAGATACCAGAAACAACCCATCATCGATGACACCATGCATGTGATGAGGGTAAATTCCATTTCGAGCTGAGAGGCTAATGCCTCACCTTTCGATCCTTCCGAGGATGCCTTCTTGGACTTCTTCGATGGGAAATTAGTTGCATAATGTCCCATCTCGTGACAATTAAAGCATATTACTTTAGATATGTCACCCTTCTTCCATCCATGAGAAGAATTAGATTTGAAATGGGAATCCTTCCCCTTCCCTTTCCTTGCCTTACTTGCTAAGGCTAGATTTTCCTCATTATCATTCTTGGATTAAGAACCATCTCGTGTGCTCCTCCTGATCTCCTCTTGCATAAGATCTGAGCATAGTCATTCCCAATCCGACAGTTTCTCCCTTCCATTCAGAGAGTCCTGGTAGCTATTCCAACTCTTTGGAAGGCCAAGGAGAGCAAGGCTCACCATATCATCATCGATAGTAGTTATTCCCACACTTCCAAACTCATCTCTGTAGGTGTTGAGCTTGTTTAGATATGTGGAGATAGTAATGTCCTTCTCCATCTTGATTCTTCGAAGCTTATCCTTGAGCGCCAATTTCCTCTGGTCGCTACTATTCTGGTAGAGGTCCTTCAATGTCTTCCACATTGAAAATGGAGTATCCTTCCCATGGAGACTCGAGACAATATGGTCTCGAACTCCCTTAAGGATGATCCATCTCGCCTTCGCCACACACTTCTTCCACTTAGCCAACTCTTGTGCATTAGTTGAAGCTGGCTTTGGGATTTCTTGATCAATGAATTCCTTCAAGCCATTGTCTTCTTATATAGCCTCCATTCTATCCTTCCATGCTATGTAATTCAAGCTACCTTCCAAGGCATACTCGAGTCTCAAGCCATAGAACGCCATTGGCCAAGCTTGAAGTATGATATGAATTCGATTTTCACTTGAAACCATGAACTTCAAACTTCGAATTATCTTCTGAGTATATTGTTCACAACTCTGATACCATGTACAAAATCCGATGGTAGGTTAACCCGATAATATAATATAAATCAAAGCAGAATACTATAACCTACTTCTATTATCAATTTGTTGAAGCTTAAAGATCAAGTTGAACAATATAACCAGAAGAAGAAGAATCAATGGCACAATACACATGAAAATAATTTGGGGAAAGCCTCAGCTAAAAACCCCATACTATTGTATTATCATACATGGTGTAAATACATAGGAATTATACAAATCCTTGGATCTCACAGCTAGCCAGTTCTTAATACATTCCTCACAAATGCTCATAGGAAATTTTGGCTTCTCTCCATCCTTCCTCTCTGCCCTATAAGCTCATATTTCATTGCGTTGTTCCTTGTGGATGATTTGCCTTTTACCAAGTGGAAAACCAAGCCTTCAAAACTGCGCAATCCTCAAGGATGAATCCTTGACTGCAAGCATGAGGTTTCTCCATGAGAAAACACATTCAACTGATAGTACACTGTCCTTAAACATTAATCTCAACTGGGTCTTTCTCAGAATAGACATGCATGAGTTTTTGATGAGGGAATCTTCAGTTAACTGGAGTAGCACTAGTTGAGTGCATTAATGCATCAACAGACTGTTAACTCACTATTAGTTCCTCAAATAGTTTGGAACTAATTTAACTGGACTTAACTCAGTAAGCTGAGTTAACTAATTACAACTCAAATATAACTCAATCTTATCTTCTTAATTTAAGGGATAACTCTTTCATGACTTCGGAAAGACTTCTAACTTTAATTTTTCCAACTAATTAATTTAAAATAAATTAATTAATTGTTTCCAAGTAGCTCTGAAGACTAGATTCGATTTTAATTCACAATTTAATTCAAGGACAAATTAAATTGGAATATTCTTGTTGCCATATTTCAATAGGAGGAATCTTGGAGCATGTATCCTAACTTATGATGGAATATAATAAAGTTTTCTTTTTTACAATTTTAGATATAAGTTGTCTTAATGTAGTATATGAATTTATGGAATAGTTTGTCACTTTGTTCTTAAGAGAATTGAGCTCACTCTAAAAGGATCAAATAAACATTTTATTTCGTTATAGATTTTATTTTCATTTAATTACTTAGATTTTTGAAGAGTTTTCATTATTAATGAATGAATTTTTAGTTTAAATCTTATTAGCATATGAAAGGACAAACAAGGGTCTAAGTTAGGCTCTCCTCCATCTGATATGAGTAATAATTGAAATTCATTCTCTTTTTCTAGTTTAAAGTTATTTATGAATTCTTGATTTTTGATGCTTATGAATGAATTTTAGTTGAGTTCTAATCATCATATGAGGGAACAACCAAGAGTACAAGTTAGGCTCTCCTTCTATTTGGTATGAAAAATAATTAAAGTTCATTTCCTTTTCTTTATTTCAAGTTATTTTTGAGTTTATGCAATGGTAATGTTGTTGGAATAGAACTATGAGGAAGGAAAATCAGGACCTCCTAAGTTAGGAGCCTCTTCTCTTGCTTTCTATATATCACATACTGCTACTCTTTAGTTTCTCTTCTCGGGGACAATACTGTGGGGAAGGACAACCAGGACCTCCCGAATTGGGAGCCTCTTCCTTTGCTTGCTGCATCTTGAACTATAAACTTTTTAGTTTTGGAATTTATTTGTAATATGCATTTCCATTCTTTATTTCCATTCTAAACAAACCTCCTACAATAGTCTCATCTGAGGTCCCATATATTTTGGTTTTCTTCTAAGTTTACGAAACCCTCGGGTTGACAAATTAAATGACAGGGATTTAACAGACATGTAAATCACCCAACATTTTGGCGTCGTTGTCGGGGAAGAAAACTTAGATGTAACTAAGTTAAGAGGATTGTTTAGGAAACATTTTCTTTTAAGGTAATTTTCATTTGGGTTGGATTCATTTAGGCATTTTTCATTTAAGTTTATTTGCATTTGCATATAGAAAACATAGAACATTAAATCAAGAACCCCCATTCATTAAAAAAAAAAAATCCAATTGCAGAAACAAGATCTGAAGAGCTTTGTGCTATGCCAGTTGAAGAAAATAAAAAACTAAAGATCACATTGAAATTTGGTTCTAACTAGTCAGTCTTCATGATCATGTCCACGAACTCAATAGGGTTTACTTTTCAAACTTGGATATGAGTCTACTCATGATCTTGTTGCGCAAATGGATGCATTGGAAATTCTCTTAGGAGAATGTTTGATTTCTTTTTCAATAGAATAGGACTAACAAATAAAAAACAAGTTTTTGAGATTTTTAGGACAAATTTGCAAAATTGTGGTGCAGTAAGAACCACCCATTTACTAACCATTGGTAGGAAAAAAAATTGCAATAAAACAAACGGTTGTAAACAAAGGGCACAAGCGAAGATTGAAGAGCAATAATTTCAGGTGCAAAGATTGAAGAGCGATAATTTCAGGTGCAAAGATTGAAGAGCGATAATTTTAGGTGTGAGATTGATTCTTTTCATTTTATTTTCTGCATCCCAAACAAACAAACAAAAATCGATTAATGAAATTTCGAGTAGGCTCTCCTCCTGTGCTTTGTGTGACCTAGAAGATCACAAAAAAAAAAAAAAATCATGTTAGTATATATATATATATAATTTTAAAATGGAACATAAAAATGTTTATTATATATTATATATATATATATATATATATATATATAGTGAATGGAACACATGTAAATTAAAAAAAAAAACAAAAGAGATTTTCTTATTTAAACAAATTTGAAATAATAAAAATAAAAAATAAAAGCACAAAAATGAAAATGAGAATAAAGAAAATTTAAACAAATAAAAAAAATTCATGGAAGCCAACGAAACGAATTGTTGCAAATGTTATGTTTGATTTTGAAAAAATTAAAGATAGTTGTGCATTTTACTGATTTTGAAAAAAAAAAATGAATTTCACCTGGCAGTTACCTGAGCAGATGCAAAATTTGCAGAGGTTAAAAACATCATTTATAGAACGCATTTTGTGACCAAATGAAAATGGACCTCAAAAATTTAAAACATGGGTTTTTCTCAGAACAGGGTGAATTATGTTGAACGCAAGATATTTTCTCAAAATTTGTAACCGTTTGACAAATTTTCAGGGTTCTCTGGAGCCTTATTTTCAAGGTTCCGTGAAAAAAATGGTTTTCAATTAAATGTAGCGAGAAGCCAAGGCCACCGCCATCCAACGATACAACCACAGAGCCATGGCCCACCACCTAGTAGCGTTGCCAAGCTGTAAAGAAAAAAATCAATCAATAAGTTTAAAAAAAATTAATAATTAAATAACAAAAAAAATAATTATTGAAAAAACAAATTCTTACTATAGAAATTTTCAGAAATGATCTTTTCTCCATGCTTACAACCTGCAACAAATATATATATATATATATATATATATATATATATATATATATATATATATATATATATATATATATATATATATCATATATATATATATATATATATATATATATATATATAATCATAAACATTTCTCAAGTTTTTATAGAATAAAAATTGGTTAAAAAAATCCAACAAAATACACACACACACACACACATATATATAATCATAAACATTTCCCAAGCTTTTATAGAATAAAAATTGGCTTAAAAAAATCCACTTTCTAGGCAAAAATGATGAGTTTAAAAGATATGAAAAATGGTTTAGAAAATATTTTGGAATTCCATTTTCCTAAAAATCTTGGAAATGATGAATTCAAAAGATATGAAAAATGTTTTGGCAAATATTTTGGAATCATATTTCCCTAAAAATTTTGGATTTAGATTGGCCAACTGTCAAGTTGTTGTTTCAATTTTCATTTTTAGAATAATTAAAATGTCTAAAATTCCATTAAATTTATAAATGTGTCTTGTAATCTATTGGTAAGTCATTCAAATTGCATAGTGGAGGTCATAAGTTCAAACCTTTTGGGGATTGGAATTTGTTAATTATTGTACAATTTTGCCACCACATGGCAACACAACATTATCCAATATTCCACATTCATCGCCACATCATCAGTCAAACAATGAACATCTCACATCATCCATTTGCGATGTCACCAACCGCCACATCACTATTACAAAGTCACCCTTCAACTTCCAATTCATTTTTCAACACTAAAAATGGATCAAGAAGAAGAACGATAAGGGTGCTTCATCTACGGGACTATTGTTTTGCAAAATGCCTTCAAGAGAATCCTGTAGATGGAAGATTGAATCTTGTAGACATGTGTTTTCGTTTCATAAAGTATTTTTATATGATCATATTTCTTTGAATCTTATAGGTACAAAAGCCAATGACATCACAAAATCGAAAATTTTATGTCATGACTTAGCCAAAGAAGATTGACAGGATTTTTAGATGCAGGAAGGGCGCAATCCTGCAACTAAGAAACCTCATGACAATCTTCACTATTTCACCCAGATTTCAAATAAGCACAACTTTCTCATACGACATCATATTTCGACGATTCAAGCGTCGTTGGAAATATCTCAATGAGATATAAATAATGAGAAAGATATCATCAAAGTTTGAAAAATTTAAAGAATGAAGAAATTGCTGACAATATATAACAGGGAAAATGAGGCACTAGTTTCGACACAGGTATAAATTCTTTCATTTTTTCTTTCATGAATTTGTTTTATTAGTACCAATTCTCAGTTTTTTTTTTAATGTCATAAATAGAAATATTGATCACCTCTCTCTTATGACAAACTTACATTTCATTGCAGAAAAAGTACTAAGCTTTTGCAGGTTCTAGGAAGATAAACAAAGGACCACAAGTAAACATTGTCTTTTAAAGACCCCATTTCAATCATGAGGACATGCTTTTGGGTAAGCCAAGGCGGAGAATGTCATCATATCTATCAAATCATTGAAAAGCCTCTCAAATACTACATTTCTTTCACAAGAAAATGATCAAAGCAACAACAAAGATGAAACATCAATGCATGAGCACATGATGTCAGATCAAGTCCATCACTTTCAACCCTTTTAGAAGCCAGTGTCTCCATTGCATCCATGCTTATTCAGTCAATAAAAAATTCGCCTTATTTCCCTTTACATTCATCATTGTATTCCTCCTTTTCTAGTAAATAAAACCTTCATTGCATTCTCACTTTTTCAGTCAATAAATTTTCCTTCACAGTCATTTTCCTACCTCACTTTCACTAACATGTAACCTATCAATAAAAACATTCAACTCCTCTACAAAGCTGATTCATTCCATTTCCTTTTCATTTTTCCAAATAAACCTTGATCCACTACAAAATTTCTCATCCATAATCCTTCAAAATTATTGTTTCATGCTCGAGTTAGATGATGGAGGATTCCTTAAGGCCTCCCTTCTAACAAGTCTTGGCCTATCGACATCAGCACATTATCTAGGTTCAAGGCTATAGTCCTTAGTAGTGCCTTGAGGATTGTATGCCTTAATGATAGGCTCTCTCACCAACAATCATGACAATACACCAATGTCCATTGATTTTTGGATCTTGCAAGTGGCTCGACATCAACTCATCTATTCGCCCTTCGCAAAATGTACTTAGGTACCTTGGCACCCATTGAAATTAATGCTGAGTTGCCTCGCATTGGTTAACAATATGCATCAATGGTCACTAATCCAATGACTTCTCTTCATGCTCGACATCGAAACATCTATTTGCATGATTAGAATTGTACCATCAAGTGTTGTAACGATTGAAGACTATATCATTTTTAACAGTTTGCAGCAGATCAATTTGTTATAGCAGCAGTAAATATTCAAACCTTGTCATCAGCAAAGAGAACACAAAAGAAGATCCAAATTCCTTTGTTTACAAACTCCATGATCCAATAGCATCAGCAACTACACTCTTCAATGTCCACAACTCATGTACATTGAAAGTAAGTGAATGTATGTGATTTTCTAATTTTTGGTCATGCAATTCCTTAAAATTCTTAAAATTGTAACTTTGGAAAGTTCCTCACTTCCTTTTTCACATTGTCATATCTCTAGTTGGAGGGGGAATTCATGTTCATACCTCATATTCACATTTCGTGATATATATCACATTCATATTCCATTATCACCTTTCATATGTCATATATGTCCTTTATACACATGCCATCCTAACCAACATACTTTTCCAAACAACTACTATTGCATTATGATTCAAAATGTTACATGTTTTGCAAATGATGATCATAGAATGAATGGTTGATTAAATGTTTTCAAAGTATTTTGATGCAACACAAAAATAACAAAAGTATTGTTACACAAGAACCAATACTAATAAAAGTTGGTTGCCACACAAGAACCAACCAAAGTAATATGTTGCAATCAAATATTTTTCAAAAGAACACTTTGCAGAAAGAACAATGTTTTCAAATGATTATGCCAAGTTAAAAATTGATATCAGCCAAAGTTCATATAAAAACAAGACAATTCAAAAGCTCAAATCATAATTAAAGTGAATCAATGCAATAGATTTCATGAGGACATGCAATAACTCCAATTGGGGGGTATGTTGGGCCTCCAAAATGTCTTCAAAATGTCATACACTTTCACCTTCATTCTCACTTTATTGCCTCATTTCATCACCTTGTCATCACATAACCCTACATTTCCATTACAATATGGGTTCATATTTGTATTTTCCAAAAATTATTAATTTCAAGTATTTAAAGTGAATTTATGATTAAAATTTATAAAAATAGCATGTATTTGCTTATACCTAAAGGTGGAATGAGTTTGGTGACATGTGTAGGTGATTTGGAAGGTTTCAAGACACTCTTCTGTGGCCTCCAAGACTCAAATTCGAATTCTCTTGAAGATTTGAAGGAGATTTGGGATAGGGGTCAAGCATATCTCATGGAGAAAAATCATGGATAAAGGAATATGTGTCTCATATTGGTTGTAACCATATGAACGATTTGTGTATTTAGGAGGGATTAGTGGATCTCCATTAATGAGTTAGTCGATTATGTTTTTGTATAAATAGGAGTACCTCCTCCATTTCAAAGGGAGGACTCATGGAGGATGTATCCTAACTTATGATGGAATATAATAAAGTTTTCTTTCTACAATTTTAGATATAAATTGTCTTAATGTAGTATATGAATTTATGGAATAGTTTGTCACTTTGTTCTTAAGAGAATTGAGCTCACTTTAAAAGGATCAAAGAAACATTTTATTTCATTATAGGTTTATTTCATTATAGATTTTATTTTCATTTAATTACTTAGATGTTTGAATATTTTTCATTATTAATGAATGAATTTTTAGTTTAAATCTTATCAGCATATGAAAGGACAAATAAGGGTCTAAGTTAGGCTCTCTTCCATTTGATATGAGTAATAATTGAAATTCATTCTCTTTTTCTAGTTTCAAGTTAGTTATTAATTCTTGATTTTTGATGCTTATGAATGAATTTTAGTTGAGTTCTAACCAGCATATGAGGGAACAACCAAGAGTCTAACTTAGGCTCTCCTTCTATTTGGTTTGAAAAATAATTAAAGTTCATTTCCTTTTCTTTATTTCAAGTTATTTTTGAGTTTATGCAATGGTAATGTTGTTGGAATAGAACTATGAGGAAGTACAATCGGGACCTTCTAAGTTAGGAGCCTCTTCTCTTGCTTTCTATAAATCACATACTATTTCTCTTTAGTTTCTCTTCTTGGGGACAATACTGTGGGGAAGGACAACCAGGACCTCCCGAACTGGGAGCCTCTTCCTTTGCTTGTTGCATCTTGAACTAGAAACTTTTTAGTTTTAGAATTTATTTGTAATATGAATTTCCATTCTAAACAAACCTCCTACAATAGTCTCATCTGAGATCCCATATACTTTTTTTTTCTTCTAAGTTTACGAAACCCCCGAGTTGACAAATTAAATGTCAGGGAGTTTACAGACAATTAAATCAGCCAACAATGTTAATGACACAAGACATCTAAACCTTCAAAATTATTTGTAATCCATGTTTAAAAAATGATGATTCTTATGGCCTAAAATTTTAAATGCTTTAGTATTATTTGTGTCAATACATATTACCTATTGCAATATCATTAAAGTGTATAAGATATGGTATGATTTGTTGGAAAAATACATTAGGATTACTTGAATGCTTCTTCCATTGATTTTGTATTAACATATGTTCGTGAAGACATAAAAGTTAATAAAATATTAATGCACGTATCTCACAATGATTTGAATAAGCAACTTTTCTAGCTTCATTATTTTTATATTATTTTCTTTTTAATGTTGGTTGACTTGATCTTACATTTAATTATCAATCTAGGGAGGATTTAATTTTTACAAGACTATCGCACAAATTATATGCTAAGGCAGATTATGACTAGTATACAATAATCTCAACCCAAAGTCTTTGCACACACACTCCTAGGAATTAACAAAGTTGTTACACACTCTATACAGATTCAATGCGAAGAAGTATTGCAGAATAAGCTACTATGTCATTCAACCACTCTCATAGCACTCTTGAAAACCATAACTCGTTCAATCTGCGCACATAAAAGGAGGTGCAATCCAAATTGTAACAACAAAGCAAATAATTCACTGCCACACTAAACTAAGGAACCATTCTAGGACTTAAGTTGTCACGCCATCCAAAGCTTACTGTAATTAATTAAATTACAGAAAAATAATTGTAACAATAGTAGTAACCACAATCACATAACTGAGAAATATTTATGCAATTAAGTATTCCACTCTAACTAACTAGTGATCCCTGCTAAGAAGGGGGACCCTTCCTCCTCAGTAGGGGATGGTTTACTAAAAAGCACACAAAATAATCAAAAGAAATTATTGAACCAAAAAATTTAGATTTCCATTAATAAAAGTATCAGGATTACAGAGTTTTTTTGTTTCCCATTTCCAATCCTATTCTCCAATTCTTTGCTCTAGCCCTCATAGGCAAACAATATTCTCTTTTATATATCTTATTTAGAATGAGAAAATCATCATTAAAATCTTTTGATTCTCATGTGATCTTAAAACAAAATGATGTCCTAACAATTACCTAACGATTTCCATGGAAGGGGTAAAATTATAAAAAAATACTTTAATTACAAATAGATTTACAAAAGATCTCAACCAAATGATATAGATGCTCCACACGTATCTCCAAGTGATGAGATGTTTATTTTAACTTTGATGTGCTCCTAGATATAGTCCGATTAGGGAAGGTAGCACGTTTTTAAGTAACTTTTTGTGTAACAACAACAACTCCCAAAACCTTAATTAAGCCAAATTGGCAATGGAATGGGAATTTAATCTCGTAACAACATGCTATGATAGACCATCCAAACTTGAAACAATCCATACGTTAGTTTTAGGATAAAAATTAACCTAAGAAAGTAGTTTTAATGTCAAATTATAAGTAGAATTGGACTAAGAAAGCGACAAGTGAAAAAGGACATACTGGGAATAAGGGTTGTTACAATAATAAGATATGGTCTTGTTGGTCAAAAAGGGATAAAAAGAAATAGGACAATAAGTAGAAAACAAATGTCAATTTCATGACCCAACATCTCCCCCCAGCTTAAGCTTATGCATGTCCTCATGTAGACTCATGTCACTGATGTCTAACATGTTGAGAGTGAAATTGTGTTAGGTTGTGAGTTCCTTCCATGTATTCACCTTTGACCTTGTATGCTTGAGAAATAAGCAATTCTTCCTCCATAAGCTTATCCGTAATACTATATGGATATGGATATTGATAGGTGGGTAACCAAACAAGAGGGAACTTGAATCTAAGTCCTATCAAGCCTACACCACTCCTCCTAATGCAGGAAACATATTGATGAACTCTGAAAATTGATTGCTCAAAATTATGATAAAAATAGGTGTCTCCCTTCTTCAATTCATGTCAAGAAAGATCCCATATCATCTTGCTTCCTTCCAAGGCACCAATTCTCATTCCTTGTATATTTATCTGGCATCTCCATAGAACTGATTCTCGATGATCCATCAGCACTGTCTTGGTCACCGGGAACTACCATATTTTATTGTATTTATGTGCAACAGTTTTAGTTGAACCAGGTTCTCCAAGAATATACAGTTCTACCAGTGATCTATGTGGCTCCAGAAAGATTCAATTCTTGAAGTTCCTGAATCTTAGAAATATTAGCATCAAAATGAAGAGCTCGTTGATATGAACCCAATGGTGCAGGCGACACTCAAATCCGAGCCCGTATGACCAACTTATTATCGAAAAAAGTTTTCAAGTAACATGAAGATGTGGGACCCACTCTACATATGTGGAAACCAAATGGCGACTAAACCATCGACACATGGCACACTAGCATTTTCTCCTAGCCCTGAACAAAAAGACAAAAACAAAATAAACATATTAAAAATATAATAAAATCAGAAACCATATAAAACAAAAATTGTTTTTAATTTAAAAAATTGGTTATTTTAATAACCATATCACAAAAGTCATATGGTCAATATCAAAAACAAACATCAATGAATATAATGAAAGGTGAGTTTTTTATATAATGGTTATAACAACCAACCAAAGTAATTAACATCAACGAATATAGTGAAAAGTGGGTTTGTTATATAATGGTTATAACAACCAATGTCGAACTTTCCATAAACGGTTATGTAACAGTCAAAACCTCCACCATAATACACCTTCCCCACGATGGTTATGATAAATGGCAAGACTACAAAACGTAGCTAACATGGAGGTGTGAACATGCACCCACCGCCAACCTAATCTCATCTTTTACCAATAGGAAAAACGAACTACATTGTAATGTTCGCCCATGATATTATATTTAAACCCCCCTCAAATGCATCCAACAAGAGGAGGCGAGTTGGAGGGGCATCGGGTAAAACCATGAGTGTGTCCATAGAGGCAGAACCATGCTGGCATGCTTTTCGAGATGTCATTTTTGTAGGGAATATTGTTTGATTCTCAAAAGATTCCCTTTGAGGGCCAGAGATGTCGGTGGCATAATTTGACATGCCTATAGTCATTTTTGCATGTTTGCTCACCTGGAGTCCAACCGTGCAGTTAGAATCTCTGTTTGAGTTGCAGAAATGCAGGTGTCCAACATCAAAGAATCTTTGGAGAATCTTGTGGAATTTTAAAGATTCCCTTGGAGGCTGATTTTTGATCGGGCCAGAATGTTGTCAACTTTATAGTCATCTTTCATAGAATTTCGTAGGGAGATCAGTGTTGTGCTCAGAATATTCATCCCAGTAGCATATTTTCTAGCCATCTTCAAGAATGAATCTTTGGGGGAATCTCTAAGATTCCTGAGGGTCCAAAATTTGATGTTGTTGGAATTGGATAAGTTTATAGTCGATTTTGCACCACTCATCGCCAAGAATTTAGTGGTGCAGGCCATTTTAGCAATTGAGATTTTCATTTTTCATCCATCATCAGAATTGGAGGTATACAATACATTTATGTCATGTTTTTCTTCTATTTTTTTGAGATGATTTTGTTATTGTTGACATCCCTAATTACCATTATGTTGAGGGATACTTGTTGCCACATCATGTGAGATTTGTTCACTTGTCAAGGTGAAGGAGGACCCATTTGAGTGAGAATTCCTATAGAATGAATGTCTCATGGAGACACCCACCACTCAAGTTCAGGGTATTTGTCCTTGTAATGAATAAAAACATACCATGTACATCATCATCATCATTTGCAACATTTAATGAAGCAACCTACACTCTCTTGACATCGGGCTCGAAGACGTAACCCACACTAGCTGAACTCCATTATCAATGTGTTTTCATTCATTCATTTCAGTGTTGTTGTGATGTTTTACATTCCTTAAAGCATGCACATGTGGTTTCTCAATATTCTTTTACATGCAATTCTACTAACATCACAAAAGTAAAATATCTTGGCTAATTCCGGTAGCTGAAGAGATCTGAATCAAGTTTGGTATTAGAGTGGTATTCTGACTAATGAGAATTGTGAGTGTGGCTGATTGAACATTTAGCAAGAAATAAAATGGAGGATGATAGAGATATGTACGAGAACCTCCTCAGGATGTCAAAAATGGTATACATAATGTATGCAACGTATGAGTAGAAGATGGAAAGAGAGGTACAAGAGAAAGAAAGAGTAGAAGACGATGCTCCATCTACGCCCTCAAGTGTACATTCATCTCCTTCATCGTCTTCTCATCATTTAGATGAGAAGATTAGTTAGAGCCTTCAAGCAGAGAATGTTGAATTGAGGAGACTTCTAAGAGGAGAAGTAGATATTGCAGCTTCAGTTACGAGCCATGAAATAAGCCTTGGAGAAATTGAAGTGCAACAAAGGCTAAATGAAGCCATCATCACTTGTTTCAAAATTGAAAGCTAAGCTAAATAGTGTTGATCATTATTTAGTTTCATTTTCACATGACACTATTTCTATTAGAAATATGGAGGTACCAATTTCAGAAACTGGCATGAGAATCCTTACCAAGATGGGGTATAAAGGAGGAGGATTTGGTGTTAATGGCCAAGGAATGACTCAACCATTGGAGGTAGTAAAAATACCTCGATTCGCAAGTTTGAGATACACTGTTGGCTGCGGGATCCCCCAAGTGACGTTTTGGGGCTTAGAGCCTAGATTTTGGTCCGATATGGTAATTCCAATGTAAAGACTCCGCATTTTGTGGGTATGGAGGGCATAGTTGTTAAAGAGTCATAGGGTTGTCTACCCTTATTTTGATAATGTAATGTCAGCTATAGAAGATCTATCCATGGTCCGCGGACCATGGGATTGTAATAGAGTGAAGCTCTAAGTAGTCAAAGGCATCTAATATCTAAGGAAGAATCAATGAAAAAGATGTTAGAGGGATAGCTCTGAAGTGTAAGTCTATGTTTTGGGTCGTAGCGTAGGTAGAGACTCTGCAGCTAAGTGCGTAAAGGCCTAGTAGTCTACAACTGAGTGCGCGGACCCCTGCAGCTGAGTGCGCAGGGCGAGTCAAGTCTGTAATCATCTGGAAGTATTAATAAAGAGAAGTTTCCTATAAATTTTCCGTCTTTTTCTTATTTATGCATCTATTATATGCGATATGAATTTCACTTCTAATGATTATATGATGCACGAATGTGTATAATTGTATTGGTTAAGTGAACACAAGTAATAAAATTTGTTTATGCGAAGCTAACTAAGATCTGATAATAATATAAGTAAGATACTTAGCCTAGTTTGGGAAATATCACAGTTCACTACCCTAGCAGCGTCAAAGGACTTCAGCTCCTGGTTAGGGCTACATGAAAGCCGATTGTAACACTTTGTGAAGGTACTAAAGGGTAGAATAGAGTGCGAAGCAACCTGCGTGAAGGCAGGAATAGTTGGAAATAACCGACATCATACCACCTCAAGGGTGCGAAAGCTTGGTTCCAGCATCCCCCCATACTGCTTCGGGTGAGACTTCAGTCCGCGCTCCGCGGGTTGATGCTGAAAGGGCCAGTAGTGTAGGGATTTGTTTGGATAACTAATGCTAAACCTGGGTCAGGCCCCCTCAAGCCAACAAATGGTTCCATTTTCGAGACTGGAATCTGCATAGAGATGTGTGATGTCGTATCATTGGAATCCAACTAAGAAATAAACCGAAGGCTGGTTGGACAAAAGAATTCACAAGTTCGCGATGCAGGAAAATAGAAACTCATGACTTTCAAAAGAACAGTGGTTAGATAGCCACATGTATACAGAGATCCATGAAATCTTCTTCACGTCCTTCCCTACTAAGCTATATGAGTGGATCGCGAAGCTAGTAGATAACCAAGGAAGGTGGAAACTTAACGGTCCCATTGTGTGGACCCTAGAGCTAGTACGAAGATTGGAAGCATCGGAGGATAAGATTGTGTGCACCGTCAATCATTGCCTCGATCACATTATAGGAGGATTTGTTACTGAGTTTGCGTTTGACACCTCAGTCAGCTACAGAAAGGCAAAGCAACGCTTTTTCAAAGGACTGTGAGGTAAGTACGTAAAATCTTTGAATACTTGGATTAAAATGTTGTTGTGCAAAAAGAAAGTTATGCAATTAGCTTGATGTTCGGGTCTACGCGAAGTAGAAGAATTTATAGGAATGAAGGAAATAAGGGTCTAGAGAACAGCCCCTTGATTTCACCTCCGCGAGGGGACGAGGAAGGGATCGCGAAGGTCTCTCCTTGAAGTGCTATCATCTGATAAGGCAAGGAATTCCATGAATACCACCTCCACCCACACCACCACTAGCTTCACCTCCATCAGCTCCAACTTCACCCATACCACCTCCACTACCACTGTGATTCAGTATAGTGAGCACAGTGAAGTTTCCTTTATTCAAAGGCTTGGGAAATGAGGAAACAGACCAATTCTGGTTCATAGTGAAGGTTGTATGGGAAGCTCACGGTGTCACAGATGACCATATAAAGAAATAAACACTAGTTAGCGCCCTACAAGATCGTGTTCTGACCTGGTATATTAAGTACTCCAACGATAAACCGAATGCGAGAGTAGTGGACATAGAAGCAACACTCAACAGGCAATTTATCAGGTCTAAATCTGAAGCACAGTTGATTATTGGATTCAAAGAAATCACGATGCTACCAGGTGAGATGCCTTGGGAACTGGATCAGACGCTGAAATGTACGATTCGCGAAGCCATCACGAATTTGACAGATGGACATCATCGCAAGTGGTTTGTATCTTCTCTACTACCAAACCTAAGGAGTGCGTTGTTGCAACAGAAGATAACAACTCAGGCAGAGGCCCTGGAGATTTCCATGAGACTACATGAGACCCCGATGCAAGATCCTAATCTAGGAGTTCAGCAGATCCACGCGCAGCTGAAGAATCTGTGCCTTGAGATACAAAGCTTGAAGTAGGATAGGATGGTTCGACCAGAAGCACACGAAGAAGTGTGGTGTGTGAAATGCAAGAGTCAGGGTCATGAAAAAAACCAATACCCGTTCTTTACAAATTACCTTGCAGGAGGAGGATCGATGTCTCTAAGGCTGGAAACTCAAGTAGGACCTAGCACAGCGCCTTCTTTGTGGTGCGCTATCTGTCAAGTAGCTAGAAAGCATGCCACAGATAACTGCCACTTGTTACATAAGTATACACAAGCTCTACAACAGTTGTTCTATAACTTTGTAGGTCGGTGGGACATGATGAGCATACATGTAGGATCTATGCATTGATGATGCATAGAACTCCTGCCTACAGGTTTCAGGTCAAAACGCAGGCCCTTGACCAGAATGCATGGATGGCGTAGACAGGATTTTAGGGGCGCGGACGAGACCGAGGTAGAGGAGGACCTAGTAGAGGTAACAGACAGTTGATTTGCTACAATTGCGGAGGGCCAGGACACTATGCTTGTGATTGCACTAATCCAACGCATCCGTCGTGCAAGTATTGCATGTTGTTTGATCACGAGACAGAAGATTGTCCTACACTGATAGCTAAGATATGTGACAAAGGAATGTTATCACCTCGCTCAACTCAGAACCTGCAGATGATGAGGTTTGAGCCACACGACGAAGATCCGAACGTAAATATTTTGCTCCGAAGTGGAATCGTGAAGGAAGATGACAAAGGGAGACAACCGGAAGACAACACCTGGGTTCGTAAAGCCCCAGTGAAACAAGCTGAGTTTGATTTGGAGCGAGCTTGAGAAACCTACATGGAAGCTAAGAAGAGCTTCGCTAAGGCCTCCACTTCAGGAAGCAAAGATAAGAAAGAACTGGAGATGGACCACCCTATGCTCACTACCTTCCTGGAAACCTATATGAAGTTACTGCACGACAGTAAGGCTGTGAAAGGGTTAAAGGAACTTATCAATAAATGTGTTGGGACCACGCTAAGTGAACCGTGTGTAGTCCAAAATATCAGAAAACATAAAACATGGATGGGGCATGAAATGAGACTCACCGTGCAGATCGGAGAATACGAAAAGGATCAAATCATCCTTGATTTGGGATCGTGAATGTTCTACCGAAACAGACATGGGAGCAAATGGGAAGACCTGCACTGCAATGGTCTTCGATTCAGCTGAGAATGGCGAATCAACAGAAAATCATACCCATGGGGCGATTGCAGGGAGTAACCGTGAATATTGAGGGAGCGAGTGTGTCGACAAATTTTGAAGTAATAGAGATTTTTTATGACAATAATCCCTACCGCGTGCTCCTAGGAATTGACTAGGCCACTGATATGAATGGGGTAATCAATCTGAAGAAGCAGAAGATGAACATTGAGAAGAAGCCACTACGCATAATAATACCCCTGGATCCTGCTGAGGGATCACACTATAGGGAACCAATCCGTGACTTTGAGAGTGATGATGATCTGGACTGCATCTACAAGATAACAACGCAATACCAAGACTGGGTGAATCCCACCATGGATGGGCAGATTACATGGGAGCACGGGAGTTCCTACATGGCAGAATCGGTTACACAAAGTAACTACATTGAATTGCAACATGATGACCCGGTCGCTACGCTGTGTGTCAACATAAGAAAGGAATATGCCTACTTATGATGGCCTAAATGAGGTAGATACCTTCTTGGATGCATTTGAAAGGGAGGTGTTGGAAAAGCAAAGCTTCCAGGCCTTGGACTGGGTACTACGCGCTACGCCTACAATATGGTGGGGTACGCACAAAGGAATCTTTGATGATTGGCGTGAATGTAGGATAATGATGCGAACATGATTTGGGAAGCCTAAGATGCAATTGACAGACAAGTATGATGGGTAGAATAATCTGCGCACATGGATGCAGGTCTATGAAGAAAATCCCCAACCTGAGCAGGTGCACCTGTACTCCGCGCTAAAGTACCTGGTCAACAAGCCTATGTTGGGAGGGCGAATTTGCAAATGGCTTTCATTATTCCAAGAGTATGATTTTGAAGTTTTCATGAAGCCTGGATGATTGAACATGGGACCAGATCACTTGTCACGCATTGAGACAGGGGAGAAACCTACTAGTTTGGAGGAAGGATTACCTGACGTGCAACTCTTTACTGTGCGCATAGCGGATGGACATTTCGAAGATATAATACACTTATAAACAACTGGAACTGTGTCAGAAGGATTCTCTATCTAGTAGAAGAAGGAATTAGTGGTACACGTGACAAAATTCTCTGTCATTGCTAGGCATCTATACAATATGGGGAATGATGAAATACTGTGAAGGTATGTACCTGAGTTTGAATGAAGTAGCATCCTCGTGGACTCTCATGGGGGTGCCGTGGGAGGACATTATGCAGGAAGCGCAACCGCGTAGTATATTCTACGTGTAGGGTTGTGGTGGCCAATCCTTCATCAAGATTCAAAATCATATTGCAAGGCATGTGATGTATATCAGTGGACAGGAAGGCCATCACGGAGGGATGAAATGCTTTTGAATCCACAAATTGCATTGCAACCTTTCGAAAAATGGGCAATCGATTTTGTAGGACCCATTAAACCTCAAGGAAACACAGGCGCGAGGTATATTATCACTGCGATAGAGTATCTGACTCATTGGGTAGAAGCGAAGCTAGTGAAGGATTGCACGGTCACGACTGCCGTGAAGTTTCTATTTGAACATGTACTGACACGATTTGGATGTCTGAAGATCTTGATGAGAAATGGTGGTACACACTTCCTAAATGAGACAATCAATGCACTAACGAAGGAATTTTAGGTGTATCACCAAAAGAGCACACCTTATCACCCACAAGCTAACGAGACAATGGAGGCCTTCAACAAAGTGCTTGAAAACATGCTGACCAAAGTATGCAATGTGTAGCGAAGTGATTGGGACCTATGCATACCTGCAGTGTTATGGGCTTATCGAATGACATGCAAGAAACTAATGGGACAGACACCTTTTAGGCTTTTCTATGGAGTGGAAGCCATAATGCGTATGGAATACATCGTGTCTATTCTATGCATAGCAGTGCTCATAGGTATGATGGATCGTGGAGCCCTGGAGGAGAGGCTCGTGTAGCTAGATGAGCTCAAAGAAGAATGATTTTTGGCTGGATTTCACCAGCAGGTCCAAAAATAGCGTGAAAAGGCATGGCACGAGCAACACATCAAGCTGCGCATATTCAAGGTAAATAATTTGGTGTTGTTGTATGATAGTAAGTTTGATAAATTCCCAGGTAATTTGAGGATGCACTCGTTAGGGCCATATATTATTAAGGAGATTACCAACAAAGGCGCGGTACAACTGGTCAAGTTAAATGGAGAACCCTTCCCAGGAAAGGTGAATGGCAGTCGCTTGAAGCCATACACTGGTGATCCAATGATGTGACTATATGGAAGTACCACAGTCTTAGTGCTCCAGGAAGCTAAAAGGAGGTGCGGGACTATAAACTACTCTGCCTGGGAACTGTGCAATGTCAGGACTGCGCGCAGTAACGAAGTGTCACAGGGTCTGCGATAGCGCAAAGATAGCTGTGCTAGCACGTAGGTCTACCGAAAAGTGACCGTTAAAGTCACTATTCATGCTTTGATGCTTGGTGTGAGGCAAAATGGAGCGGGAAGTAGGCATTTAAGGCGAACTTTATGGGCTAGATCCTTGAAAATTTGCCGCCAATCTAGCATTAATGGACCGAATGTCGGGGGAATGGTCGAATTCAAATTCAAAAAGCGCTATAAATTACAAATGGTTGTCTAGCAAACAACACTTGGCAATTGGAGAACTGAGTTGTTGCACACTCGAGTATTCATGAACCGAGACTTATTCGAGACTCTGAAAGTGAATTCATTGTTTGAGCAACTACCAAAGACACTGAAAAAACTATGGAGTGGCACTATGTCAGCACCCAAAGAAGCCATGGACACAGGAGTAGTGACAGCCGAGGAAGCCGTGCAGGAAATTGCAGAAGTGGAAGCCCCAGAGAGCGTCAGAATAATTGTTGAGGTCCCTAAATCACCCCGAACACCGAGAGCCAAGAAGGATAAGAAGGCCATGATCCTGGTGCACGTCTCGCCCCGAAATCCATTGAGGACCAAGCTCACATTGCAGGATAAGGGGGAGGCCATTAATCTAGAGGTTGATGAGGAGGAAGAGTTTGAAGAAATCCTGGTGGAGGAGGAGGATGTAGAGATGGACGTTTAAACCCAAGGTGCAGACCCTATTACCTGGTTACCTTAATATGTTCCTCCGTTCAAGGGTAAATCCAAGGTGCCAAAAGATATAGATGAGAGAAAGAGCTCTCTGCAAACTCTGCTGCTCCTGGACAATATTATTTTTGAGGGAGCACACTTGGGACGGGTTCCCATGTTGAAATTTGAAGATTGGGACCTCGTAGACCACGCTAAGTTCCCGCATTTAGCGACTGCGAAGCTAATGCACTAAAATATGGACGCGACAGCTGGAATGATTGAATTGGAGCCGCGCAAATGGCTCATAGGTGTCGAGAAAGTAGGGTTTCTGAACCTGCTATGGGTACCACATTACCACCGCACCCAAGTGACCATTTTCGTCATCAGGCAGCTACTCTGCTTGGTGCATGATCAGTGCTTATTGCTGGAGGATCCCATCCCCATCACAAACCATATGATTCACCGAATTACATGGCTACTTTGCTCTGGGGAGGATCCAGCAAACATTTGAGAGGGAAAAGGTGGCAAGTTGGCCCTCACAAAGGCAATGAAAAAGAAGTTTAAGTTGGAGAAGAAGAAGCGAGGGTATGCCATCTCCAACATCAACAACCCTGCAATCAAGGTCATGACACAAATATTGGTAGGGAAGGTGATGCAGAAGTGCCTTGCGGATGAGGTGCCCATGCCAGTGGTTGCACTAGCGACGCAATGCGCAGAAAGGGTCTAGTTCAACTTGGCTAACTATCTATGCGGCAAGTTCCTTGCAAACTATCATGAGGCAGAGGAGCAGGGAAAAACATTTCATTATGCATGGCTCCTATTGTCGATCATAATGGTGGCATGGGAGTTTCCCGAAGATAACAAGTCCCCTTCAATTGTGCAGGACATTTGAGA
Source organism: Pinus tabuliformis (assembly GCA_031772625.1). Lineage (NCBI taxonomy): Eukaryota > Viridiplantae > Streptophyta > Pinopsida > Pinales > Pinaceae > Pinus > Pinus tabuliformis. Next base: position 134,460,585 of record CM062818.1, read on the forward strand.
GGCAGCAAAGTATGCATCGCTATGGGCGACCAGGGATGCATAGAGGATAAAGGAGAGCAAGATATTTTGGATATTAATGGAGATGAATATCTAGATGGGGATCAATCGCAAGCTCAGGTTTTCACCCACAGTTTACAACAACTTGCAAAGCTTAGCAGAGTTCAAAGCAGACTTCCATCATGTCTTCATCAGGGCGCAGAGGGACCCTATGAAGACGTGGGATGACTTACCATATTTGGCAACTGATGATGTGATATTGGTAGTCCTTGATTCTTGGCCGCCCGAGTGGCGTGCTCCACCTGGCTCCACAATGGAAACAAAGAAGTCCGTTGTCTAGCGTAAGAAGGAAGAGACAAAACTTCGGATGGCGCAGCTAACGGAAAATCACAGGAAAGAAGAAGCAGCAGCTAAGGCCCAGGCAGCGTGCGACGCTACAAAGTTGGCAGAGAAACAAAAAACAGGAGAAGAAGAGCGCGAAGGACAGAAGTCACCTTCGCCCAAGCCAGAGACAGACATAGGACAAGGTGGCGTGGACCCGTAGACGACATCCACCCAGCTCAAGCGTCCGCGACCACACGAGCAGATAGTGCTGCGGAAGAAAACCAAGGCATCTAAAACGTCCTTTGACCCAATCACCCTCAGTGAGGGGGATTTTCATGACATCAGAGAAAAGGTGAGGGATGTCACCACAGAGGCCCTCCAACAATTTGAAGAACAACAACAGCTAGTATTGGGGACTCTCAGGACAAAGTTGTAGGAGTTGCAAGTACGCACTCCACAGGCTGGCATAATGTCCACCAGCCTCGCGATCGACACTTCAGTTGCCGAGGAAATATTGCACACAAGGGTGTCCAACATGATAGTGCTACCAAATGGGGCACTTACTACAGAGAAGGAAGCCGTCAGGGCCATGGTCAGTAGTTTGAAAGGGTTCCGATTAAATATGGTCGCACTCCCTCAGGAGACACTCTATCTCTTGTAGGATGGAGTCACCGCAGAACTTCAAGTAATGGTGAGTCATGCACTGCAAGTGATGAGCGAGAAGTGCATCAACATTGAATAGTTGGGCTTGTGGCACAATGAGGCAGTCAAGAAGAATCAACAAATTATGCAGGTGATAGAGGAATTATGCCGAATGGTCTCGAAGTTGGACATTTAGGCAGAAGAACCAGTGGAGGCATGCATCTGCAAATTGGCCAGAGGGGTGCACGATGCTAGAGAAGAGATGGACAGGGTTCAGTTAGAGCTGAACTTGCAGATAGCAGAACTGCAGTTGATGGCTCAACCTTAAACTCCGCCGGAAATCTGGGAATAGGGAACCACTGCTGTTACAACAGCAACATCGGCGGTTGACAGTGTAGTGGCAGAATACATGCATCTATTCAAGAAGTCATTCGAGGTCCTAACTACCCTGCAGGAGGACTCGAATATAGAGTGCCTAGAGACAGATGTGTGTGAGCTACAACAGAAGTATGACAATGTAAAAGGGACCACACAGACGGTTTCCCTTAGATAGAGGCTTGTAAGGATGCAGCAGGCAAAGGCACTCAAGGAACAGGTGGATGCCGCTTGGCATAAGGAAGTAGTCTTAAAAGCATGGTTACATCCATGGATTGATGAGGCATATATAATTACAGCCTCCATTGAAGCAAATCTCACACAACTGCAAGAAACGCAGAAGAGGATTCAGGGCAGCAGTTCAATAGCAGAAGTCACTGAACAACGCGTAGAGGAAGTTCAGCAGGCAGTCACTTAGTGCGTTGCCGAAGTTGTAGCGATCCAAACACTGCTAGGAGGTCTTCACGCTAAGATCTCCACCCCTGCAGAGTGACTCGAGGGTGAGTCATGATGTTTGTGTTGGGGGCATGTTGGGCACGAGATCCCCCAAGGGCAGTTTTGGGGCTTAGAGCCCATATTTTGGTCCGATTTGGTAATTTCAATGTAAATAATCCGCATTTTGTGGGCGTGGAGTGCGTAGTTGTTAAATATTCATAGGGTTGTCCTCCCTTATTTTGATAATGTAATGTCTGCTATAAATGATCTACCCATGGTCCATGGACCATAGGATTTTCTAAATAGATCGAAGCTCTAAGTAGTCAAAGGCATCTAATATCTAAGGAAGAATCAATGACGAAGATGTTAGATGGATAGCTCTGAAGTGTAAGTCTAAGTTTTGGGTCGTAGCATAGGTAGAGGCTCTGCAGCTGAGTGCGCAAAGCCTAGTAGTCCGTAGCTTAGTGCGTGGACCCCTGCAGCTGAGTGCAAAGGGTGAGTCGAGTCTGTAATCATCTAGAAGTATTAATAAAGAGAAGTTTCCTATAAATTCTGTGTCTTATTTCCTGTTTATGCATCTGTTATATTTGGTATGAATTTCACTTCTAATGCTTATATGATGCGCAAATGTGTATAATTGTATTGGTTAAGTGAACGTAAGTAATAACATCTGTTTATGCAAAGCTAACTAAGATATGATAATAACATAAGTAAGATACTTAGCCTAGTTTAGGAAATATCGCAGTTCGCTGCCCTAGCAGCGCGAAAGGACTTCAGCCCCTAGTTAGGGCTACGCGAAAGCTGATTGTAACACTTTGCGAATGTACTAAAGGGTATAATAGAGCGTGAAGCAACCTCCACGAAGGCAGGAATAGTTGGAAATAACCAACATCATACCATCTCAAGGGTACGGAAACTTGGTTCCAGCATCCCCCCATACTGCTTCGAGTGAGACATCAGTCCGCGCTCTGTGGGCTGATGCCGAAAGGGCCAGTCGTGTACGGATTTTTTTGGCTAACTAACGTTGAACCTGGGTCAGGCCCCCTCAACCCAACATACACTGAAGGAGATAGCTCAAAGGTGTGAGAATCTTCCAATACATTGTTGAAACTATCAAGGAAGGAGAATTATGGGAACATGTCACCATATTCCCATGATAGTACACATCGCAAAGGAAGAGCTCATGCAAGCTATCATCACCATAATCGCACCAGAGAAAACCGAGAGAGGTATAAACAATATTAGTATTCTAAAGTTCATTTTGATTACAAGCATGTTAATGATGAACATAAATCATGGCATAGAAAACCATGTAGTTTTTATGGTATATATAACCATGTGTTTGTTGAGCGTTGGAAGAGAATGGCAGTAAGAAAAAGGATGAAGCGTGGAATGCCTTCTCCACATTAGGTAAAGTAGGTTAAGAAATTTTGGAACAAGAATACTTTTTGTAGTCATTGCAATAGAGGTAGTCATCAAAGAGCCACATGTTGGAGGCCCCATCCAGAGAAGTGTCTTAAGGACAAAGCACCTGTGGAAACGCCAGCCAGTGAAGGTGTTCAACAAGAAAATCTGCCACACTCCTATTGGTTCACTTTTTGAGTAAGAGATGGTTTTACTAGAATTGGTAGCTTGTCATGGCCACATTTTGTAAATCATGTGTTGCAATTTAAATTGTAAAAGTGATGATGTGTTTTCCATCTCTTATTAAAGCAACAATGTTTTTTTTGGCCTGTATTGATAGTTGGGGTATTGATTGCTATTATGATGTAAACTTGACCAAAGAGTATGTCTTATAGAATCTTGGCTAGTATGGGGATGTTAGGTTATAGTTGGTCATCTAATTAATCATGCAATTTGCAAATATTGTACTACAAGTTTGCAGAGGATGCAGATGTTGTCTCATCACTTATGGCTCCTAAGAACAAGGGTGAAGGAGAAGGGTGACTTATCACCACACTTGTGGTGCAGACAAGGTACATAATAGTTGCAAATTATGTTCATGCTTTTGGTTGACCAAAATCTCCTTAGTGGGGAGGAATGATCTAGGTGGCTCCAAAAAGTTTTAATTTTTGAAGTTCTCAGATCTCATCAACATTGGCATCAAAATGAAGAGCTCGTCAATACGAACCCAGTGGAATAGAGGAAACTCAAACCTAAGCCTGTATGACCAACTTATTATCGACATAAGTTTTGAAGTAACATGAAGGTGTGGGACCCACTCTGCGTATGTGGAAAAGAAATGGCTACTAAACCATCGACACATGTCGTGTTAGAATTTTCTCCTAGCCCTCAACAAAAAGACAAAATAAAAATAAATATATATTAAAAATATAATAAAACCATAAACCATATAAAACAAAATTTATTTTTAATATAAAAAATTGGTTATTTTAATAACCATATCACAAACGCCATATGGTCAATATAAAAAACAAAGTCAATGAATATAGTGAAAAGTGGGGTTGTTATATAATGGTTATAACAACCATCCAAACTCATTAACATCAAAAAATATAGTGAAAAGTGGGTTTATCATATAATGGTTATAACAATCAACTCTGAACTTCCATAAACAGTTATGTAACTTTCAGAACCTCCAACATAATACACCTTGTGCACAACATTTATGATGAATGCTAAGACTACAAAAAGTAGCTAACACGAAGGTCTGAACCCGCACCCACCGCCAACCTAATATCATCTTTTACCAATAGGACAAATGAACTACATTATAATGTCCGCCCATGATATTATATTTAAACCCCTATAAAATGCATTCAACAAGAGGAGGCAGTTTGGAGGAGTGTTGGGCAGAACCGTGAGCACATCCAAAGAGGTGGAGCAATGTTGGCATGCTTTTTTAGACAACATTTTTGTAGGGAATATTCATTGACGCTAAAAATATTCCTTTTGAGGGCCAGAGATGCCGGTGACAAAATTTGACATGCTTATAATCATTTTTGCACATTTCCTTGCCTACAGTACAACCGTGCAATCAAAATATCCATCTGAATATCATAAACAAGGTGTCCAATAACAAGGAATCTTTGGAGAATCTTATGGAATCTTAAAGATTTCCTTGGAGGCTGGTTTTTGACCAAGCAAAATGTTGTCAACTTTATAGTAATATTTCACAAAATTTTGTGAGTGTAGTGGTGTGCTCAGAATCTTCATCTGAGCAGTGGATTTTCCATCCATCTACAAGTTTACAGTCGATTTTGCACCACTCATCGGCAAAAATTTAGCGGTGTGGGTCATTTTATCAGTTGAGCTTTGCATTTTTCGTCCATCACCAGAAGTGGAGGTATACGCTATAGTTATGTCACACTTTTCTCCTATTTTTCTGAGATGATTTTGTTAATGTTAAGATCCCTGATTACCATTACGTTGAGGAATACTTGTTGCCACATAATGTGAGATTTTTTAGCTTATCATCTTGAAGGAGGACCCATTTGAGTGATATTTCCTGTAGGGAGAACTTCTCGTGGAGAGACCTGTCACTCAGGTTGAGGGTATTTGTCCTTGTAATGAAAAAAAGCATACCATGTACATCATCATCATCATTTGCAACATTTAATGAAGTGACCTACACTCTCTTGACACCAGGCCTAGAGACGTAACCCACACTGGGTGAAATTTGTTATCAATGTGTTTGTGTTCATTGATTTGATGGTTGTTGTTATGTTTTATCTTCCTTAAAGCATGCACATGTGGTTTTCCAATACTATTTTACATGCAATTCTGCTAACATCACAAAAGTAAACGATCTTGGTTAATTCTGGAAAAGCTAAAGAGATAGGATCAACTAACCCCTCATTAGGTGTTACAGTATCATAGGCAGCTTTCCATCATATCCAATTTTGCATAAAAGAAACAAAATCCCTCAGTTGTACATCTCCCACATAGGGTTTCAAATTAAATGATTGATATCCAAATAAAGTGAGATCATGCAGGTACAACTCATACAACAAATGTTGTTCTAAGAAATTAACATTTTCAAAGGTTTCCATGAAGTCTTGTATCTGCCTTGTTTTATATGGCCGCTTTTCCTTAAAGGTTGTTAATTGGAAGAGGTAATGGTTTTCTTGAAAATATAAACAGTAAGAAGGAGAAGGAAGCCTTATGCACATTAAACCATTAATGAGCTCATAAATGAACTCCTTTTATTGTTGTAACAACTTAAGTTCTCCTTACAATTCCTTCACCTACTTCATTGCTTGATTCCTCTCCTTATGAATTTTTACAAAATATTCAATTCTTAATTTCTTAGCCCACTCCCTCTTAAGCCTATTGACCATTTCTGCATGCTTATTTAAAAATATGACTTCATCCTTGGGAAAGACCGAAATTTTCACCCACTACTCTGATATCCTTACTAAATATTCATATCCTATAATACTTACTCACATGTTTTTCCAAGGGGTTATTCCACTAATTATCCTTTTTAGTTTCCTTTTCTACACTTTTACCTTCTTTAATAATCCTCTGGCCTCTTTAGACATCTTCACTTGCTCAGCTCCAGTTAGAGGCACATTTGTTGTTCTAGAAGTTTCTTTTTCTGACACTTCCTCTACAATCAGGAACCCACCTCTTGTTTTCTCTGATTACTTACTAGACACCACCATAGGTTCTTCTATCCACGTTTCCTTTCCTCATGAGGATGAACTAGGGGTCATTCTAATGGAACTCCACCTCTTAGGTTTCTTTCAACCAGTCATAGGAGGTGTATTGGCCCTACTCCACTTAGAGGTTGTGGTTTTCTTTCTCCTAGAAGATGTAGCAGTTTCAACAATAGGTGTTGTTTCAACATTGGGTGTTGCTTCAGTACTTGTTGTTGTTTCAACACTAGGTGTTTCTTTATCACTAGGTGTTACTTCAACACTCTGATCATGCCAGGGAAAATTTTAAGGGCTAATATTCGCAAGTGGACTAATTTTCCATGTTTGTTCCAAAAAAAAAAAAATCTAATTTCTATTTTTTATAAAATGGTTCACCCAAATTTTATAGTACACCATCATTTTACCTTAAAAATTGCCAAATATTATATCAACTAATATAAAATCATAATAAATCTAAATATTTCTAAAAAAATATCACCAAAAATTTTACAATTTGCATATTATGGACTAGTAAGATTCACCAAGGTTTCTAAATTTTAATATAAACTTCCATCATTAAAATTTTCCCTGCTTCATGCTCCTCATTTGCACCAACTTAAGGTCTCATTATAAAACCATGCCATGAGCTCCCTTGTCTATGTAATGAATGCATGATGATTAATTTAATGAGCGCATGGTTAGTGACAAAAGTTTCTTGATTTTTTCCCCCTTTCACAACCTTTGGCATGTGTTGTAATGACTTCAGTAAGTAGTATAGTAAATTAATCAACCACCTCATCCTTAGGTGTGCGAGCAATTGAAAGTGATAATTGAAAATAATCCTGAAATGACCCTCACAAGAAATGAATTTTTAAATGAAGACAGTTACATCATCCCAAGGGTGAGGAATAAATGTTCTATCAAAACCCCTGCCCTTGGGCCTCAATTCTTCTCCCTCCTATTAGAATATGCACTTAACTTCAGAATTGGCCACTTTCCTTGAAAACCACCATTCTCTTGTCCTAGGAAGCCTTATCACTTTTGCAATAACTTCTTCGATAACAACAATTCTAAAGCCCTTGACAACAAATTGTTGTTCAACTAAGGCTTGGGAAAATTCTAAAGTGATTAATTCACTAAAACCTTGTAATTTTTCAAAACAAATCATCCATCCAACCCCTCAAGAAAGTTCCAATGCTTTTGGAGGTTGTAACAACACATTAATAGAGTCGGGTTTGTGTCAAACCTTTGCTCCACCCATAGATGCTCACAACCACACTAATCAACACTATTAGGAACCTGTTATAGAGCTTCTTCAGTGCACATAGATGCTTGCTCAAAGGAGAATGTCAAGGTGTTGGAATTATCAGCGGTTACTCCTCCTTATTACCAATTTGAAAATTTTAAATCAAAAGGACATTCTGAATGATTGCTCTAATCTCCAAATGTAACAACATGAATAATAAAGAAAAAAAAGTAAGAATAACGAAGGAATATTGGTACTAACGGTGGTGGTTACATCGATTTAATTGTAAAAATTAATGGTGCGAGAATAGTCTAATCATGTATTATTATGGTTTTGGGCAGCTAATTTCCATTACTATTATCACTTTTTAGAGTCTATTTCATCCATTTCTACCATTCTTTATCATGTTATTTATCGTAATCTATCATAAAATTCCATTTTATAGTTATTTATGCTCTTATGAATAAATAATACTTGTTCTATTTTATTTTTAATGAATTGATGATTATTATGCATGATTTTGCCAATGATGGTTTATTAATGAATTTTTTATAACATCACTCACTATTTTAGCCTCCAAGATCTCTTCCAGATTACAAATTTGATCTCCAATTCATAATCAAATATTCCAACCCAAAAATTCGTTGGGATAAAACATGACAGTTTTTCGTTGGACGTTTCCGGCAACTGAAGATGAATCTTGAAAATAAGAGATATGGGTTTTTTTCCAAACAGACAAAATTAGTTTTCCGATGAGAAATTTTCCAAAATTTGGTTTGGATTGAGAGAAACAGAAGCTTCTTCGAAGGTCATTCTTATGGATTTGTTGTTGTGACCATTTTCCAAATTCTTCCAATTGCAATACCAGATTTGACTTGTTCCAGTTGAATCATTATGGAGAGATATTTTAGATATGATATTACTGATCAATTTGTTTTGGATACTCCAAATTTGTAATGGAAATTAGTTTTAAATAATTTTAGTTGTAATTTCCCTTTGCTCTCTGTGTATTTAAATGAAAACAGAGATCAAAGAGGGGGAGGGGAGAGGATGAGCAATTGTGGAATTTGAGGCAAAGATAAGGACTTCAATTTTCTGTACTTATTTCTCTCATATTTTTTAATGAAGGAAGCTATCCATTGAGTTCTACATCTGTTATTTGTGTTCTAATCTGAGTTATTCCTCAAGGCAGAACTGAGCCTTTGGTAGTTGGGCCCATTACCTTGGACAAGGTGCTACCTTTAGAATCTAAAGTAGTTTAGATGTGTGATTATTATTTGAATTTCAGTTGTTGTTACTTAAAGTAAATTTCCTTTTATTCAAGTAATTTGTTGGATGTTGCATTTTCTAGATTTGTTGTTTCCTACAATTTCTAGATTTCATTTAATTTCCTACTCTAGATTAGCATTTGAATTATGTTTGGTGCAATAAGTTAAATTTCTAATTCAACAAGGTGTGATTTAATTTAGTATTGATTCAAACAGTGTGATTATCATAATTCTTTTCTTGTGATTTACTTTCTATTTTTTAATTTAGTATTTTTTTTCAAGTCTTACATTTTATTTCTTGTCAAATGAGCTTAATAGTGTAGAACATAATCATGTAGAACCAGTGTTAGTTGTTGGTATTTGCTTGCATATATTTTGCATATTGTATTGAAACAAAAATACGCTCCTCGGGTTGATAATTAATGTCTAGGTGATTAGTTGTATTTTTATTAAGCAATTAATTTTCCCCAACATACGGCAGGGTGAGTTATGTATTAATTGGATGAATAAATTTGAGTGAAATCATCATGCATCATTTTAATGATGCACTCCTCCCCCAAACTTATTATAATAGTCATCCTCGACATGTGTAAGTATTGTTATGATTGTCACTACTCAAGTACCAAATCCACAAATAATTGACAAAAGATGCATACCTATCCTTAGCTTACCATCATGATGTCATGGGACTGTATGGTTGAATGTTGTGAAAGCTAATTTGTCATTCAAACTCAATGATGAAATTTGATTAGTGTCATGTGATGAAAATTTATACTACAACAACAAATATTGTATCAGTACTAAAGAGTACATCAAACTATTGGGTGAACACATGGTGTTGGTTTACACTTTTTGACAAGAGAGGGCATGTTTAGGTGGAAAAAAAGATGGCTTGATCGATCCAATTTTTTTATTAAATACCCCACCTGAGTTCTATGCATGCAATTTCCATAAACTGCGGGAAATTTGAGACGTCGACCGAGAGTGTTTAGGTAGATCGATCAAGAGTATTGGAGCTTGATCGAGCAATTTAAGCATGGAGTGTTCAAACCAATCTCACCAATGACCCTTCCAACATCCCAAAGGCTCAAATGAAGGTACGTATTGTATCTTTTTTTTCTTTATTATTTATTTTTTTTTGCAAAATTAACCAAATTAATTTAGAAAAAAAATAACCATACAAAAACCATGAAAACCACATAAAAAATCATTCAAAAGAACTTAGAAAATCACAAAACCATCCTAGAAAACCATAAAAGAACCCTTCAAAATAACTAACAAAAACAAAAATAACCATCCAAAAAACTCTTCAAAACAACCTAGAAAACACTATGAAACTACCAAAAAACTTATAATTTAATTTTAGATATTTTTCTTACTTGCAATGTTTTGTTTATTAAATGCATATTTTCTGATTTTGAATGGTAAAAACATTATTTTCTAATTATTTTAGCTTTTCAAGTTTTTCTTTAGGAATTTTGTGATTTTTTTTTTTTTTTTGTTATTTAAAATGGATTTTAAATTTCTAACAAATTTGACCGAAAATATACCCCAAAAGACTCCAAAACAAAAAACACTGAAACTATCACCAATAAATAAGTAAATTAGGAGCTTGAGATCAACATAATAAATATGGTTACTCATATCTAACCTCTATTTATAAAATAAGAATTTTTATTTTGTTTTATTATTTTAAATTTAAATTAAATAAATTTTTAATAATAAACATAGTATGATTCTTGTTTTAAAAATAAAATATTAATATTTAAAATTAAAAATCTAAAAAGAGAATATATATATATATATATATATATATATATATAACATGTTATTTAACATTTAACATAATGTTATGTTAAATGTTAAATAACATGTTATAATATATATATATATATATATAATATATATATATATATATATATATATATATATATATATATATATATATAACATGTTATTTAACATTTAACATAATGTTATGTTAAATGTTAAATAACATGTTATAATATATATATATATATATATATATATAAGTTCATGTTTCAACATTGCATCATTAATAGATACATTAAATCCATCATGAAAAGTGCATTTGGTCTAGTGAATAAAAGCATTTAACTCTTTTCTATTTTGTACCATATTGTTTCATTATGTAGCGTGTTGTACAAGAAAAATTTTCTTCATGTGCTTGCACCTAGTACATGTCATGTGTCAAAGTAAAACATTATGAACTTAAAGTTTATTGGGGTATTTAGTTGGCCTGAAATTTTATTAGTTTTGTAAATAGGTTTATTTCAATTTTTCACATATATAATTACATATTTATGTACTATTATGGGAAAAAGTGTGAAGGTAGATTTGATCACTTCTTTTGATTGTGTTTACATGGAACTCAATACATTGGTTGATAAATTATCAAAAAATGGACTCTAAAGTTTAGGACCTTAGGCTCGAATATTCTGCTTGAGTTTAGAAATGGTTTTTTTGTCAACATTCTTTCTAAGTCAACATTTTTTCCTGGATTAGTTTAATATATTATATGTAATATGTGGAGGCATCCCATATACGCACCCCAACTCCAGGCCATCGCAGTGCAAGGGGTCCTATTATACGTGGTCGGGCTCGTGATAGATCACATAGCCCACCTAGAGTTCAAGTTCTAGACAATGTTTTTGTCTCTAGTAATGATCATGCTACCTCTAGTGGACCTTATTCACCTATTTTAGGTACACCTCCTATATTTTTAAATCTTATTTAAACTTTATGTGTTTATGCCTTGAAATTGCCATTAATTTTTAAATTGCCTTCAACTGATTTGTTTGAATTTAATGTGTATGTTATTATGCTTCTAGTTTGTTAATTATATATGTTAAATTATGTTTATGCTTTGTAGGCCCTCAGAAATCTGAAGATGAGGATCAGAGTGCAGCATTGATCCCTTCGTGGGACAATTCTAAAACTCATATCACATTGAAGAATGTTACGAGTTGTCATACATGGATCACACAAGAGATACATAATGTGCCTTCCAATTCACCAACTCGTCATAGTTTATCTTGATGATGGATAACATCAATAGATTGATCGAGACATACTAGAGGTCGGGCCCATAGAGCCACCTCTTACAGTCCATATAGAGAATTAGGAGGCATGAGGTTAAAGGCCCAGATACTTGGAACGTGGTGAAAGAGGCCACCAAGAACATTGATGTTTTTCGGGAGTTGTTGAACATCCCTTTGGATCGACCTACTAGACAGAGAGGTATGATTCCACTAAAATATTTTAGGAATTTTGATGCAACCCCTTTTGTGTATGATAGATTTATTAGAGTTTGGGGCCAATTCCCCCACCATGATCAACTCACCATTTATTTTTCCAAGCATTTATTGCAGAGTTCGTATTACATATGAGGTTGAATTACACTTATACCATATCTCATTATTATGGACCCGAATTGGGATCTACCTATGAGTGCGAGGGGACTCGTAGGGACCGTGGGCATGTTCCACCACCTCAGATATTATTTCCACTACCATCTCAAAGCTTAGTATTACCAATAGAGCTAGAGGAGTTGTTGGAACTTGGTGGTGACACCAGGATGACTATTGCAGACATCATGCAAACATCATTGACCAATATGCGTGTTGCATTGGATGGAGAGATTAGTAAACCACCACCATTACCCGATGACATGCTAGTTCACTTATATGATGATGCATTTCTCATGAGTTTACCCGTTGATAAGTTTTTGACATATAAATGTATGTATCATGATGTCATTCATGAGACCTGGAGGGTGAAAAACCTACATGACATAGACTAAGTACATATATATATATATAGATATATATATATATATATATATATATATATATATATATATATATATATATATATATGAAAAATTTTGCTCTTACTATCAAATTATGTATAGTTATTTATATTAATTTCTAGTTTGTATCAGATTGCATTTATATTATTAAGTTCATGATAACATGTAGAGACAAACCATCTACATGGATGAGCTTATGAGGTAATCCGAGGGGGTAGTTGAATAGCTAAGCCATCCTCGACCAGAACATTTTTCCATGGGTTCTCCTCCACCTCCACCTCCACCTCATATGTTCACTAATGTGGAGAGAGTCACTATGCACAACCACATGGACCAACAGTTGAGGTAAAAAAATTTATTCCTAAGATTTCAACATTTTTCTTTTTTTAAGTTACACATATATGCTAATTAGTTGTTGACTAATTATAATTTGTCCTTGCCATTCTGTACATAGGCCCATATGCAGAGTGTCGTTGATGTCGTTTTACATGGACACATGAGTGGGATGTTGGGTTTAGAGGGACTGATGATGTAGGTCTATCGATGCAAGCCCCAACCATTGAGCGATAGGTAGGGGGGCACCAAACCCAGATTCATCAGACCCCCATCCTATCTGACTTGCATTTGGACTTGATTGAGGTTAGTAGATTCATGTATATGTAATTAGAAATGTGGTTCAAAATAATTTATTTCGACATTGTTTATTTTTACAAATAATGATCTAATTAGTTTGACTTTGAATGTGTTATATTTCAGTGTTAGCTTATGGACACTTACTTTGCGTGACAGAACTCACATAGGAGTTTTGGTGGTACTCAGAGTGGATAGTTTATATATTTTCAGGCTCATTTCATAAGGGACATTCACATGTGATATAGACTTTGTATATTTTCATACATGGATAGTTTATGGATGTACATGGACATTATTTTAGTTTATGGATGTTCATGTGATATTTCTAATTTGTATATATTTTCATATGGATGGTTTATCGATACATGTATTAACTATTTCAATTAATTGATTTGTATTAATCTATTTTATGGATGCTCATTAATTTTTAAAGTTTATGGATCTGTTCAAATTATTTCGCTAATTAAAAAAAAAAAAATCTATATACTATAACTTTTATTAGTAAAATATAACAATTTTTATTTCCAGCTTCATAGACTAAGAAAATAAGTACAACCTCAATTTATAATGCAAGTCATTTTGATACTTAAAATGAACTAAAATATATCATGTAACAACTTAATATTGAACATGGAAAGAATTACAATCATGCTTCATATTGGCTTGTAAAAAGTGTCTTTTAGTGCAATCAACATGTATGTTATTACAATTCAATTTTAAAAATAAATTATTTGAATTATAAATTCATCCATCTTATATGTGTGTGTGTGTGTGTGCGAATTTTTTTGTGACCCACCCATAAACCATTGCATGAACAACTTTTTAAAGTATTTCAATCAATTTCTTATCTCAAGGTTCAATTAAAAAACACGAATAGGATTGAAACAAGTTTTATTCAATTTTAAAAGATGTCATGTAAACAAAAAATAGGTTGTATTCAACATTTGAGATTATCTACAAGGGCTTAGTCATAACATGATATAAGTCAATCATATTAAAATTTAATATATAGGTCAAAAAAATATATATCTGACAACATTTCTATAAGTTTATAATTTTATAAACTTTCCTAAATTCACAGGTAGTTATCCAAGTATTTCAATCAATTCCTTATGATTGAAATTAGTTTTATTCAAATTTTTAAAAAACAAATATGATTGAAATAAGTTACATTCAATTTTAAAATTTGTGGAGATGTAAAAGTTATAAATAAAAGTTTTATTCAATTTTATTTTGTTCAAGGTTATCTACAAAAGCTTAGTCATAATGCACATCACTAATAATTTTTTTGTGCTTACACCGAAATCAATGCAGAATGTTACATTAATTACCTTGAAATTAATGTACACCATATATCTAGTTACATCATATCATAAATCAATATTTTCACTGAAATCAATGCATCTAATGCAAACAATCAAATAGGATGAGAAATCAACATCTACACTAAAATCAATCCATCTAATGCAAACAATCAAACATGATCATAAATCAACATCTACATTAAAATTAATGCATCTAATATTGCAAGTAATCAAATAGGACTATAAATCAACTTCTACACTGAACTCAATGCATCTAGTGCTAACAATCAAGTAGGATTACGAATCAATATCTACACTAAAACCAATGCATCTAATGCAAGCTCAATCAAGCAACATTATAAATTAACATCTTTAATTAAATTAATGCATCTAATGCGAGCAATGAAATAGAATTAGAAATCAACATCTACATAGAAATCAATGCATCTAATGCAAGAAATCAAATAGGATTAGAAATCAACATGTGTACACTAAAATCAATTTATCTAGTGTAAGGAATTTTCTTCCCTTTCTCTCCCCCCTCCATCTATATCAATATCTCCCTCTAACTCTCCTTGTTTTTCTCTCTATCTCACCCCCCAGGCACACACACTCTCTCTTCATATCTATCTATATCTCCCTCCCTCCCTCTATCTCTCTCTTCTTCCCTTTCTCCCCCTTCCACCTATATCTTGTTAGGCCCCTATAGGCTATACTACTAGTGTAGCCCCTTATTGTTATTAGTACAACCCCCTTATTATATCATTGTACCCATGTAGTCCCCATATTGTTATTATTGTGCCCTTACATTATTATTGTTATGTCGGCTCTGATTATAGTATGACCCCTTAGACTCCTATATATAGAAAGGAAGCCTTGTCATTTGTATCATCCAAGAATTGTTCATTTTTGTAACGTAAAGGAGGTTGTCCCCTCGAAGAGGCTTATTTATAAGGCGTTTATCTATATTTTCTATCCTTTTTTGAGCTGTTTTCATAACATTTGGTATCAGAGCTTTGGATTCTAGGGTTTCTCTGCTCCAAATAGGTCATCATGGCATTTTCTCTATAACGTTTTTTCTGCAATGTTTTAGAAGAAAAAAACCATTTGAGAGGAACTCGCGATGAACCTCGGGTCCGAATTTCAGAGCTTGTCTCGCTATATTTTTAGATATATGATCTGAGGAAGTTAGGGTTTTTGCAAGCTCCAGAATTTCAACTAAAACGAGCCATTGTGGGATTTTCACTATAGCTCTTTCACTACAAAGTTTGAGAAGCTAAAACAAAAACCTATTTGAGAATAAATAGGTCTGAACCTCGACTCCAAATTTCAAATCCTGTCTCACTATAGTTTCGGAGATATAGTCTGAGCAATTTAGGGTTTTTTCAGACCCCTGAACTACATTCCAAACAAGTCACCTTTGGAAATGCGTCATAATTGTCTCCCTGAGCATCAGATTTAAATTTCGTAAGACATTATAGAAAGAGAACGGAATTTAGTTTCTTGTGTATATTTTTCCGATCCAAAGGTCAAAAAAGTGACACATGGAACTTCATACAAGTTCTCTCTTCTAAAAAGGTATATAACCAAATCATCTTTGGAGATTGTGCATAACTCTTTCTTGGAGAATCAAATTTTGATCAGACTGGTGGCATTGGAAAGAGGACATAGAGGGCTACTATAGGTCGCAGTTTTAGAACTAGAAGAGCCGAAATTACAGAGTTATAGTTGTTTCAAGATCGAGCTCCTAAAATCAAGAAATGGCGATATGAGGAAGTTTGATGGCAAGGATTTGGTAAATTGGATACTAAATATGGAGCAATATTTTGATCTACATGATGTGAAACTATTAGAAAAGGTACGTATTGCATCTTCATATTTAGAACCAGATCAATTTTTATGGTATAAAGGGATTTTTTCTCATAAACCACTTGTTACATGGTCAATTTTGACGGAGGAAATGATAGCACATTATGAGGATACAAAGAGAAATACCTTCTTTAGGCAATTGATAAATCTCAAACAAAAGTGTTCAGTGGAAGAGCACATTGAGGACTTTCAAAAATTGAATATAAGGGTAAATTATATTCCAAAGAAGCAAAGGATTGATGTCTTCATAGGTACTTTAAAGGAGAACATTCAACATGAGGTTCGTCTTTGGGAACCTGATTCATTGGAGAAGGCATTCAGGTGGGCAAGAAAAATTGAAAGAAAAATTACGGAAACAAGGAATCCCACCACTCATAACTAAAATTATGGAGTCTTTTCTTCTCCTAGACTTCCATAACCTACAAGGTTTACACCACAACAATTGGAATAAAAAAGAGAAAAAGGGCTTTGTTACAATTGTGATAGCAAATGCACTAAAGGTCATAAGTGTGCTGAGAAGAAATTATTTTACATAGAGTATGAAGAGGAGGAAGAAAATGATCAAGAAACATCAAAAGAAGAAGATATACACCAGGATCCAACCCCGGAGAAAGAAGAAATGAATCCGACCATATCTTGTAAAGCAATGGCAAGAATTACCACTCCTCAAACCCTCAAGATAGAAGGACATATCAAGAAGAAAAAGGTTCAAGAAGTGAAAGATCACATCGAGAAAGAAGAAATGAATCCAACCATATCTTGTAATACATTGGTCGGAATTACCACTCCTCAAACTATCAAGATAGAAAGACATATCAAGAAGAAAAATGTTCAATAAGTGAAAGATCACATAGAGCATCAAGAAATGAATCCGACCATATCTTGTAAAGCATTGGAAGAAATTACCACTCCTAAAACTCTCAAGATAGAAGGACATATCAAGAAGAAAAAGGTTTAGGCAGTGAAAGATCACATCGAGAATCAACAACAAGTTCTCCAACTTGTAAAGGATAACTCCACTTTGGTGCAGAATCGAATGAAACAACAGGTAGATCAACATCGCAGTGAAAAAAGTTTTGATGTAGGTGATTGGGTATTTTTACGGCTACATCTCAAGCAACCTATTTATGAGAAGGAAATGTTGGCAATACTACGTGCACTTAAGAAATGGCGAGCTTACCGAATGGGAGGATACTTCCATGTAAAATGGATCATGATAGTCTTAAATACCTTTTAGAACAAATATTATCTTTAGAAGAATTGAAAAAATGGGCCACAAATATGTTGGGTTATGACTTTGACATCATCTACAGAAAAGGGAAGAAATTTTTTGTTGTAGATGCAATCTCAAGAAAGGATGAGGATGTGGAAGCATTGTTTTGTGCTATTTCTATTATCCAACTAGATTGGATAAATGAAGCAAGGGATGAATGGAAGAAGGACAAAGAAGTGTGGCCAGTCATTCTAAAGTTGCAGAATATCCCAATTCAAACAATATTGCCAGAACTTGAAGAGGAAGGAAAAATCATATTGGAACCTGGAGAAGTCACAGAAACAAGAACCTGACAGCTACAAAATCGGTCAATTTCAGAGTATCTCATCAAGTTGAAGAACTTACCCGCTAAAGATTCCACATGGGAGGATAAGAATTTTATACAGAAGCATCAAGAACTACTCAAGCATTGAGGACAACACCTTTTGAAGGAGAGGGGCATGTTTGGCCTCTATACTGCTAGTGCAACCCCTTATTGTTATTAGTACAACCCCCTTATTATATTGTTGTACCCATGTAGTCCCCATATTGTTATTATTGTGCCCCATAGAAGCCCACTATTGTTATTATTGTGCCCTTACATTATTATTGTTATGGCGGCTCTGATTATATTATGACCCCTTAAACTCCTATATATAGAAAGGAAGTCTTGTCATTTGCCTATTAGCACACTAAATCATATCTATGACATATCCGGTGTGGAGGTGGGTCAACATTTTTATTGGCAAATAGGGGGGTTTCAAGTTCATGGACAGGTACTTATAACTTCTTGGGTTGTAATTGCCCAAGAGTTGTTCATTTGTGTAACGTAAAGGAGGTTCCCCCTCAAAGAGGCTTATTTATAAGGCATTTATCTATCTTTTCTATCTTTTTGTGAGCTGGTTTCATAACATATCTCTATCTCCCTCTAGCTCTCCTTCTTCATCTCTCTATATCACCCCACAAAAATACACATAATTTCTCCATATCTATCTATATCTCCCTCCCTTTACCTATGCCTCTCCGTCTCTCTCTCTTCCCCTTATCTCCCTCTGTTTCCCTGTTGATAGTGTTGGACCTTCCAAGATTCAGGGGATCACCCCGGTATAAAGTCCCAACTAGACCTCACACCGTTCGGTGTGGGACTCCCATCTGGTATGATGGCCTAGTTGCCATTATCTTAAAGATATGCCTCAACTCTTGCTTGTCAGTGTAGGAGAGTGGGTTGCTTTGTCTTTGATAAGTGAGGTTCGTGTGCCTGGTGATTGTAAGTGTTACTTGTGTCAATGGTTCTTTCACTGTAAAAGGAGAGGGTGAGAGTGAGTCCCAAGTCGGTTGGGAGAAGTCCCAAATCTACCAGGAACACACAACACAACAGGACTTGCACAGCTTCTGACGGAACAGTCCACATGGATGTGGCAGTCACAACATAAAAGGGAAGATAACACGTATAACACTCAATAGATTAGTCCACACGAGTGCAACGGTTGCTACAATAAGCTTTATGTGAAAGGTTTGTCTGATGTTCAGGAAGGTAGCCACCATGAGAAAGACAACATTAATAGCATATACAACACATTTTCATTAATAGATTATGTTTTACAACAAGTGAAATAGTTCAAGTGTGAAACGCAGGCTAAAACAACATGCATCAAAAGTGTTTAATATTAGTCTTATAACAGTTACAATACATGTGTGAAAACGTGTTGGCCAATTAGCATGCTTCTGAATTGAGAGAAAGTTCCAAGACACATCATTACACCATACATCACTAACCCCATGTGAGGGGCATTGGAGCCACTGCTTACTCCTCAAAGAAAACATTACAGACTCTCTTGGCTATGTGGGAGGAGCTGAGGTGAAAATCCCTTTGCATGTACAAATGAGGTAGTATTTATAGCCAAGGGTGAAACTGACCATTGTGGTTGTTCGACTACCCTCATGACTATTTGACTTCCATGACTTTTCGACTTTAAATGACTCTTTGTACAACAAGTGGGTCTCTTGGACTTCCACATTACATTACATTGATTTGACAACATGGCCCATTGTGGAGATGTGGTCAACATGGCTCATGACATGACTCGACATGACAGTGTTGGTACATTCATACTATTGCTGGAGTGCATGTCGAGCTGTAGTGCTGTTGGGTGATGGATGTCTTCATGGTGTATCAGAACTTCACCTCCGAATGGCAAAGTGTGTGGAGTCTTCGACGGTCATTGATTCGCTTGATGTTTCTTTGGCACGTTGCTCCTTGCTTGTATGTTGGAAGGCTTGACAGACTCATATGTTCGCGAAAGGTGCATGTTCATGCGTTCGTTCGTCCGTGAGAACAACTTGCATGTTTTGTCATTTGTCCATCTTCGAACACATCTTTTCATGATAATCCATTCATGAGCACATCTCTTCGCATGCATCGTCCATTCGTCCGTTGGTGAACCTTTCCTTCTGCATGTGCTCCCTTCGTTCATCTCATTCGTTGTCGTGCCATGTTTGTTGGTGTACATGTACGTGCAGTCACTCATGACGAGATGAAATCAAATCTAAAAACCTCCTAGTCTACCATGACACATGATCATTTCAGATGCAGGTGACCAGGAGAGGCAGCAAGGTTGTGAAGCGGGATGATGGATCTGGGAACTACTGATGAAAACTGCGCAAGAGTCACTATGTGATGAAGAAGGGAAATCCAAGTTAATAGTGATTTTCCATGAGGTCTGGCTCAGTTGGAAGGAAAAGTTGTGCAAATTTTGGGAGGGACAATCCCGGCTGTAGGTAGGATCAGCAGGAAGAAATTGCGCATTTTCTGGAATGAGCGGGCAACAAGGGATTGATAATAAAATTTGTGGAATTTTCTACAAGAATAGTTCGAGCTACATGGAGGATCAGCAAGCAGAAATTGTGCAGTTTTTTCGAGGGACTGGTCAGGATCCTGGCAGCCAAAACTGTGCAATTTCGCGAGCGAACTGGAAGCTGGCTGCCAGGTCACTGGCAGAAAAAACTATGCAATTCCTAAGGGGAACTGGCAGTCAGCTGCTAGGAGCTTGGTAGTAGAAACTGCACAATTCCTGGAGGGAACTAGCAGTCTGTTTCTGGGAGCTCCTGGAGAGAGAAACTACACTGAGGCTAGGAGGTTGGCCTACTAATCATCTCTGCGCAATTTTTGAGCTGAGCAATAGAGGGCCTGCTAAAGAAAATTGCACAATTTCCTGGATGAGCAGTCGCTCGACTATTAGGAGGACTAACTGGAAAAACTACGCAATTTTATGAGGGAGACAGGGATGGGCACTGGGTGTCTATCCGTCCTGCCTGCACAATCTCTTTAGTCAGCAGAATGGGAAAGGTCAGTAGCCTCTGCACAATTTTTGAGGGGAGTCAGTCCTGGGGTGGCTTCCAGGTCTGACTCTCTAGGTGCCAGCATGAAGGTTGATTGAATTGCTTGCGAGCAGTGCAACTTGAAAAGACTTGCTTGGTGTTTTTGTGTTGTTTTGCATGCCAGTTGATCGAGTTGATAGCAGGGTGATGGTCCGGCTGTCAAAGGGAAGTCCAGTCATTAGAACTGAGAAAATTGACTAAGTGTGTTAACGAGTGAAAAATGCAAATGTGATCTTACAAACACACACCAACATGACTTGACAACACGACGACTCAAATGACTAGACACACATGATCAACATGACTGACCGACGGTGCAAGCGAAAAGCGCAACACTCGTGATCAATCATTGATTGAGCGTGATAACACTTGTGCGACAACGGATGTGACTCCGTGTGTGAGCATGACAGATGCTTTCATATCGAACACACAAGTACACAGGAAGAGAAGACTTTGAGCATAACCATAACAATGGTTGCAAGCATTACTTTGACATCAAAATGCAAGACTTGGTGAAATGAACAAGCGATTCAAATGCTAAGAGTCAAACAAGCTCACGGACTGAAATCGAGTGTGTGCAGTGATCAAGTGAAACTCTAAAGGGAAGCTCTGAAATTGGGTGTAGGCCAAAATTTTGAAGGGTGGTTGTAGCTGCTACAACACTCCCCTTCTATCTATCTTCCCTCCTACTCTCCTCTCTCCCTCTCTCTCCATCTCCCTTGTCACTCCCTCTTTCTCTCTCCACCTATCTCTCTCTATATGTATTTCTTATTACCTCCCTCTCTCTCCCCCCTCCAACTCCATCTCTCTCTTTCCCTCACACTGAAGTCCTCTCTCTCTCTCCCTTTCTTTCCCACTTCCCTCTATCTCTCCCCCTCATCACTCTCTCTCTCTCTCTCTCTCTCTCTCTCTCAAGCTTGGTCTTGCAACTCTAATGACTATATCCCTCCCTATCTCATTCTCTCTCCCCCTTCTCTCCTTCTCTCCCTTTGCACTCCCTCTCTCTCTCTCTCTCTCTCTCCACCTTTCTCTCTCTATATGTCTTGAACTTCTTCTTTCATTATATTTTCCTCTAACTCCATCTCTCGATGTCGGCCGGATATATCGTTCTTGCGGACAAGACCGATCTCCCTAGTATCAACTGATATCTAGCGAAAAGCAGAACAAGCAAATCTACCTTTCTCTAAATATTGCGATTTATAAATAAAAACAAAGAGGTGTTTTAGACCCTACCTTAAGTCCAACGCTAGTTTGTGGCAGCCACGCTTCGACCATCCGAATGAGTTTCCTTTTGAGAACCTGCAAACACAAACAAGCACACATAAAATAACACCTGCATAGCCAATATAATAAACCATATTCATCATGGTGATCAAGGAATCCATGAAATAAACCATAAGAGACAGCTTATTGAGAAAAATAAACTTGATTGTATTAACTTTAAACAAAGAAGAACTTTACAACCTTGGTTCCTTGATGTTGTACAAGCTCCTCCCAGGGTCCAAGTAAGAATCTCCTCTACTTTGACAAGCCTCACACTCTTCCCAATAAGATCAAAAGGTATGTAATCTCTCCTCTCAAGCTCAATTAGGAAGACTAAATTCCAACAGCATTTACCCTCAAAAATATTCATCTTTCAACTTCCTTAGTAACCAGCCCAATGCCTCATTTTATAGTGCAGAGGAAGGAAGTTACAGGTCCACCTATGAAGGGATAGAGTCCTCCTTCAAAGGGATAAGCTTCTCACATTAATGGGTTAGCTCCTTTAGTTATGGGATGCATGAACCTTAAAGGAGCGAACTTTCCACCTCAAGATTCCCTCTAGAAGATTCCAGAAATAACCCAAAGTGAATTTTTAAGAATATACTTGCGCCTTTTTTACTTTTACAGGGGTCCGCACCCATTACACAGAAACAGAGCGGGCAGGTCCGCAGGGGACATGACCAGTGGGTGCGGGACCGCAGGTAATGCTAAGAGAAAATACGGAACCAGAGTTTTAGAGATTTTCAAGGACTTTCTCTCATTTTTCAAGGCTTGAAATGAAGAGCTGAGGTTTAAGACTTGCATAGGAGGAAGGTATGAGTGGTGATAGACTCACACTGACTGCAAAATATCATGGTGACGATATTTTGTGTAACAGATTGCCCCCGAAAGTGCGAAGTCTGTAATAGATGAGGGTATTATTTGTCATCTAAGAAGAGTGAAGTACTTTATCATTTCGAGGATCATCCTGTGGAGAGCCTGGTTGGAACGTGTAAAAAACATTCGATACAAAATATATATATGTGATCATATCATTCCTGAGGTAGGAATTCCCATACTCAGATCAAAACTGGCTAGAAAACTAACTAAACTGCTCTGATATAGGAATGATCTTGTAATACATCACAAGTATAGACATATGTAGACACAGCATGGGCACAGCCATCTGTTTGTGAATAGTCCATTGTATAATGAATAACAAAATTCTTCACAGCCTGGATGGTGGAAACTAGATCCAGGGTCTTGATTTCTGCTTCCCGAACTAGTACGATTCTATCCATGTGAATGAATGTGTCGAAGCCAAACATGGTAGAAACCACTTGATTACCAGTCAATGATGTAAAATGTTAACAAGTGTGAGAGAAACCACCAGTAATGTCAATGGCTCTCAAAGTACTCAGTACAATCCATGAAATGTGAATAGATGAGTTGATGTCGAACATGTCACGGAATCCTTTGATCAAAGGTCAATGATGCAACTTGTCATCGAAGGCGAGAAACCTGCCATTGAGGCATGCATATTCCAAGGTACTGATGATTTCTAGATCATCTTTCTAGATAATGAGCTAAAGTCGATAGAAAGCAATCCGTCGTAGGCAAGCCCACAACACGAAATCATAGATCAAGTTTGAAGAAATATATTTGCAAGGACTGACTCAGCGATGGTCAATATGGATGACAGATATTTTGCAAATGAATGGTTTATTTGCACTGACCTCTTGAACACATAATGACACTGCAGATGGTTTGGTGACAATTGACCCAAAGCTAATACCCAGAAACCAGCTGAAGACTTTCAATATGGTTTAATTGACTTTTAGGCAAAGTAATTCCCAACCTAGGTGAACAAAAGGTGTCATGTTCAAGAGAGGTTGAATGCTTTTCTAGGACACAAAGTATAACAAATAGGTTCATTTTTCTCTCTTTTCCTCCAACATTTCTGGCAAGTACCTCTTTATTTTTGACAAGCTTGAGGAGGATAACATTTGCTTGATTATAAGCTCATCCTTTGGATGAGTCCAACTTAGCTTAAAATTCGAATCCTAAGAAGGAGTGGTTTGTTCCTGTTTGTAATTGAACAGGTCCTTTACTATTAAATTTTAATGAGTCCAGTATAGGAGAAACTCAGCGTTTTTCAATTTTAGGGAGTCAGAAGAAAACTTAAGAAAACTCCGTGGTTGTCCTTTTTCATAAATTTGTGTCTCCCAAGCCCGAAAAAGTATAAAATAATACTTGAGAGAACCGCTTGACCATTAAAATCAAGGAGTAATTTTCATAATTAGTGTCTCTAATCCGAAAAATCAAACAAGCGATCAATGACACATCGTTTTAAAACCAATATCAAATTTTAAATGACAAAAATCGGGCAATCTTTTCATGTTTATGCGATCAGAAAAGAGTTGTAAGTGGACCGTCCTTTTAATTCCATTTTAACGAGCTTAAAAAGAAAAACTCGACAATCTTTTCATATTTTACTATTCATAAAAGAGCTTAAAGAGGACTCCAATGTTTTTTGTTGAAAATGATCAATTTTTCCTGAAAAATCCAATATTCTGCACAAAAACTCAAACATTACTCATACCTGTTTAAAATAAATAAAAATGCATCAAAAAGTTACCTTTTAAAGTGAAAAATAAACAAATTAAAAATCCATTTATTCAAAAAATCTTATAAAAAGGGCTTTTGTAAATTCATTTTTACCATTTGACTTCAGAGTGAGAAAAGAGAGCTTTTGGATAAGAAACTTCCTGTGAAGATTGTGGAAAATCCGTCCGTTGGAATCGAAAACCGTCACCTCCAGGTAATCCACATCACTTTAATCTTGCATTCCAACTGTTTGAATTTTGTTTTTAGGCTTTCATTTTGATTTTTAGAGAAAAATTAGTTTAAAAGACCGCTCACGGGGGTCCACAGGCGTAACATGCAAAACCTGCAGACCCAGAATTTTCCTATAGAGGAAAGAGCCAGGGGCCTGCACCTGCTGCTTGGGTAGAGTGTGAACCTATGCACTATCCCTAACTGGAGAGTGCGGACCCCACTGTTAGCACTTAGGTTGTTCCCTTTGACTCCTAAGGGAATACGGCCGAGGTAACCACAAACCAATCTTTGGATTACAGGTTCTAGCCCACCTGCAATGAGAGAGGGCTCTCTCTTTAGAATTAGCTTTGTTTTGTGATATTTTAGGCTAGTTATGATGCACTGAATTTTGTTTAAAGTTTGGTTGGATGATATCTTCTAACAGAGGGGAATGCAATGTTCAGAGGGTTTTATTCCATTGGGCATTGGAGTCAGTGATTATGTGTTGCTTGAGGTATTTGGTGAGAGTGATGATACTGCAGAGCCATATGGGCATTCATGAAATAAACCTTCAAATTTGGGAAGTATGGATTGCAATCAGTCAGTGAGAGGCAATTAAGGTTCTTTCACTATGCTGGTGAGATGGAGAAATGAAATATTGCTCAGGAGCAACTCAGAATTCTTGAACAGTATTTACCATGAAAGGTTCAGTGTAAATGTGAGCAATTAAGAATTTCACATTCATAACTAATTCTGAAGAAAACATAATTAACAGCAGAGATTGAGCTTAGGGTGTTTAATAAACAAATCCTGAACTATTCCTTTTCTCTGATGCTAAGACCATTAAACATACGGCATATGCGGATTTTGTGAGCGACGAAAACATAAGAACACGGTTCAGAAAACTTATTGTATCATGAAATAACGCAGGGATCCTACAGCAGCAAGCAATCTCATCATAACACATCAAACAACACAGAACTTCAGGAACTTCATCAGCTTCTTGTATTCAAAGTCTGAAATTACACTGTAGCTCTTTAGAAGAAAAATCAACAACCCCAAATGCGTTCAGCAAGGGGATATATATACAAATGGTGGATCCAAAATATCTGAAAGATGAGTCATTAACTCATAACTTTCCTTACCAACTTTTTACAAATAGTAGATACAAAAGTTATTGCTATTGAAAAGATTAATAAACAGCTGTTTATCTTTGTCAGAGATCCTTGACTTTGGAACCAACTAGGCTGGCCAACTGATTTGCATTCATTTCGGGAGTCTTTGCTTTTTTGCTGCTTTTCCACAACGTTGTTGTTTTAGTCACATCATTTGTACTCATCCATTGTGCCCAGTCACCATCCTTGTCATTCAGTTGCCCTTTTCGCTTGTCATTCCAGGTAGACTAGACATATGAGTTATTTGAAAATGCTGATTTGTGAGTGATCCAAGGATTTTGATCAACAAACTTGTTTAATCAGAGTAATGTTTCTATCATGCCTTTCCACCACTCTTCTGTAGGCAATTGGTGCCTCTGTAATTTGATTAAAGTCTTATCAACCTCAATGTATTTATAATAATTTGGAGGCACTTCAAAAAGATGTCTGATTTCATGCTCAAAAAAAAATAGATTCTCCAGCTTATCATAAAGACTTTGTCCAGATGGGGGCCCTGCTTCCTCTGAGGTGGCTGAGGATGCTGTGATTTGATTGGTGGCATAATTGTTGACCCTCTTGGCATAATGTTCATGTGATAATAACCTTCCTGCACTGGTTACAAAGTTGGGAAGCCCTCTGCTATGTAATGTTGTAATTTTGGCAATAAATTCATTTACCTCTGTTTGCATTTCTTGGCACTTTTTGTCCAATGCCTGCACATAATTCCTCAAGGTCAACACCCTCTTTATTAGTAGGATGGTATCTGTCCTGTTTCTGATACCCATTTCTGCGAGCTGAGGGCCAGTACGATTGTTGAGGACTTGGATCATTCTGTTGGCTAGCTCAAGCATACTCCCTAAAGATGCCCTGGCTTTTTGATTTTCAAATTGAGCCTTGTTTATGAGATCTATTTGCTCATGAATGGTCTCAATGGATTGCCATTGGTCTGTGATGGACTGACCAATTTTGGCCCATAGGATCTTCTTGACTTCAATTATAGCCTTATCAAGAGTAAGCTCCTTTTCTAGTTCCTTTATCCTTTTTTCAAGAGCTCTTACCTCTCTTGTCTTCTCAGCTACATTCTGCTTTGACTTGTCATATTTTTCTTCAAGCCTTGCTAGTTTTTCTTTAGCCTCCTTTAGTTCTGCCATCTGAGCTTCAAGAGCTTCATGTTCTTTCATCATATTTTGCATATTAAGGCTGGGTGTCTGTTCTGATGTTGTTGTTGGTGCTGTCACTTCTGGAGCTGGTGCTGAGCCTGAAGGGCCTGCCTCTGATGTTTGTCCGGTAGGAGGAGCTGCTGGAGTGATTATTTGAGGTGCATCCTCAATAGCTGTGGTTATTAGAGGTGGTTGAGGTGCTTGTTCACCTTGTTTTTCCTTTAATGTTGCTTCCAAGGCTCCCTCTGTTTCTACCAACCTTTTATGCAAGGCCAAGAGTAGAGCAACCACATCTTGGTCTTTCTTTTGTTCTGCAACCCCTTCAGTCTGAGGGTGAAGGGTAGGTGGTAGCTTGATCTGCTTTCTCAAAGCTGCTATATCCTCATCTTTTTTCTTCATCAAGGCCTGCACACCCTTAGGATCATTTGGATCATGTCCTAGCTCTATAATAATTTCTTCCAAGGACTTAATTCTGTTGTCCTTGGCTTGAGATGATGCCTTTTCTAGTTCCAGCTGAGCAGCAGTATTGTGTAGAGAATTTTGTAACCTATGTGCCAACAGAGTTTTATCAGCCAAGGTAGAGTAGACCATCTCCCCGGTTTGCTTGTGTAGCTCAATCTGATCCATGGGGTGGATGTCTTTAGCAAAAACCTCCAAATTGGTTCTAATATAGTCAGCAGCTGATTGAGGTTGCTGCATAGTAGGCCTAAAATGACTAAGAGTCATTTTTCCTTCTTGAATATCATAGGCTGACATTAGCCTCTGCTGATTAGTTGGTGCCATCCTTAAGAGTTGATTGTAGAGCTGGTATCTAAGTGGCTCATTTCTTGCCTTGATGTCTGTGAACTGCTTCTTGATACTAGAGTCTGCCTTGGTCCGCTGCCTTGAAGAACTTACTTCTGCTCCTTGTTGCATTTCTTGCTCTTGCTGTAAGGAGTTGGCCGATGTTTCGATGCTAGGAGGAAGCATAGTATCAGTTGGTCTTTCAGGAACTTCCTCCTCAGAGAAGGGATTTAGCCTCTGTCGCTTTTCCCCTTGTTGATCTGTTGAGGCCATTAGAGGAGTTTCCTCTTGCCTATCCCTTTTCTTGATCCTTTCCTCATTGACTGGTGTTTGAAAAATTTGGATTTCAACTGTTGTTTCCTGCATTGGAGGGGCTTGCCCTTGAGCTTGCTGATCTGTGGAGGCTGGTTGCTCAGCCATTTCTTCTTGTTGCTCCAAATTGGGGAGCTGCTCCTCTTGCTGTATTTCCTTTCCTTTAGCTGTGGCTGTTGCTTGGACAACTGGTTGGGCAGATTGTTGGGGAACGGTGGAAGAGGAGGCGCTTTCTCCAAGATGCCCAGGGGCTGAGGAAAATACCTGTCCAACATACTCTAGGTCAATTGATTTTTCAAGCCCCTTAATTGCTTTTTGTGTTAATTCCTCTGCAGAATAATCTTCAACTAATGTACCTTCTACCCATTCTTGTTGGTTAGCATATTTTTCAGTTCGTGGAATGCTAAAGTGGTCATAGCTAGCAAGCCTGTATTTGATTCTCCTAAGGCTTATGAAGTGGTTGGGGTCATATGGTGCCTAGTAGAAACTTGTTTTCAGCTGGAAACTTTTTAAGATTTTATCTGCCTCTTCCCAAGTTTCCTCTCTCTTATTTAAAATGAATGGACCTAGTTGGTGCTTAATTTTGAGTTGTGCTTTCTTATTTTTGCTATGGAAGTGAACCATGTCTGCATTGCCAAATTGCTGAAAGTATTCCAAGGCAAAAATCCTCATGGGGACATACTTGGGCAGTCTGTATGGGGCTAGCTCACAGCCATATACTCTGATTACTGTGTGATCTTGGTAAAAATACCAATCTCCAATGTTGTAGTTCTTTGAGAGCTGGAGAATCTTCTGCATTTCATCTGTGAGTCTAGGAGGAGGAGAACTCATCAGCAAGGATAGGGTTGGGTGGATGAACAGATCAATAAACTCACAGTAGGTGTATGGAGAGTAAAAGATATGGTGAATGATTGATGACCAGAATATTACAGATCTTCTGTTTCCCTTTGCATCTAACTTCTTGAGGAAAAATGGAAAGCTATCAGGCTGATTGTATAATAGCAAATGATATATATAGGAGGTGTATTTGAATACCCTCTCTCTCTCCAAATTCATGAACTGTTCATGAATCTTGTCGGCTATAAATGTAGCATAGTCATACTGGACAGCAGGAGGCCTTCCTAGGGTAAACATAGACAGCATGACCAAGATTGTTTCATCCACATATTCACTGGTGTTGTACCCCAAGATGTAGGAAATCATGTTCACTAGGAGTTTGCCTATGTCATTGAACCATACATGCAGAAAAGGAGGAGGCTGCTGAGGTTGGGAATCTGGCCGCATGAAAAACTAAGCAATTCTTGTAATTTGTGAGCTAGACAGCTTGGCACCTTGCTCCAGCAAAAGTTGAATAGAAAGAGGAGTTAGTGGCTTTGCTGACTGAAACTGTAGCATTTGGTTGATGGCTTCAGGTGTGATATGGAATAGTACAGAGCCTGAAGGACTCAGAACATCCCTTTGATTGGGATCATAATTTTCACAGCATTGGTGAATCAAATCAGGGAAAACATTCACCTGAGGGAGATAATAGACTGGTAAGTGGGACATCCAGATTCCCAAGATGTCAGTACCGTTTCTGTGTCTTGCTCTTATCTCAGTAATGACTGGAATGTGATATCTGCTGGATAATTCAATCACTTCCACCATTTGATAATCCCTGTCAGCCAGGGATAACCACTCCAAACTCTTATGTGGGGCATTTAGAGGGGCAACGTTTAGAACCACAGGAGTCTCCATTGTTTGATTATGACTTAGAATTGAGTTACACTTGGATTTCAACAAAGAGCAGCACTGAACAGTGGTTTATGAGGGGTGGAGTGATTTACAGAAAGAGAAAGGGGTGAATTAGGTGAACAGAGGGCAACAGCTTGCTGAGAAAGTGAAAGGAGCCAATGCTGGGAATGAGTGCTGCTTTTACAGTGGAATTTGTCTGCTAATGGTTTTTAGTTGCAAATGCGGAAGAAGCTGTGGGAATTCAGCGAAATTTGAACATGGGACCTCCTTCAGATGAACTTGGGGCTGAATTAGCAGATGGAGGGTCTTAGTACTCAGGAATTTGAGCAGTTATTATGCTTTTTTCTTTTTTAATCCAGAAAAACTGGAAGACCAGGGTACGTAGAGGAAATCTGTAAATACCTGGTGATTGTGAGGCCGAAGGCGTTGAAGGTTGATGAACTTGTAGCGGCAGCAGCTCTGGGAATGAATTTTGTAGTTGGTGGACAGACGACGTAAAACAGCATGCAAGGAAGTACAGCAATTGACCAATAGAAATGCGTAAAACGATGATTTTGGGCGAAAATATAAAAAAAAAGGGATTTGGCGCCTTTTTTGCAAATGACGTCAACATGACGTCACTGGTCGAGCCTGGGTATGGCAGGATGACGTGGCGACGCGTGACTGAGCTAACTTGGACGGATGACGCGGCGGCCATGTCGGATAGACAGTGAAATGGTTGTTGACGTGACTGCTGACGTGAGCGAGGACGTATGCGCGGGAACAAATGGTGGTAAGCGGTTTTATCAGACTGCCTTTAGTACTGGCCTGGTAATTGTCAGTGGCCGCCCGACGCAATAGAAAGCGGACACGCGTCCCTGGCACAACATCATCCCACTGACAATTTCGGGCGGTAAAGGACGGATGAAGGAGGGGTTCTGAAATTCCTGAGAACCGTCGGATGGGAGGGCCCAGATCCGACCACGGACGGGAGGACAAGCCGCCAGCGCGATAACAGCGGGACCCGCCCATTTAAAAAATATTCTTTGGTGAAGCGCGGCGAAATGAAACCTTTGTTAAAGGGTAAATGTGGGTTTGGGGGAATTTTATACAAATGATGCGGAAAAGAGGGAAATAACATTATGAAGTGTATATCAGGTGAGGGTTGTTAAATTAACCAGATGTCAATTTAAATCCCAAACATAATATGGACAACTATATCCCTGAGTCCTTGATTTTGTCACACTTTCAGAACTTTAGATTATATGGCTATAATGCCCAAGGGGGGGGGTATGTACATATTTTTTTTGGGTTTTTGCATAAAATGCTATAATAGTAGGGGAAGGGGAACACTTAGGGAACTATATAGTAAGGTTAGAAGTCAATATGAAGATGAGATGTGAAAGAGGAAGAAAGATCTAAGTGTAAATAGCAAACTTAGATTTAGAAGCAGATGAGAGTGAGAAATGATTTTGCACAAAAATTGTAGCCTTCTGGATCATTGGAAACCAACACATTTGCCTAATATTTCACAAAAGATAAAATGATGCTAGGGCTTGTTGGGAAAATCCCAAGGTCCATTGGAGGGATGTTAGAAAGAGATTTTCTGGGGGAAAAGGGGAAGTTAGACATGCTTCCACATTTTGTCATCAAAATGCTGCATAGATACCTCTGCGAGTGCCAATATGTGCCTTCTTGATCAAGGCCAAAACTGAAGAGAATCAGGCTTCTGCAACTTCTAGCTACCTACCCATCTTAACATTCCTAGCATTTTTTGTTACTTCAGGGAGGGTGCACTTAGACTTGCAAACCCTCATTTGCTCTTTTTCTTTTTCTTTTTCAAATAACTTGCTATCTAAACTACCCTTATTACTTGCAAGGGCCCAGATTAAAAAGTTGGGCGCTTTTATTCTCTACCTAACTACTAATCCGCCAAGCTTAAACTGTTTGGACAGATTTTCTTTCTCTATTCTACAACATCAATTTAAACATGGCAATGATCCAGATTGAACTGTTGGATCACCCATTTAACAAAAGGAAGAGTACCAAAAACCATTTAGAAATGTTTGTGCACAAAAATATGGAGTCTTTGCAGCATCAAAGCTGAACATATTTGGAACTTCCCATGCCAATCATGAAAAATGAAACCTATTGGTATAGGAAGCTAACAGTGGCTCCACTTGGGGATGGTTTTTCTCTGTGAAAGACCAAGAACAGCAGGTCAGAATGCCTTGGTTTTTTACTTTTGCTAGAATCTGAAACTTCCCTCTTTTGATGATCAAAACTGGAGCTTTGCAAGGCAACACAAAGATCTGAAGTAGAGCATTTTCCTTTGATCCTTTTCAAAAAAATTTATGCTGGGTTCTTATTTAACTGCTGAAAATAAACTGTTAAAAACAAACTAGTAATGTACAAGGCAATGCTCAGTTGTATTCATGGGAAGTAATCAAAATAGTGCTTTAGCATTCGGCCATTAACAGGGCCCTCTTCAGCCTCAGTGCGATCCAGATTTTTTAAGAAATATGTGTTGTTTCCTTGCACTGCTTGAATAACAAAGGGTCCTCTCCAAAGGAAATCAAACTTGCCATGCTTTCCTTTATCTTCTCTTCTTGAATCCCATTTGAGAACTTTATTGCCTATGAAGAAATCCTCTGCTTTGGTTCTTTTGTCAAAGATTTTCTTGAGCTTTTCCTGTAAGACCTGAACTTTGTTGTATACTTGCTCTCTGGTCTACTGTAAATGGATAGCCTGGTTAATTCTTCTCTGGATAGCATTAGGTTCAGCCTGTATTTCTTGTAGTAACCTGATAACAGGGACTCCTAGGGAGGAAGGAAACTTAGCCTCCATTCCATAAACCAACTCATAAGGGCTTGTTCCAATAAATCTTTTGGTTGTCAACCTGTCTTCCCATAAAGCATTTACAAGTTTTTTGTGCCAATTTTTCTTGTTTTCCTCTAATATTTTCTTGATAATGTTAATGAGGCTCTTATTAGATTATTCCGCAAGACCGTTACCTTGAGGATAGTACGCCGTGGAGTGACTTAAGGTAATATGCAACTTATGGCAAAAATTGATCATTTTCTTGGATCTGAAAGCAGCAGCATTGTCTGTGATGATCTTTTCAGGGCAGCCAAATCTGGATAAGATATTGGTTTCAAGGAACTGAATGATGGTAGAATCATTTTCCTGCCTACATGGGATAGCCTCAATCCACATGGTAAAATAGTCTGTAGCTGTCAGAATCCACTTATGCTGGCCTGAAGATGATGGGTGAATTTCTCCAATGAAATCTAAGCCCCATTGTTGAAAAGGCTTCTCTGTAGAAATAGGTTTGAGAGGTAGTGGCAATAATTTCTTTTTGCCTTCAAAGATCTGACACTTGTGACATGAAATAACAAATTTCTTAACATCTGCAAAGAGAGTAGGCCAATAGTACCCAGCCCTTAATATTTTGTCCACAGTGGATTTCCAATACAAATGCCCTCCACAGTCCCCTGCATGAAATTTTTTCATAACATTGTCAGTGTCATTCATAGTTAAACAATTAAGCAGTATGCCTTCATGATTTTTCCAAAACAAGGCACCATTTGCAACACAAAATTTTGAAGCTTTCATCTTTAAAAATCTGCTTTTAGTTCTGGACAATCCTGGGGGAGCACACAGGTTTTGCAGTATAAAACAAATATCAACATACCAAGGGGATTGTAAGAAGGCTACATTGATTTGTGGAGTCGCCAGCTCCGGTTCATTGTCCAGTTCATTTATGTCTAGGGCCTGAAAATTTGTTTCGGACATTAGTTTAGCCAAACCTTGCCCTTTTATCAGCTTAGTGGGTTTTATCTCAATATCATACTCAAGAATGCTAGCAATCCACTTACCTCTTTTTCCTTCTAGCCCTTCTTGAGTCAATATGTCTTTCACGATGGCATTTGGCACGTAGGCAATCACATGAGAGTATAAAATGTAAATCCTGAAGTCTTTGATGGCCTTAACCAGGGCATAGGCCTGCTTTTCCATGATCTGACATTTCAAGGGCGCATCTCTAAGCGTTCTGCTGAAAAAGGCAATGGGTTTCTCATTCCCTTGATCATCCTTCTGTAATAAAACAGCAGCAATAGTATGTTGGGAGGCAAAGGAGAAAATAATGAAATCTCTGTCAAATAGGGGGCTTGTCAGGACTGGTGTTTGAGTCAAGGCAGTTTTAATGCCTTCAAAGGCCTGTTTGGCCTCCAGTGTCCATTTTAATTTAGAATCCTTTTTTAACGTGTTGCTTAGTAACCTTAACAGTTCTGCAATTCCTTAATGTTTCTCGGATGGGGAACTTGTAGAATGGCTTGAATTCTATCCGGATCAATTCTAATACCCTCTTTTGAAATAATATGGCCTAGCAACTTACCCTCCTCTAGGCCAAACAGAGACTTCTTGGGGTTTAAGGAAATGCCATATTTTGGTATTATAACTAACTGGCTTTTCTTTCTCAACCACATTTTTAGTAACGTTGTCTTGATTTTCAATTTCATGTTGGTGTGTTTCTGTTTTGGAGACCTTTTGAGGAGTGTTATTTGGATTATTGTCTGAAGAAGATGTTACCCATGGCTGGTTTTTTGAGGGGTATGTCTAAGTGACATCCTCTACTGTTACTTCTTTTGGGTCTGGATCTGTTTTTTCAACTGGTTGTATGAGGATAGCCTTCTCCTTTATCATCTTGGGCTGCTTGGTATCCTTTGTTTTAGCCGGTTTAGGGACATCTATGGTCCTACTCCTTAACTTATATTGCTTATGGACCTCATAGACAGCTGTGTCATAACCTTCTTTGAAGTCGAATGACTCCCCGGATTTGGTTTGGAATTGATTGATATCGCTCTCTTCCTGGTCTTCTTGGGTTAGAAAAACCTGTTGCTCATCATTTAAGCCCATCAAGTTGATGTGAGTGTCATCTATTGGCTCATTTGATGTTGATGCTTCAGTGAAGTTTTCTTGGAAAGGAGGTCTTATGTCTTGATCTAAGCCAGCCCTTCCAGCATTTGTGTTCTGGGTTTTCCTGAAATTTGGATTCCTTGTGGTATTGGACTGTTGTCCTTCCCATGAAGCTCTTCTCTCAACACTTTCTACTCTGTCCCCCAGCCTTTGCATGCCGCTGATAATAGCATCTAGCTTTTTCTCCAAGGCTGAGGGTTCTTCCTTAAAGGTGGTTCTTCTTTCCATTCTAGCTCTGTTTCTTTTAGCAATTAGGTTTGCTTCTACGCTAACAGCAACATTTTGCATGTCTGCAAGGGTTTGAGGCGCTCTTTCCTTTAACTGGTATGCCATATCCGGGTCGAATCCATCAGGGAATTTATATAAGGCAAGGTCAGGTGGAGGCCTCAAATTCTGTGGTATTGCATTATAAACATTATTGAATCTTGCACAATACTCCAAAACAGTCTCTTGTGGGCCTCTTTTAATTGTGTCATATTCAGCTAGTATGTGCAGAGGGTCTTTCTTCTTCTCCCATCTGTTGGTAAAGGATTGGTAAAGCTCATCAGGAGTGTTTATGGAATTTGCAGCAAGTGATATGAACCAAGTTCTTACATCACCTGTTAAACTTTGAACAAAAATTCTCATTCTCACGCTATCATCATCTATCTCATAGTTTTCAGAGTAATCTTGCATCTTCTTTGTATGCTGAAGGGCTGTGCAAGATCCAGTACTGTCAAAAAAAGTGATCTTAGATTGGTAATCTTGAGGCAAGGCCCCAGGATTGGCAGGCAGTTGGAGGGGTGCATATCTATTGGCCATATTCACAGGAACAAGTGGGACAACGGGGATAATAGGAGTCAGTGGAACAGTAGTAATGTGCAGTGAATGGCGGTGTAAAAGGGGTGCTTTGAGATGTGGATGATGAACTAGGGGAAGCAGGGGATGAACGGAATAAAACCTTGACAGGAGTAGGAACACTGCTTGGGTGAACTGTCTCAGGGGTATTGTCAACAAAATCTTCTTTCTGCTCTTGCTTCCTAAGGATCTTTGGGATTAAATTCGGATTTTCAAAAGCAGCAGGGGGATTTGGGTCTGGGTTGGACCTTGTATAGCGAGAACTCTTTTTGGGAGCCAGCTTCCAGATGCTTTATGGTATATTCTGGGAATGCTTCTAGAACTAGCAATGAACTGATCAAATTCTGAAACAGTTGTATAGGACTTAAGACTGCATAAAGATTGACTGAGGCAACTTTTATATACTCCTGCAAATAGTAAGAAAAAGAAGTTTCCAAGGCTTTCTAGCTGTCATTTAGACTTTATCTACAGCATTAAGGAGTAGGCCGCAGTTGGAAAATTTGTTCTTTCCCCAGTGGAGTCGCCAATTATGTTAGCACTCATGTTGTTCCCTTTGACTCCTAAGGGAATACGGCCGAGGTAACCACAAACCAATCTTTGGATTACAGGTTCTAGCCCACCTGCAATCAAAGAGGGCTCTCTCTTTAGAATTAGCTTTGTTTTGTGATATTTTAGGCTAGTTATGATGCACTGAATTTTGTTTAAAGTTTGGTTGGATGATATCTTCTAACAGAGGGGAATGCAATGTTCAGAGGGTTTTATTCCATTGGGCATTGGAGTCAGTTATTATGTGTTGCTTGAGGTATTTGGTGAGAGTGATGATACTGCAGAGCCAGATGGGCATTCATGAAACAAACCTTCAAATTTGGGAAGTATGGATTGCAATCAGTCAGTGAGAGGCAATTAAGGTTCTTTCACTATGCTGGTGAGATGGAGAAATGAAATATTGCTCAGGAGCAACACAGAATTCCTGCACAGTATTCACCATGAAAGATTCAGTGTAAATGTGAGCAATTAAGAATTTCACATTCATAACTAATTCGGAAGAAAACATAATTAACAACAGAGATTGAGCTTAGGGTGTTTAATAAACAAATCCTGAACTATTCCTTTTCTCTGATGCTAAGACCATTAAACATACGGCATATGCGGATTTTGTGAGCGAAAAAAACATAAGAACACGGTTGAGAAAACTTATGTATCATGAAATAACGCAGGAATCCTGCAGCAGCAAGCAATCTCATCACAACACATCAAACAATGTAGAACTTCAGGAACTTCATCAGCTTCTTGTATTCAAAGTCTGAAATTACAGTGTAGCTCTTTAGAAGAAAAATCAACAACCCCAAATGCGTTCAGCAAGGGGATATATATACAAAAGGTGGATCCAAAATATCTGAAAGATGAGTCATTAACTCATAACTTTCCTTACCAACTTTTTGCGAATAGTAGATACAAAATTTATTGTTATTGAAAAGATTAATAAACAACTGTTTATCTTTGTCAGAGATCCTTGACTTTGGAACCAACTAGGCTGGCCGACTGATTTGCATTCATTTCGGGAGTCTTTGCTTTTTTGCTGCTTTGCCACGATGCTGCTGTTTTAGTCAGATCATTTGTACTCATCCATTGTGCCCAGTCACCATCCTTGTCATTCAGTTGCCCTTTTCGCTTGTCATTCCAGGTAGACTATACATATGAGTTATTTGAAAATGCGGACTTGTGAGTGATCCAAGGATTTTGATCAACAAACTTGTTCAATCAGAGTAATGTTTCTATCATGCCTTTCCACCACTCTTCTGTAGGCAATTGGTGCCTCTGTAATTTGATTAAAGTCTCATCAGCCTCAGTGTATTTATAATAATTTGGAGGCACTTCAAAAAGATGTCTGATTTCATGCTCAATAAAAAATAGATTCTCCAGCTTATCATAAAGACTTTGTCCAGATGGGGGCCCTGCTTCTTCTGAGGTGGCTGAGGATGCTGTGATTTGATTGGTGGAATAATTGTTGACCCTCTTGGCATAATGTTCATGTGATAATAACCTTCCTGCACTGGTTACCAAGCTGGGAAGCCCTCTGCTATGTAATGCTGTAATTTTGGCAATAAATTTATTTACCTCTGTTTGCATTTCTTGGCACTTTCTGTCCAATGCTTGCACATAATTCCTCAAGGTAAACACCCTCTTTATTAGTAGGATGGTATCTGTCATGTTTCTGATACCCATTTCTGCTAGCTCAGGACCAGTACGATTGTTAAGGACTTGGATCATTCTGTTGGCTAGCTCACGCATACTCCCTAAAGATGCCCTGGCTTTTTGATTTTCAAATTGAGGCATGTTTATGAGATCTATTTGCTCATGAATGGTCTCAATGGATTGCCATTGGTCTGTGATGGACTGACCAATTTTGGCCCATAGGATCTTCTTGACTTCAATTATAGCCTTATCAAGAGTAAGCTCCTTTTCTAGTTCCTTTATCCTTTTTTCAAGAGCTCCCTCTCTTGTCTTCTCAGCTACATTCTGCTTTGACTTGTCATATTTTTCTTCAAGCCTTGCCAGTTTTTCTTTAGCCTCCTTTAGTTCTGCCATCTGAGCTTCAAGAGCTTCAAGTTCTTTCATCATATTTTGCATATTAAGGCTGGGGGTCTGTTCTGATGTTGTTGCTGGTGCTGTCACTTCTGGAGCTACTACTGAGCCTAAAGGGCCTGCCTCTGATGTTTTTCCGATAGGAGGAGCTGCTGGAGTGATTATTTGAGGTGCATCCTCAATAGCTGTGGTTATTAGAGGTGGCTGAGGTGCTTGTTCACCTTGTTTTTCCTTTAATGTTGCTTCCAAGGCTCCCTCTGTTTCTACCAACCTTTTATGCAAGGCCAAGAGTAAAGCAACCACATCTTGGTCTTTCCTTTGTTCTGCAACCCCTTCAGTCTGAGGGTGAAGGGTAGGTGGTAGCTTGATCTGCTTTCTCAAAGATGCTATATCCTCATCTTTTTTCTTCATCAAGGCCTGCACACCCTTAGCATCATTTGGATCATGTCCTAGCTCTATAATAATTTCTTCCAAGGACTTAATTCTGTTGTCCTTGGCTTGAGATGATGCCTTTTCTAGTTCCAGCTGAGCAGCAGTATTGTGTAGAGAATTTTGTAACCTGTGTGCCAACAGAGTTTTATCAGCCAAGGTAGAGTAGACCATCTCCCCGGTTTTCTTGTGTAGCTCAATCTGATCCATGGGGTGGATGTCTTTAGAAAAAACCTCCAAATTGGTTCTAATATAGTCAGCAGCTGATTGAGGTTGCTGCATACTAGGCCTAAAATGACTAAGAGTCATTTTTCCTTCTTGAATATCATAGGCTAACATTAGCCTCTGCTGATTAGTTGGTGCCATCCTTAAGAGTTGATTGTAGAGCTGGTATCTAAGTGGCTCATTTCTTGCCTTGATGTCTGTGAACTGCTTCTTGATACTAGA
This sequence comes from Pinus tabuliformis, assembly GCA_031772625.1. Classification (NCBI taxonomy): domain Eukaryota; kingdom Viridiplantae; phylum Streptophyta; class Pinopsida; order Pinales; family Pinaceae; genus Pinus; species Pinus tabuliformis. The sequence goes on from CM062818.1 coordinate 134,500,198, forward strand.
GTCTGCCTTGGTCCGCTGCCTTGAAGAACTTACTTCTGCTCCTTGTTGCATTTCTTGCTCTTGCTGTAAGGAGCTGGCCGATGTTTCGATGCTAGGAGGAAGCATAGTATCAGTTGGTCTTTCAGGCATTTCCTCCTCAGAGAAGGGATTTAGCCTCTGTCGCTTTTCCCCTGGTTGATCTGTTGAGGCAGTTAGAGGAGTTTCCTCTTGCCTATCCCTTTTCTTGATCCTTTCTTCATTGGCTGGTGTTTGCAAAATTGGGATTTCAACTGTTGTTTCCTACATTGGAGGGGCTTTCCCTTGAGCTTGCTGATCTATGGAGGCCGGTTGCTCAGCCATTTCTTCTTGTTGCTCCAAATTGGGGAGTTGCTCCTCTTGCTGTATTTCCTTTCCTTTAGCTGTGGCTGTTGCTTGGACAACTGGTTGGGCAGATTGCTGGGGAACGGTGGAAGAGGAGGCACTTTCTCCAAGATGCCCAGGGGCTGAGGAAAATACCTGTCCAACATACTCTAGGTCAACTGATTTTTCAAGCCCCTTAATTGCTTTTTGTATTAATTCCTCTGCAGAATAATCTTCAACTAATGTACCTTCTACCCATTCTTGTTGGTTAGCATATTTTTCAGTTTGTGGAATGCTAAAGTGGTCATAGCTAGCAAGCCTGTATTTGATTCTCCTAAGGCTTATGAAGTGGTTGGGGTCATATGGTGCCCAGTAGAAACTTTTTTTCAGCTGGAAACTTTTTAAGATTTTATCTGCCTCTTCCCAAGTTTCCTCTCTCTTATTTAAAATGAATGGACCTAGTTGGTGCTTAAGTTTGAGCTATGCTTTCTTATTTTTGCTATGGAAGTGAACCATATCTGCATTGCCAAATTTCCGAAAGTATTCCAAGGCAAAAAGCCTCATGGGGACATACTTGGGCAGTCTGTATGGGGCTAGCTCATAGCCATATACTCTGATTACTGTGTGATCTTGGTAAAAATACCAATCTCCAATGTTGTAGTTCTTTGAGAGCTGGAGAATCTTCTGCATTTCATCTATGAGTCTAGGAGGAGGAGAACTCATCAGCAAGGACAGGGCTGGGTGGATGAACAGATCAATAAACTCACAGTAGGTGTATGGAGAGTAAAAGATATGGTGAATGATTGATGACCAGAATATTACAGATCTTCTGTTTCCCTTTGCATCTAACTTCTTGAGGAAAACAAGAAAGTTATCAGGCTGATTGTATAATAGCAAATGATATATATAGGAGGTGTATTTGAATACTAGCTCTCTCTCCAAATTCATGAACTATTCATGAATCTTGTCGGCTATAAATGTAGCATAGTCATACTGGACAGCATGAGGCCTTCCTGGGGTAAACATAGACAGCATGACCAAGATTGTTTCATCCACATATTCACTAGTGTTGTACCCCAAGATGTAGGACATCATGTTCACTAGGAGTTTGCCTATGTCATTGAACCATACATGCAGAAAAGGAGGAGGTTGCTGAGGTTGGGAATCTGGCCGCATGAACAACTGGGAAATTCTTGTAATTTGTGAGCTGGACAGCTTGGCACCTTTCTCCAGCAAAAGTTACATAGAAAGAGGAGTTAGTGGCTTTGCTGACTGAAACTGTAGCATTTGGTTGATGGCTTCAGGAGTGATATGGAATAGTACAGAGCCTGAAGGACTCAGAACAACCCTTTGATTGGGATCATAATTTGCACAGCATTGGTGAATCAAATCAGGGAAAACATTCACCTGAGGGAGATAATAGACTGGTAAGTGGGACTTCCAGATTCCCAAGATGTCAGTACCATTTCTGTGTCTTGCTCTTATCTCAGTAATGACTGGAATGTGGTATCTGCTGGATAATTCAATCACTTCCACCATTTGATAATCCCTATCAGCCAGGGAATACCACTCCAAACTCTTATGTGGGGCATTTAGAGGGGCAACGTTTAGAACCACAGGAGTCTCCATTGTTTGATTATGACTTAGAATTGAGTTACACTTGGATTTCAACAAAGAGTAGCACTGAACAGTGGCTTATGTGGGGTGAAGTGATTTACAGAAATAGAAAGGGGTGAATTAGGTGAACAGGGGGAAAAAATTTGCTAAGAAAGTGAAAGGAGCCAATGCTGGGAGTGAGTGCTGCTTTTACAGTGGAATTTGTCTGCTAATGGTTTTTAGCTGCAAATGCGGAAGAAGCTGTGGGAATTCAGTGAAATTTGAACATGGGACCTCCTTCAGATGAACTTGGGGCTGAATTAGTAGATGGAGGGTCTTAGTACTCAGGAATTTGAGTAGTTATTATGCTTTTTTTTTTAGGTGTTGAAGGTTGATGAACTTGTAGCGGCAGGAGCTCAGGGAACGAATTTTGCAGTTGGCGGACAGACGACGTAAAACAGCATGCAAGGAAGTACAGCAATTGACCAATAGAAATGCGTAAAACGATGATTTTGGGCGAAAATATTAAAAAAAATGGGATTTGGCGCCTTTTTTGCAAATGACGTCACTGGTCAGGCCCGGTTACGGCGGGATGACGTGGCGACGCGTGACTGAGCTGACTTGGACGGATGACGCGGTGGCCATGTCGGATAGACAGTGAACTGGCAGTTGACGTGACTGCTGACGTGAGCGAGGACGTATGCGCGAGAACAAATGGTGTTAAGCGGTTTTATCGGACCGCCTTTAGTACGGACCTGGTAATTGTCAGTGGCCACCCGACGCAATATAAAGCTGACACTCGTCCCTGGCACAACGTCATCCCTCTGAGAATTTCGGGCGGTAAAGGACGAATGAAGGAGGGGTTCCGAAAGTCCCGAGAACCGTCGGATGGGAGGGCCTAGATCCGACGATGGACGGGAGGACAAGCCGCCAGCGCGATAACAGCGGGACCCGCCCATTTAAAAAATATTCTTTGGTGAAGCGCGGCGAAATGAAACCTTTGTTAAACGGTAAATGTGGGTTTGGGGGAATTTTATACAAATGATGCGGAAAAAAGGGAAATAACATTATGAAGTGTATATCGGGTGAGGGTTGTTAAATTAACCAGATGTCAATTTAAATCCCAAACATAATATGGACAACTATATACCTGAGTCCTTGATTTTGTCACGCTTTCAAAACTTTAGAATATATGGCTATAATGCCCAAGGGTGGGGGGGTATGTACATATTATTTTTGGGTTTTTGCAAAAAATGCTATAATAGTAGGGGAAGGGGAACACTTAGGGAACTATATAGTAAGGTTAGAAGTCAATATGAAGCTGAGATGTGAAAGAGGAAGAAAGATCTAAGTGTAAAGAGTAAACTTAGATTTAGACGCAGATGAGAGTGAGAAATGATTTTGCACAAAAATTGTAGCCTTCTGGATCATTGGAAACCAACACATTTGCCTAATATTTCACAAAAGATAAAATGATGCTAGGGCTTGTTGGGTAAATCCCAAGGTCCATTCGAGGGATGTTAGAAAGCGATTTTCTGGGGAAAAAGGGGAAGTTAGACATGCTTCCACATTTTGTCATCAAAATGTTGCATAGATACCTCTGCGAGTGCCAATATGTGCCTTCTTGATCAAGGCCAAAACTGAAGAGAATCAGGCTTCTGCAACTTCTGCTACCTACCCATCTTAACATTCCTAACATTTTTTGTTACTTCAGGGAGGGTTCACTTAGACTTGCAAACCCTCATTTGCTCTTTTTCTTTTTCTTTTTCAAATAACTTGCTATCTAAACTACCCTTATTACTTGCAAGGGCCCAGATTAAACAGTTGGGCGCTTTTATTCTCTACCTAACTACTAATCCGCCAAGCTTAAACTGTTTGGACAGATTTTCTTTCTCTATTCTACAACATCAATTTAAACATGGCAATGATCCAGATTGAACTATTGGATCACCCATTTAACAAAAGGAGGAGTACCAAAAACCATTTAGAAATGTTTGTGCACAAAAATATGGAGTCTTTACAGCATCAAAGCTGAACATATTTGGAACTTCCCATGCCAATCATGAAAAATGAAACCTATTGGTATAGGAGGCTAACAGTGGCTCCACTTGGGGATGGTTTTTCTCTGTGAAAGACCAAGAACAGCAGGTCAGAATGCCTTGGTTTTTGACTTTTACTGGAATCTGAAACTTCCCTCTTTTGATGATCAAAACTGGAGCTTTGCAAGGCAACACAAAGATCTAAAGTAGAGCATTTTCCTTTGATCCTTTTCAAAATTTGTTATGTTGGGTTCTTATTTAACTGCTGAAAATAAACTGTTAAAAAAAAACTAGTAGTGTACAAGGCAATGCTCAGTTGTATTCATGGGAAGTAATCAAAATAGTGCTTTAGCATTCGGCCATTAACAGGGCCCTCTTCAGCCTCAGTGCCATCCAGAATTTTTAAGAAATATGTGTTGTTTCCTTGCACTGCTTGAATAACAAAGGGTCCTCTCCAAAGGAAATCAAACTTGCCATGCTTCCCTTTATCTTCTCTTCTTGAATCCCATTTGAGAACTTTATTGCCTATGAAGAAATCCTCTGCTTTGGTTCTTTTGTCAAAGATTTTCTTGAGCTTTTCCTGTAAGATCTGAACTCTGTTGTATACTTGCTCTCTGGTCTGCTGTAAATGGATAGTCTGGTTAATTCTTCTCTGGATATCATTAGGTTCAGCCTGTACTTCTTGTAGTAACCTGATAACAGGGACTCCTAGGGAGGAAGGAAACTTAGCCTCCATTCCATAAACCAACTCATAAGGGCTTGTTCCAATAGATCTTTTGGTTGTCAACCTGTCTGCCCATAAAGCATTTACAAGTTTTTTGTGCCAATTTTTCTTGTTTTCCTCTAATATTTTCTTGATAATGTTAATGAGGATCTTATTAGATGATTCCGCAAGACCGTTACCTTGAGGATAGTAGGCCATGGAGTGACCTAAGGTAATATGCAACTTATGGTAAAAATTGATCATTTTCTTGGATCTGAAAGCAGCAACATTGTCTGTGATGATCTTTTCAGGGCAGCCAAATCTGGATAAGATATTGGTTTCAAGGAACTGAATGATGGTAGAATCATTTGCCTGCCTACATGGGATAGTGTTGGAGAGGTAAATCCCCTCTACGGATAGAGGCGATCCCTACTAGCCCAGAATTGGTCTAGCAACAATCAGTCAATGCTACTATGCAAGTTCCTAATTGCAAATAAAAGGTAGGCAATGAACACCTACTTGGATTCCAATGCTATTGTTTGACGAAGAGATGCCGCTCTCGCTCCTTCGCTCTTGGCCGGTTCCGCGATCCCCGCGAATAGATACCTGCACACACGAAGAGAAAGACAAACAAAAGCGTGAAATCTAATAAAAGCAATTATACATCAGTCAGAAAGGACGTAATTCACATTAACCATCACAGAGACAAATGAGAATGGAACCATAATAGTAGTCATCTATTATTAATCAATAACAGAGAAGAGTACAACCAAATGTTCTGACGTCGAATCCTTCTCAAGAGGGTCCAGCCAGCAAGTCTCTTAAGCATTCACCTTTAGAGATAGATCTACCAAGACAAGAACTCTCTCTCACACAAGCAACACTTCACAACCTTCCTTAAGCTATCTAGCAATTCCACACTTATCACACCAACTACCTACTAGTAGCAGCAATCTGAGCACTATAAACTCCACACAATCCAAAACTATCCAAAAACTAGCTGCTCATGGTAATGGTAGAGGTTTAAATAGGAGAAGAAGTCTCCATGAATGGTGGGAGGATGAGCTTATCTCCAAGGAAGGTGGCTCAAATGACGAACAGACATGCCATAGAAGGTAGGGCGACATTCACAAGGCCAACAACCAGGTCTGGAGTCATCTGGAAGGCTGGCTGTTAGAACAAACTCGCCCAAACAGGATCAGCGCGGGTTCATAACTGGATTGGAGCACTGACATCGCATCTTAATAACGGAGCAGGCTGTGTCAGCGCGACTTAGTACAATCACAGGATGCGCTGGCTCATGAAATTCGACCAGCGGAAAACCCGTGTGCTTCCGCGCTGGCAGCGCATCAGTTGCACTATCAGCCGCCAGTCAGCGCGGTTATTTTAATAACAGTCGCACTGATCAAATAAACTTTGGCAAAGTGGGTCATTTGGCCAGACTAGGGAGCAGGAGCATGATTAATTGGAATTCATGGCACAGTAGGGAGACTGACAGGGAGACAGTGACAAATTACTGCGTAACAGATGCCCCCTAAAGCATGAAACCCGAGAGAGTGGGAGGGGTGAAATGCTTTACAAAACTTGCCGAACTGGAACACCACCAGGAAGGATCCGCATGTACAACTGATATCTCAATTACATGTAGTCTAGGCATGGGCGCAGCCATCCAAAAGACATATGAAGAAGGTCTGTGGTATGGACGCAGCCACCCAGCTGAAGAGACCATGATGATAATAAGGTATGGTCGCAGCCATCCTAAAGACTCAGGCATGGGCGCAGCCATCCATCAATGAGTCATGCAATAACAATCCACAAAATCGCAGCCTGGTTCACAATAGACAAAAACCAGGGTCTTGCGCTCCATCCCATCCCGAACAAAGTACAAGTCCAAGCATGTGAATACATGAGCTGAAGTCGAACATGCATGAACATCGTCTGATTACCAACCAATAATGAAAACTGTTAACAGACGCGAGAGGTACCACCAATAATGACAATGGTCCTCAAGGTACTTATAGGTACAATCCGCGGCGTGTGAATCAATGAGCTGGTGTCGAACACCCGCAGAATCATCCGATCAGAGGCCAATGATGAAAACCTCACGTTGAACATGAAGAACCTGCCATTGAGGCATGCAGGCTCTAAGGCACCTGAAGGGGGTCTCTAGGTCACTTTCCTGGATAATGAGCTGAAGTCGACAGGAAGTAACCTTGATCGAAGGTGGGCCATGATGTTTCCCACATCATCGACACGAGACAGAGATAAATTATTTTGTGTGAGACATTAGAGGGAGGTGGTAAGCTTGTAGAGGCCAACTTCTCTTGAACATATGGCAGCACGACTGCGGATTTGGCAGTATCTGACATCAAATGAGCAGAGGTCACGGTGACAAGGCAATAAGCAGATGAGAGGTCAAATAAGATAACCCAAACCCACGGAAGCTAGTGTAAAACAAGATGAGAGATCCCCACCCAGACACGAATGCAGACGAGTGCCATGTTCAAGAGCGACATACTGCCGACACGACCATTATTACAGTTCTATCTTCCCCACCATTTCTGGCAGGTACCCCGATTATTTTTGGATGACAAGCTTGACGGGGATAGCATATGCTTGGGAAGCGTCATTTCGACGGTGTCCGATGTCATTAAGTTTTAAGGAGCCTGACAAAGGAAGAACTCGTTGTCTTTTCCTGTTTAGAGAGTCTAAAAAGACAGCGGAAAAGAAAACTCCAGGGGGGTCCTTTTTCGTAAAGTTGTGTCTCTCGAGCCCGAAAAAGTATAAAACAATGCTCGAAAGAACCGCCCGACCAGTATGATCGAGGAGTACTTTTCGTGAATAGTGACTTCGACCCGAAAAAGTAGAAAAGCGGTCGGAAGCACGTCGTTTTGGAGCCAACAACGAGTGTGAAACGACAAACACCCGGCAATCTTTTTAAGTTAAACGGTCGAAAAAAGAGCTTTAAAAGTGACCGCCTCTCATTCCTTTTAACGAGCTGAAAGGAAGCTCGGCCATATTTTCTTGGTTTAAGTCGGAAAAGAGCTTAAAGACGACATTTTTTTGGGACCAAGTGTACATAGAACCGTTATGACCCCGCCGGTTACTAGAATCTGCACAAGAACATTGCATGCGTAAACCTATTCGACACATTAAAAAAACATAGTAAAACATGCATAAAAGCATAATATAGCGACATTAGTGCTAAATCTATGGTAAAAACATGACAAAAACCCACATTTATAAAAAACATAGTGAATTATAAAATTTTTACCTTAAATAGGGGGGTAAAAGCCATTTTTTACCATTGTTACCATTTTGAGTTGTGGAGAACGTTGTGGAGCTGCGATGTTGACGGAGCGATTTCCATCCCGTGCGGACACCATCCATTCGGCAGCTTGTTCCAGGTAGGTTCTCCTCTCCCTACGCTTCATTTTGAGTCTTTTTTGCAGCATTTCCACGGTGGGATTTGGCCGTTTGGGTGAATTTTTGGAGCTTTGATGCACTCTCGGTCAGCGCGGATTTCCTCATCGGGTCCGCGCTAATCGATTAATTTTACACACACCACCTCTCGGATCAGCGTGGAAAACACGTGTGCTTCCGCGCTGACCCAAGGAAAAAACAAAGGGGCGCCATGATCAGCGCGACTGTTTTAAAAACAGCCGCGCTGACACCGTGAAATTTTATTTTTAAGAAATTGAACGTACATTCTTCAACGGTCAGGGCCCTAATATTTTTTCATGGTTATGCAGGACGCAATGGCGTTTGTTTGGCAAGAGAGAGCTCACGATAACGAAGATATAGCAGCTTATGCCAATGCGGATTGCCGAAATGCAATGCGGGCATGCGGGTTCCTCAAATTTTTCCTCACTCCGCGCCTGAGAGCACAACCTAATCTCCTCGAGCTCCTAATCAGAGCTTGGAATCCAGTCGATGGGAAATTCACAATCCGAGGCCGTGATATCGAGTTCGATTACACGGATATTTATTTCTTGACTGGGTTGTCACGCCGGGGCGAGATGCCCATTCTGGAGGGGCAAGGGCCCAGCGGTGAGACCCTTGACCAGCTCATGGCTCGCGTGTGCCAGCGGGCCGTTAAAACACGGAGTGGGAAGGTGGGTATTCCGACAATGGATGACATCGTTCTTCGCACCATACTCTTCATGGTGACACGGGCAGCGGGTTGCTTGGCCAACCACGAGGCCTCAAAGACCCATCTACTACTAGCTCTCGAGTGTTTACAGCCCACCGTGTTCAACTGGGAAGCAGCAGTAACGATCAGCATGAAGAGACAACTGAGTAACTGTCGACGCGGAGAGTCGAAGCAGTTCGGTTATGGGTCGCTCTTACTTCTGCTCATGCTGGAGCGGGTGCCGGCCTTACAGCTACAGGATATGGTCGTGGATCCACCCAGAGGTCCTCGGGAGACGAGGGCCAGTCGATGGGGCCATGTCATGCCGCATGGAGGTGGCGGCCGCCCAGTGGCATGGAGTGTTTATTTTCGAGAGTGGCTGGATCGGCAGGTCATTTTCGTAGAAGACTGGCCATATGCCGGTATCGACTTCCGCGGTGATCCCGACATGCCACTGCCCGCGGGAGAGCATTGGGACGATGGAGGTGAGACACTTGATTTTTTAATTTTTTATCTTTTGTAATGTTTTTTGAATTTTTCATGTACATGTCTTGATAAATGCTATGATATGCAGATGTGGGACCCATGAGACCCCTTGGTCTAGCTCCGGAGGCACGAAGAGAGGGGCAAGGTGCTGGAGCCCTAGCTTTGGCTCCTCCAGGAGTCAATACACCAGAGATCGTGCTACAGAACCTTGAGGGTTTACTGGCAGGGGTGCCAGATTACCCGGGGATTGAGGAGGTCCCCATAGCATCTCAGATCCACACAGTGGGGGTGGAACCCAGGATGCACCGCCTTTTGAGGCAGGTGGCACGGGCAGTTGTGTGCTACAGAGAGCACAACCCACCACAGTAGACATCTAGGTTTTATTTCCACTGATGCTTTTTGAGAGACACGCGTCTCAGATGTACTGAGGACATCGGCCTTATTTCAGACATATACACTTATTTTTGAGCGCCTAAGTGCGCCACACGATATATATATATATATATATATATACCGATTTTGGATGGATCTTTTACATATGATGATGTTTTTATATGCTATGCAAATGTCTAACATATATGTGATCTAATGTATCAGTTTCACAACATATGATCCATGTTTTTTTAATTTTTTAATGCAAGCTTAAAAGCACACATGCAAACTATGCTTGGAAAAGAATTTATTTACATATGCTTATTCTATGGTCTTATTATGCTTTCTATGTCTTCTTGTATGATGTTTATCTATTACGCAAATGTCTGTCTAACACATGGTTTGCCAATGCATCAGTTAACGTGTTCAATCGTCTCGGAATGTGTTGATATGTGATGTAATCAAAATTCCTTTCTAACAATCTTACACGCAAATATAACCTTAGAATGCATTGGTCTCTGACGGAATATCACCCGTTGAGTTGATGGACGACAAGTTGAGAGTCCAGGTTCACCACCAATGCACGAATGCCGAGATCAACTGCTTCGGCTAGTAATTCAATTACAGCACTGTATTCGGCAACATTGTTAGTGGTACGACCCAAGCACACGCCTTGAAGATCTAGCAACTCGCCGTGAGGATCATAGATCGCCCATGCTGCAGATGACAAATTGCAAGTGCTGCGGCAGGCGCCATCAGCGAAACCAACGTAAGGTGCACTAGACATCTGCACAAGAAGCAGAAAACACAATAAGAGGCAAACACGCCTTCACACCAAACCAAAACAAGAAATCATGCACACATAACACACTTGCTAAAAACACACGTATGTACAAACTAGGTGCACGAAATCATGCATAGTATTTTTTCAAATAGAGCCCGTTGCGGGGCTTGTCGAGAGGATTTCCTTCGTAGTCGATCAGCTCATATGCCCCCTTTTGCAGAACACTCTTCATGATATAGGGGCCTAGCCACATGGATTCGAGTGTACCTGCCCCCAGCTTATCCTTAGCTTGATCATAGAGCAGTACTAGATCTCCCTCAACAAAGGAACGAGGTTGAATGGTATTGTCGAAGTGAGCCTTAACCCTCTTCTTCTACGCTTCAATAGCTAGAGGGGCTAAGCGACGAGTCTCGTCTAGTCGTTCTAAATAAAGAAGCCGTTCCTCCACCGGAGTGGTGTTGGGAAGCAACTCAACAGCTAATTTTAACGAAGGAATCTCACACTCAACAGGAAGGGTGGCATCCAGTCCAGAAACAAGCTGAAAAGGAGTGAAACCGGTGGCGTCCTTCACAGAGGTCCGGTAAGCCCACAAGGCGGGGAACAGCATCAGATGCCAATTAGACTTGTGCGTACCCATGGTACGTTGGAGCATTGTGATCAAAACTTTGTTCACAGCTTCAACTTGGCCGTTGGATTGAGGGTAGTACGGCGTCGAACTATCTTGACGCAAGCCTAGTTGGGTCGTTAGTTCCGTCATCATGTGATTACGGAAATGTTTTCCGTGATCCGTGACGATAGCCTGAGGGACTCCAAACCGAGTAATGACATGATTAAACAAAAACTGCGCCGCTGTGTAACCGTCTTCGTTCAATGTAGGCATCGCTTCGGCCCATTTGGTGAAATAATCCACGGCAACGATGATATACCCATGCCCCCCGGCCGAACGAGGGTTACAGGACGTATAATCGATGCCCCATTTGGAAAATGGACCTACGGTAACAACAGGGTGCAGTGGTGCAGGAGGTGCACGCATTTTCCGGTGGTAGACCTGGCATTCATGGCATGCACGGATGGCAAGGATGCAATCCTTGAAGATAGAAGGCCAGAAATAACCAGCACGGAGGATTTTCTGGGCGGTAGCATATCCGGACATGTGGCCGCCACAAGCACCGGAGTGGCAGTCATTCAACACCCTCTCAGCCTCCTTGAGAGTCAAACATCGGCGAAGAACAGAATCAGCGCCGAGGCGGTACAGGGTATCGCCAATAATGCGATAGGGTTGAGATTGGTGACGAATCCTCCGTCGAGCGTCTTTCGATACATTGGGATGGAAGGAAGACGTCTGCAAATATACTATGATGTCCCCATACCAAGGGTTGAGGGTACTGATTAAAAACAATGTTTCATCTGGGATATGCTCTTCCGGACGAGATGGTGCAGAAGGAGATGGCAACGAACAGAGCAATTCTGCAAAGACCAGAGACTTCTTAGACTTGGTAGCAGTAAATTCCAAGTCAAACTCTTGTAGGATTACAATCCATTTCGAGTACTTGCCCCCCAGCAGCTGACGCGACAAGATGTAGGTCATTGGGTTGCAGTCAGAAATCGCGGTCGTAGTGCGCAACAGGATATAGTGCCGGAAACGCTGGACGGCACAGACAGCTTCCAATGCCAACTTCTCGACATACGCGTAGCGAGTTTCTGTATCCAAAAGGTTGCGACTAAGGTAATAGATAACATGCTCATTGCCGTCATCATCATCCTGTGCTAGAACCATGCCGATGGTGGTGTCAGCGGCAGCTAGATAGAGAGTATAGTCACGGTGGTAGTTCGGGGGTCTTAAGAGTGGAGCCGAGACAAGGAGATCCTTGAGTCGCTCGAAAGACTCCTGAGCGATAGCATCCCAACGAAAGGGTGTGTCTCGCTTTAATAACCGTGTGAAACCCTTAGCCACCTCGGCATAATTCGGAATGAATCGTCTAAGAAAATTCGCTTTGCCCTGCAAGCTCTGCAATTGCTGCAAAGAGGCAGGGGGAGGAAGATTCAGGATGGCCTCAACTTTGAGGGGATCCAGACGGATGCCTTCTCGGGAGACGATGAACTCGAGCAGTCGGCCTGATTCTACGCAGAAGACACACTTATGAGGTTTGAGCCTAATGCGGTAGTGTCGACAGCGGAGAAAAATCTCGCGAAGATGAGAGGGATGGTCCTGACGCTTAGCTAAATGAGCTGGGAGGTCATCCAGATAAGGTTGTACAATGTGACGAATATCATGAAAGGCAGAAGACATTGCACGCTGAAATGTAGCGCCGGCATTCTTTAGACCGAAAGGAAGCTTCTTATAGGCGAAGGTGCCCCAAGGACAAATAAAAGCCGTCTTATGCTGGTCCGCGGGTGCAATGTTGATCTAGTTATAGCCAGAGAAGCCGTCCATAAACGAGTAAATTTCACTTCCTGCGCACTCATCAATAAGCTGATCGATGAAGGGCGTAGGGAAGTTATCCTTCGGACAGGTACGATTGATATCACGGTAGTCAACACAGACCCGGATAGTGCCCTGCTTTTTATTCACAGGGACTATATTAGACACCCAATCCGTAAGGGGGATGGGGTAGATGAAACCAGCTTTAAGAAGCTTTTCGACTTCGGCCTTGATGGCTGCAGCCTTTCGGGGGTGCACAGGGTGTAAGCGCTGATGAACAGGCTTAGCACCTGGATACGTAGGTATTTCGTGCGCCACTATACTAAGGTCGATGCCGGGCATTTCCTCATAGGACCATGCGACGACATCACGAAATTCGCGAAATAGAGCAGTGTAGAGTTGAACTTCCTCTGGAGTGCAAGTGACTCCGATATGAATGCATTCAACAATCCCTGGTTTGACAGAGATGTCGATGGGTTGGGTTTGCGTGATGTTACCCATATTGCCCTCAGAAGACACTTGATACAACTGAATAGGTGTTTGAAGGGGCGGGGATGGGACACACGAAGCAAACTGCTCGAGACATGCGACCATTTCCGGATGTGGAGGGAGAAACGAAGAGCGATGGTGGTGATCTGACCAAGGGAGCTCTTCGAGAGACATAGTCTCTATGATGGCTTCATCGGAAGGAAATATTTCCTTCAATGGATCCGAAGTAGCCTCATCTCCTAGCCAAGGGAAATGATCATATGAATCGGGAACACTGCTCGGAAGAGCAGGTTCAGCAGGGGGAGCCGATGCAGCGACAATCTCGACGTAGTTGAGCTCAGCAGGACTCAACGGCATCATATCACCCCAAGAGTCTTCCTGGTTAGCAGGAGGAAGAACCCACGGATCAGAGCGTACAGAGATCATGTTAATAGGGGCGAGATTCGGAGGTGGGAGGGGAAAGACTCCCATTAAAGTGGGATCTTTGAAAAGTCCGGCTCCCATGCTCTCGAGTGACTTAGAGGTATGCTCCACGAGTGGCACATTACCTTCAGAAGAAGAGGCGAAGAAGGAGAGCTGGTCCACTGTGACAATCTTCCCCTGGTGAGGGAAACGAATGACACGGAACAGGGAGGAAGCCATGGCTTGCATGGCGTATGTCCAGCTTCGTCCGAGGAGGAGGTTGTAGGTAAGATTGGCGTCAACAACTTCGACCTCCACTTCTATGGTCTTCCCTTCCAAAGAGATGGGCAAGCGTTGGAGGATGCCGTAAGGACGGGACTCTCTTCCATCGAAGGCTTCTAACGTCGTAGGAGACTGACTCAAAGTAGGAGAACCAATAGCCTTCCAGCAAGCGACAGACATGATGCAGGTTGAGGCACCTTCATCAATAACTGTACGATGAATCGTTTTGCTATTGATGATGACCTATATAAGGAAAGTGACTTGGTGAGGCAGTCTCTATGTAAAACCCTCGAGATCAAAAGAAATCAAATCTGAATCTGCCGGGTCGATGCCACCAATAGCTGATAGCAAGGACTTCCTCTGGGAGGGGCAGCTCTGGAGGACTTATAGAGTGGACATAGCAGACGGAGCCTGAGCTAAGTCCTCAACAATGTTATAGTGCTGGGCAACACGAGCATTAGGGTTGTAAGATGACTTCCTGAGTACACCTTTTGGAGGGGGTTGGGGGATCGTCTCAGTGCTGGGCCGTTCGATGTGGAGAGGACCAGAACTGGACGGAGGAGCGCTGGAGGGGACCTCCGGCTCTTTCCCGGCATGAGATGGATAGTCTTTTGCTCGAGTTGAAACATGGATGGGAATCGTTCCAGCCATGAACACTTGAGAACCGAACGAGGAAGAGGGTTGAGATGGGTCCGCCACCATTTGAGTTTGCTGGGAAGGGAAAGGCTCTTTAAGCACGGCAGGAGTCCCAGGAGCACCTTTCAATAACCGACTAACTTCGGATCGCCTTGGGCAGTCCTTAGTGTAGTGATCCTCATCACAGATGAGACAAGGATACTTAGGTTTTCGTTTAGCTCCTTCCTCGGGTGGAGGTTTAGGGGAATCTTGCTTGGGCTGTCCAGATTTATCTTTAGCTTTCCCTTTCTTTTTCCCTTTTGAGGATTTATCTGCCGCGGTGGACTGAACGGCGTTTACCTCGGAGGTACTCCCAGAATTAGATTGGCCCTAAGAAGCATTTCCATTAGAAGCGTTCTGTTTTTGCTTCCCAGGGTTCGCGGCCGATTTCTTTGATGACGAGTTTACAGAGCCAATGACTCCATCAACAGATGGTTTTGGCGGAGCCTTGGACTGTCCAGGCCTCGGGGCGTCTGGCAAATAATCATATAAAGTACCCGACTGAGAGTACACTAAGTCGAGGTACTGAGCACGCGCGATCGCTTGCTCTTCAGTTACACAAGCTCCCATGGCGATGTCTCGTGCAATTGCAGGGACAAAGGAAGTCGTGAACCAATCGGTCAGGAGTTGATCAGGAATCCAGAATTTGATCAAGCGACGACGCCTTCTCCATTCATGTATATGATCAGATATGTGCGTAGCCGTGTCCTGTTTGAGAGACGTGAGGAGATGTGTCCCTGTCTCGTACTGAATGGGTAACCGAAAATGAGTTAAGAATGCCATAGCCAGCGAGTTGAAATCTTGAAATGTGCCGCGATTCAGCTCAATATACCACTTAGCGGCTGAACCGGTGAGGGTTCTCTGAAAGAGGCGGAGCCGGATAGAGTCATCAAGCCATGAGTTCGATGAACACCAGAGGTGATAGGTCATGACATGGGCTTGAGGATCTTCACCAGCTTTGCCGTCAAATTTTGGACAATCACCGGGTATTTTAGTTGGAACTGGTGGCCAATACGGATTATGAAAAATGGGATCATTCGTCAACTTGGACACATCCGGAAGTTCCAACGTCGCTAAGAAAGGCAACTGAGGGTTAAAGGACATTTGTGGCTGCGGATTCGAGGCAGTATTAGGGTTCCAACCAGGTGGTGGTTGCCCCCATGGACTCTGTCCAGACGGACCCGGCCCAAAAGGGCCTGGCCCATAGGGACCTTGCCCGTAGGGGTTCTGTCCATACGGATTCTGGCCATATGCGGACAGTTGTCCCTGAGTCTGCCCCCCAGCCCCCCATGTATTAGCAACTTGACCTGCAGGTGCAGCATACTGATAATTTTGGTAAGGAGTAACCTGCATCTGTTGATAATTTTGATAAGGGGTAAACTGAGTTTGCCCCTGGGGTTGCTGGTAGCCATACATTTTCTGAGCCCCATACTGAGCCTGATAAGGAGGCTGCGTTTGGTAAGAATGTTGGGGTTGTGGCCCGCCTTGCATTTGATAACCCATTTGAGTCTGGGGCCCGGGATAATGTCCTTGAACCGGTTGGGCTTGGATCATCTGGCCGGCAAGTTGGCCTGGTTGGGTTTGGGATGGACCTGTTTGCCCAGAAGGACATACTTGCTGGGTGCCAGGTTGTCCGTGAACCACCAAGGGTTGTCCTTGCGGAACAGATGGCCGAGCAGGCTGGATGGCTGGTTGACCTTGAGGTTGGCCAGCCTGTCCAGATGGGAGATTAGGGCGGACAGTGGGTTGGCCTTGCTGTACGTAGGGTTGCCCCCCTTGCCCAGGAGGATGCATGGATTGAGCAGAGGGTTGGCCCTGCTGTACGTAGGGTTTCCCCCCTTGCCCAGAAGGATGACCAGACTGAGCAGTAGGTTGGCCCTGCTGTATGTAGGGTTGCCCCCCCTGCCCAAGAGGATACCCCTGTTGGACTGCTGGTTGACCTTGAGGATTATAAGCTTGCCCAGCTTGTCCAGAGGGGTAACCCTGCTGGAGACTAGGTTGGCCTTGTTGGATGTAAGGCTCTCCTGGCTGTCCAGATGGGTAACTTTGCTGGGTACCAGGTTGCCCTGGGTAACCAGAAGGTTGACTCTGATAGGAAAACGACAGACCACCAACGGCCGAAGGTTGCCCCGGATAGGGTTGTCCTTGCGGGCCCCCAGATTGTCCTCGATAAGACTGGCCATAAAGTGGTTGCCCTTGAGGGGCTTGCACATAAGGTGGCTGGCCTTGATTTGGTGGTCCTTGAGGCTGCCAAGGGATTGCCTGGCCCCCATGAAAAGAATGAGTACTGGTGTCCCAAGTGATGGATAACGGTACCGAGACCTCCACGAAATGTGGAAGAGGCGCGGATTGAGCGAACTGGAGGTACTGACCAGTAGAATCATAATAAAAGAGTGGACCTTGGTAATTCGGGTCCACAATGGGTTGCCTCTGGGCATCATACGGCCCCCCTCCTGGAACAAGACCAGAAGAGGGTTGAGCACTCTATGCAGGATCGACGACTCCAGATGAAAGTTCCGGCTGGCCATTACTCACTTGAGTGTGAGAAGGACCAGCACCACTGTTTGTAGATGAAGACGTTGTCACGGCAATAACGACCGGAGTCGAGTATGCTACACAAACAGTTGGATTCGTGGGAACCGAGGTAACAGGTGTATTACGGGGTTGTGAAACAAAGGGTTCCGTGGTGGCAATGAGACTAGGATCCCATATAGTCGTAGAAGGCATCCTGGCAGCTATTCTATCCCTCACCAACTGATATCGTGGGCGGAGTGGAGAAGTAGCTAGAATGGGAGTGTCAATATTCGACACCACGGGTGTCTCACTTGCACTAGGAGATGTCTCATCCATGTGGGAAGTAGACATTGGAGACAACATACTAGGAGGGGTAACAGGAAAATCGTCCTTGTCAGGCTCCCAGATAGGATTCCAATCTTCTTCGTAATCCTCGTCGCCCGGGGCACGTACGTTGATAGGTTGGATACTCGGGATAACAGGAAGAGTATCGCTTACAACTGGTACCTCAGGAGCAACAGAAGATCGAGAACCTTGATCACTTGGACTGGGAGTTGACGGGTCAGCCAGGATGACAAACCCCACACAAAACCTAGAGGAAAACTAACGATAAAGACCCTACTCAAGCTAACGCACACAAAAACTAACCAGGTAATGTTATCGTGGCCGAATAAATTTTTAAGACACAGGAACTAAACTTGACCTTTTCATGTTTCAAGAGTCGAGAAAAGGACAAAAAGATGACTCTAGTCTCCTTCGAATGTTTAATGAGCATGAAGTGACAAGACGCTCACTGGCACCTTTTCTTTTAGGGAGTCTGAAAAGGATCAAAAGTGACTGCTCTGGAGATTCTAGGCAAAGGGTTTACCAAGCAATCTGTAAAACTGCTTATACACCTTGGCAATCATATGAGAACCAAGGACTTTCCGTACTGCAGTCAATCTTCCCGAATGCTATGTTCGGTGCGTTACGGTTTGCAGGGCGGCAGACTCGGCTTCCTATGGATCAAGGATAAAAGCCTAGTGGGGTCTCCCTATATACGCGACGGTACTTGGGGGCATAGTCCGTGTTAGACCACTATCGAGTCACAGAAGGAGGAATCACCCAACCGTAATGTGAAACAATGGTGACTATGTTTAAAGACACCGGAACACGTCTCTAGCCTAGACCTCTAGATGTTTGCGTTAAGTTCCAATGCGTTTTTAGGTTTATTCAGTTTATTTTATGGTTGATCTTGATTTAAGTTTCGGTTTCAGGCCTTATCGTGTGATCTCTCACAATTACCTAGATGCAAACTATATGCCAAAGAACATCATTTCGTTCGATGAATTCTAACTATGAGAGGGTTAAGAGTTTTCAACCAAACAAAATGAACTCAATCAATCAAACAATCTAATGCAGCTAATGGCAAAGAAATGAAATTTTCTTTTGGGAACACAAATCAATGAAATGCTCTTCTTTTCATTAACTATTGAATGCAAAAGATATTAGTTCGATTTCTTTTCCAATGGCATAATGCACTTAAAATGAATTTTGAGAGACATCAACACCGAGTAAAGAGAAACAAAATCACTCAATGAAAAACACAACAAGCGTGAAAAGAGCCGGTTGAACCCAAGCAATCGTAATCTATGTCTGGGTGGTGAGAAGTAATCGAAACAATCCAAGGACTGGTTCGCTGACAATCACCTAAACAACCAAGCAAAGAAAGCAAAAGAGGAAGGTTTTCGCAAAAGCAAAGGCAAGTAGCAACGAATCTTTGTGAACGAGTGATAAAACAAAATCAATCCAGCGAAAACGGGACGATAACACTAGGTCATCGGACACAAAACAGGATTCGCCCGACAAGACTTCGCAAGCGAATGCTTTATAGTTCAAACAATGAAAACCAAGTCATAAACCAGGTGGAAAAAGTAGGGGACAGTCAAACCAACAGGCTCAGGAAGCAAATTTGAAACAAATTGAATTCTACAGGATCAGCGCGGGTAGAACTCAGCAACAATGCGCTGACAAGAAGTCACGCGTAGCAACAAAGCGCTGTCAGCGCGGAAGTACACGACTTAAGCGCGCTGGTTCGATTTCAGAACCGTCGCGACTGTTTAACGTACAAGCGCGATGACCACGAAGTCAAAGAAACAGCTATGCGCTGTCAGCGCGACTGTTTTGATATAAAACGCGCTGAGGCTAAAAAACAGGCAGAATCAAGCCAAAAGCTCCCAAACCAAGGCAAGAACTCTTTAAACAATTAAGACACCTCCCAGACTGAACCA
This sequence comes from Pinus tabuliformis, assembly GCA_031772625.1. NCBI lineage: Eukaryota > Viridiplantae > Streptophyta > Pinopsida > Pinales > Pinaceae > Pinus > Pinus tabuliformis. The sequence continues at coordinate 134,519,703 of CM062818.1, forward strand.
GGAAGTCTAAAAGCAGAGAACTAATCCCCAATCTTTGAAAAGAGAGTGACAATCAAACTCAAAACAAGAATGAACAAAAAGAGACAAAGGCTAGCTCCCCAGCGGAGTCGCCAAATTGTTGGAGAGGTAAATCCCCTCTACGGATAGAGGCGATCCCTACTAGTCCAGAATGGGTCTAGCAACAATCAGTCAATGCTACTATGCAAGTTCCTAATTGCAAATAAAAGGTAGGCAATGAACACCTACTTGGATTCCAACGCTATTGTTTGACGAAGAGATGCCGCTCTCGCTCCTTCGCACTTGGCCGGTCACGATCCTCCGCAATCCCCGCGAATAGATACCTGCACACACGAAGAGAAAGACAAACACAAGCGTGAAATCTAATAAAAGCAATTATACATCAGTCAGAAAGGACGTAATTCACATTAACCATCACAGAGACAAATGAGAATGGAACCATAATGGTAGTCATCTATTATTAATCAATAACAGAGAAGAGTACAACCAAATGTTCTGACGTCGAATCCTTCTCAAGAGGGTCCAGCCAGCAAGTCTCTTAAGCATTCACCTTTAGAGATAGATCTCCCAAGACAAGAACTCTCTCTCACACAAGCAACACTTCACAACCTTCCTTAAGCTATCTAGCAATTCCACACTTATCACACCAACTACCTACTAGTAGCAGCAATCTGAGCACTATAAACTCCACACAATCCAAAACTATCCAAAAACTAGCTGCTCATGGTAATGGTAGAGGTTTAAATAGGAGAAGGAGTCTCCATGAATGGTGGGAGGATGAGCTTATCTCCAAGGAAGGTGGCTCAAATGACGAACAGACATGCCATAGAAGGTAGGGCGACATTCACAAGGCCAACAACCAGGTCTGGAGTCATCTGGAAGGCTGGCTGTTAGAACAAACTCGCCCAAACAGGATCAGGGCGGGTTCATAACTGGACTGGAGCGCTGACATCGCATCTTAATAACGGAGCAGGCTGTGTCAGCGCGACTTAGTACAATCACAGGATGCGCTGGCTCATGAAATTCGACCAGCGCAGAAAACCCGTGTGCTTCCGCGCTGGCAGCGCATCAGTTGCACTATCAGCCGCTAGTCAGCGTGGTTATTTTAATAACAGTCGCGCTGATCAAATAAACTTTGGCAAAGTGGGTCATTTGGCCAGACTAGGGAGCAGGAGCATGATTAATTGGAATTCATGGCACAGTAGGGAGACTGACAGGGAGACAGTGACAAATTACTGTGTAACAGATAGCCTCAATCCACTTGGTAAAATAGTCTATAGCTGTCAGAATCCACTTATGCTGGCCTGAAGATGATGGGTGAATTTCTCCAATGAAATCTAAGCCCCATTGTTGAAAAGGCTTCTCCGTAGAAATAGGTTTGAGAGGTAGTGGCAATAATTTCCTTTTTCCTTCAAAGATCTGACACTTGTGACATGAAATAACAAATTTCTTAACATCTGCAAAGAGAGTAGGCCAATAGTACCCAGCCCTTAATATTTTGTCCACATTGGATTTCCAATACAAATTCCCTCCATAGTCCCCTGCATGAAATTCTTTCATAACATTGTCAGTGTCATTCATAGTTAAACAATTAAGCAGTATGCCTTCATGATTTTTCCAAAACAAGGCACCATCTGCAACACAAAATTTTGAAGCTTTCATCTTTAAAAATCTGCTTTTAGTTCTGGACAATCCTGGGGGAGCACACAAGTTTTGCATTATAAAACAAATATCATCATACCAAGGGGATTGTAAGAAGGCTACATTGATTTGTGGAGTCGCCAGCTCCGGTTCATTGTCCAGTTCATTTATGTCTAGGGCCTGAAAATTTGTTTCAGACATTAGTTTAGCCAAACCTTGCCCTTTTATCAGCTTAGTGGGTTTTATCTCAATATCATACTCAAGAATGCTAGCAATCCACTTACCTATTTTGCCTTCTAGCCCTTCTTGAGTCAATATGTCTTTCACGATGGCATTTGGCACGTAGGCAATCACATGAGAGTATAGAATGTAAATCCTGAAGTCTTTGATGGCCTTAACGAGGGCATAGGCTTGCTTTTCCATGATCTGATATTTCAAGGGCGCATCTCTAAACATTCTGTTGAAAAAGGCAATGGGTTTCTCACTCCCTTGATCATCCTTCTGTAATAAAATAGCAGCAATAGTTTGTTGGGAGGCAAAGGAGAAAATAATGAAATCTCTGTCAAATAGGGGGCTTGTCAGGACTGGTGTTTGAGTCAAGGCAGTTTTAATGCCTTCAAAGGCCTGTTTGGCCTCCAGTGTCCATTTTACTTTAGAATCCTTTTTTAACATGTTGTTTAGTAACCTTAACAGTTCTGCTAGGTTTGGGATAAATCTTCTTAAAAAGTTGATCTTTCCCAAAAAGGCTTGCAATTCCTTAATGTTTCTCGACTGGGGAACTTGTAGAATGGCTTGAATTCTGTCCGGATCAATTCTAATACCCTCTTTTGAAATAATATGGCCTAGCAACTTACCCTCCTCTAGGCCAAAGAGAGACTTCTTGGGGTTTAAGGAAATGCCATATTTCCTACATGTCATAAATATTTGCCTTAGGTGTCGAAGGTGCTCTAGGTCTGATTTTGAAAAAGGGGTGAGGTCATCAAGGTAAACAACTAGGAAATCATGTATTTCCTTGGAAAAAGCAATATCCATTGCTCTCTGAAAGGTAGCCCCTGCGTTCTTCATTCTGAAAGGCATTTTAACATATTTAAATGTTCCCCATGGTGTTGTGAAGGCTGTTTTATCCTGATCATCAGGGTGAACCAGGATTTGATTGAAGCCTGAAAACCCATCAAGTAATGAAATTCTTGAAGCTCCCACCACTCTTTGTAGGATGTGATCCATCTTGGGTAGGGGGTAGTGGTCTTTAAGGGATACTTGATTCAAATTTCTCAAATCAACACAAAGCCTAATCTCACCTGATTTTTTTCTTGTAGGAACAAGATTGGAAACCCATTCTGAAAATCTAATGGGTGCTATAATCCTTGCTTCAAACATTTTCTGTACTTCCTTCTCAATTAAAGGGAGAAGAATTGGGTTAATTCTCCTTAGTTTCTGCTTGAAAGGCTTTTGATTTGGTTTGAGAGGAATAGTGTGTTGAATGACAGAAGTATCATAGGACTTTAGGTCCTCATAACTCCATGCAAAAACATCTTGAAACTCTTTAAAGAGGTCAACATACTTTGGTTTCTGATCAGAAGGCAAAGACTTGGACAGTTTTATTATCTTGGGTTTTTCAACTGTCCCAATATTGCAGTCTTCAATGGCAGAATTTAGGGGTTGCATCTTTGGTTTTCTAGGAATATCATTTGAGTCAAAAATGTATTCTAAAGGAGTCAGGCCTATAGGTAGGAAATTGTCTTTCAATTCAATAACTTCAGCCTCTGCTTCAGCTATTTCGTTAAGGTTGATTTGTTTAATCTCTTGCACATTCTTATTATCAAAGGTCGTGGGGCGCAGCATTTGACTTGCTGTTTCAGCTGATATGATTTGTTGATTCGGTTTCATTTGCTATTGTGGGTCATTCATAGCATCAACATCAATATTTAAACTTGAAAATTCTTGTTGTAAAGTCAGGAAGTTATTTATTTGTGCATCATTTTCAAAGACTTGCCAGTCTTTGACATTGTTTGGGACAGCAGGTCTGTGCCTTATTTCAGCTATGAAACAGTGATTAGGCTCAAAGGGCAATTTACAAGTGTTAGCAAAAGTAGCTAGACTATGTGCATGGAGGTTATGGGTTCTGGATATCTTGGTAAGTTGGAATTCAGTGAAAGTGTTGAGTATTTCAGTGGCAGCAGATCTGTATGCTCTCAATCTATTATCATTAGTGACAAAACTACCTTTCATTTGCTGAATAATAAGGTCAGAATCTCCCAGAATTGACACTCTTGTGGCTTGTAATGATTTGATTAATTTAAGCCCTAGTAGGAGAGCTTCATATTCCGCCATGTTGTTAGTGCATCTGAAATTTAGCCTATAGGCACGACCCTGTGCATGATTGCTTTGCCTATTGTGGACCCACACTCCTGCTCCTGCTCCTAATTTGTTAACTGACCCATCAAACTCAAGGTACTAGAGGATGCCTTGATCTTGGACAGTGTTAGGAGATTCAGTTGAACTTGAGATGGACAGTTGAGATTCTTGTTTTTCATATGATTTATCTTCTAAGGCAGTTTCATCAGTTGACTGCATGGTTTCAAGGTTTTGGACAATGGACTGCTCAATTGTGTGGGTTTCGTGTTCCAGGGCCAAAGGTTTATCATCAGCTATAGGGGATGCATCATCATTGAACAGGATGAAAGAATCCATGTCAGAATGGATTGCATAAATAGGAAAATTTTGGGGTTTTTGCTCGCTGCTCACCACATATTTCATCAACGTCTCTCTATACTGTCTCTTTGGTTGCCCAAAGACTGAAATAGTAGCATAGGACATGTCTAATTGGAGGGACCCCTGGAGTTTGGCTCCCCAGGATCTTGATAACAGCGTCCCATATTTAGGTGGGATATCAGCTACCACCACATCCATCAGGATAGTTTTATTTGGGTATTGAACCAGGGAAACACACAAATCTTTGATTAGGCCCAAACATTTGACCTGGCTAGAATCAAATGAAAATACGTCCCTATAAGGTCTTGTGATGTCTAAGTTTACTTTCTCCATTACAGATTTGGGCATGAGGTTGTGTGAGGCTCCTGAGTCAAACATTGCATTGTGTAATATCTTATCATGAATATGTAGACTGACATAAAAGGGCAGAACACCTATATTTACTGTTTTTCCATCAACTTCTGGACCAAAAAGTAACTCAGGTGTGTCATCCAGTACCTTAACATCATCCCTATTCTCAGGTATTTGAAGGGACTTTTTGATTTGCTGTTTATATACATCATGTTTAGCAAGTTCAGAGAGAGGGATGGCTATCTTCAATTTTGCAATCTCTGCCTGAAGGTCAAAAGGCTTTTCAAATTGAATTTTGGTATTATAACTAACAGGCTTTTCTTTCTCAACCACATTTTTAGTAACATTGTCTTGATTGTCAATTTCATGTTGGTGTGTTTCTGTTTTGGAGACCTTTTGAGGAGTGTTATTTGGATTATTGTCTGAAGAAGATGTTACCCATGGCTGGTTTTTTGAGGGGTATGTCTCAGTGACATCCTCTACTGTTACTTCTTTTGGGTCTGGATCTGTTTCGTCAACTGGTTGTATGAGGATAGCCTTCTCCTTTATCATCTTGGGCTGCTTGGTATCCTTTTTTTTAGCCGGTTTAGGGACATCTATGGTCCTACTCCTTAACTTATATTGCTTATGGACCTCATAGACAACTGTGTCATAACCTTCTTTGAAGTCGAATGACTCCCCAGATTTGGTTTGGAATTGATTGATATCGCTCTCTTCCTGGTCTTCTTGGGTTAGAAAAACCTGTTGCTCATCATTTAAGCCCATCAAGTTGATGTGAGTGTCATCTATTGGCTCATTTGATGTTGATGCTTCAGTGAAGTTTTCTTGGAAAGGAGGTCTTATGTCTTGATCTAAGCCAGCCCTTCCAACATTTGTGTTATGGGTTTTCCTGAAATTTGTATTCCTTGTGGTATTGGACTGTTGTCCTTCCCATGAAGCTCTTCTCTCAACACTCTCTACTCTGTCCCCCAGCCTTTGCATGCCGCTGATAATAGCATCCAGCTTTTTCTCTAAGGCTGAGGGTTCTTCCTTAAAGGTGGTTCTTCTTTCCATTCTAGCTCTGTTTCTTTTAGCAATTAGGTTTGCTTCTACGCTAACAGCAACATTTTACATGTTGCAAGGGTTTGAGGCACTCTTTCCTTTAACTGGTATGCCATATCCGGGTCGAATCCATCAGTGAATTTATATAAGGCAAGGTCAGGTGGAGGCCTCAAATTCTGTGGTATTGCATTATAAACATTATTGAATCTTGCACAATACTCCAAAACAGTCTCTTGTGGGCCTCTTTTAATTGTGTCATATTCAACTAGTATGTGCAGAGGGTCTTTCTTCTTCTCCCATCTATTGGTAAAGGATTGGTAAAGCTCATCAGGAGTGGTTATGGAATTTGCAGCAAGTTATCTGAACCAAGTTCTTACATCACCTGTTAAACTTTGAACAAAAATTCTCATTCTCACGCTATCATCATTTATCTCATAGTTTTCAAAGTAATCTTGCATCTTCTTTGTATGCTGAAGGGCTGTGCAAGATCCAGTACTGTCAAAAAAAGTGATCTTAGATTGGTAATCTTGAGGCAAGGCCCCGGGATTCGCAGGTAGTTGGAGGGGTGCATATCTATTGGCCATATTCACAGGGACAAGTCGGACAACGGGGATAATAGGAGTAACTGGAACAGTAGTAACAGCAGCAGTGGTAGTTGTAGTATGTGCAGTGAACGGTGGTGTAGAAGGGGTGCTTTGAGATGTGGATGATGAACTAGGGGAAGCAGGGGATGAACGGAATAAAACCTTGACAGGAGTAGGAACACTGCTTGGGTGAACTGTCTCACGGGTATTGTCAACAAAATCTTCTTTCTGCTCTTGCTTCCTAAGGATCTTTGGGATTAAATTCGGATTTTCAAAAGCAGCAGGGGGATTTGGGTCTGGGTTGGACCTTGTATAGCGAGAACTCTTTTTGGGAGCCAGCTTCCGGATGCTTTATGGTATATTCTGGGAATGCTTTTAGAACTAGCAAGGAACTGATCAAATTCTGAAACAGCTGTATAGGACTTAAGACTGCATAAAGATTGACTGAGGCAGCTTTTATATACTCCTGCAAATAGTAAGCAAAAGCAGTTTCCAAGGCTTTCTAGCTGTCATTCAGACTTTATCTACAGCATTAAGGAGTAGGCCGCAGTTGGAAAATTTGTTCTTTCCCCAGTGGAGTCGCCAATTATGTTAGCACTCATGTTGTTCCCTTTGACTCCTAAGGGAATACGGCCGAGGTAACCACAAACCAATCTTTGGATTACAGGTTCTAGCCCACCTGCAATCAGAGAGGGCTCTCTCTTTAGAATTTAGCTTTGTTTTGTGATATTTTAGGCTAGTTATGATGCACTGAATTTTGTTTAAAGTTTGGTTGGATGATATCTTCTAACAAAGGGGAATGCAATGTTCAGAGGGTTTTATTCCATTGGGCATTGGAGTCATTGATTATGTGTTGCTTGAGGTATTTGGTGAGAGTGATGATACTGTAAAGCCAGATGGGCATTCATGAAACAAACCTTCAAATTTGGGAAGTATGGATTGCAATCAGTCAGTGAGAGGCAATTAAGGTTCTTTCACTATGCTGGTGAGATGGAGAAATGAAATATTGCTCAGGAGCAACTCAAAATTCCTGAACAGTATTTACCATGAAAGATTCAGTGTAAATGTGAGCAATTAAGAATTTCACATTCATAACTAATTCTGAAGAAAACATAATTAACAGCAGAGATTGAGCTTAGGGTGTTTAATAAACAAATCCTGAACTATTCTTTTTCTCTGATGCTAAGACCATTAAACATACGGCATATGCGGATTTTGTGAGCGACGAAAACATAAGAACACGGTTCAGAAAACTTATTGTATCATGAAATAACGCAGGGATCCTACAGCAGCAAGCAATCTCATCACAACACATCAAACAACGCAGAACTTCAGGAACTTCATCAGCTTCTTGTATTCAAAGTCTGAAATTACAGTGTAGCTCTTCAGAAGAAAAATCAACAACCCCAAATGCGTTCAGCAAGGGGATATATATACAAAAGGTGGATCCAAAATATCTAAAAGATGAGTCATTAACTCATAACTTTCCTTACCAACTTTTTACGAATAGTAGATACAAAAGTTATTGCTATTGAAAAGATTAATAAACAGTTGTTTATCTTTGTCAGAGATCCTTGACTTTGGAACCAACTGGGCCGGCCGACTGATTTGCATTCATTTCGGGAGTCTTTTCTTTTTTGCTGCTTTGCCACGATGCTATTGTTTTAGTCACATCATTTGTACTCATCCATTGTGCCCAGTCACCATCCTTGTCATTCAGTTGCCGTTTTCGCTTGTCATTCCAGCTAGACTAGACATATGAGTTATTTGAAAATGGTGATTTATGAGTGATCCAAGGATTTTGATCAACAAACTTGTTTAATCAGAGTAATGTTTCTATCATGCCTTTCCACCACTCTTCTGTAGGCAGTTGGTGCCTCTGTAATTTGATTAAAGTCTCATCAGCCTCAGTGTATTTATAATAATTTGGAGGCACTTCAAAAAGATGTCCGATTTCATGCTGAATAAAAAATAGATTCTCCAGCTTATCATAAAGACTTTATCCAGATGGGGGCCCTGCTTCCTCTGAGGTGGCTGAGGATGTTGTGATTTTATTGGTGGCATAATTGTTGACCCTCTTGGCATAATGTTCATGTGATAATAACCTTCCTGCATTGGTTACCAAGCTGGGGAGCCCTCTGCTATGTAATGCTGTAATTTTGGCAATAAATTCATTTACCTCTGTTTGCATTTCTTGGCACTTTCTGTCCAATGCCCGCACATAATTCCTCAAGGTCAACACCCTCTTTATTAGTAGGATGGTATCTGTCCTGTTTCTGATACCCATTTCTGCTAGCTGAGGGCCAGTACGATTGTTGAGGACTTGGATCATTCTGTTGGCTAGCTCAGGCATACTCCCTAAAGATGCCCTGGCTTTTTGATTTTCAAATTGAGCCCTGTTTATGAGATCTAATTGCTCATGAATGGTCTCAATGGATTGCCATTGGTCTGTGATGGACTGACCAATTTTGGCCCATAGGATCTTCTTGACTTCAATTATAGCCTTATCAAGAGTAATATCCTTATCTAGTTCCTTTATCCTTTTTTCAAGAGCTCTTACCTCTCTTGTCTTCTCAGCTACATTCTGCTTTGACTTGTCATATTTTTCTTCAAGCCTTGCCAGTTTTTCTTTAGCCTCCTTTAGTTCTACCATCTGAGCTTCAAGAGCTTCAAGTTCTTTCATCATATTTTGCATATTAAGGCTGGGGGTCTATTCTGATGTTGTTGCTGGTGATGTCACTTCTGGAGCTGGTGCTGAGCCTGAAGGGCCTGCCTCTGATGTTTTTCCGATAGGAGGAGCTGCTGGAGTGATTATTTGAGGTGCATCCTCAATAGCTGTGGTTATTAGAGGTGGCTGAGGTGCTTGTTCACCTTGTTTTTCCTTTAATGTTGCTTCCAAGGCTCCCTTTGTTTCTACCAACCTTGTATGCAAGGCCAAGAGTAAAGCAACCACATCTTGGTCTTTCTTTTGTTCTACAACCCCTTCAGTCTGAGGGTGAAGGGTAGGTGGTAGCTTGATCTGCTTTCTCAAAGCTGCTATATCCTAATCTTTTTTCTTCATCAAGGCCTGCACACCCTTAGCATCATTTGGATCATGTCCTAGCTCTATAATAATTTCTTCCAAGGACTTAATTCTATTGTCCTTGGCTTGAGATGATGCCTTTTCTAGTTCCAGCTGAGCAGTAGTATTGTGTAGAGAATTTTGTAACCTATGTGCCAACAGCGTTTTATCAGCCAAGGTAGAGTAGACCATCTCCCCGGTTTTCTTGTGTAGCTCAATCTGATCCATGGGGTGGATGTCTTTAGAAAAAACCTCCAAATTGGTTCTAATATAGTTAGCAGCTAATTGAGGTTACTGCATAGTAGGCCTAAAATGACTAAGAGTCATTTTTCCTTCTTGAATATCATAGGCTGACATTAGCCTCTGCTAATTAGTTGGTGCCATCCTTAAGAGTTGATTATAGAGCTGGTATCTAAGTGGCTCATTTCTTGCCTTGATGTCTGTGAACTGCTTCTTGATACTAGAGTCTGCCTTGGTCCGCTGCCTTGAAGAACTTACTTCTGCTCCTTGTTGCATTTATTGCTCTTGCTGTAAGGAGCTGGCCGATGTTTCGATGCTAGGAGGAAGCATAGTATCAGTTGGTCTTTCAGGCACTTCCTCCTCAGAGAAGGGATTTAGTCTCTGTCGCTTTTCCCCTGGTTGATCTGTTGAGGCCATTAGAGGAGTTTCCTCTTGCCTATCCCTTTTCTTGATCCTTTCTTCATTGACTGGTGTTTGCAAAATTGGGATTTCAACTGTTGTTTCCTACATTGGAGGGGCTTGCCCTTGAGCTTGCTGATCTGTGGAGGCCGATTGCTCAGCCATTTCTTCTTGTTGCTCCAAATTGGGGAGCTGCTCCTCTTGTTGTATTTCCTTACCTTTAGCTGTGGTTGTTGCTTGGACAACTGGTTGGGCAGATTACTGGGGAACGGTGGAAGAGGAGACGCTTTCTCCAAGATGCCCAGGGGCTGAGGAAAATACCTGTCCAACATACTCTAGGTCAACTACTTTTTCAAGCCCCTTAATTGCTTTTTGTGTTAATTCCTCTGCAGAATAATCTTCAACTAATGTACCTTCTACCCATTCTTGTTGGTTAGCATATTTTTCAGTTTGTGGAATGCTAAAGTGGTCATAGCTAGCAAGCCTGTATTTGATTCTCCTAAGGCTTATGAAGTGGTTGGGGTCATATGGTGCCCAGTAGAAACTTGTTTTCAGCTGGAAACTTTTTAAGATTTTATATGCCTCTTCCCAAGTTTCCTCTCTCTTATTTAAAATGAATGGACCTAGTTGGTGCTTCATTTTGAGCTGTGCTTTCTTATTTTTGCTATGGAGGTGAACCATGTCTGCATTGCCAAATTGTCGAAAGTATTCCAAGGCAAAAAGCCTCATGGGGACATACTTGGGCAGTCTGTATGGGGCTAGCTCATAGCCATATACTCTGATTACTGTGTGATCTCGGTAAAAATACCAATCTCCAACGCTGTAGTTCTTTGAGAGATGGAGAATCTTCTGCATTTCATCTGTGAGTCTAGGAGGAGGAGAACTCATCAGCAAGGACAGGGCTGGGTGGATGAACAGATCAATAAACTCACAGTAGGTGTATGGAGAGTAAAAGATATGGTGAATGATTGATGACTAGAATATTATAGATCTTCTGTTTCCCTTTGCATCTAACTGCTTGAGGAAAACAGGAAAGCTATCAGGCTGATTGTATAATAGCAAATGATATATATAGGAGGTGTATTTGAATACCCTCTCTCTCTCCAAATTCATGAACTGTTCATGAATCTTGTCGGCTATAAATGTAGCATAGTCATACTGGACAGCAGGAGGCCTTCCTGGGGTAAACATAAACAGCATGACCAAGATTGTTTCATCCACATATTCACTAGTGTTGTACCCCAAGATGTAGGACATCATGTTCACTAGCAGTTTGCCTATTTCATTGAACCATACATGCAGAAAAGGAGGAGGCTGCTGAGGTTGGGAATCTGGCCGCATGAACAACTGAGCAATTCTTGTAATTTGTGAGTTGGACAGCTTGACACCTTGCTCCAGCAAAAGTTGCATAGAAAGATGAGTTAGTGGCTTTGCTGACTAAAACTGTAGCATTTGGTTGATGGCTTCAGGAGTGATATGGAATAGTACAGAGCCTGAAGGACTCAGAACAGCCCTTTGATTGGAATCATAATTTGCACAGCATTGGTGAATCAAATCAGGGAAAACATTCACCTGAGGGAGATAATAGACTGGTAAGTGGGACTTCCAGATTCCCAAGATGTCAGTACCATTTCTATGTCTTGCTCTTATCTCAGTAATGACTGGAATGTGGTATCTGCTGGATAATTCAATCACTTTCACCATTTGATAATCCCTGTCAACCAGGGATAACCACTCCAAACTCTTATGTGGGGCATTTAGAGGGGCAACGTTTAGAACCACAAGAGTCTCCATTGTTTTATTATGACTTAGAATTGAGTTACACTTGGATTTCAACAAAGAGCAGCACCGAACATTGGTTTATGTCGGGTGGAGTGATTTACAGAAATAGAAAGGGGTGAATTAGGTGAACAGGGGGCAACAACTTGCTGAGAAAGTGAAAGGAGCCAATGCTGGGAGTGAGTGTTGCTTTTACAGTGGAATTTGTCTGCTAATGGTTTTTAGCTGCAAATGCGGAATAAGCTGTGGGAATTCAGCGAAATTTGAACATGGGACCTCCTTCAGATGAACTTGGGGCTGAATTAGCAGATGGAGGGTCTTAGTACTCAGGAATTTGAGCAGTTATTATGCTTTTTTCTTTTTTAATGCAGAAAACTCGGAAGACCAGGGTACGCAGAGGAAATCGGTAAATACCTGGTGATTGTGAGGCCGAAGGTGTTGAAGGTTGATGAACTTGTAGCGGCAGCAGCTCAGGGAATGAATTTTGCAGTTGGCGGACAGACGACGTAAAACAGCATGCAAGGGAGTACAACAATTGACCAATAGAAATGCGTAAAACGATGATTTTGGGCGAAAATATAAAAAAAATGGGATTTGGTGCCTTTTTTGCAAATGACGTCAGCATGACATCACTGGTCGGGCCCGGGTACGGCGGGATGACGTGGCGACGCGTGACTGAGCTGACTTGGACGGATGACGTGGCGGCCATGTCGGATAGACAGTGAAATGGCAGTTGACGTGACTGCTGACGTGAGCGAGGACGTATGCGCGGGAACAAATGGTGGTAAGCGGTTTTATCGGACCGCCTTTAGTACGGGCCTGGTAATTGTCAGTGGCCACCCGACGCAATAGAAAGCGGACACGCGTCCCTGGCACAACGTCATCCCACTGACAATTTCGGGTGGTAAAGGACGGATGAAGGAGGGGTTCCGAAATTCCCGAGAATCGTCGGATGGGAGGGCCCAGATCGGACGACGGACGGGAGGACAGGCTTCCAGTGCGATAACAGCGGAACCCGCCCATTTAAAAAATATTCTTTGGTGAAGCGCGGCGAAATGAAACCTTTGTTAAAGGGTAAATGTGGGTTTGGGGGAATTTTATACAAATGATGCGGAAAAGAGGGAAATAACATTATGAAGTGTATATCGGGTGAGGGTTGTTAAATTAACCAGATGTTAATTTAAATCCCAAACATAATATGGACAACTATATACCAAAGTCCTTGATTTTGTCACACTTTCAGAACTTTAGAATATATGGCTATAATGCCCAGGGGGGGGTATGTACATATTTTTTTTGGGTTTTTGCATAAAATGCTATAATAGTAGGGGAAGGGGAACACTTAGGCAACTATATAGTAAGGTTAGAAGTCAATATGAAGCTGAGATGTGAAAGAGGAAGAAAGATCTAAGTGTAAAGAGTAAACTTAGATTTAGAAGCAGATGAGAGTGAGAAATGATTTTGCACAAAAATTGTAGCCTTGTGGATCATTGGAAACCAACACATTTTCCTAATATTTCACAAAAGATAAAATGATGCTAGGGCTTGTTGGGCAAATCCCAAGGTCCATTGGAGGGATGTTAGAAAGAGATTTTCTAGGGAAAAAGGGGAAGTTAGACATGCTTCCACATTTTGTCATCAAAATGTTGCATAGATACCTCTGCGAGTGCCAATATGTGCCTTCTTGATCAAGGCCAAAACTGAAGAGAATCAGGCTTCTGCAACTTCTAGCTACCTACCCATCTTAACATTCCTAGCATTTTTTGTTACTTCAGGGAGGGTGCACTTAGACTTGCAAACCCTCATTTTCTCTTTTTCTTTTTCTTTTTCAAATAACTTGCTATATAAACTACCCTTATTACTTGCAAGGGCCCAGATTAAACAGTTGGGCGCTTTTATTCTCTACCTAACTACTAATCCGCCAAGCTTAAACTGTTTAGACAGATTTTCTTTCTCTATTCTACAACATCAATTTAAACATGGCAATGATCCAGATTGAACTGTTGGATCACCCATTTAACAAAAGTAAGAGTACCAAAAACCATTTAGAAATGTTTGTGCACAAAAATATGGAGTCTTTACAGCATCAAAGCTGAACATATTTGGAACTTCCCATGCCAATCATGAAAAATGAAACCTATTGGTATAGGAGGCTAACACCCACGACATAGGTTTTACAACTTCAATTTTTTCAATTTCCGCCCGAAAAATTTGAATTAAAATGTTCTAATCCGCCTTTTATTTCAATGTAGGATATACACAATGCTCATTTGGCAGGAATGGGAGCACGAAGATGTGGACCTTGCCGCAATTAATCATCAACCTTCAATAGATGCATTGAAGGCATGATGTCTATTTAAATTCTGGGCCATACCTGGCATGAGGGCCCAAGTAGACTTTTTGCAGTGGCTGGTGGACAGATGGAATATACAAGACCAGTGTTTCATTATTGGTTGCCACCGGCTCGAAATGGAGCCGAGAAAATTTACTTCTTGACTGGTTTTCCCAAGAGAGGTGAACGATTAACTCATTCGGGACTGGGCCAGGTGGCTAGTCTGTCGATAGTCTCCAACTAGAGTTTTGTAATGACCAAATAAAGGACAAAGGGATTGATATCAAAACCATCTCCCGTCCTGAACTCAAAGTGATTGCATTTACTGTCACCAGACTCTACGGAAGCACAACACTGCATGTAGCTACTGGATCCGAAATGCGAATGGAAGTAGACTATTATCGAGGCACCATCTTTAACTAGTGCGAAGCTGTGTTGGCGAATGTAAAAGGCCAACTGAATAGAGCAAAGAACAGACAACTAAAAGACTTTGGATATGGTTTCTTAGTTGTGAGCTTTGGTCTAGAGAGGCTCCTGATGTTGATCCCACAGCATCTTTCCGTTGGAGCTGGACTTCCCCGAGAGCCCAAGTTGATGCGTTGGGTTGCAGTTATGGCCCGTCATCCTGAGGAGGGTTCAGAGGTTGTTTTATTTCCTCCTGAGTATTTTCGTTGGTTGGAGAACCAACTTTTCACAATTCAAGATTCTCCTTATGCTGGGATGGATTATCGTGGTGACCCACACATGACTCTTCCACTAGGAGAGAAGTGGGATGACTCAGGTAAAATCATTCTCAACATTTTCTAAATTTTAATTTTTTTGTGTTTTTAAATCGTCCAAAACTAATAGTAAAAAGTTTCAAATGCAGATGTGGGTCCACGACAACCAACCACTCTCCGGCCCTATGAGAGGAGACACCCAGCTGCAGCAGTACCGACCCCACGGGATGAATCTACAGAGACCCTGACTGAATTGGAAAACCATCTAGAGCATTTGACAATCGATATTCCAGTGACTAGCATAGATGACATTCCTCTTAGGTTACAGTGCTATGTGATTGGGGTCCCAGGACCTTTCAGGAGGTTCCTTTGTAGGGTGGCTCGAGCAGTGGTTTCTTATCGTGATCATCACCAGTGATAGGATGATCGTTTTTGTAGACTTGATACGACATTTTTTCTTTTTGTACTATCATTTTTGCCGATCATAAGGTGTTTTTCAACCTATGATCGAAGACGATGTATAGTTGACACACTTATACGCTATGCTATATCACTATTACTGGCTATCTTGTAAAACATGTTATGGAATGTTTTTAAATTTACTGTTTTATTATTGCACATGTCTACTTAACATTTGAGAAGCAATTGCATCTACTAATGTATTTAAATATCTTGGAATATGCTGATATTCAATGTAATCAAATTCATGTTCCAAGAGACAAACTCTCAAAAATAATCTTAATAACACTGGATTTCTAATGGCATAAACTCTATGAAGTTGCAATATAACGAGTTTAGAATCTAACCTCACAATCAAACTCTGAATCCCAAATGAGATGGATTCAGATAATAACTCAATCACCGCACTATACTCTGCAATGTTGTTTGTTATTTGACTGAGGCTTACCCCATGCATAGATACCAACTCATCAGAGGGTGAATAGATAACCCAAGATGCGGAAGAAATGTTTCGTGTATTATGCAAGCACCATCAGCAAAACCAATGTATGTTTGAAGAGACGTCAACATCTGCAATATCAAGAGTAAAATCAAGATAAGCAGGAATAATGATAGAAACACTCTCTAAACTAAGCACACTTTTCTAATCTAAAACACACCAGCTAGAAAGAAAACTAATCTAACTAAAATCTCCACACCCAGATTTAAGCATAATAGATAAAGACCATTTCTGGGCTTACCTAAAGAGACACCGTCAAAATCTACCAATTCATAGGTCCCTTTTGCCAAATTTCGCTTAACAACATAAGGACCATGCCACATAGGTACGAATTTTCCAGCCCCTAGATTATCGTTTGCTTGATCATATAGTAAGGCTAGGTCTCCTTCCGAAAAATTACGTGTAACATTTCGATCATACTGAGCTTTAATTCGTTTGGCATGAGTTTTGATTGCTAATGCAGCATCACGTCGATTCTCATCTAGCTGAGCTAAGTACAATAAACGTTTCTCCTCTTCAGAAGTGGCTGGAAGTAATTCTATGGCTATTTGCAATGACGGGATTTCACATTCAATGGTTAACACAACTTCCAAACCATAAACTAGTTGGAAAGTAGTGAAACCAGTTGATGTTTTTACTAAGGTTCAATACGCCAAAGCACTGAAAATAACATGTTATGCCAATTCGACCTATGAATACCAATGATTCTTAAGATCATAATGACTAGAACATTTTTGATGGCTTCAACCAGACCATTAGCTTGTGGGTAATATGGAGTAGAAATATCGTGACGCAGGCCAAGTTGATCTGTTAGTTCAGTCATCATGATGTTTCGAAAATGACGCCCATGATCAGTGATAATCGCTTGTGGAACATCGAATCTAGTAATTATATGATTGAAAATGAAAATTGCAGTAGTTTTGCCGTCTGTCAAAAATGTAGGCATCGCCTCGACCCACTTGGTAAAATAATCTACCGCAAGGATGATATACGCATGCCCCCCGGCCAAGTGAGGGTTACATGTAATAAATTCGATACCCCACTTTTCAAAAGGACCGATGGAAATTATAGGGTGGAGAGGGGCAGGTGGAGCACGCATCTTTCGATCAAAAATTTGACAATTGTGGCATTTTCGGACCGAGTAAATACAATCTTTAAACAAATACGGCCAGAAATAGCCAGCACGCAATATCTTTTGGGCTGTGGCATACCCAGAGATATGACCGCCACATGCTCCAGAGTGACAGTCATTTAGAACCTTTTCAGCTTCTTCATGAGTTAAACAACGTCGGAAAACAGAATCCGCCCCACGACGATAGAGTGTATCTCCAATGACTTTATATATTGGAAACGTATTTTCCGTCGCTGAGATCGTGAAATTTCGGGCTAAAAAGATTGGGTTTGGAGATAAACTATGATATCTCCATACCATGGATCAAGAGTGTTGATAAGAAACAAGGATTCGTCCGCAATGGGCTCTTCCGCCACAGTTTCAGCATCAGCACGCGGGAAGTCACACATCAACTCTGCAAAAACTAAAGATTTCTTTGACTTGGATTTTTCAAATTCCAAGTCAAATTCCTGCAGGATAACAATCCATTTGGAATACTTGCCACCTAGCAATTGTTTGGTCAAAATATGGATCATAGGGTTACAGTCAGAAATTACGGTAGTTTTGCGTAGTAAGATGTAATGACGAAATCTTTGGACATCTTGAACAACTGCCAAGGCCAATTTCTCCACATGCGAATATTTAAGCTCAGTCGGATTCAAATTTCGACTAAGATAGTGAATCACATGTTCACTATCGAATTCATCTTCCTGAACTAACACCATCCCGATGGTGGAATGAGAAGCGGCGAGATACAAGAAGTAATCCTGGCTGTAGTTGGGAGGATGCAATAATGGTGCATGGGTCAACGCGTGTTTAAGTGCATCAAAATATTTGTCAGCTATCTCATCCCAAAATAATGGAGTATTCTGTTTCAACAACCTAGTAAAACCCTTCGTTATCTTGGCGTAGTTAGGAATGAATTGACGTTAAAAGTTTGCTTTCCCTTGCAAACTTTGGAGTTGGCGAAGAGTCGAAGGAGGAGGTAATTTGACAATAGCTTCAACCTTCGAGGGATCGACATGAATGCCGGCTTTTGAAACAACGAATCCCAGTAAACGACCCGTTTCTATACAGAAAACACATTTGTGTGGATTCAGCCTAATTCGATAATGCCTACATCTCATAAAGATTGCTCATAAATGAGTGAGATGATCGGCTCTACGTAATGAATGGGTAGGTAAATCATTGAGATAAGGTTGCACAATGTGCTTGATGTCATGAAACGCGTAAGACATAGCTCTTTGAAAAGTTTCTCCAGCGTTCTTTAATCCAAAAGGTAATTTGCAATAAGAAAATGTCCCCCATGGGAAAATGAAAGTTGTTTTTCGTTGATCAGCAGGGAGTATTTTAATTTGATTATAACCGGAAAAACCATCCATAAAGGAGAAAATTTCATTGCTGGCACAATCATCAATGATTTGATCGATATAGGGAGTTGGGTAATTGTCTTTGGGACAAGCTCGATTAATATCCCTATAATCGATACATATTCTTATCGTTCCTTGCTTTTTGTTAACAGGAACAATATTCGATACCTAATCCGTTAAGGGAATTGGATAAATGAAACCTCCTTTAAGTAATTTCTCAACTTCTGCTTTAATAGCAACAGCTTTTCGCGGGTGGATCTGACGCAAACGTTGCCGGATGGGTTTAACATCCAGGTAAGTTTTGATTTCATGAACAACAATTGTTGGATCAATTCCTGGCATTTCTTCATATGACCAGGAAAACACGTCATGGAATTATTGAAATAGGGCCTTATAAGTTTGGAGTTCATTTTCCGTAAAGGAGGCACCTATATGAATGTTTTCAACAATTCCAGGTTTAACTGAAATTTCAATAGGAACCGTTCGAGAAATATTTCCCAAATTTAACTCAGAATCAGGATTTTGCAATGGATTTTGTGGTTCTTTGACATAATCAGTAGTAAAAATAGATGAAAAATCATTCTCAAAATCATCAATCTCAGGTAAGAACGAAGATCTATGATGAACATCTTCCCATGGTAAATCATCAATAGACAAAATTTCACGAATCTGCTCATCAGTATGAACAAGCACAGAAAAAGTTGTTGAATCTGAGTTTGATGTTGAAAGTGATTCTCCCTAGATCACATTCATTAGATCAATTTTGGTTGAACCAGGGTCGGAAAACGACTGAACAGCCTGATACGCAATTTCATAGGGAGTCAAAGGCATAGCATCACCAAATGAATCCACCTTAGATTCGGAAGGTACGATCCAAGGATCATCCAAAACAATAGTTTTTGATGAAATCATATGAATGGTTGCAGTAGAAATCGATATATTAGGAGGAAAAGAAAAAGTTCCTAGTAAACCAGAATCTTTAACCAATCCTACCCCAACATCCTTATAAGGGATAGTTGTTTTGCCGACATGCTGGATACTTTCAGAAGAGGCCACGTCGGATGAAAAGTAAGTTAGCTGGTCTATAGTTACGATCTTTCCATTATGAGGAAACTTTATAAGCTGAAAGACCGATGAAACTACAGCAGTCATAGCATAATACCAACTGTGACCCAAGAGAAGGTTGTAATCTAGAGGGGCATCAACAACTTCCACATCTAGATTAACAGTTTTGCCTTCAACCCCTATAGGTAAATCATGTAGAATGACAAAAGGATGGAACCCATGGCCATCAAAAGCCTTTAGAATTGTCGGGGATTGATTAAGTGTAGGAGAACCAAGCAATCTCCAACACTGAATCGACATAATACACGTAGAAACTCCCTCATCAATTGCAGTCCTAAAGCAAGGTCTGTTTTTGACTAACACTGGAATCTAGAAAGCCATTTGATGAGGTAAGCGAGGTGTACTATTTTCTAAATCGAAGATTACAAGGTTCGAGTCTTGAATAGCAACAGCTCCTATAGCCGAAAATAGCAATTTACGCTATGCTGGACACGATTGCAACACCTCCAAAGCCGACATTGCTGAAGGGGAAATAGCTAAGTCTTCAACAATATTATAGTTCTGAGTAGCTCTCGCATGCGGATTGAAAGCTGACTTCCGAGGTATACCTTTAGCAGGCGGTTTGATTACTAAGTCTGGGTTAGGTTTCTCGATCTGTAGCGGATCAGAACCAGGAGTTGAAGTTGATGGGTTTGAATTAGAAGATTTTGTTTCCTTACCACCAACAAGAATTTTACTTTCATAATATTGCGATCGTGTCGCAATCCTAACATGGGACATCATCATTATGGGTTCTTCTAAGGCATTTGAGGAAGAACCAATCATCTTACTATCTTGACTAGGAAAAGGATCCTTCAAGACAGCAGGTGTTTGAGAACCTTTGACGATTTTTGCAACCTCAGCGCGATGAGGGCAGTCTCTTGTAAAATGCTCTTCGTCACAAATGAGACAAGGATAGAGAAGTTTACGTTTCTCGTTGGTAGATTAAGTTTTATTTGATTTCTCTTTCGAATTTTGTTTATATTTCTTCTTCCCCTTCTTTTTACCGCCAGATTTTGATTTGGCAGTAGATGATTCTACGACATGAATATCGACAGGAATTTCAGCGGAAGAGTCTCCTGTCGGGGAATCTGGTAAATTTATGATAAGAGAAGAATTCTTTGAAGATTTCTTCTTACTTTTGGTGTTAACTGAACCAATCATACCATCAACGGCATGAGACCCTGAAGGAGCTGCAGTTATTTGATTTTGTTTCAGAAGGTCGGGGATTTTTTCGTGTAAAGTACCCGACTGCGTATAAACGAGGTCAAGGTACTGAGCTTGAGCAATTACTTCCTCTTCAATAACAACTCCTGCCTTAGCTACATCCTCAGTGATTTTAGGTAATAATGATTTAACACACCATTCTACTAATATTTGATCCGGAATAAAAACTTTCACTAAATATCATCGACGTCGCCATTCATGAATATGAATTGAAATATATGTGGAAATTGACTGTTTTAATGAAGTTAATAATTTCGTGCCATTGTCATATCTGATAGGCAACTGAAAATGAGTTAAGAACGAAGTGGCTAACTGACTAAAATTATAAAAAGAGGCTCGTGGTAACTCAATGTACCACTTGGCCGCAAGACCAATCAGAGTGCGTTGAAAAAGACGTAAATGAATTGAATCATCTATAATGGAGTTAGATGCACACCAGAGGTGCTAAGTCATCACATGGTTTGACGAATCCTCTCCTGATTTACCTTCAAACTTTGGGATATCACTAGGCAACTTATTCGGCATTGGTGGCCAAAACGGAAGATAATTAATCGGATCGTTCGTAAGGCGCGACAAATTAGGAAAGTCCAAAGTTGCTATAAACGGTAACTAACGGTTAGGGTCACGAAAACTCTGGGTCATTAGACCAGATCCAGGAGGAGGATATCCATGATAACTTGGAATTGGAATCGCATTTGGGATATTATATCCTCCCGGAAAACCAGGATTAATCGGACCGTACTGGGGTTGTTGAGGTTGCTGATAAGTATATCCAAGGTACGGTTGATACTGGTAAACTGGGCTCTGAACAGTAGGACCAAATTGGTACTGGCCCTAGTATGGTTGATAAGTAAATTGAGGTTGACTTGTGACAACCGCACTTGGACCAGGTTGTCCTACAAGCATCTGAACCGAAGTCTGAATTGTAGATCCAAACTGAGGTAAATATGCTTGAGGAGTTGATGCAAGAACAGTAGAAACCGGAGTTGTCGATACTCCAGAAGTAGGTGGGGTAGATTGAACATAAGCTGCAGTAGTTGCAGAAGTCATTTGAGGCGGAGTTTGAAGCGAACTACGCCCAGATTGATGAGCTACACCAGGTGCAGAGGTTTGAATAGTATACTGGACAGGTTGCTCGGTTGAACCAGAAACCAAAGGTTGTCCATATTGTGATGACAACTACACATTAGGTTGCAAGATCTGTTGAGATTGAGATGGATCCCACACCTGGTTCATTCCGGGGTATGGACCCATAGAAGGTTGAGCATATTGAGGACCATAACTGGGTTGAGGGTAGGGTTGATAATTCAAAGGTACATTTCTAGCTCCATGGACAAATGATTGACTTGAAGGTGGTTGGAAACCTTGGGTTGGGTACTGACCTTGAGGTTGATAACCTTGAGGCACGTACTGAAACTTGGGTTGACGTTGAGGCATATATTGATACTAGGGTTGACCTTGAGGTACGTACTGAGTCTGGGGTTGACCTTGAGGAATGTACTGTCCTGAAGGTATGTATTGTCCTTGAGGTTGCCCCCTAGGCGGTAATTCAGTACCTTGAGGTTGTCCCCCAGGCGATAATTAAGTACCTTGAGCTTGCCCCCCAGGCGGTAACTGACTACCTTGAGGTTGCGGAGTTGGAATAGTACCTGACATCATAAGACTCTCTTCTACACTCAACGGTTTAGTTCCGTTATGACCAGGTGATAGACCATGTTCAATGGGTTGAGGAGATGCTCCTGAAAAATTACCAGTAAGTGACTGATACCCAGAAGGAACAGAAGGACTGCCATATAAAAATGTTTCCAGAGATTGGGAAAACATGGATGACTGTCTCGACATATTCAAAGGAGGATAATAACCTCTAGGTGTTGGGTGAAAAGGAATACGAGGTGGTGAAAAACTAAGACCCAGATTTTCTAAAAAGTTGGTCAATGAAAGATACCAAGCGTCCCTCCTAGGTGGACTATAGAAAAGTGATTCACGCTCCCTAAGTTATAAAGTTGGTTGATTTTCAGGGAGACTTATATCTTCTTCTGGACAACAAGTTCTTCAATAGAAATAATTCCTAAAGGAAGATTTTGGCTAATGATCCTTCCTACCCTGGGTGAACTAGGACCACTGGAAGTTGGAGAAGCAAATCTTGAGGATGGAGTAGCAGCAGGTTCAGTTTCAGGCTCAGAAATTTCAGGTTCTTAAACTAGTTCACTAGTAGAAGAAACACTACTAGTAACTTCAGAAAATGAAATTGGTTCGGAAATATACTCTATTGCTTGAACTTGATAATCAGGATGAACAACTAAAAAAGATTCTCTTTCTTCTGGTGACCCAACTCTACTATCACTAGGAGTTACAAGAGCTTGTAGCCCTTCAAGCTGGCTTGGTGAATACTCGGGAGGTTTCCCCCGAAGTCTACGAGATTGTCTCAGTAATTCAGCCACGATTAAATATTTTAATTACTTCACACGCAAACAAAGAAAAATCTCAATAAAACCACCTAAAGTCTCTAAAGAACCAAACAATTTGAATCACACGCCTAAAAAATCTAGGAGTTCAAACCACATACAATTAGTAACTTTCCATACCAAAAGCACTAGTTGGTGATGAAATCCAACGTCGCAGAATTCAATACAGAAAGGGCGGTCGAAACAGTTACCCCGACAACCTGCTTAATGAAATAGACTGGCACAAGTTTCTTCACTAAACCGTCACGAGTGAAGATAACCCCCCAGAGAGTCCAAGTGAGTCTAGTCGACGTCTGCTCCAGGTACAGTGGGATTTTCCCTCCACCATCACCTTAGGAAAGAATCCTCTAGATTATGGTTACTACGGTTACCAACAGAAAAAAATATACCTAAGGGAACAGTCTACGATCCGATACACACACAAGGGCAGAGTAACAAAGCTCAATCCCCTTGAAGGCTCCTTGACATAATCCAAGGTTTACCAACAAGTGACCTTAGGCTCCTTGACAATGGTCAATCCGAGGTTTACCATTTTTAATACGTGTATATATTCTATCGTTTCCAATGAGGAAGGATTGATTACCCCACTGGTTTAGATATGATCTCGTGCTTGACTCCTTTAAGAGGAGCTTCCCAGAGCATAGATGTAACAATTGGAATTTATCTTCTACCACGAGATATAGCTACTTGCTTGTTTTAACTATCTTGGAGAGTTAATTACTCCCTACTCCAAGATACTAGCCTAAGCTATGTTGGTGATAAAGAGCCCTAGAAATAAAAAGATTGCTAGATCAATTTTACTTTAAGCGTTATTTTTATGGTTGTTTCTTAAGTCAAAAGGTATGGATATGAAACTTTATGGTGTGAAGATTCAACTCCAAAACACTAAAAATGCACCTAAGATGATAAACAATTCTTTTTCTTCAATGAATTTCTAGCTAAAGAGAGAGTTGAGAATGCAATTGCTTGAAAAACAAATCTTTCCTTAACAAATAAATGAAAAGAAAAACTTTTTGTCTTTTCCAATAAACTCCAAACGAGACTACTAATTATGCTCACGAAAAAATCCTTTTGCTTTTTCCACACTCAAAAACTACAAAAACGAATTCTTTCAAAAGAGGTTCTAAAATTTCTAGAAAACACTCAAAACTACGAAAAATCTAATCTTGAGATCTACAACATCTAAAAACCTAATTGAAGCAAAAGCTTAGAAAATTTGTTTTTGAGGACGTTTTACTTAATTATTCAGCAAACTAAGGACTAATTCGTTCAGAATAACAAATTAATCAAAAAACACCCAGCTATGTTTTCTTTTTAATAATGAAATTCAAAACTTTCAAAACAAGTTCTTTCAAAGCTTTGCAAAGAGAAAACGAGATCTATTTCTCACCAAGGGCAGATTTCACAAGTCAGTCAAACTCATAAAGAAGAACAAAAATACTAGGGTAATTTGAGGTTTCTTAGGCTTCTAATCTCTGAGTTACTATGAAGACCAAGCGAAAATCAAACCAAGCACACAAAACTTCTAGAAAATCACCTAAAACCAAAATGCGAATGGAATTCACCTACAAGAAGTTTCTGAAAGACACATGCAGATCTAGGCAGAGGCAAAAAAACGTAAACAAATCCTAAGCTTAACTGGATGAAAAGATTTTAGCTTTTTCAAAAATTTGGCAGGGTCCGCAGGCTTCCGATATAACCAGATGCGGTACCGCCCTGTGTAGTAAAGCAACAGTGCAGGGATGTCCGCACTATGTTACAAATAGAACGTGCGGTCCTCTTTCAAAAGAGTGAAAAACAAAAAACAATTCAGAATCTAAAAAACTACCTAATCCCACACACATCAAGCAAAAACCAGAAACAGAGAAAAAGTTTCTCAAGTCAAAGTAAAAGTAAAGGCAAAAAACCAAAATTCAAGTCCCCAGCGGAGTCCCCATTTTGTCGGTCGGATAAATCATTCTTGTGGACAAGATCGATCTCCCTAGTATCAACTGATATCTAGCGACAAGCAGAACAAGCAAATCTACCTTTCTCTAAATATTGTGATTTATAAATAAAAACCAAGAGGTGTTTTAGACCCTACCTTAAGTCCAACGCCAGTTTGTGGCAACCACGCTTCAACCGTCTGAATGAGTTTCCTTTTGAGAACCTGCAAACACAAACAAACACACATCAAATAACACCTGCATAGCCAATATAATAAACCATATTCATCATGGTGATCAAGGAATCCATGAAATAAACCATAAGAGACAGCGTATTGAGAAAAACAAACTTGATTGTATTAACTTTAAACAAAGAAGAACTTTACAACCTTGGTGCCTTGATGTTGTACAAGCTCCTCCCAAGGTCCAAGCAAGAATCTCCTCTACTTTGACAAGCCTCAAACTCTTCCCAATAAGATCAAAAGGTATGTAATCTCTCCTCTCAAGCTCAATTAGGAAGACTAAATTCCAACAGCATTTACCCTCAAAAATATTCAGCTTTCAACTTCCTTAGTAACCAGCCTAATGCCTCATTTTATAGTGCAGAGGAAAGAAGTTACAGGTCCACCTATGAATGGATAGAGTCCTCCTTCAAAGGGATAAGCTCCTCACATCAAGGGGTTAGCTCCTTTAGTTATGGGATGCATGAATCTCAAATGAGCAAACTTGCCACCTCAAGATTCCCTCTAGAAGCTTCCAGAAATAACCCAAAGTGAGTTTTTAAGAATATACTTGTGCCTTTTTTAATTTTACAGGGGTCCGCACCCATTACACAGAAACAGAGAAGGCAGGTCCGTAGGGGACATGACCAGTGGGTGCGGGGCAGTAGGTAATGCTAAGAGAAAGTACGGAACCAGAGTTTTAGAGATTTTCAAGGACTTTCTCTCATTTTTCAAGGCTTGACGTGAAGAGCTGAGGTTTAAGACTTGCATAGGAGGAAGGTATGAGTGTTGATAGACTCACATTGACTGCAGAATGTCATGGTGACAATATTTTGTGTAACACTCGAGCTCCCTCTCTTTCTTAGAAAATGTCTCCTCCTCTCCCTCTCTCCATCTTGGTGTCCCTCTCTCTCTCCCTTACCCTTCTCTCGTGCTCTCTCTCCACTATATTTCAAAAACTTTAAAATACTTTGATGATTAAAATATTACGTTTAAATAAAAAAATTATTTTAATGTCGTACAATGTTTTTTCTTTTTTTGTATAATACATATTTAAAATGCAAGATTTCAAATGTGTATTGTACATTCACCTGGAAGGAAAATGAAAATTTTCTGCGGAAATATTCTCTAAAATTTTCCAAATTATTAATGTTCCATCTGCCTCCATCAGAGATACATAGAGCGCTTCATGTCTTCCAATTGAATTTTTTTAGATTTTATTTCTATAGGTAGATTTACGTTATGATTACTTTAGGATTTTAAAAATATTATATATTTTACTATGTTAGATTTATAAAAAAAATCAAGTTAAATAAAATTAACATATTGAGTTAGCTTGCATGACTCTTTTTGTGTTAATGACTCTTTTGTTGATTCCCATGACATATATCAATCACATTTGTTAATGTGGTTGTGCTAGTATATCTTTTTTGTAAGTTAAATTTCTATTCATATTTTCAAAAGGAAATGCATCAGAGGAAAAATGCAGGTAGCCTGACCCTGACTAGGTTTTTTGACTATCACCAAACGCATATGATAATGAAATAAAAAAACAAAGAAAGACACAATCCACAATTTCAAAGGCTAGTGGCCCCCGTTAATAGACAAAACATATATAACACATGTATCCATGCTTTTTGTCAGAGGTTATGGAGGTTGGGTTGTCCAAAATTGTATGAGGAGGTGAGGGAGGACGAAAGGATCATTGGACATGCTCCTCGAAATGGGCCATCCAAGCCTCCAGTTTCTATACCTTCTCTGATAGAAAATTTTGGCCGCGCTAGACCACCATAATACACTCCCGGGTATGAAATTGGAAATAATGCATTTTTTCAGAGTTGTTATTGATCTAAAATGTTGGGATAACTTGTTAATGCTATAAGCTCCCTCATCATTAATTTAAAATGTGTTTAGGATCATCTCATATTAACCAAAATGTGAGGATTTATGTGTCAACTATTGAGTGTATTTTATGAGAAAATTTATGAGGTTAATTAGATGTTCAAAACACATATACAACAAGTAAAATTCATATAAGGAAAACACAGTAACTCATAACACAAAACTGATAAAGGAGTTCACCCCTCTTAGGCTACATCTCCTTGGACCTACTTCAATGGCTAGGCCCTATTTGGATTAATAGTCAATTCTATGATTACATACACCTAAAGTTCTCCAATAGCTTTTCAACCTTCTCCATTGGATTCAGAAGACCCAAAAATGACTTTCCAAGCTCTGTAGTTGAACTTCACCTGATCTAGGCTTGACCTCCTCTCCTGGTGGCCCTAGGATTCCTTAAAATTCAACATAGAAAAATCACGTACAGAAGTTCCTTTCTGCCTCTACAACCTATTCCATTGTGTTTAAAGCATCCAAATAATCTAGGAATGACTCTTTTTGAGAAACAATTGGTCGAGATATGCCAAAGTTATGGCCTCTTCAGTTTTCCCTAGGAAAACTCCACCAAAACTGGAGAAACTCCAGTTAACTCTGCCAAATTTGGAGTTATTTCCGGATTTAGCAGTCCCGCCAAAATATCCACCAACTTAAACCCACACTTAATTAACGATAAGAAAGGATTAATTACCACTAATCTCTAGTTAATCCACATGGTTAGCATAAAATGTTAGCGGTTAAGCAATGTTGGTAACATGCGGAGGGTTAATGTTACGGTTACCTCCCAATATGTCGGTCGTTAACATTTGAATATAACTTCAAACCTTTAGTGGTTAATAATTGTGGTGAGGCATAGTGGTAAGGCATAACGCTTTTGTGGGCGAGGTCACAGGTTCGACTTCCCAGCCTACAAATAAACTTTTATATGACCTTTGAGAGGGCACGTGGTGGCCTCTGGGCTTGCCACATGTCACCCTCTCATTAGTCCACCCAATGTGTTGTTGACCAATCTGATGTCGATAAGTGTCAAAATCTGGTTAAGCCACCTGTGGGAATATTTCAAGAAAATTCCTTGGAATATTTGTTTTGTTGTCTGGGCTGTACGAATGCCTAGTCAGCATCCCAGTCACAAAATTTTTCCTGTTTGACAAAACAAACAATAGGCTCTATCTTTCTCATACGGACTCCATTTTGAGTTAAACAAGTTGCGTTGGGATCATATATCTGAGACGGATGTGGTCATTTAGGTTTTGATTGATTCTAGGCACTTTGAGTTTTGAGCAAATTTTTGCCCCTAATCCAGATTCTGATCACTCCTTCCTAGCGACAGACTTTTGGACCCACAAAAGCTGGTTATTTGATGACAGATGAATACTCTTCTCCTTCCCAAGTTCTATCAATTTATTCTACCTGGAAAAATATCCATGAAAACCACTTGGGTTCACTGACATGCCTTGCCTTGAAGATGGCTTGGCACTTCAACCAATGTTCTCATTTTTCTACTGACCCAATCCAACACTTGCTGGCTAATTGTTGATTAAACTCCTTGTTGTAGCAAAGCTGACTAATGGCCTTTCCACTGAGAATCATGTTCCTTCTTTGCAACACATGCATTCGATGCAAGCTTCTCCTTTGAAACCACTTTTCCAAGTTAAGCCCATCTGAGTGAACTACATCAATGAGTTCCAATAATAGTAATAACAAGGAAAGAAATGACCATTCTTTTACCTCCACAGTTCCAAATTCCATATCTGGAAGAATGCATTTTCCATCTCTTTCGCTTCTTGGCATCAACACATCATATCGCATCATAGACCATTTGATGTTTTACAAGGGCTGCAATTTGTTTTGGCATTTTTGTCCACTTTCACTTCTTGATTCCATCAACCTCTAGTATTAACATGTTTCTCATGTCATGATTTGAGAATGAAAGCTAATCATGAGCCTCTTGCTCAAGCGTGGACCTTCCAAAATCCTGCGACATCTTGTCACAAGAAACACCATTAACCTTGAAAAACACTCATGCAAGAATATAACTTGATGACCTCTTCCTTTTGCTTCTTCAAAGCAACAAATGTCACATCATGTGAACATTTCCATGTACTCTTACATCTTGGTGTATAAACCATCGACTAAATACAAGTAGAAAAAACATGCTTCTTCAAACAACTGACTTTCAAGTCAAGCAAAAGCATGTACAACAACTTGATGATTTACAACAAGAATTCCACATTCTCATGAAACAATTTGTCACATCTCCCTTTCATCTTTGGAGACAAAATCAGCTCTTCCAAGTTGATATAACATACTTGTAACAATCAATTGACCTCACAAGCTGACACTCATGCATGTGCAAATGATCAACATTCTCAATTTGGCAACATACATGTTAACAAAGCAATCAAACAACACAAGTCAATCACTCATGCATGTTCAAGCACAACATAACTAATAAAAAATCCATTTTTCACACACACAAACTCTCATGCATGTATAACAATTCTCAACTCTCTCACAAGTACAATCACAAGTACAAGAATCCCATTGATATGTACGAGTACTTAAAGAGCTGAAATGACCAAATTTGCTGCAATAAAGTGAGTCAGCATGCTCCACCTTTGAACACCTTCCTCGCGTAAACATACAAGTTCAAGAATGCAACATGCTTGCAAATTTGTAGTAGCAAATTTCCATCTTTTCTGCATCTAAGTGAGTCAACATAATTGTACTTTTTCAACATCTTGCTTCATGCAATATGCAACATACTTTCAGGAGAAAATAAATGCATCCAAATAACAAGGAAATGCATCAATAAGGCAAAATTTGCATCAATTATCAAAAGAAATGTGAGGCCTTAATTGGTTAAGAAATCTAACCATCTATTTCCAAACCATTTCAATGGTGCTTCTTTCAGCTGCACTTCATCATGTGTATCATCCTGGCCCACATAAATTATGGAATCCGCTTTTCCATTCTTGCCAAAATCTCTCTCCACCTTCTTCAAATGTTGTGGATGACTTGTTGGATGAAAAGTCCAACACTTATCTACAATATGACCCTGCTTATGGAAATGAGTGCAAAATAATTGCACCTTCTTTCAACGTGGTTTCCATTATCCAATGGACCTTTGGCTTTCTGTCCCTTTTGTTTTAAAAGTTTCATGTGTATGGCTATCCTCTTCCAACACCTCGAAACAGTATGGTTATTCAAACCACAAAAGGAACATGTAAATTTTCTCCAAATCTTATGTGAATATTTACCATGTTTATCATAATCAAAAGAAACTTGATTTAAGTCATATTTATACCTTGCACATTCACCTTTGTCGCCTTTTTGAGGAGGTGAATTTGATGAGGTAGTGGCTCTATTTGGAATACCAACAATGGTTGCAATGACCTTAGAGCTCTCAACATCCTCTTGTTTTCCATTTCCACTAGTTGCATGCTTATGAGCATCTTCTTGCAAAGTGGGTATAAAAATTTTGCATTCCTCGTGAACACAAAATTCACAAGCTTGAGGTAATGAACATGTAATGAAAGTCATTCTTGGAACACCTTCATGTTCCTCCTTGGCTTTGGAGCATTCCCCATCATGTTTTCCATAAGTAAGACCCAAATACCTAGGCCTTTCCTCAACAACAATTTTCTCAACTATGCCTTGTGCATGTTTGCCTAACCCTTTACCTTCATAGCCCATATTCATCAATAATTTGGACCCTATTCCTCCAGTGTGTCTTTAAAAATCACCAAAAAATTCATTTTGAGAGGAAATTGAAGATAAACTTGAATCGCGTACCTCATTTTCATGCACATACTTGGGTGGGATATCTTTGGCATCATGGAGTTGAATATCCATCTCATGCATCTTTTCAAGAAGCTCTTGCCTCTCCTCCTTCATGGTCATCAATTTCTCTTGAAGTATAGTGTTAACCTTCCTATCTTCATACATTTCTTGCACCCTATCTCTCATAATGATAAACTCTTGCAACATCTCTTCACCAAACAGTCTTTCTAAGGAAGGTGGATTACAAACATCACTTATTGAAGCTACCATCACACTTGTAATGCATCAAAAATATTCACAAGGATTCAAAAAGTTTCTCAACAAAGAAGTATCTTAGACCATTAAACTTACACACATAAACTTGCACAGAGTTAAATTCTCCTTGCACAAATATAAAACCAATAGCTAATTTTCTAGCTAACCTTGGAAAACCATCTCAGGGTTAAAATGAGCTAACAAGTGCTCTGATACCATGATGTAGGAGCGTTCTTCAAAACTTATAAGACCTATGAGTCTTATCTCACATTTTATTTATTTTCCTAAGTTTAGTTGAGTTGAGGGGATTTTAATTGTAAATTTGATTAATGGAGAATATATTGTGAATGTAGAGATTTTAGAGATAGTTGAGTAATCCTAGGAAGAGTGAGGATTTGAGGGATTTAAAAGCTTCATTTAGGATTTGTTTGAGATAAGGGTGGAGCTGAAGAGATACTTTAGGAGAAAGTGAGAGATTGTTGGATCTGAACTAAATTGGTTCATGAATCCATTCTTGTATAAATTGTAATCTTTTGAATAATTCGAGAGGTTAGCCAGAGGTTAGCTAGAGGCTAGCTAGGGCTAGAGAGCTAAGAGGATAGTAAGAGCAAGAGTGAGGAGTTAGAAATAGCAGTAGATGGATTTTATGGATTTTATGTGGCTGTTTCCTTGTAAATATTATATAAAAATACCAATATAGAGTGGATTTGTGTATATCATGTGTGGGAATTTGTATCTGTATGTGCCTTAATAGCCTTATGGTGCATTGACTATGAAATTGAGAAATATTGTGGAATTATGTGTTGAATAGCATGAATGTCTGATGGAATTTTCCCTTACGGGATTAGTATTTAATTGTTTAATAAACCTTGTGTTTAGGCATGTAGAAATCGGGATTCCTTTTTGAATGGATGGAGGGATCAGCCAGAAGCGAGTGCAATTGGGTTTTATAGTAGGCATAAGAAGATTGAGGATATGTTCTATAGCGGAGAACGCAGACTTTTTCCCTAATTCCTAAAGGATTGTAAGGAAAGAGTGAAAGCGAATGGATGGTGAGGATTATATCGCATTGTTGAAACTGGAGGATGGACAACTTAGATTAAAACGCTGAGAGTATGGTAAATCGGTCAACACTTCGCAAGTCAATAGTCGCGAGAGTTTTGTGATCATTGATCAAAGAAGATCTACGGTCATCGCATGCTGGAGACACGCAGGTGTTAATCATAAGAGAAGGTGGTTTTCGTAGGTGGTAAGCAGATTATCGGGCAACCTCAAAACCATATGCAATATTCCAAAGGACGGACCCGATGAGGGTTTGAGCCATAATTTTAGTTTAGTTGAAGTCTGAAGGAGATTGTACGTCCGTTGAAAGGGTGATCAGACGAATATCGGGTGCAAACAAGCGTGAAGGTTAATTTGGATTTTGGACCCGATGGGGTATTGTACAGCGGGGTTAAATCCTCGTTGAGATCCAGCAATCATGACCATTCATCGGTTGACTGATCGAATGGTGATTGCGCTTGAATGTGCACATGACTTAACAATTAGAGCGGACCCAATGTGTTATCAAAGAGGGTTGAATTTTATTTGAGATCCGGTCTTGTGCATTCGGAATGGGACCGACATTCATTGGCGGGTTATGTGTTATTCCGTTGTTCGTTGGTTTCGGGTATAATGTAAAGACCGCCTATAGAAGCACTTCCGATGTAAATGTGGGCCCTAACTCACAGGTCACACGTGGACATTTGAAAAGATGCAATTTGGCTGCGTCATTTTGGTATCAGAGCTAGACTAATGCTCTGTGGAGATTGGTTGAGAAATTGAATTTTATTCTCAGCATATATATAATTTTCATTGTAATGGATCAGATACAGATGGAGATCAGAACACAAGATTTTATGCAGAGAAGAATTCTAAAATGTTACAGGCAATGAAGACTTCAATCGGTTCATTCAAGATAGACTGTGGAAAAGGGATTTGAGGAAGATAGGATCAAGAAGGATCTTGTAGTTTTTAAAAGCTTTAATGATATGTGTAGGTGAATGCAAGTAGCATGTAGTGAAATTCCGACAAGTATCTGTGACAAAGGAGCAAGAACAGAAATTCAGCTAAAAGAAGAACTGAAGGGAAGACAATGAAAAGTAAAGAAACATATGTATTGTCAAGCCATTGAAAGGTTAAAGAGATAAATCATCAGGTATGAGTTGTATTTTTATTTTGGTTCATTTGGATTTTTGTTATAAGGGAAGAGAGTGATAGCAGCAACACAGAGTAGCAGAGTGTGTAAAGAAAGAGAGGAGTTGTGTTAGTGGCAGTGAACCTAAATATTCCAACTGAAAGTTGGATAGGGAGGACAATTAAAGTGTTCTCAAGAGAAGGTGAGTTGAGGATATAAGCCTAAAGAGAGCAGAAGAGAATGCTCAAGAGGTTCCAGAGATAAAGAACCAGTGCTTGCCAAAAGACCAAGTCCAGAGAGGGGATTGGTGAGGTAAGTGGTAGCAGGGAGGACTTGTTGTTGCAGAGGCTTAGTGCAGCTCATAGTGAGTGAGGAGCTCATAGAGATAACAAGGAAATGACTACTGATAGTCATAGCAGGGGTTCAGAGAGAAGCCACAACAAAAGAAAGAAAGATGCCAAGGAAAATGGCAAAGGAGAGAAGATGAGTCAAGAGATATTTGACAGAGAAATTGTAGAACTGAAAGCAAGTATGGATGCCATAATAGTGCTGCTAGAAAAATGTGAAGAGGACCAAAGGTATGGTTGGACTATGAAAAGAAAGAAGATAAAGTGGAAGTTGTTGCAGAAACAGATAAAGAGGAGAATGTATATCAAATTAAGAGAAGAACTCAGAGCAGCTGAGTTAGAGATGGAAGATAGCTATTGTAGACTTGAGCAAGAGGTTTACCTTGCTGAGGAAGGAATCATTGATGATTTCTTGAACTGTTGGACAAGTTTGAATCAACAGAGAGATGTGATGATTGAAACATCAAAGAAAGAGGAGCC
Organism: Pinus tabuliformis; assembly: GCA_031772625.1. Taxonomy (NCBI): domain Eukaryota; kingdom Viridiplantae; phylum Streptophyta; class Pinopsida; order Pinales; family Pinaceae; genus Pinus; species Pinus tabuliformis. The sequence continues at coordinate 134,553,898 of CM062818.1, forward strand.
TAGTATTTTTGGAACTGATGATTTGTGTATGTATGCAGGTGATGAACAACCTTTAGAAGATATGTTTATGTAGGTTGCTGAAGAAATGAAGTTGTTAGAAGAGATGACTGTAATAGAATAGTTCTTGATTGAACATGTGTTCAAAGACACTGAAGATGGACAAATGTTGAAGACTACTAAGGAGGCTGAAGATGATGAATCCAGTAAGACTTGGCAAAAAGATGGTAGACAGTCTGAAGACAAAAGGAAATTGTAGATTGCAAAAGGAGAAGTAGAAAAGAGGTATGAAGATAACCTTATGACAGGAGCAAACAAGAGTGTATGTGCAGTACAAACACTTGAGGTAATGGAATTATCTCTTCAATTTTTATTCAAGAATTATGAACCTGTATTGATAGTTAATGGACAAGAAATTATCTTGGAAGGACATAGTGGAACGTTAATGGAAAGGACTCTTACTAAAGAGTGTACTATGGGAGATGGTAGAACAGATATTTATAAAGAGAATTCAGTCCAAGGAGGTACAGTTAATCCATTAAAGGCTGTGGAGAAGAAAGGAAAAGAGGACAACCAAGAACTTAAAGAGAGGTTGGTAGAGACTGATGCACAACAAAAAATTGAAGACAATGTTATTTGTACAAATTGTAAAAAGAGTAAGGGTGAAGGTAATCAGCAACTTGGAAAGAGACAGGAAAACTCAGAGGATGAAGACAAGGATGCTTTCATGAACTATGCATTTGTGGTAAGAAGCAAAGGAGTTCAGTGGAAGGTGATATTCATGGTGTTGACAGTAATTTTTACTGTTGTAAAAGGGGCTTTACAGTGGAATGGAAAATCTATTGTATATGGTGATTTTGTTTCCTGTATAGGAACAAAGAGAACTTTAGGTTCTAAAATCAGAGATTGGTAGATTTTGATTGAAACAAAGGAGGAATGGAAAAGGCAACTTAGTGGCTTACAGATTTGTAAGGAAGAAGCAGAAAGAATGAAAAAGAGTGTGAAAGGAAGGAAGGCCAAAGAGAAGAGTAGAGAATAGAATTCAAAACTTAGACAACATTTAGAACAAAGTGAAGAAAAAGAAGAATTTTTCAAGACAAGACAACATGACAAGTTCGAGATGTCATGTGTACATCAAGAGGATGACAAATTAGAGAAAACTTGGAGAATAGTTAATGGGGAAAGATATGGAAAATGTAATATATTTTCTGATTTTGAATTATTAATTGTTGAATGTATTTTTCAGGATGAATGAAAAACTACTCTTGGAGATATGTTTGAACAAGCAAACATAAAGAATTATGTAAGTTCTGGAAATGTAGAAAGTCAGTTTTCCTTATGGAAACAAGAAGATGAGAGTAAGCAACTAGTTGACTCAGAAGCTTGGAATAGAGGAAGGAGAGTTGGCATAGCTCTTAAACAAGTCATTGCAGAAGAGAAAGAAGATTGCAGAGGATGTGAAAGTACAGTCCACAAACAGATTTTGTTTTTAATCCAAAGAAGATTTGAATTTCAAGAGTTTATCTTGAGTTTGCAATTGGAAAATGGGTGAACAGTTCAGTTAAATTTAATAGGAATATGGAGGAAATTGAACAAAGTTCAATAACTAAAATATTTGCAGCTGGTAGATAGTGTGTAGCTGAAAGGTTATATGTTCTTGTATTAAACAAGAACCAATCTTCTTTTGAGATTGGGAGGATTCTACTCAAGATATTGGATAGGTGGATGATGAAAACTACAAAGGTGATGAGCATGAGGAATTGTCAAAGTCAACAAGTCAAGGAAAGATGGAAGGATATACAAGACAACATAAAGGAAATGGTTTATAGACAGAAGAAAATGTTGGTGATCGAGTTAGAAATCAGAAGGAAAAATCAGGCACAAGACAGGAGAAAATACATAAATATGGAGCTCAATTCTATTGAGATGATGACAGGACAACAGCAGATAGAGGAGCAGAGATTTATGTTGTTTGAGGAATTGTTTATGCAAGATATCAACACCAAAACATTATGCAAAGGATATGGTTATGAAATCAGAGCAAAAGGACATCCACAACACAAATTTTGGCATCCATGAGAAAGAGAGAAGGCAGTAAACACACCTTCAATCGAAAGTGGTTAGGCAGCCAGTTGGAATATGAAATCTGATGAAAATTACAATAGAAGAAGTGGAAAGACTTATGAATAGGAGTCCATGAATTATTTCAACCTAGGGAGTTTGATGCAGGAGAATTCTTCAAAACTTATAAGACACATGAGTCTTATTTCACATTTACTAATGGGAGTGCGTTCCCTTAATCATATTTTCCTAAGTTTAGTTGAGTTGAGGGGATTTTAATTGTAAATTTGATTAATGGAGAATATGTTGTGAATGTAAAGATTTTAGAGATAGTTGAGTAATCCTAGGAAGAGTGAGGATTTGAGGGATTTAAAAGCTTCATTTAGGATTTGTTTGAGATAAGAGTGGAGCTTAGGATATACTTTAGAAGAAAGTGAGAGATTGTTGGATCTGAACTAAATTGGTTCATGAATCCATTCTTGTATAAATTGTAATCTTTTGAATAATTCGAGAGGTTAGCTAGAGGCTAGCTATGGCTAGAGAGCTAAGAGGATAGTAAGATCAAGAGTGAGGAGTTAGAAATAGCAGTAGATGGATTTTATGGAAAAGAGCTGAACCAGTCGAATGTGACTGTTTCCTTGTAAATATTATATAAAAATACCAAAATAGTGTGGATTTGTGTATATCATGTGTGGGAATTTGTATCTATATGTGCCTTAATAGCCTTATGGTGTGAAACTAAGAAATACTGTGGAATTATGTGTTGAATAGCATGAATGTCTCATGGAATTTTCCCTTACGAGATTGGTATTTAATTGTTTAATAAACCCTATGTTTAGGCATGTAGAAATCGGGATTCCTTTTTGAATGGATGGAGGGGTCAGCTAGAAGCAAGTGCAATTGCGTTTTACAATAGGAATAAGAAGATTGAGGATATGTTCTATAGTGAAGAACGTAGACTTTTTCCCTAATTCCTAAAGGATTGTAAGGAAAAAGTGAAATTGAAAGGATGGTGAGGATTAGATCACATTGTTGAAACTGGAGGATGGACGGCTCAGATTAAAATGCTGAGAGTATGGTAAATCGGTCAACACTTCGCAAGTCAACAGTCGCGAGAGTGTTGTGATCGTTGATCAAATAAGATCTACGGTCCTCGCGTGGTGGAGACGCATAGGTGTTAATCAGAAGAGAAGATGGTTTTCGTAGGTGGTAAGCAGATTATCAGGTGGCCTCAAAACCATAGGTGGTATTCCAGAGGACAAACCCAATGAGTGTTTGAGCCATAATTTTAGTTTAGTTGAAGTACGAAGGAGATCGTAGCGTCTGTTGAAAGGGTGATCGGACGGATATCAGGTGCGAACAAGCGCGGAGGTTAATTTGGATTTCGAACCCGATGGGGTATTATACAGCAGGGTTAAATCCTCGTTGAGATCCGATAATCATGACCGTTCATCGGTTGACTGAACGAATGGTGACTGCACTCGAATGTGCGTATGGTTTAACAATTAGAGTGGACCCAATGTGTTATCAAAGTAAGTTTAATTTTATTTGAGATCCAGTCTTGTGCGTTCAGAGTGGGACCAACATTCGTTGGTGGGTTATGTGTTATTCCTTTGTTCGTTGGTTTCGGCTATAATGGAAAGTCCGCCTATAAAAGCACTTCCAATGTAAATGTGGGCCCTAACTCACAAGCCACACATAGACATTTGAAAAGACGCAGTTTGGCTGTGTCATATGAACTTGATCTGAAATGTTTGGAAAACTTATTAATGCTATGCAAGCTCCCTCATCAGTAATATAAAATGTGTTTAGGATCATCCCAAATTAACCACAATGCGATTATTTATGTGTCAAGTATTCAGTGTATTTTATGAGAAATTTATGAGGTTAATTAGCTATTTAAAACACATATACAACAAGTAAAATTCAGATAAGAAAAACACAAAAAAATCATAACACAAAGCTAATAAAAGAGTTCACACCTCCTGGGATACATCTCCTTGGACCTGCTTCAATGACTGGGCCCTATTTGGATTAATGGTTAATTCTCTGATTACATGCACATGTAGTGCTCCAATGGCTTTTCAACATTCTCCATTGGATTCAGAAGACCCAAAAACCCCAAAAATGACTTTCAAACCTCTACAATTGGACTTCAGCTGATCTAGGCTTGACCTCCTCTCCTGGTAGAGAAAGGCTTCCTTAAACTTCAACATAGAAAACATCACATATAGAAGTGCCTTTATGCCTATGAAACATATTCCATTGTGTTCACAGCATCTAAATCATCTAGGAATGACTTTTTCTAAGCCAAAATTGGTTGAAATATGCCAAAGTTATGGCCTCTTCAGTTTTCCCTAGGAAAACTCCACCAAAACTAGAGAAACTCCAGTTAACTCTGCCAAATTTAGAGTTAGTTCCAGATTTAGCAGTCTCGCCAAAAGATCCACCAAGTTAAAACCGCACTTAATTAATGATAATCAAGGATTAATTACCACTAATCTAAGTGTAATTCACGCAATTAGCATAAAATTCTAGCGGTTAAGCAATGTTGGTCACATGCAGAGGGTTAATGTTATGGTTACCTCCCAATCCACCGGTAGTTAACATTTAAATATAACTTCAAGCCTTTAGTGGTTAAGACTTGTAGTTTGGCATAATGGTAAGGCATAACTCTTGTGTGGGCAAGGTCACAGGTTCGACTCCCTGCCCTCTAAATAAACTTTTATATGACCTTTCAGAGGGCACGTGGCGGCCTCCAGGCTTGCCACATGTCACCCTCTCATTGGTCCACCCAATGTGCTGTTGACCAATCCGATGTCGAAAAGTGTCAAAATCTAGTTAAGCCACCTGTGGGAATATTCCGGCAATATTCCAAGGAATATTCCCTAGAATATTTGTTTTGTTGACTATCCTATACGGATGCCTAGTCAGCATCCCAGTCACAAATTTTTTCTTGTTTGAAAAAATGGACATGAGGCTATAACTTTCTCATAGGAACTCCATTTGAGTGAAATGAGTTGCATTGGGATCGTATCGCTGATACGGACGTGGTTGTTCAGGTTTTGATTTATTCCAAGCATTTTGAGTTTTGAGCAAATTTTTTCCCCTAATCCAAATTCCAATTAGTTATCAATTCGGCATGTTCCTCTTGTCTAACCTGCTCTGAATTCTATAGATGATTCAAAATTGAATGAACCACATCTCAGTAGTGCTCCATGCATAAGCTTTGTCACTGACCGCAACCACCCTGACGCACCAGCACACGACACTCGGAACAAACATGCCAAACCGAACCCCCTTACTACAAAATAGGTGAAGTTAGGTGGCCCTAAATCCCAGGTGAGCCCCCACATCTACCACCTCAATTATTGACCCCGCTCATCAAGAACGCCTCGACCAGCCACCACCTCTACCTCATGAGGCTACGTGACTCGAACACTCTGCACTTAGACCTTATGGACTCCCTCCACCACTACCAAACACTATCTCGAGTCGAGGCCGAGACTTAGCCATGCCTACCCTACCCAAATTAGGCAGAACATGGGTTGAGGACCGCCCTGAGCGAGGAACCAGACGCATGTTTGTAACCCCCACACCGCCTAAGCAATACAAAGATCAGCCTTCCAATAGATCCCAAACAATCCACGCAGGGGTCAAGACCACCAGCTCTAGTTGAACCTCCTCTCTCTCTAGCACCAGGCACCCACAGCTTACAAATATATTTCCCACCTCGAACCAGCAACATACACCCCTCCGGAAGTAACCCCTCACTTTTTAGCAAACAGAAACCCACGATAGGCTCGCCAATGGCACCACCCAACAGCCCAAGGTCCTATGAACTTGCTGGAGAGGCGCACTTCAATAATCCCGCTCCACCAAAGGAAAATTTGCAACTGGCCCAAACCAAAACTGCACCAAACAAACTAGAAGCCACAAAAAACCACCCGTTTCAGACGCACATACACCACATTTTTTGCAAACTTTCTCTTGTCAAGCCCAATTTGGCAATTAACATCTACCCACAGCCACCAGTAGGGGCAGAACCTTCTACAACAATGTTGATCCTTCAGCCGACTCGGAGCACCTCTACAACACCCTCCTCTTCTGCCAGCACTCCACACACAGGCTCCAAAACTCTCTCTAATATAGAATGACCATCGAACACCCCCACCACCCTCCATAACGTTAATGTGCACACCCTCCTTAAGACCTAAAGTGACTTGAGGTTTCCCTTGTCGTTATTTACTGTCTCTCATACTCAAGGTAATATGGGAGGGCCATGAGGCTAACCTGTCACCCTGTAGCCACGTGCTTACCATAGGTTCCCATGCGTTGCCTCGGGAACATCCTCCTCTCTATTCCTCACCCCATAGGGAAGGCCTCCTCCGAGCCCACAATCTTGCTCAGATCTTCCATGGATGTATCATACATGGGCAAGGGCCAGTCCCTGATGAGTTCCTGGTCTTCATGATTATAACCCCAATTTGAAATCTTGTCTGCTGCCTTATTGCCCTATCGGTCAACGTGATCCATAATTACATATTCAAAATAAGTGATCCTAGAGAGAATATGTTCACTGATGAGTTCTAGCCTCCAACTCTTAATCGCCTGATTTAGAGGGGACCCATTTATCAATTTTTGTAGCATGGTTATTGCTATTTGAGAGTCCCCCGTGACTGCATCTTATGCACCCCCAGAGCTACTACAACTTGTAGTCCTTTTTCTAGTGCCAAAATCGATGCCAAGTTATTGGGGGTGTTACCTCATGAAGTTGCATAAATTTTCATAGCTTTCCATATGTCATTCCGGAGTATTCCCCTTAGGCCAGCGAGACCCAAACTTCCCTGGGAGGCTCCATCAAATTTTATTTTGAGGAATCCCTATTGCGGGCTACTGAAAACATTTGAGAAGCAAGATTTAAGAGCACTTGGGCGTACAGAACCAGGGATGGAGAGGGTCAAATTGAAGTTGAGCGCGATTAAGCTTTCCCATTCCTTATTTTCTGCCTTCCAATCTTCTTCCGACCAACGAGAGATTAAAATAATTTCTTTAATATTAATCATCATCGTTTTCTAGACCTACTAAGTCTATATATTCTTTGAATGGAATAATACCTATTCCTTGCTTTCCAAATGTTCCAAAGAACAAATCCCTATGATATGCACCATGTTCTGTTGACAATGGGGTTACAGAAGAGCGTCCATCGAACTGCTCTAAAGAGTCCTTTAAAATATTGTTCGATCTTACTCTGAATAATGTAGCATGCTAGTCCCAAATTTCCTGCTAGTTAGAACAAAAGTTCAATAAGTGATTGTTGATTCCTCCTCCCTAGTTCACAAGGGGAAACGAGAGGGGCCACATAATCTTTTTTCCTGATTTTATCCCATGTGAGGAGCTTACCATGTTGGATAACCCAAAGAAACAAAGAAATATTGGGACACAACTTTGAGTACAATACCATAATGGGTCAAGAGCCTGGTCAGAAGAAGTGGAAAGAATCGAATAGGATTCTTTAAGAGAAAACATACCTTTTGGGAGGTGCCCCCAATGAATTTTTTCTGGTTCACCATTGTTCATAATGGGGTGTTGCCACAGGATCAAGGTAAGGGCTTCCCAATCCAGAGGCAGATCCCGAACTAGGAAAAAGATCTGGAGGTTTCCAAACTCTCCACTTCGACAATTCAGTGCAGTATTATCAAAAATATCTAACCTTTTCTACACCCAGATGGGTGGTGAAGGCTTGAATTTCCTGCAGATTATCCTCCAAACTGAGTTTGGGGTGATGAATCCTGGCATCCTGCAAAAATTTAGCTTTGCTTCCATTTCTTATCTCCCATAAGCCATGGTCTTGAATCAACAACCAGTTGTCTTTTTCCCTATTCCAGATTGAGGATCCACTCAGCAGGTTATTATGGGCTTCTAGGGGCTCCTTCCAACCATCCAAGCCATATTTAGATGACCACACCTCCTTCCAAATCTCCTGCCCACCTTGCAGCCATTACCACCAGACTTTAGCGTTAAGGGTTTGAGACAAAATTTATGGGTCCTTCAAACCAAGGCCACCATAGACCTTTGGTTTACATAATTTGTCCCATGCAACTAGGGCCCATTTTCAACCTATCTGCGGACCTGACCATAGGAAGCTCCAGAATTTTCCTATGAGATCTTTAGATATGCTACGATGGGGGCGGAAGGGTCAAAAGCTAGTAAATCGGGATGGCCTGGAGAACAACTTTGAGGAAGACTAATCGTCTTGGAGAATTGAAAACTTGAAAGGTCTAGCTAGAGAGTTTATTGTCAATACAACTTAGGAAGTCCTTCCAATGCAAGACTTTCAAGGAATTAGCCACCAAAGGGACATCGAGATAAGTTCTTGGAAGAGATCCAATTCTAAACCCAGGAGTTCGAGCCAAATGGTTTTGTACTGAGGGTGGTTGTGCTAGTATATATTATAATATAACAACTTTTATAGTATATTAAAATTAATAATATAATATTAATCTAAAATGAATAAATTTAATATTAACATTAAAATATATTAATATTAATTTTTTATATTAATATCATATTTCATAATTTAATTTAATAATAATAATAATAATTTTTTAATATTAATATTAAATTTAATAAGGTTTCTACATGGCATGATAACAAAAATTTTGGTAAATTTTGGAATTTTAAAATTTGGTAAAAATTTAAATTTTAGATCTTTATTGATTCTAAAATCTAAATTATGGGATCCATTTTTTTATTATAAATGCTCGATCAAGCTATATAGCTTGTTCGAGCTACAACACTTGATTGAGCCCCTGTTAACCACAGAAATGGCTCGATCGAGGGTTTACGAAACCCTCGATCAAGCTATTTGAATTTAAAATTTAAACGCTTGATCGAGTGCTTAAAGCGCTCGATCGACCCTCTGAAGTCCTAAAATCCACAGTTTCAACACCCCTTCTGCAAAATTCCTTGCAACATCATTTTGTACCCTAATGGACTTAGGAAAAAATTTATCCTTAGGTGGTGGAGTTGATCATGTTGGATTCATAAAGGAATCCTCTATCCAATGGCATATAAGATTGACATTTTCGAATTCATATGATATTTTTCATCTAACTTCTTTTAAACATAATGCTTGAAATTTTTTTGAACATTTTTAAAGAGGTTGGATAAAAAATTAATATCATAAAATATACACAACGAAAAGTTTCAAAAAATAGCACTATCTTTGTTTCAATAGTTGAAAAAGACCTTACACGAAGACATGTGTGTGCAAAATGCAATTGAAATATTACTTCGCCAACTTCGAAAAATAATAAAAAATATATATAATTTTGCATAAAAAAATAATTTCTAATATGAAAACTTATCTCTCTCCATTTATATCATGCTCATATATATATATATATATATATATATATATATATATATATATATATACACATTTTAGACTAAGTTATTCTACATAAACACATGCATACCTCTTAAGATGTGTGAAAAATTGTAAGGGCGAGCATTTCATTTAAGGGAAATTGACATATTATATGACACTAAAAAATATTGTGAAAAATATCATTAAGACAACAACATAATTCTCCATAATATATTCTTTTACTCTGAATCAAAATTCACGATGCTTATATGAAATTTGAGAGCTTCAATTTGATAAAAGAGGAAACACTTGAAATTTGATTGCCACATTTGGCCCAAAAGTATAACCCATCTTCATGCATTCATCCGTATATAACATTCATTCACATGATTAATATACAATATTAAAACATTTTAATATTTAAAATTATTCATCGGGGTTTACCTTGCATGCAATACTTATTCACAAATAAAAACAACCTCTTAAATTAAATTAAATCACATATATAGGGCCAAGCCAGACTATCACACTTTTAAAATATCTACCTTTTATGTTAAACTATAGACATCTTAAGGAAGTCTGCTTTCTCTATTCCCAAAAAAATATTACTTAAAGTTACATTGTATGCAAAACATATGACTTATGTTACACTGTATATATGATATATGATTCTGAGCCCCCACCCTACCCCAATAATTGATAAAGTTTAATTGTTTTAATTTGTTAGTTATAATGTGAAATTTTGGGAAGAAATGTTAGATAGCTAATCCTCAGGATTAACCTTGGGTCAATTTGGGTAGTTATTGGAGTCCAAGAACTCTCGGGAACTAATTGAACTGTTTCTTGTGTGTATTAATATGTACACATTGTACATCATTGTTTGAGATTGATTAATATATATTTTATTTGGTTTGCAGTCTCGTGTGTTTTACAGTGGTATCATCTCGTTCTCTCACTATGTTGATTGAATGAGTCACTAGTTTTGTGGAAATCAAGAGCATTGTGCAGGAGAGGAGGAGTCCATTGTTCAGAGAAATGTTGTTGACATCGTAGCTGCTTGATATTGGAAGTTGACACTAGGCATTGGTTGTAAATGTAATCAACATTTTTGCACTCATTGCTTTGACGTGTCGTGGATGATCTAAGGGGATTGTGTTATCACGGCCTATGTTCTTGTCTAGTAAGTTGGCGAAAACTCGTATGACATCGCATATTGGTGTGGCCGTTGGGATGCTCAGTCCGCAGAAGCACAAGTGGATATTTTCTGATCCCATTGTTAGTTGATCCATTTTGTGCTTAATGGTGTGATCGTTTACTTGTTGAGAGACCCATTTTTTTGTATTTATCCAACCGTTAATCGTATCATTGAAAACGGGTAGAGAAAATATATGTTTGCAGAAAAAATAGGTATTTGATTGAAGAGATGATGATGTCTAGCACTGCGTTGTCACATGAGGATGTTTAAATTTAAAATAAAATAAATAAACAAACAAAATTATAAATCAAGAACGTGCTTGTCATAATTCTGCTCAATTGAGAACAAACTTGTAAGTAAGAACATTAGTTGATGCTAAAAACGATAATTTTGGAGAAGGAAGGACTCATCCCCTTGGTTTGGCGCCTGACATGTTGACTTGATTTTGACCGGTAGACATTCTAGTTGTCGTGGATTTAAGAGTCGGTTAAGCTGCAGCTGCTGCATATGACACCATTCTTATTTTCTGATCATGTGACAATGACATATGTATAATTTTTGTTTCGAAATTCATTTAATCGTTCAATTAATGTAGATAAAAAAAGAGATTTTGTCAGTTTATATATGAAGTGGACGTATATTGCAGTCTAGTCCAAAGGGGACTGCCAGAATTTTGCAGTGAAATCTCAGACTAGTAACTGACTGTGTGAAGCTTGCAGCAAAGAGACTCGCATATGCCTAAGAACCGTCCTCACTGTACAATGTTTGAATTTTTAGGAAGATGCAAAAGAAAGGGTAGGCATCATTTACAGAAGATATGATTGCACGACAACTCCATGCTATGAGCAGGAAAACTGAGTAGGTAAATCTAGTCTATTGTGTGATGGTGAAGTGGTACGACAGAGGTTTATTACAACAGTGCCAGGTTTGATTATGAACAAATTTTGTTCTTATTTTCCTTCAGCATCTCAGATATTTAGATCGAAGAATATTGACACACGCGTGAAGTTTTGTAGCAACGTTGTTATACTTTAAACTTTTCCACCTGCGAATTTTGATGTTTTAACATTAATTAAGTATGTAATTAATAAGCAGTCATGGATAAAGATATGATATATTTTTGTAATCCTCATAAATATTTAAAGTTTATAAATCTGAAGGGATGTGCATTGATGCAGAGGATAACAATTTCAAGCCTTGTGTTGGTATTTCGCTTTGCTTCATCATAAATCCCATTTGAACCACTCGGGTTGGTTGAATGAAGTGGTAAAGTTTGGCCTTCATTTATGGAGTAATTTTGATTGGTGGAAAGTGGCGAAAATGAGATTTTGCAGCTTTGTTGGGTAATACAAGAATGACATCAAGTTTTGATTTTGATTTTGTTCAATTTTAAATAACAGAATTTATGGATATAAAAGCAAGAAAAGGAAAAGGAAAAGGGCATTGTGGTTAGAAAAACTAATTTGGTATGTAGAAAATTACAAGATTATAAGTTCAAATCTTTGTGGAGATATTTTTGGGAAATTGTTTAAATATGCCATGGATAGAAGGTGTTTTTGAGATGTGGCTAAATTTTCAAATTGAAATGGTGACATTGGCAGCAAGATATGCTTGAATTATTTTCACCTTAAAAGTTTTTCGTAGGGCATTTTAAATTTTATTTTTGTTGAATTTACATTGTAAACCGCTGGCATATTTTTGGTGAAAGTCTTTGAGAAATGATTTAGGAGGAAGCAAGTAGTGTTGTTGCCTGATAGTATCATTGGCTTTGTGTACTTGAAGACCTTCCCTCCATCTCATATTATACCGATCACTATTACTTGTCGAATTATATTGTAATTGGGTGCATTTTGAGTGGTAGCCGACACCCATTTTTTCAAAGTTGATTGCTGGAGAACATGGCCAAACTCGGTGATTTTCTACATTTATTGAACAATTTAATGTCATCTACTATTCATAACAGTGTCAAAGACAGTAAGGATATTCTCTCTGGCATCCAATCATGTTTGAAAAATGCTAAAAACACAATTGAATTCTTGGAGCTAGAGTCCAAGTGTCAGGGAGATGAACTGCATGAATTACAAAAGAAGAATTATGAACCCATTCTTGCCTAAAATAATAGTTTGTTTGAGCCTAATCATTAGTTAGAGAATGATTAGAGTAATGAAATGGTTTCAGGAGAAAATTTGGGTACAACGGAAAGTCGTGTTCAGGGAAGTGTATGCGAGAGTCATTTGCATACAGATCTGAAGCATGTTGTTAGCAAAACTTGTATAAGACCGTGGGAAGAGATTACACACAATAAATACATAATTGGTTTGGGTTACAACAAGGATATTTTGGATGTATCTTTTCAAATTCCATATTTTTCTAAACCTATACAATTCCGAAGTGCTGGATTTTGGCACAATGTTGTTCCAAACCAAGTTGATAAATGGAAACATCGTAACAGACTTGTACATGTGAAATATTGGTGTTTTGATCTTCACCTGCGCGAGCATTGTGGAAAGTAAAATCATCATACAAATAGATGTTCCAAAAAGAATACTATAGTGAAGGTAAATTTCGAATGGATTGCTTCTTGGGATTGGACGAAAACATCCAAGAAGATTTACAAAGCATACCGAAGGATATGTTTGAGAGTGATGGCCAACCTTGCAGTGATGAAGAGTATTTCTCACCTTGTATCCGACAAGGGGGGAATTTTTTATGGTCTTCTACAGGTTTGAGTTCGAGATGTCAAGCGAGCCTGAGTCAGAATTGAGTTGATTGAGAACTTCCATGTTTGGAATTGTTCTAGGAACTGTTGTGATAGTTCCAAAATTTTTGGTCACCTTAAAACCACAATTTTTGTTGTTCTGAGAACTTTTATGAAGGTTCCAGAGTTGGTGTTGGTTGAGACCTTGAGTTCTCCCATATTGGTTTGTGGTCATCCTTAAAAACCATTCTTGAGAGACATTCAGCTCTTGGATGAGATGCATTTCTACATTTTGAGCTCTCATTCTTGGACTTTAGTACATCCCTTCGGATTAAGGGGAAAATGTCAGATAGCTAATCATCAGGATTAACCTTGGGTCAGTTTGGTTATTTATTGGAGTCCAAGAAATCCTAGGAAATAATTTGACTATTTCTTTTATGTATTAATATGTACACATTGTACATCATTGTTTGAGATTGATTAATATACATTTGATTTAGTTTCCAGTCTCGTGTGTTTTACAAGAAATGTGTGGATGGTGAATGTGTCCAAAGATGCATAACCAAGGATGTTTGTGGAAGGAGAAACACATCATTCCACACAACACTTTTTCCACACAGGGATGAACTATTTTTAATTCCATGCATGAAAAAACTCACCTTAATTTCAATTCAAGATTTCAATATTTTAACAAATAAAAATTACAAATTCCATTTCAAAATTTACAAAATCAAAATTACAAATTCCAAATTAAGATTTAAAAAATCAAAATTCCAAATCTTAACCAAGATTAAGAAATCAAAATTCCAAATAATTCCAAATTTTGAACCAAGATTACAAAATTGCTCGAGAAATATAAAAAATTGTCATTATTGTTGTTTCGACCTACAACATAACTAAGAGAACTTATACCATCTCATATGATAGATGGATGTGATACCATTTTGTTGCTAGTAGCTTTACTTACGATTTCAATTTCTTGAAAAATTAGTTGTGAGGTAGATATTCTAAGGCATGAGTTGTCTAATTCATTTAGTAATTGTTCTCAAAATAGAAACAACAATACATGTGAATGGAAACAAAATTATATTTTATAATGCCATTGACATTTTCAGGGTCAATATGTCATTAATCCTAATGGTAACACGAGCAGTATATAACATTCATTCACATTATTAATATACATTAAAACATTTTAATATTCAAAATTATTCATCACATATTACCTTGCATGAAATATTTATTCGCATATAAAAATATTTTTCAATGTAAAGAAGAGAACCTATTACTTAAATGTAATGATTCTATTTATAAACACCGACTTCATTTAACATATGTACAAATCATTAATATACATTGAAACATTTTTACACTCAAAACTATTCATTAAAAATTAAGCTAAATGCAACACTTGTTTTTTAATACAATAAGTTAAATGCAACACTTGAATGTATAGAAGGAAAATCTGCGGAGGAGAATGTGTGCAGAAAAAAAAAATGTAATCTTCCTTCCACACACATAAAATTTAACTAAGTAAAACAATTAAGAAAATGTAGTTTTGAGATATTTATGTATAAGCATGCATATATATGCTAGCCTTACACTTACATGGTCAAATTAGAGCAAGAATAAAAATCTAACCTTTCCTCAACACATGCTTCTCCCGCATAACACATTCCCATCCGCATGTTCCCCTTTTGCACAACTCCCTACTGCTGCACCTCCACACAAATTCTCGCCTCATCACACTTCTTATCTGTTTGGTGGGATAATTTTTTCTATTTATTCAATTATTTAATGATTATTTTTTTAATTATCATAAGTTAATTTTTAATTGATAGTTCGAACGAAGGGTTGTTTTATAGCTATGACATTGTTTAATGTCATTCTAGTTTTGTCTTACTCATTTTGATTGCAAATCTGAACTAATGAGAGTGTTCACCAAATTTAATATCTTGTATCATTCATTCACATAAGATAAAATAAGATAATTTATTAATGTTTAGCCAATAAAATTATGATAATTTATAATTTACTAAACTATAGCCATTTCAATAAATTAATAAAATTTAATCTCATTTATTAAAAAAATAATGTTAAATAAATATTTTCTAGAATTTAGATCAATTTATGGAGACAAGGTTCTCACTTCTACACATTATATCAATTACCATTAAAAAAAAAAAATTTGACATCATCACATAAATTAGTGCTTACAAATAAATTCATTTGTTCAAATTATTTACTGATGATGATGATGATGATGATGGTTAACGTCCGCTGAGACCAAACAATGATCTATCGGACCTAAAAAAAACAAATTATTTATTTTGATTTAAGATTTTATTCCTATGCTCAAAAAGCTTGGAGAGAAGCCTCCCGAGCTCACTATAATTTTGACATTGTAAAAGGCTAGGAAGGTCAATATTGTAACAAAGATTGTGAAATTGAGATCTAATGTGGTTGTATGCAGGGCACTCTAAGAGGAAGTGGTTTTCATCCTCGATGCTCCTATTCTCACAAATATGGCAGATCCTTTCCATCCATGACGTTTTAAGAACTGCCCAACGACCTGTTTCACTATGGAGCTCATGAGAATTCGTTGTAATCTTTGCTATATTAATTTTCTTCATTGAGCAGGTTAAAATAGAGAGATACTTTTGATCATCAAGGGTGGGGTTGATGACCTTCTTATAATAACTTAATTTTCTTTTAGACACTACACTGACATGTCAAGAGAAATTGTGAAAGCCATCACCTCATTAACCTATCATGTAATAATATAAGATGCTCAAATGTAGCACTTTGGTTTACACGTGTATGATCTCAAAATATAATCGATGGACCAAAGATAGAATAAGATACTCGAGAGTGGAGATGAGTGAGGGGTGTTTAACGGTGTCACATCATAGTGACACTACGCAAAAATATAAGTAGCTGCATTATGATTTGTATAGGCTACAGGCACCTGGCCCACGTGGATGTTATTCGTCATCCATTTTAACAATTGAATTAGATACGTCATGCATGACATAATCAAGATGTCGTGGGTATCTAGGATATATGACGTAATCAAGATGTCGTGAGTATATATGATCGTCATGCATGACATAATCAAGTTGTTATTTATGATATCATGACACTAAACGTGACACATTAATAAATGTCACAAATGCATAAGACAAATGTTATTTATTTTGTTACATTTGCAAAATTTTTAGTGAATCGTGATAAAGGTGTGTAGTGTACCTTTGTCACAATATGATAAAAAAAAAATGATGCACAATAATGTGCTGGTTAGCGTTGTGTTTGTTTTGTATCTATGTAGGTTGTTTTTAACAGCCTGCTTTGTGTTATTTAACATTATAAGTTCATACAAAATATAGATATATAAATGTATTTATTAGGAATTGGTTTAAAAGATGCAAAATGGGTCGAT
The DNA here is from genome assembly GCA_031772625.1 of Pinus tabuliformis. Taxonomy (NCBI): domain Eukaryota; kingdom Viridiplantae; phylum Streptophyta; class Pinopsida; order Pinales; family Pinaceae; genus Pinus; species Pinus tabuliformis. Next base: position 134,570,660 of record CM062818.1, read on the forward strand.
AAGATTTTTAAATCGAAAAATTAATAAAATATATTTTTATCAATATTATTATTTTTTTTTTTTTATAATTATGAAAAATTATAAGATAAATTGTAAGATTGTTTTTTTTAGAAAAAAAGTGTGTTTAAAAAAATAGATTTGTTTTCACAAAATTTTATGTTATAGTAAAAATTTGCATAAAATGATATCAAAATTACATAATTAATAATACATAAAAGAAATGAAGTTTTGTATAAATATTAAAATTAGTTAGTAAATTCTGATACATTAATTAGATTTGACATTCTTAATACATCAAATAAACTTGATGAAACTAATTTTGAAAATGTTGAGAAACATTGCAATTAGACAAAGCGTTATCTATCATACATTTTTCAGTAGGAAAAACTTCATCAATCATATCTGACTCGACTTGATTTGCTTCCTTCTTTGGGTTTTCACTAGACTTTTTTCTTTTCCAAAAGTTATTATTGAGATGCCCAGTTTTATTGCAATACCAACATTTGGATCTACACTTCTTACCTCTTGACTTTGATCTAGAAAAAAAAATCTTATTTTTTCTCCTCTCTCCCTGGACTGGCCTCTGGTTACCATAACTTCTAGCGTGGAAGTTTCAATGCTAGTCTTCCTTTGTACTTCTTCAGATAACATAGCTCCTACAACATAATCAAATTCTAGAGATTTGGTTGTGCCCAAACTGATATAAGTCACAAAGTGATCCCAAGGCTCAGGCAATGAGCATAACAAAGTAATGGTTTTATCTTCTTCTTCAAATTTGATCTCCATATATGTAGAAAATCTTGTAGATTCACAAGCTCATGCAATGTAGTAAAGCATGGGACAAGAATCTACTTCTACTTTCAACCAACGGAAGCCAATAGATCGATGAAAACAATATGAACAACAAGAAGATAAATCAATGGCACATAACACAAGATGTATCTAGAGAAATCCATTGCTCAAAACCTTGTTATCTGTATTACATATATCATAAATATGAGTGAAGATACAAAGCTTGTTCTCACTAGAACAATTTTGCACAAGTATGCTCAACTCTATCAAGTCACAAGCTAGCTCTTGGTCAACACTTAGCTAATTCTGCAGCTCTCCAAGCCCATAATCTCTTACTTAATTCCTAGGATGAATAGCTCATATCTAAAGGGAATTCATGCTTCCAAAATTGCGCAATCCAAATATAGGATCAATATTTGATGCATGCATGATATTTACACTCCAGTAAATAATACAACTGATAGTACACTGTCCCTGCACTCTAGTCTCAACTGGGTATTTCTCATAATCGACATGCATGAGTTTCTGATGAAGGAATCTTCAGTTAACTAGAGTGACACTTGTGGATGCACTAGTGCACCAACTGACTGTTAACTCTCTATTAGTTCCTCAAACATTTTGGAACTAATTTAACTAAACTTAACTCAGTAAATTGAGTGATCTAATTTCCAACTCAATTTAAATTCATAGTAAGACCCTAAAACTTAGGGAGAACATATACATGACTACAGAAAGACTTCCAGCTCGAAATTCCTAAGCTAATTAAGTTAATTAAACTTAACTAACTATTTACAAGTTGCTATGAGAATAGAATTCGATTTCAATTCTCAGTTTAATTCAAGGGAAAATTAAACTATAATTTATTGTTTCCATTTCTCAACACTCCCTCTCAACAAGAAAGCGATTATCAACTACCTCGATCTTGTCTCTGTGAAACTTGAATTTACATCTTGACAATGCCTTTGTCAAAATGTTAGCATCTTGCTCCTCCGTGGGAATGTAATAAAACAACATAATCTCCTCAATACACAATCTCTGAGATCATGATATCAGATATCAATATGCTTGGATCGATCATGAAAAACTGGATTTTCAGAGAGTTTGGTATAACTCTGATTATCGCAGTAAATCACAGTTGGATCCATCTACTGACCAAACAAACCAACCATGATCTTCCTCACCCATATGGCCTCACATGCCGCCTGACAGCATCCATGTACTCTACCTCTGCGAAACTGAGTGTAACAGATCTTTGTTTCCTCCTGTGCCAAGAAACTATCGTTGACCCAATACTGAATATCCCTCCTAATGTGCTCTTCCTGTTGGATGGACTCCCTGCCCAATCTACATCAGTGAAGCCTTGAAGTTTCACTCCCTCTATCCATTGGTACCATAATCCATACTGAGAAGTTCCTATGCGGTATCTCAACACATGCTTTGCCGCCCTCCAATACAACTTGGTAGGTCTAACCATCACTTGACTAAGTTGGATAACTGCATAGCACATATCTGGTCGTGTGTTCACCAAGTACATGAGGGAACCCACAATTTTCTTGTAAATAGTAGCTTCCGCTACTTCCCCTGAAGTAGCATCCTCCTTCCTCCAGTTACCTACTAGAGGAGTCTCCATGGGTTTATTGCTCTCCATGTGGAATCTCTTAAGTATCTTGTTGGCATACTTGCCCTGAGCCACAAACAACTCCCCATCTCCCTGCCATACCACCATGCTAAGAAATTAATGCATGAGCCTCATGTCCTTCATCTCAAAATCTCTTACAAGGTCATCCTTGCAAGACTTGATCAACTGATCATCACCTGTCACTATGAGATCATCAACATAAAGTACAATGATCAATAGTTTACCTTCCACCACTATGTGGTACAGGTTCGCATCTGCTTCACTCTTTGTGAAGCCCAACACGGTGAAGTGGCTATCTGTCCTTGTGTACCATGCATGGAGTGCTTGCTTCAACCCATACAACGCTCTCTTGAGCTAACACACATCAAATTCGCGGTCAAAGTTCTCAAAACCTTCAGGATGCTCTATGTACACTTTTTCCTCAATCATTCCATTAAGGAAGGTTGTCTTTACATCCATTTGATGTATCTTCCAACCCATATGTGCTGATAGTGTGAATATAGATCTCATCGACAAGTACCTTTCAACAGGAGAAAAGGTCTCATCATAGTCAATACCCTCTACCTGTGAAAAGTCGCGGGCCACAAATCTAGCCTAATACTTCTCCACACTACCATCTGTAGCTTTCTTTACCTTATAAAGCCAATGGGAGCTCACCACTGAATTGTCCTATAGTCTCGGTACCACATCCCGAACACTGTTACGAACTATGGAGTCATACTCCTCCACCATGGCATCAAACCAAACCAGTTGTTGCACTGCTTCCTTAAAGGAAGATGGCTCTGTCACAACACATTTTCCAATAAGATTCATGTATCTAGTGTACCTCTCTGGTGCACTTTCTCCAATATCTAGAAGACTCTGCCTGAGTGGATGTCTCCACTCTCGGATCCTCTGCATGTGGCTGATCCACATCAATCTAAGGCTCGTCAACCTTAGGAGCTAAAATCTCCTCAACTGCATGTAGCTGAAGCTCCCTCTCAAGGGAAACTCACATGGTCTTCTCCTCATCGAATCTGACATCTCTGCGAACCATTGTCATCCCATTGGTCAACAAGTACACCTGATAATTATGCGGTGTATCAGTGTACCCCACAAATATCCCTAACTCTGTTGTCAGCTTAATCTTCTTCCGTGCATCTTTGGTCACATGGAAATATACCGATGACCCAAAAATCCTAAAGTCACCAACTGTATCTACCCTCTTACTGGAATAAGTTTCCTCTCGTGTCTTCATTTCAAGTATCCAATGTGGGCTACGGTTCTGAACATAAACCGCTATGTTGCATGCCTAATCCCACAAGTGTAGTGGTAGGCCTTGATCATGCAACATCGACATTACTACCCCTACTATTCTTTTGTTCTTCCTCTCGGCCACCCCATTCTATTGAGGGTTATGGGGTTTCGTCAACTCCCATTTAATCCCTTCTACTGCACAGATGTTCTTAAACTCATTTGAGACATACTCACCATCATTATCACTTCGTAGAGATTTAACCTTCTTTTCCATCTCTTTCTCCACTGATGCTTTAAACTCACAAAACTTTGTGAAAGTTTGATCCTTTTTTCTGCATGAAAAATATCCAACATTTTCGAGAAAATTCATCAACAAATATAACACAATGCCTATGTTTGTACATGGATGTTGTCGAGAATGGTCCATGCAAATCTGAATGGACTCACTCTAGAATAGCTTCTGCTCAACTGTCTTTGTCGTGAAAGGAAGACTTTGTGTATTTTTCCAAAGTACACCCCTTGCATGTATCAACTTGCTCAAGCGTACCTTTGGGAATACCAGTAGCGATCTTCTGCAATATCTTCAAAGCCCCATGATGCAAGTGGCTCAATCACCTGTGCAACAACTCGCGAACGTCTCGTCTCTGCACCCTTTTTACTTTTATGCTCAAAGCAGCACACTCCTCTACCTCGAGCTTATAGATATTCTTCACTTGAATCCCTATCTTCTTTACTTGACCCGTGGCTATGTGTTGAAGGAACGCCTTTCCTTTCGAGAATATCACATCATAGCCTCTATCCTCAATAATGGAAACAGATACCAAGTTCTTCTTCAGCCTGGGAACATACATAACATTATTCAAGGTGAGTGGAGCCCCATGCTCCCTTTGAAAAGTAATCATGCCCAATCTACCAACACTATACTTCCCATCATCACCCATTGCTATATGAATTTGGAGATCTTTCTCCTCCAAGTCACTAAATAACTCTTTGTTTCTAGTCATGTGGAATGAAGCTCCATTGTCTAAGTACCATACACTTGCCATCATTTATGACACCATGCATGCAATGAGGGAAAATTCCAATTCGAATTGAGGGGCCAAAACCTCACCCACTGCTCCTCCTGAGGATTTCTTCTTGGACTTCTTGAGTGGACAATTTGTAGCAAAATTTCCTAGCTCATGACAGTGAAAGCACTTGACTTTCATCATGTCTTTCTTCTTACCTCCATGATAAGAATCCGATTTGGAATGGGAAGCTTTCCCTTTCCCCTTCTTCACCTTAATCATTAAGGCATAGTTCTCTTCATCATCATTCTTTGATGAAGAGCCATACCTGGTGTTCCTCCTGATCTCCTCCTACATCAAATCCGACCAGAGTCATTCCAATTCCGGCAGCTTCTCCCGACCATTGACAGAGTCCTAATAATTGTGCCAACTCTTTGGGTGTCCTAGAAGATAAAGACTCACCATATCATCCTCGGTAACCATGATTCCAACACTTCCAAGTTCATCACGACACTCCATGAACTTGGTCGCATCTTTTGGAATCATCTCACCTTTCTCCATTTTTTATTTTTTGAAGTTTGTCCTTCAGTGCCAATTCATTTTGGTCATTGTTATTCTGATACAATTCCGTCAATTCTTTCCACATAACATACAAATTTTCCTTGCCATGGAGACTCGAGACAATATGGTCTCGAACTCCCTCAAGGATTATCCACCTCACCTTCCCCACACACTTCTTCCATTCAGAAAAATTCTATGCATCCGATGTTGTTGGCTTAGGACTTTCTTGATCAACGAATTCCTTCAAGCCATTGTCCTCTAGCACAGCCTCCATTCTATCCCTCCAGGCTATAAAATTTGAGCTACCTTCTAAGGCATACTCGAGCCACAAATTGTATAACGCCATCTACCAATCCTGAAGTATGCATTGCAAATTCTAATTTCACCTGTAACCCAAAACTCAAATCTTCAAAATCTCTTGTAGTATATTATTCTCAACTCTGATGCCATGTAGAAAATCCTGTAGATTCACAACCTCATACAATGTACTAAAGCACAAGACAAGAATCTACTTCTACTTTCAACTAGTGGAAGCCAATAAACTAATGAAAACAATATGAACAAGAAGAAGATAAATGAATGGAACATAACACAAGATGTATCTGGGGGAAGCCACTGCTCAAAACCCCACTATATGTATTACATATATGATAAATATGAGTGAAGATACAAATCTTATTCTCAGTAGAACAATTCCACACAAGTATGCTCAACTCTCTCACCTCACAAGCTAGCTCTTTGCCAACACTTACCCAATTTTGTAGCTCTCCAAGCCCCTAATCTCTTGCGTAATTCTTAGGTTGAATAGCCCATATTTAAAGGGAATTCATGCTTGTAAAACTACGCAATCGAAACATAGGATCAATCCTTGATGCATGCATGATATTTACACTCCAGTAAATAATATAACTAATGGTACATTATCCCTACACTGTAGTCTCAACTAGGTCTTTCTCAGAATCGACATGCATGAGTTTCTGATGAGGGAATCTTCAGTTAACTGGAGTGACACTTGTGGATGCACTATTGCACCAACTGAATATTAACTCTCTATTAGTTCCTCAAACAGTTTGGAACTAATTTAACTGAACTTAACTTAGTAAATTGAGTGATCTAATTTTCAACTCAATTTAAACTCATACTGGACCCCTAAAACTTAGGGAGAACATATACATGACTACAAAAATACTTCCAACTCGAAATTCCTAAGTTACTTAAGTTAATTAAACTTAATTAACTATTCACAAGTTTCTATGAGAACAGAATTCGATTTTAATTCTCAATTTAATTCAAGGACAATTTAAACTGGAATTTCTTGTTGCCATTTCTCAACATTATCAACCAACTCACAAACAAGTGTATTAAATACATTTATATGTTCTGCAATTTTAATGCCCTCCTTTATCTAAAGGCTATACAAGTGTCTCTTCAAATCAATTATGTTGGTTAAAGACTTAGTCATATACAAAGTTTCCAATTTACCCCAAAAATCTGCTACTGAGTTTTCTTCAAAAATGTTGAAGAAAACATCAACTACCAAATACAACCTGATGGCACTGAGAACTCAAGCATCCAAGTCCTCCCATTCCAAATTTTTCATGCCAACAAGTTTCTTTTTAACCCCATCTAATGCTTTTTGCAACCCTTGTTGCACCAACAAATCTCGTACCTTCAATTTCCATGATGCAAAATTATTTTTACGAGTGAACTTCTTCACCTCAAACTTGGCATTAGTTATTCTAACCATTCTCTTCCTACACTCGCTCTTTCAAATTTCTTTTAACCTTTAAAAAAATGAGTGAGTTCTTTCAAGGTTCCTTCATTTAGGGTTTTCCTCCCTTTTAAATTTTTTGTTTTCAGCTAGGGTTTTTACTCCCTCTCAAAATTTATGCTTTCAACTAGGGTTTTTCTTTCTTAGATTTTTTGCCTCCCTATTTGATTTTTTTTTTTTTTTGAAATTTCTTCAAAAAAAATTCACATCATTCTTTAGAAACCCTATTTTAATATTTTTGTTCAGATAAAAAAAATATTTAGAAACCCTGTTTCAATCTTCTTCAATCATCACTTTCATAATTAAAACCAAAGAAAAAATTTACTTGGACCTAACGGTTGGATTTTTGCCTGAACCTGACTAGGTCTTCTTTCGTCTGTTTTGCTTTTACTTGTCATAGACAACATTATATTAGTTAGTCTGGACACGTCTTCTGTCCATAAACTGAACTTCGTTGAATCTAGCGGTGTTGGAGGCTGTCATCCTGAACTTGTAAAATGTGACAAATTGCCTCACACTATTGCTACGATCTAATCGTTAGCATTGTTGCTTCCTAATTGGGACAAGAAAGACCCTTACAGTTTGCAGGAACAAATATTTGTCATCGATTTCTCTTTGTTTGCATTCGACCCTCAAATTTAAAAAACCACGACCATTGCTTTCATGAGTAAAAACATAAATTGCTTCTCTTGTTTACAATGGGCGACGAATATTCACATGCACAAACTCTATTAATAATTGTCTTCTTCTCTTATTCAACTGGGATGATAACAAACTGAAAACCACTCATTGATTGGTTCTTTCCAAGAGTTTCTTCTTCTTCTTTTTGGATTATTCTCGAACCTCTGTTAGATCTTACTGGAGGCCACCATCTTGGATGCGTAAAATGTGACAGAATCCCTCACAGTATTGCTATGATCTCATCGTTAGCATTGTTTCTTCTTGACAAAGACAAGAAAGACCCCTAGAGTTCCCAGGAGCAAATATTTGCCTTCGCTTCCTCTTTATTTGCATTCAACCCTTGAATTTAAAAAAGACGATGACTACTTTCGTTAGTAAAAACGACAATTTCTTCTCTTGTTTACAATCGGCAAAGAATATTCACATGCACAAATTCTTTTAACAATCGTCTTCTCCTCTTATTCAACTGGGATTGTAACAATCTGCGAACCATTCATTCATTGGTTCTTTCCAAGAGTTTTTTTTCAAATTATTCTCGGGCCTCTCCTGGATCTTACTAGGTTCTCTTATACGACTTGTTCATATTTAGAGCCTATAAAAATTAAACAAGTTAGAAAGGAAAATACATAATAAGCAAGAAAAAAATCACACAAATAAACACAAGAACTTTATGTCATAAAACTCTAAAAATGTGTCAAGGAAACCTCCACAGGGCAAGGGATTGGAATTCTTATTATTCAAGGTAAAAAATGACTCTCCAACAATACATCAACCTCTCGAGAAACATCATTTTAATATGAAGACTTTGTTACATAACTTCCTATTGTTACATATTTTAATGGTAAACCTAAATTTACTGAGATAATTACATTTTTAATAATTGTTGTCATTCTTAACATTATTTTGTTGAAAAGCAATGTATAAAAGATAAAATTATCTCCCTATATAAATTTTGATTTAAACTTTTTTAATTGGATGCACAATATCCATATTCACATTTATCTTTACAAAACTTTAATTTAAAATGAGTGAGCATTTGTATGGATGTGCTAAATAATCCTTATTAACTAGCATTTTTTATGGATGTGTTAAATAATCCTTATTAACTAATTTTGATATGATTCAACCTCATGTCTAAACAAAACAAACAAATAATAATTTTATGGTAATTTATTATATTTATTAAAAAATTCTTAATTCATAATTTTTTACTATATATTTATTTTAAATTATTTTAATTAATTATAAAATGTAAATTGGATAAATTTTGTAGAATTTAGATTCAAACTTGATAAACAAAAAAACATCTATTTATAAATATAAAAATTATATTAAATATATATTTCATTAAATACATTATTATTTATTTGGGTGATTAAAAAAATTAATTTAATGTAATTGTAAATTATTTTTTATCATTACTATTAGTCTTTAATTAAAATTTAAACAAATGAACGGTTTTAATAATACACTTATTAATCGTAAACTACTTATTACTTATTTCTAGTGCGAAATAAAATACAATTTTATTTTAATTATCATTATTAAATATTTTTCATTTGAATTGTTTATTTTTATTTTAAATAATTATATTTAAAATATCTTTTAAAAATAAACCATAAAAAAATGTATTATCAAAACATTTGGTGTTTTGTATATCTAAAAGCATGGTGGAATGGTCTTGCACCAAACATTTACGAAAAACTCATCATTTTCGAATAAGCTTAAAACAAAAACTTTTATTTCGAGTGTTCCGTTCCTTCGCTAAAACTAGGTTCGCTGCAATGGATTCTGCAATGGATTCTAAGATCTGGCGCCCACCATTGATGCAGCTCGTGCGCCCTCTTGAAATCCGGCGACTGGACCAAACTAACTGTAAACCTCGCCGAGGGAATGTGATGCAGCGCTTTCGACTCTACCCCAAAAATGAACAAAAGTAATTCGCCAATGGAATGCCCCACAGCGAGGCTCGTAATTTTGTCGGCCCCAATTTCACGCTTCATCATCATCTGAGCGAGGAGGATCTCAGGAAAATCGTAGCTCTGCCATGGGTCAAGGATTGAGGATTTCTAGCTATGTATGCTTGGTATGTGGGCTTCAATCCTTTGAAGAAAATGCCTAAAAACAATTTTATCTGGGTTAAATTGCGAGGATTACTTTCAGAATTCTGGACGAATGAGGTGTTTACCGATATCGGAAATGCCATTAGTAAATCCATATATGTTGATCCATGTTGTCTGAGCGCTAGGGATAAAAGGATTGCATGGGACTTGATTGAAAAAGATTTCGGTGACGCCTTCCTGAATCATATTGAGTTAAGATGGGAGGAAATTAACCTCAGACAACGCCTGGATTTTTGGGGAATACCATTTAGCTGCCTCAAATGCCATCGAACAGGACACTTGATAGCAAACTGTCCTAAAGCAAGAGGCGAGTGGCGGCCTTCTTGGAAGCGTAAAGGGACACATCATCGCTATCAAAAGGAGAATAAGTCAGACTATTTTTCTCCACGTCATGGATCTGCCGCGAAGCAGGGTGGAAACATATCGAGTTTAGGTAACTCCATTCACGCTGACCAGGTTTTCTCTGAGCCGTCTCCCCACTTTGTAAAAAATGTTTCTTTCCCTATTCATTTTCATTCCTCCTCCTCGACGTCAGAATAGTCTGGTTCTCATATTGCTGCCGACTCACCATGTTGGGAACATTACCAACTCCTTTCCACCCCAACTCTGCCTCAGCTGTCGGTACTATCACCGCACACTCATGTTGACATTCCATCTACCTCTTATGCCACGTATACACAAGCTGGAAGGCTCCCATCACTGGCTACTCGGCCAAACTCTCCCATAGCCATGTCTCCCACACAAAAGTCTTCGGTTTCATCACCTAACCACTCTGTAGATAGCGACCTCGACTTACTACTTCAAAGGAAGACCCTGGATCTTAAATTTCTCACCATTCATAAACCAAATGGTTCCGGGTCCCCTGTAATCAGCCCTTCCTCTACCGAGAATATAAATGTTAGGTGTACCAATAACAGAGGTAGCAGACATTTCAGAGGACGATTGCATCAAACTCACACAACCCTGACAAATTCACCGTCCCTCATTGATATTCCCATTTCTTCACCTATCTCTCACAGGGCACTTAGAGCATGTATGCCCTCTAATAGCCTTAAATGAATTCCATCCTCTCTTTGAATATGAGGGGTTTCAGGGCCCTTCCAAAATTCCTCGCCTTAAAAGACCTTTTTATCTCCTCACATTCTAATATTATTCTCATTCAAGAATCAATGCACTGTGCATCACAAACAGTTGACTACTTTTGGACGATATTTCCGAAATGGTACATTGTGGCTACTGACATCACTGGTAGATATGGGGATTTAGCAGCTTTTTGGGATCCCCGACGGGAAAATCTAAAGGCATTTTCCTGTTTGGCGGGTATTTTCTTGGCTGGAAGCATCAAAGGTATCCCAGGAGGAACGCACATCCTTAATGTATACACTCCTTGCAAGGAACGAGAGTGTTTCTAGGGTATAGTGGAGGCATCTAGGATCCTTCATTCACCTTCTCTTATTTTGGCAGGGGATCTTAACTGTACCATAGGGATAGAGAAGTTGTGGGGGCAATCCAGGACAGTGGATAAGATGGCAAAAAATCTTAGAGGCATTATTTTTCTTCATAATTTAGTAGAAATTTGTCCACCAAAAAATGCTTCCACTTGGGACAATGGAACAAGTGGTAATAATTATATAGCAAAGAGACTTGACCGATTTCTCATTCAAGAAATATGGTGGAAAAGACGGGGGATGTAAGATCCCACATTATTGAAAACTACATATTAGATCATTGCCCAATCACACTCTTTTGGTGCAATGTTGATATTAGAGTTGGCTTCTCATTTAAGTTTAATAGTGTTTGGCTGGAAGACAAAGGTTTTGAATCTCTTATTCGAACACACTGGCTGGAAGGAAGGGATATATAGGATGGCCTTACTCTCACAGAAAAGTTCATAAATAGGCTTCGAAACCTCAAAGCAGTGGTAAAAACATGGGAGCAGAAGAAGAAGGCAAGCTTGAGATTGGAGTTGATAGAAATAGAGGAGGCCTTAAAGCCACTACATAGCCAAATGGCCACCCACTCCCTGCCTTCCGATGTAAGGGAACAGATTCATGCCCTTGAGTTGAAAAAGAAGAAGAGTCTTCAAGTAAGGGAGACGACATGGCGCTTGAAGAGAAGAGCTACTTGGGTTCATGAAGGGGACAAAAAAACTAAGTTTTTCCATTGTTTTACCAATCATAGAAGGAAACTAAACAAAATTTGGCAGATAACAGATGGTGAAGGGAATTGTTGTAAGAAACAATCGGAAATTGTTGCCCTAGCGGAATCATATTTTCAACAAGCATATAAAAGAATGGAATTGGAGGAAGCAGATTCACAGGTATGGGCAGTAAATGAGAATCCTACAACGTTTAATAAGGAGGACAACCTAGAGTTGTTTAAGGTGGTTGAGGTGGAGGAATTGGTCCGAGCCATTAAATCAATGAAAGGGGACAAAAGCCTGGGCTGAGATGGATGGACTGTGGAATTGTTTGTTCACTTCATTAACATCTTTCAAGAGGACCTTCTAAAGATGATAGAAGAGTCTAGAACTAAGGGAACCATACATCCTCATCTAAATTCTACCTATATCACCCTCTTTCCAAAGAAGACAGAGGTTGCCACCTTTGATGATTATCACCCAATTTCCCTATGCAATCTTACATACAAGATTATATCCAAGATAACAACATTCAGGATCAAGGATTCTTTATCAAAATTCATCTGTCCATAGCAATATGGCTTTCTAAACAATAGAATAATCCATGATGCAGTGGCAGTTGCTCAATAATCCATGCACAGTGTCAAGAAAAAAAAGATGAATGCTGCAGTTATGAAGGTGGACCTCAAAAAGGCATCTGACTGTTTAGATTGGGGTTATCTGACACTCGTCCTTCATAAAATAGGCATAAGAACAAACATGGCATAATGGATTATGGGATGTGTTACGACAGTTTGGTATGCTGTAATAATAAATGGGTACCCATCAAGGTTCTTTGCTGCGGGTAGGGGACTTAGACAACGGTGGGCTCTGTCCCCCCTACTCTTCATACTGGTAATGGATTGCCTAAGTCTGATCATCAAAAAAAGTTGTGGATGCAATTCAGTTTGAAGAACTAAAAATTAGCTGTCATATTTCTATTTCCCACAATTTCTTTGTAGAAGATATCCTGCTGATGGGTATGATAAACAAACTCAAATGGCATCCACTATCTTTAATTTTTAATAAGTTTGGAAGAGAAACTGGCCTTGTTCAAAACGGATACAAATCTACCATACTATATGGGTCCTACAACCTCGATGATATCATCTATATCTAGAGTAATTTTGTGGTCAAAGCAGTAAACTTGGATACTAGAATGAAATATTTGGGATACCACCTAAACCCTGGGAATTAAAAAAATGTTGATTTGATGTGGCTAGTGCATAGATTCCACTCGAGGATTAAGGGTTGGGAGAATAGATGTTTATCAATGGGAGGTCATATCACCCTCACACAGTCAGTCCTCACACAATTGGGGGTCTATTGGGCTCACATGTTCCGCGTCCCACAACTGATAATAAACTCACTTAATCGCATAATGGCAAACTATATTTGGTTAGGTGTAAGGAAAAATTGTAAATATCATCTGGTTAAATTGGATAGGATCACTATACCAAGAAAGTTGGGCAGATGGGGTATCCTAAATCTTAAAATTGTTGGTTGGGCACTACTTCTAAAATCACTGTGGCGGGGAATCAACAGTAGTAGCATATGGGGTAAATTGGTTCGGTTCAAGTACATGAAGAATAAGGACTTTCCCTGTTGGATGAGATAGCGATCAATTGGGAAAAAATGTGGTTCCAAGATATGGAACAACTTTATATGGTAAAAAATATTCTACTTTAGAACATCTCATGGATGTTTGGTTCAGGAAATAGAATTATTTTGGGCATAGATAGTATTATTGGATCTGGTGAGGACCCACTAGGTACAACAGAATTAATAAACCACCTGAATAGGAAGGGCATATTTTTTCTGAATCAGAGGATCAGTGAATGGAGTGGCAATATACCAATCTGGCTAGACCCCATCCAACTGAACCTCATAGGACAGTACGAACTGGATTGGTGCCAGCTTGTGAAATCTTTAAAAGATGCAGGTATATGTTATGACAGCAAAGGGGATCACATTTCCTAGGCGGGAAAAAAGAAGAAATCTGGAGAGATTGAAGTGGCGGATTTCTATTTCAAACTGTGTATGAAGGAGCTACACGATGTAGACTGCTGCTGGTTCTATAAGTTTTGGAAAACAAATATTCCCACAAAGATTACCATTTTCTTATGGTTGACATGGCAGAATAAGAATCTTACATGGGAAAATTTGCAAAAGAGGAAACAACACGGACCTGGGATATGCTACCTGTGTAGGAAAGAAGGAGAGGATAATTGTCATTTATTCTTACACTGTCCAAGCTCTATTAGCATCTGGAAGTACTTCACTACCAAGAAGAAGATACCATACATTCATTTTAATTCAATTGATGAGTGTTTAAAATGGTGGAGTACACAATGCACAAGTTGGTGATCGCTCACACTGGCTGTCTTCTGGGAGATCTGGAAAGGCCGCAATCATCTGATCTTTGGAACTAGTAGATGGAGAGAAGATTTGATTTGTGAGTACATAGAATAGTGGACCAAATCAGATCAGAGAGTTGGCACCAAGCAAAAAGAGAAAGAAGATAAGGGGATGGTATAGGATATCAACTACCCGGCTGGGTTTTTTGATGGGGCATCACAAGGAGGGAGATGTGGATGTGGAATTTGGCTAAAGGTGATGGAAGATCAAGAATACTGGATTCAATGAAATGCAGGAGAGGCGACAAGTATGAAAGCCGAAGCAATTGCCCTATGGGGACTACTATGGATTATCAAATTTTTGGATATCCCATAAATACAAATCTATGGAGATTCCAGCTCTATGGTTGATCACATTTTGGGGAAGAATAATATCCAACAAAACTCCCTACAAGGCTGGCTGAACCGCATCCAAAGCTTATGGAGCACTCTTCATCAATCCTCCATACAACACATAAGGAGAGCATACAACAAGAATGCAGATGAAATGTCAAAAAAGGGACTAAGGGCCATAAAAGAAGGTATGCATATCCAGATAAAAATGGGGACAACAATGACAAAAGCAGGTAGCATTCACATGCCAGGATAGAGATTTATAGTCCTTGTCGGTGGAGCAATACATTAGCACAGATAAGTGCCTTTAACAAACTTTTGTATTACCTTTTTGTAAATGTTTTGTACATGGTCTTGTATAGAAAAGACATGCGATAGATCACTATATAAATTTTTGTATGTGGAACAAGTTCTAGAAAAGATGTGTATTAATGTTCTCTCGTTTTCATACTGAGAATCTGAGAAATATCTAGGAAATGGCAGATGTTGTTGTTAGGAGTGTATATTCTGTTCCCTGATTTAGTATATGGCAGAAGCTTATGTATGCAGTATATATTTAATATATATTTAATTTCCTGATTAGTTAAATGTTAGATACACTATGAGAACTATGATGTTGTTCGGATCATCATATATATATCTATATATACCTATTGTTTTAATATAATTCAAAACAATCGATTTTTTCCTGCTGAAAAAGGAAATGATTCAAAGCCTATCGGTCTAATTAGGTTTGAGTTATTATTCATCAAAAATATGTTTATTCATAAAGTAATGTCATTGATGTTATAAAAGGTAATGTACGAAATAATATATTCAATGTAATGTGCGAAATAATTATTTTGTTATATGTGTATTACTTGAATTAATATAGTGTTAATTTATTTTGAATATATGATACTGAAATAAATTATAATTATAATTAGTATCAGCATAGTGAATTTTAATATCATAATATTATTACGAGAACTAACATTATAATATTATAATATTTGTGTAAATACACCTTATATTATTTATCAAAATTTATTACTTATCGAAACAGTTGGCATATCGAATGGAATCCAAAATACTCTGACCCAACCTCAATGTTTACAAGAAGAAACTAAAAGCTAGACACATCCTAATAGCATCGTGTATAGTGGTTCATCCAACCAAAAGAATCTAAGTCACATCCAACAAAAATGCTTTACTTTTGTTAACAAATTTCCCACTTATGGGAGGAATTCAAACTTGATACCCATGTTTTCGTTCTCCAACAAATGACGTGACAAACATAAGCAACTTAGTGACACAAAATATACGAGAAATATTAAGAAACCCTTGTCAAAGGAATCTCATGGAGTAATACCATGAAGAAAGAATTATCAAATGCAATACATATTACAACAAAGTTAAAATAGTGTTTTGCGCATTTAAAGACATGGAGATTATACCCCAAAAGAATTACACAATTTAGAGATTACTTGGATGAGTATAATAATGTTTAATTTTAACTTAAGCTGATATATCTATCTATATATATATTTTTTCCCTCTTCTAATTAAGGATTTTTGGTCTTATTTCTTTTGTGGTTAATTTTTCTTTTTCTATTTTTTTAATTCGACCCATTCTTCTTAGTTTTTTGTGGTTAAATTTATTCTTCTTAGTTTTTTTTGGTTAAATTTCCTTTTTTAATGTATTGTTAGATTAGCTAATCTTTCTCCATTTTTCTATGGTATTTTTTTACATTCTATTGAAATTTTATCTTCTTCTTTAGATTGAATCATCCATCTTACTTAATTAGATGGCTCAATTTCTCTTTTTACCTTCTCACTATTTCATTGAGTTGTTTTTCTAAAATTATTTTCTTCATTACAACTTTAATGATTTTTTGTTTCTACTTCTTCATGGATTCCTGAAACTATTTTTCAATACATAAGTCATGTATCTAATTCCTCTTCCTAATATATACCCTTCTTATTTTTCTAGTTCTTTAATCAGTGGGTTGGGTTCTTTTATAATTGAGAAGCATCATATTTTTATATAAAGGACTTTCTCCTTCATCCAGGGTTTGTGAAGTTGACTTCTTTTGACTTAGATAAGATAGTCTCCAAGTATTCTTTTGTTTATCAACTCTCAATATATTTACTTGAAACTTCCAATTTCTTTGCTTTAACCTCTCTAAGTTTATTTTTTTCCAATTGAGGTGTTACTTTTGAGGTTGAAAATGTTGTTAGGTACAAGAAGACTTCACTCTCTTCTTCTTCCTCCTCGTGTTTAAAGGGTGTTATGATCTCCTTAATAATTACTTACATTATCTTTGGAATTGACAATAGGGTGTTCAACTATCTTGATAGATTTTTTAATATTTAGTTACACTCCAATAGTAGTTTATCTCCTCAACTTGTGATATTTCTCCATTCTTGTACAAAATATTTAGAAAATCTAACCCTAGTTGTATGTGTACATTAGAGATAATGACCTTCTCAGTATAAGTTATGCCTTATATTTATTACATGTTTCTTTATAAAAAATATCCAATCATTAACATGTCCTAAGGCCAATAACTAATTGTTATTCCTTCCCAACTGGAGGAAAAGCATTAGTAATCCCACATAGTTAGTTTACTACAACAGAATGTACACATCCATGCAGCAGTTTGATCATCCAAGAAGAGGACCCACCTTCAAGCATACAAGTTAGTTTAATGGATAATGTTATGTTTGTAACATGTTTTGCCATAAGAACATTACTTTCAGATCTAGCACGAGGAGATGGAGATACAACATGAACAACAAAAGATCAGATCCCTTGGCATCATATCTAGGTCATGTAAAGTGTTATGTGTGTCACAACTTACGACACATGGTCAAAGATTGTAAGTTGTCTAGATTCTTTAGGTCATACATTCAAAAGGAGAAGAAAAGTCAAAGTATACATGGAACAAAGATAGAGGAGAGTGCCCAAGAAAATAAGCAAATTACTACAAAATGGGTGAAGAGGAAAAAGCAACAGGGAGTTAAGGGGGAGCACCTAGGAAAGTGTGCTATATATGTTTGATTGCATGATGAGGATCATAAATAGTACATTTTCAATGGATTTTCCCATCATACGTTAGGATATAGGACTAGAATTCACTTTCTAAATAGAACCAAGAGAAGACACGCTCTTTTGGAAGTTAGTGAACTAGCAAGAGTATTGGGAAGCGATGAGGCCAATCTTGTTGACAAGAAGACCAATGTAGCTAAAGTGTGGATCATTGACGGTATAAAGAACAATATCCTCAGTGTGAGACAAATGGTTGATGGAGGAAAGGAAGTGGTCTTGAATCCAAAGGTTTCTTCATACAGAATGAAGGGTCAAAGAGAGTGATTGTCAAAGGAGTCAAGACACTAGATAATGTGTATGTGTTGAAGGGAAGAGTGAGAAGAAAGAAGAGATTCAAGAAGAAATCTTCCTCATCATATTTAGAGTAGGATAGATCAACTCCTATTGCAATCCATTCTTGCATGAAAGATCCATTTAGACTACAAAAATGTATGTAAGGCCTTCATAACCTCAAGGGGAGTGCATGGCAGAATATAGTAGCATGAAGTAGCATGATATGTTGTTGTTGATGAGAAGCACTATGGTAGTATGGTTATGTGTTCGATTGTTGCAGCAACAACATGTTTGATTGTGATATTACTTGCATATACAGTTCTGCATGATCAACACATTCATTGGAAGTAAAATGAGCTAAGGGGGAGCTATGCTTTCACTCATAATTTCACTTATTTGCCTCATAGAACCTTTATCCTTTTGTCATTATGAGTTGAGAGTTGTGAATCGACCTTGTATGTAATTGTTCGTGATCATCGTTGTCATTGGTTGTGTGTCCATTGAGTTAGTCATGCATTGGAGTGAGAGTTATAGTGTGTTACAACATCTTTCATGGCATGTATAGTAGCATGATTCATCCATGTACTTGTTATAGTTATGTATTATCTTTGTTGGGTAATGTATTGGTGAGAGTGATGATGTTAGGCATGCATAGGAGTGGATGTATATTTCAGCGATATATTCTCTCATGTGAGCAAGACCAGTCATGTAACTTTATTGCATTCATCTTTTGGTAAAGTTGGTTCATTGGCCTTAGTGTAAATCATGCATTGAGGAGAGTCCTGAGAGATGGTTCAACCATATATGGTATTATTGATGTCATTGTACAACAATATATTATCATTATTGTATACATGTAATAGGTCTACAAAAAAATATACTTTCTCTATATATGATCCAAAATTATATAACCATAAATACAAAGATGCAGCAAAAATAACACTTCATTTCATTAATATCATAATACTGAAATATGCTTACAAATAGAACAAAAATAAACTAGCTTAGACGATGGTAGCTTATATCTGAGAAGAGATGTGATGACTACATGCCTCTGAACTATGTTACAATGAGGCTCAAGGGCCTATTTATTATTGAACAACAAGGGAAAACCCTATACAACCAAAACCCTAACCGCAAGAGATGGAGCGCCAAGAGTTTGTGGGCCCTGTTAGGGTTAGTTGGGCAGCCAACTTCCTGGGGTCGTAACTTGGTCATATTATCTCCATTTGGCATGTACGATACCTTGTTGGAAAGTTCTCGCCGAGTCTGTATGATTTGTGGTAGGCCCTTGCCAACAAATATGGGCCTACTGCGGACCTAAAAAAATGCCATTTAGGGGGTCAAAACTGGTTCGGAAGTTCACGACCCGAAAAACTGCTAAAAATAGTAAATTCTGAAATAAACAAGGAAATAGATGAAACTGATTGGAGGTGTAGGTGGAATAGGTGGGTGGCCACCAATACCCACGTGGATCATTCATCCCTCCTTAGGAAGCAATGGTCCCCATTGCGTGCAAAGCCTTCAAGAGGTGAGGAAATTTTTGTTGAACCTGGTCCCTAGTAAACCACTTGCCATGGCGAAGGAGTGATGGATCCTTTGATGGCGAGTGGTCTTGATCTATGTGTCCATGATCAGATCAGTTGTGGCTTGTTCCATGTGTTAGTGTCAGTCAGTTCAGCCTGTCACCAATGATCAAATATGTTGTTACAAGGTGTTGTTAGGGTGTGAAGTCAATTTTTTGTCATTTCAGTGAGTCTTCAAATAAAAATTTGGTCACTGGCCATTGTGTCTAAGTCACTGCTGCTCCCTTCACTTACTCATGGTCTTCATCGCTCATCATGGTCATTGTCTTCTTCGAGGTATCATATCTTCATTTAAGTGTCTTGGGTCATGAAATGGTTAAATTCCTCATTTTAGGTCATGGTCTAGGGTTTCACTCCATGTGTCATCAGGATACCATATGTTTCCAAAAACATGTCCATCATGTGATTAAGTGGGTAAAGGGAGTTAGTAGCTTAGGGAAATAAAAATAAAGGTAAAGGTAATATTTAATTTCAAATAAGACAATGTTGCAGTACACTACCTCGCCTCATCATTCCTCATAGGAACATGTTTGATTCAAAATATGTTTCTGACAACATGGAGAATAATTTTATAAAAGTGAAAGATGTTTTTGTCCATTATAGTCCAAGGAACAAAAACCTCCTTCAGTTTATGCACAGGTGTTATGATTTGAAATAAATTCCCACAATACAATTGCTACGAGAGAGTCGCTGCACTTCTCGATAGCTTGAATTCAAGATAGTCCTTCAGGGGTTTCAAGCATGTTTTGGTAGTGCTTGAGGACTCTATTGTGTCGCCGACATCCTAAGCTTTCTAATGGTACCTTCCTCTTGTGATTTGGATTAGTGGAAGGGATCCAAAAGTAATCTGTAAGTTGGCGTTGCGCTTTTGTCAGGGAGACCCTGAGTTTTTGGAGTGACCTTGGGAAAATAAATTTTTCTCCCTGATTGAGTGTCTAGATTACATGCTTGAGGTGTCCATAGTATAGCGGACTTCAATAGCTTTCCAACGAGCTAGCAAGCTCTGAATCTGGAGCAGTTTAAGGCCTCCACATGTGGTTTGGAAGACCGACATTGTGCTTAGGAACAAACCGTTTCACTTAGGAGGTCGACACTGCGCTTAGAATAACTGTGCTATGCTTTGGTGCTGCGCTCAGGAAGACTGAACTGCGGGCAGGACAGAGTGCCCAGAAATCCTTCAAAACACTCCCAAATCTCAATTTTTCACTTGCAATCTTGATTTTATTGACTTTGAAGCCAAGGGACAAGTAAGTACACCATCATTATCCCTCTTTTACTTTTCCAAATTCATTTCACGTCAATGATTCTTCAAGTTAGGGTTTGTAGTGAAATTTGCATGGGAAATGATAGGGTGAAAATGGCCATCTTTATTTTTGGTTTCTAAAAAATCTAAAATGGTTTCCTACACCTGCATACATATTTAATAAACCATTTTAACCATTCAATCCACCTCAAAACAAAGTTTTACCACTCAAAAAGTAAAACCCTAGCTCATTCCTAGAGGTTATTGGGCAATTTTCATTACAAACCCTGTTTTTCCTCCTTACAAGAAAATCACTCTTCCACTATTTCTTCACTCATTTTCATCAGATTCCAAAGTTCATATCCACCTTTTTCAAACCTCCTATATCATTTTGTCAATATCCACCTTCACATCACTTTATTTCCATTCATACTTCATAGTTTATTTTTCATTCAAATGGAGGTGGGGTCCTCTAGCAAATCAGTGGAGAAAACTCAATTACCTAAGCCTGAGGTGACTAAAGTTTACAAGAGAGGATATTGGCTTGTGTTTTCTTCTCATGGAGATAAAGGGGCTAATCCTTCTTCATCGACAAAGCAGGAACCAACAACAAAAGAGAAAGACACAGTTGAGCATGAGTTTGAACTGGTTGATTTAGAGGCTGAGGATCAGACTTCAAACATGCGACAAACAAACAGGGATAAGGACTATCAAATCAAGGAGCTAGAAATCAATTTGGAAAGAGAAAATTATGTCATATCATTCCTTGAACAGGAAAATAGTCAACTCAAAGCAAAGGAGTTGATCCTAGAAAAGGAAAAAGCCAAGTTATTGCAGCAAGTCGAAAAAGGTAAGGAGATCATGGAATCAAGTGAGCTTGAAGCATCAAAGGGGACAGGAAAAAGGAAAATACCAAGAACAATAGGCCTCAAGAAAGCTTTGCAAGAAGAGAAAGAACAAATTTTGCTAAATGAGGACCTTGACCTAGAAGATAGGATTTCCCTAGAGGTTCATCAAGCTAAGGGATATTGGCTCAATAGGGTGAATGAACACTTGGAGAAGCTCCTTGAGAAGGAAAACATAGACAATCAGTTGCTCAGACACATGGTGCACGACTACCGAGCTCAAAACATGATCACCAATGTCAAGGTAAAGCAACTTGAAAACAAGCTCAAGGAGGCCAAAAAAGACCAAAAGGATGAGGGAAACTTGGAGATGCTTGATGAATCATCCATGAAGCTATAAAAAACATATTGTTACACCTTCCATCGAATTTTGAGCAAATTCTAAGCATTTTGAGCTTTTTGAGAATTTTTGGTCTAAGTTAAAAAATTAAGCTCCTCCAGAAGCGCAGTGCCTTGGCGCTGCACTTTTTCGTAAGGCCTCCATTTGGGGAAAGGTCTACATTTTTTGGAAGGTCTTTCCATCCTTTAAAAACCCATTTGCCCATATTTTGCAGAGGTGGTTTAGTTTTGGAGAAAATTGCAAAAAAGTGGCAAAAAACTAGCATTTTGGACCATTTTTTGGCATGCGCTGCGTTTTTGGAGTGACCTTGGGAAAATGGATTTTTGAAGGTCTTCCCATGCTCCAAATTCAGAAATTCAAACTGTTCTAGAAACTAGACTTGAAGGGATAGTTGATCGTTCTCTCAGATTTAGATTTTGACCCCGTGAAGGAACCTAAAAGTCAGCTCAAAATCGGCGCTGCGCTTCTGCACTTTTCTGTGTTTCAAATTGTAAATTTCAGTGTAAATTTCTAGTTTCTAGTTTGACTTAGTCAAAGTCAAGATTCTCTATGTAATGGAACTAGTTACGAGGCTAGGTGATGTAGACATGAATAAATGTACATCATAGGTAGTTTTTTGTGTTTATTAGGCCTCATAAAAGAAGCAAACTCCAAAACAAACTCTTCATGAAGTGTTTGAGTTTCACCTTCTCACTCTCACCTGTTGGTTGAGAGAATCTTGAAGTCAGTTCCTCCACCAAGGAATTCGACTCTTGAAGGTGGGAAAGTGGTATATGAGAGTCTATATGTATCATTTCTCCTTAGGAGAAGAGGGTTGAACTTTTTGTGAAGGAAGCTTGCATGTAATCATCCTTTTAGCTAATACAAAGACAGGTTGCAGCTATTTTCAAGGAACTCTAGCCCAGTGAGTTCATGGTGCTTGTACTTCATTGTTTTTGTTTTCTAATGGTCTAAACATATTTATCTACATTATATCTATTCTTTCTATCAATAAAATACACAAAATTCTTGTTTTTCAAGCTCTGTTATCTGGTTTTCATAGTTATGTGTATGTCTTCCTAAGCTAATGAAATCATGTTTATTTATGATCATTAGTTTCTTCCACACTATATCCTCTATACTACATTGACAATACTCAAAATACACCATGGATTCTGATATCTATCTCCTTCTCATATTTTCTCCTGCACTCCTACAACCTAGACCTATTTGTGGCTCCAAACCCTAAGTTCAGCAAACTATAAAAACAAATTTTTCATAAACAAAAAAACAAATACACATATCTAGCGTAAATTCATTTGATTTAAAGTCATATAACTGATAGAGATCCCTCTCATGCTCAATAGGGCTAGCTACTAAGCTAAAGTGGTTTGAGGTTACCCTTCTCGATTTCCTTTTTCAGCCTAGGAGATTGTAAGGACTAACATTTTTGGCGCCGCTGTCGGGGAACAAAATATCATATCTTCCCTCGGAAAGAACGACAAGGATCATATTTGATTGCTGATGGTGCACAGTGATCAAACACAAGAAAGGTTGTGCATCTTTCACCTGGCGACTCCAGTGTCAAAGAATCCAAAGGTTCAGAAATTTCATGGCGACTCCACTGATAAAAAACTGGTAGTTTGAAGAACTTCTTGGTGTCTTAATTGTTTTCAAGATGGATTCAACTGTTCAAAGGTATTCTCCTATGAATTGAGCTCATATTCCTGGTTTTTCGAATTGAATTCCTTGTATAGATTGGCAAATAGGGCTGCCAAAGTTTAAAGGTCAGGATGGAGAAGATGTTAGTTTGCATTTGGTCAAATTTCATTTTCATATTCACAGATTAAAGTCTATGTTTCCTGAAGATTGTCTGATGAATATTTTCATGGCTACCTTGGAGGAAATGGTGAGGAAATGGTATGAGAGTCTACCATCTGCTAGTTTATATTCTCTAAAGGATTTTCATTCAATTTTCTTTCAACATTATCAAAGCTGCAATTTTTCCTTATCAATGATGGATAGCTGTTGTGAGATTTCTGAAAATTTCATTAAATTTCTTGAAATTTTTTATGGGGATGAAGAATGTATGGAAGAAGATATATTAGAATCCCTTTATGATTTTTCCTCCCAACAAGAATCAACAGTTTCCTCCTTGAATGAAACAAACTGGGATCAAAATATAGAAAGGCCTATTCCTGATCTTGAAAATGAAAATCACAAAGCCAATGTTGATTTCTATAAAACTCAGTTGTCTCCTATGTCTGAAGATGAAATTTATCAGCGTTTGAAAAAACATGTTACAGGCCAAGTTAAGGTAGGTTTGCAGTGCTCACACAGTCAAGATTGTGTGAGTGAAATATCTTCCATTATTGAAAATGAAAATCTAGGTTTAAATGGTGACAATCATGAGACTAATGAAACTATACATGAAGTTGTTGTGAGTAAGAAAATTTGTGATTTAGATTTCCTGCAAGGAGATCAACTAACAAAGACTATTTTCTTTCATGAAAAGGATAGGGCTAACCTATTTAATAATATTGAAGAATGTGTTTTGTTCAAGGATGATTTAGACTAGGAAATGTAAGAGTATGAGTCCAAGATAAAGAGTATGCCAGAGATAGAATCAGACTTGCTCATGCTTGAGAAATTTACAGCCAATACTCAGGTGGTAGAAAGTCATATTTCCCTATTCCTTCCTATGGATCAACAATCAAGTATTCTTTCAGATAAAAAAGAAAGGAGTACTTGTATTTTTTGTAGATTTCAAAACAAGGTAACATTTCAGATTTTTAAGGATCCTTACACTAATTTGTTGCAGCCATCTGGGAAGATGAATTTTATTGTATTTATGGATCATGAGTACATATTCAGTGGACACTCGGAGTTGCCTAGCTTTTGTTTGTTCTACCTGCTCAAGGAAAGTACAAGCATAATTCAAGTAAGTAGCCATTTGTTGGATTGGTTACACCGGCGGGATCATTACACATGATTGTATATACATCTTCAGTAGGTGGGAGGTTATCATCAGGATTTGAAGCCTGAGGTGAAGGCCATGAGATCCCGATGGTCTGCTGCCATGAGTAAGTTCAGTCAGTATGTTTTTTATAGTCAAGTCAGTCAATTTTTAGTTTCAGTTTAGTTTTTTGCATTCTGACTCCACGCCCAATGGATAAGGCTACTTGGTCTACGGTGTTCTTGACACCTCCAAGGAGCTGCCATCCCCAGCTGGAGCCAATGTTAGTGTCAATCAGTTCAGCCTATCACCAGTCATAAAATATGCTCTTACAAGGTGTTGTTAGGGTGTGAAGTCAAATTTTTGTCATTTCAGTGAGCCTTCAAATAAAAAAGTTGTCACTGGCCATTGTGTCTAGGTCACTGCTACTCCCTTCACTTACTCATGGTCTTCATCACTCATCATGTCATTGTCTTCTTCGAGGTATCATGTCTTCATTTAAGTGTCTTGGGTCATTGTTTCCAGGAAAACCAGTGTCTTTTCGATCTTCTAATCCCACTAAGATTGGTAGCTATCTTAGAAACAAACAATCAAAGCAATTTGCGATTTCCTTTATGTATGATAGATAATAGAGAAGCAAAGGGAACCAACCTAGATCTTCTACTTGACTCCTTTCTTGATTTCTCTCTCCCTTGATAAAGCTTGGAACTCCTCTCCTACTTATCCCGCTTTAGAGAATCCCTGTAGAGACAAAGTAACAAAACGCCATCAAAGCATCTCGATCTATGATATCATAAACAATGCAGAATCAGAAATACATTGAACATACAATGGCATTTACAAATAACAACATTTACAAATACACGATTGTATGGAGGAAAACTCAAAGAACTTTATTAATAATAGAAGAGAGGATTACAACCCAGTAGTCTAATCCAGCATCATTCTCCCAGCGTCAAAGCCCTCTTCAACTCATGAAAAGAAAGATCACCCAACAATACAATGTTCCTTCTCAAAGATAAACCAATAGCACTTCCTTACAAATTACAAAACTCCAGCCCCTAGATCTCTCAGATGAGGGATCCATTTATAGATGTCCTGCAGGGGTTTGAGTCAGCTCTCGGTTTTTGATTAGTGTCATTCCACTTGTAGTTCTTGGTTCCACTTGGAGATTTCATTGATCTCTTACTTATCCCTGGGTGAATTTAGAGAGGCAAGTGTCATAGGAGAAGTTTCCAGAAGATTCCATGAGCATCCACTTAGCAAAATGTCTCAGCCATTTATCCATTCTTGCTCATCGCACCCTACAGAAGGCCTCTTCAGTATGCATCACACCTGGCTAGTGTAGGAGCCAGTATGCATCACACCCTGTCAGTGGAGCAGTCAGTATGGTCCAGTTTTGGCCAGTTTTGAGTGGTTTTTCAAGTGGAACTTCTGGGGAATGATGTAATCAGTTGACCATGATCCTTTAGGGTATGAAACAACAATTTTAGGGGTTAAATAGCCCTTGGTTTATCGACATATATGATTGGGGTTGAAGTTCCCAAATATGTCTATAATAGTTTCCCCCTAAAGCATGAGGTCGTAAATCTTTTGATGTCGGGTGAAATGCTTTATCATGAGGATCCGAGGTATTCAAACTGAAAGGTGACCTATATAATATACAATACAATACATCATCATCATATTATTTTCATGATCTAGCTGAGGCGGGCATTCCCATGCTCAAATTTATAAATTCATTTTCATGTACATAGGACAGATAATCGTCTGCTGTTGCAGACTGGTGATTCTTTATATGTAGAGTCATCATCCCTTAGCTTGGATGATCATCTGTGCAGCTTCTGTGTACATTTGATGTCTTTATATTCCTGAATATATCGTAGCCCGGATGGATGAAACTAGATCCGGGGTCTTCAAACTCGTTCAATCTTCACCCGATGTACAAGTCGATCCATGTGAAAAGATGTTCTGAAGTCGAACATGGAAAGACATCGCCTGATTACCAGCCAATGATGTAAGCTGTTAACAGGCGCGAGAGGAATCACTGATAATGATAATGACCCTCAAGGTACTACAGTACAATTCACGTGGTGTGAATATATGATCCGATGTCGAACACCACGTAAAATCTTTCGATCGAAGGCCATTGATGTAAACCTGTCGCCGGAAGTGAGAAACTTGCCATTGAGGCATGCAAGCTTCAAAGTACTGAAAGGGTTGTTTCTAAGTCAACTTCTTGGATAATGAGTTGATGTCGACAAGAAGTGACCCGTCATAGGAGGGCCTTGATGTATCCCACATCTACGACATGAAACAAAGAAAATGATTTTCTAGAGGTGAAAACGATCTGATGATACAAGGTTCAGGAATGGTGGTCATGAAAAATGGAGGGTGAAGGTATTGCAGTGGATGAGGCATTAATAGGATGGTGAATTCTCTGAATGACTTCTCTTGAACATATCGGCAACACTGAGATGGATTGGTAGCGTCTGTTAGATACCTATAGTAATAGGTTTCATATTTCATGATTGATTATTGAAAATCCAAATATGCTCTGCTTTGCTACTACAAAGATCCCATATTTCCAGAAAATCAGAGGTGTGTGAAGTATTTCAAATATTGAGGACCTTATTACAATTTTTTGGGTGATTCAACAGTTCAAACTGGATCATGCCATGTTTCAATTTTGAGTTGTAGAATAGAGAAAGAAGTCTGTCCAAACAGCTTAATCTTGGCAGACAAATAGTTCAGGTAGAGAAACAAAGGTTCCCAAAAGTCTAATCTGGGACCTTGGAAGAGATAAGGGTAGAAGTAGATAGGGAGAAAAGGAAAAAAGCCAAAGAAAAGAAAAGGCAATTGAGGGTTGCAAGTCCAAGTGCCTCTCCAAGAAGAAACAAAAAATGTTAGGGGAAATAGTTGGGTAGGCAGTTGTGGTTGCAGAAAGGACATGTTCACCATTACATAGTGGTCAAAGATGTTTTGCCAAGGCAATGGATATATTAGCAAAAAGGTGGTGAAATTCATGGTCTCACAGCAGAGCATCACTAACTTCTCTCTTCCCCCCTACTCCATTGCTAACACCCCCTTTCTAAATCCCCCACCTTCACTTATACTAACTCCTAATTCTACTATTTAGCTCCCCTATTTTACCCCTACCCCTAATAATACTAACACTAAGGTGTATAAAGCCCCAAATTTTATGTATATTCCCTCCCCTAGGCATAATAGCCATGTATTTTCAAAAGGGACCAAATGGCACCTGGCCACTTTGGTGAACCTTTTCCACCCCTTTCCCCTCTGCTGCAAGTTATTTTACCCTCAAATTCACCTCTGCATGGGCAAAACCCCTCTCCAAGACCCTTTAGCCTACAAAAATCTTTGCAAAAGTCCCTAAGGTAAAAAACCCGCCTCTGGCACGTTTCCCAATCCCACCACATTACGGGTTAAGCGAGAAAAGATGAAAAACCATTCAAAACCCACTAACCTATAGTTTTGCGCCCAAATATTAAATGGAATATTTTATTCCGCTGGCGGGACCCTTCCCCAACATGCTCGACCAGTCGGGAGGCCCGCCAGCCGTCAGATCTCCAGCGCCCAGATCTAAGGGTGGGCGGTCAATTTCAGATCTCGATGTGCCGACATTTAGCGTCCGGGGAAAGCGGTTTTACCTATCCCGTACAATGGACGCGTGGCGGGCGGTAAGGTTGTTCGGAGCCCTCCTCCCACTTACCGCCTTTGCCCAAAGGTGGTGCGGGGAACCCACTTGCCGCCACCCCGTATACCGCTACCCCACACGTCATGCCTACACGTCATGTCCACGCCGCTCTGACGTCACCCCGCCGGTGCCCGCCCCATCGTCCCTTGGTCCTCCACGCGGGCCCGCCTTTGCGCCCGCCCGCCACCGTGTCTTGCCGACCTGGCTAACACCTCAGCATCCACGTCACCCCTCACCCGGGCCCCGCCATGACGTCATGCTGACGTCATCGGCGGAAAAGCGCCAAATTCATACTTTTGCCAAATTTACCGATTTAAACGGCTAAACGCATATTTTTCGCTTATTTTGCATGCGAAGCTGAACTAGCCGTTGTCAAGCCTGCTGCCGCGAAATCTTGCATTCAGCCATCAAATTCGACAAGTAAACCGTTCAAAGTTCGAGGCTTGACTGCATTAAGCCTTTGCAACCCAGCCCGCAAGCTTCCAGGTCGATTTGCCAGGTATTTTGCCGTCTTCTCCCATTCTGCCCGTGAATTCCAATTTTCTGCAAAATCACCATTAAAGTCTGCTAAAAACTCTAAATTTAGCTCTACCTAAGCACCCAAATCAGACATAAGCAACCTGTGCCATCCATTAGCCCCAATTTAGCTCTGTACAAACCAGCTCGCGGGTTAAAACTGCAGAAATCGCCCTGAAGTACCCGGCATTGTTCCTTTTTGCCAAGTACTGGTTACCTACACTCTTCCTGTACAAATACTAATACCTCAGTAAGCATTCCCTTAGACAATCCACATTCCTGAAAATCATCAGTACTTTGCTAGCTTCAGAACAACTTCACACCAGAAGAAGACATCACACCAATTGCACCTACCTGCTGCTCAAAGTCTTCAAGAGATTCATCAAAGCTCTGCATCCTACTGCACACTTTCAGACTGTATCATGGCAGCATCTGCATCCTCCTCCCTCAGTGTCACTCCACTGAGTCAAACCAATAAGGAACTGGAAGCTATGCCATTAGTTGACAAAGACTGTCTCATAAATGATTTTGAGGGAAACAGAAACTTTTTGAAGACCTTCACCACATTAAGGGAAGACTATAAGGCAGGACTTGGTACAGATGGGATATGGGAGTCAAACCTGCCCTATTACTGCCTCCCAGCTGTGAATGTTTTCCCTGAAATCATTCACTTATGTGCTCAAAATTATGATCAGGAGCACAGAGCTGTCAACACTCAACTAGGGAGGATTTTGTTCTATATAAACGCTGACACCATCAACAAAATGCTGCACTTTGAACAGACAGAGTTATTAGTCCCTTTCTCCATGAGATCTTTAATGGAAGCAGGTGAGAAGATGACCAGTGAAGAGCTGCAGAAGGTCACCAGGAACTACATGTGGCCTGAGAACCAGCCTACAGGGCCACCTCCTTATCCACATGAGCACTTAAATGACTCAGGCAGGCTGCTCCTGGACATGATAGCCTATGTGCTAGGCTACCAGAACAGCAAGCATGTGGATCTAGCCATGCTCGTAATGCTATCTTCCTACAGCCCACGACAACCCCCTGCCCGAAAGTACAACTTTGCCAAGTTCATAGCCAATAGGATCCATGATCAATTGTGCAAATTGGACAGACAAGGAGTCTTTAGATATTCAGCATACATCTACCACCTGTTCATGTATCATCACTCTGAAGCTTTCCCATGCTACATCAGAAGGCTGGACAACAAAGGGGAGAGAAGATCAGTCATATTCTGGACCTCAGTCTATCATGAAATCACAAATTCACCCTACAGCTATTGTGAATTTGTAGATCAGTTTGTATACCCAGTCTCCAGCATACTTATGAAATCCCCTCCACCTAGAATATCAAATGAGATCAAGAAAGCTTTACAGCTTTCTAAGAAGTACAAAATAGGTGATTGGTACCTATATGAACACCACACTGTGTTCAGAGTGTATGGGTGTGAGCTCTGTCCATACAGACTACCCAAGTATGTTCCCATGAGATTATTTGCCTTGGAATATTACAGGCAATTAATCCAGTCAGACCTCACTCACTTCCACAGCTCAAAGAAAAAAGCACACCTTAACTTCAAAAATGAGCTGGGCCCTTTTATCATGAATAAGAAGGAAGGATGGGAGGCTGCAGATTTGATCCTAAAAGACAAATATAAGTTGTCTTACAGTTTCCGGTGGGTCCCATATGACCCTCAAGGTTTCATCACTGCCAGGAGAACAAAGTACAGACTCCTAGCCATCAAACACTGCCACTATCCACATCTAGAACAGTATGCAAACTTACAAGAGTGGCAGTTGGATACCCTTGTTGAGAGCTTGTCTGAAGAGGAAAAAATAGCTAAAAATATGAAAGAACTTGAAAAAACTATTGACCTGGACTATGTGATCCAGGTACCTTTCAGGCTGCCTCAAACATCAGGAGGAGGAACCTCAGTTACCAGGACAGCGCCGCCAACAACAGCACCAGGCTTGGATAAGGGAAAGGGAAAAATGGACGCCGAAGATGAAGCAAAAAAGCAGCAGTCAGAGCAGGGAAAGCAACAACCAGAGCAAGAAACAGGGCAGCAAGAAGAACAAACCGGTCTGCCACAAACTGGGCTGCCAGAAACCACCTTATTGCAGACACCACCCCCTCAAGTGGAGCCCCTAACCACTTCAATTTTACAGACCCCGGCACATGAAGAAAGGGGGACCAAAAGACAAAGAGAAGAGTCCACTCCCCTCAGTGGATCCTCCCAACAACCAGAAGCTAAAAGGCAGAGGGCAGACTCCCCAGAAGTAGAAGACATTACTGAAGATGTCTTCAATGATACAGCCAAGGATAGGGAGGGCAGCCAACACACAGGGACTAGCTCCTTTCAGCAGGAGCAGAATTTACAACTTGGCTTGGAGGTATCATCTTCTTCTCAACAAAGCCAGAAGCTCAAAGGTGCTAAGGCCACCTTCAAAGAAATCAAGGCAGCAAATGAACTATTGAGGGCTGAGGTTTACAAACAATTTATAGATGCCACTCCAGCCCAACAAGAAAGATTGATGTCGGTCTACGACTTCAAAGAGGAGAAGATGATATTCAGCCATTTCAAACCTAAGGGTCCCAACCCAATGTCCACTGCTGATTTCATCAAAACAAGGGTGGAGGTCTTGGCCAAAGACATACATCCTATGGACCAAATTGAGCTCCATAAGCAGACTGGAGAAATGGTCTATGCCACCTTGGTAGATAAGGCCACACTAGCTCATGAGCTGAAAGAATCCTTGAAGCACACAAATACTCAACTGGATTTTGAGAGATTGTCTTCCAGGGCCAAGGATAACAGGATAAAATCTCTTGAAGAGATTATTGTTGATCTAGGGCATAACCCTAGTGACCCAACCGGGGTAAAAGCCCTCCTGAAGAAAAAAGAGGATGATCTCAATGCCATGAAGAGGAGATTGAAGCTGTCACCTACAGAACATCCTCAGACAGCTGAACTGCAAAAAGAAAAACAAGTTGATCAACAACTTGATCTACTATTGCAGCAGGATCAAAGGATCCAAGAGCTAGAGGAGGAGCTGGAGAAGTCATTACAGGACAAACAGGGAGAATCCACACTACCAACTCCCCCAACAGATTCTACAGCAGCAACAGGCTCTGGGGCAGCAGTGGCCCCTACAACAGCAAATACAGTTGACCAGCCCAGCATAGAAGAACTAACTAAGGCTGTTAAGCAAATGGAGCTACAAGCAGATGAGATAAGGAAGGCAAAAGAAAAACTGGCAGAGATAGATGCCAAGTATGACCAGTCTAAAATGACAGTGGCAGAACAGGGCAGACAGATCAAGACCCAAAAGGACAGAATCAAAGCCCTGGAGAAAGAGCTTGATCTCAAAAACACCATGGCTGAGATCAAGAGGATCTTATGGAATAAAATCACCCAAAGCATGATTAAACAGTGGAAATCACTCAAAACAATCCATGAACATATGGATTTAATTGTGCAAGCTCAGATAGACATCCAGAGGGCTAAGACAGCACTAGGAAATAGACCTGAACAAGCTAGCCAACTGATAGACTTTCTGAACAGGCAAGACAAAGATGAGCTGGCAGCAGTTGGAATCACCAACAGAACGGAGGCCATCCTTATGACCAAAAAGGTGCTAACACTCAGAGGATATGTGCAGACAGCAGAAAGGAGGAGCCATGAGATACAGACTGAAGTTGAAGACTTCAAGCTCAGAATGGGGATGCTACAGGCAAGAGGAATGCCTAGCCTATTGAGCGGTACAGGGAAATTGATCAACAGAGATCAATTTACAAATAGGATGGCCGCGTACATAGAAAATCAAATCACTGCATCCAGCAGTGCTTCTGAAGAAACTGTTCCTCCTACAGGACAGAGTTTGTACACTCAGCTTGAAGGGTCATTTTTTATTGAAAATGAAGTTAATCATCTATTTGAAACTCCTCCCAGTTTTTTCAAATACACAGAGCTTGATGAGACATTGATTAAAATGCGAAGGCATCAAATGCCCAAGGAGGACTGGTGGCAAGCCATGCTCCAGATTCTGCCACAGTAGTTTCAAAACTCCAGGTCAAAAGCCAGCTCAGGTCACCGCAAGACAAGTATAAAGTGGTCGGTGACTGGAAAATATCTAAAAAGTGATTCATCACTAACAGTGACAGCTAGCCACATTTTGAAACACACGCCTTCAGCCGACTACAACTGCTACAAATTCAACAGCATCTGACAGATTTTGACAGCTAAAGGACTAAGAGCTATTACTGCATTTACTTCTTCATTTACTTCATTGGCTACTGCTCACTAGCAGTTGGCAGCATATTTATGAGGCATTTACTCTTCTTTCAGATATTTTTCCAAATGTAAATCTGTATATATACCCCCCTTAGTAACGCATAAGGGGTTGCTGGAATTTTCTCTTGGATAACTTCCATCTGCTGTAATATTTTCAGAGAATTAATACAAAGGAGGAATGGAACTTCCAGAAGTTTGGTGTATTTGATGTCTGGTGGTGAAGGATGCATGTTACAGGATTCCATGGGTGTTGCATAAAACTATAAGTATTTTCAAATCTTCTGTTATGTGTTTTTTTGACTCTTTTGTTCTCTTTGGTTATTTAAATGTCTTACACTTGATAGTAAGGTGAAAGAATAGTTTCAGGATTTAATCAAGCATTACCCTGAACTCAAACCTGAACTGTCATCTATGTTTTCTTCAGAAACAGTAATAGAAATTGCAATTCTTAACTGCTGCACTTCGATCTGTCTCTTTGCTGTAACAGACTATTCCCAGGGATTCAAATTATTGCCCCTGTGACCTCTGTTTTCTGCTCCAAATTCTGTCACGTGGAAATATGTAAACAATAAGTGGAAATTCTTAAATGCTTTCACTTCGTGCTGCCTGTTTCCTGTCACTTAGCCAAAATATGTTTTAACAAAGCACTCAAAAGGCCCTGTAAGTTCCATCTTTCATCTCACAGATTCAAACACATTAAGCCACAGACTCCATTGCCCAATGATATTCAACATATCTAAAAACTACATCACTGAAGTCCAAGGGAATTTCATCAACCGAAACACAAACATAACCTGTACTCAATACCTAGCCTAAAACACCATCACTGTAGATATAAATCATAAAGAGAGAGCCCTCTCTGATCACTGTTAGGCTAGAAACAGTGATTAAAAGATTGGTTAGTGGTTACCCCGGCCGTATTCCCTTGGGAGTCATAGGGAACAACCTGGGTGTTAACAGCGTCAACCCCAAAAGATGGATGGTATGGTGGACCAATGGTGATATGACCGGTGAACGGAATAACCCAACCCGACTCAATCATGGTGATGGAGTGAAAGTGTCATGTTCAAGAGCGACCTTCTACCAATAAAATTCTTCAAGTTTTCTTCCCTTTTTCCCCAGTCATTGCTGACCAGTACCTGTTTATTTTTGTCAAGCTTGAGGAGGATAACATATGCTCATTCTATAATTTTCCCTTCGGGCAAACCTGTCGCTATGTTTTAGCGAGCCTAGCGACAGTGAAACTCGTTCTTCTCTAGATGGACAAGTTTGTCACTATTGTTTTAACGAGTTTAACGACAAGGATAACTCGGTCCTTTTCATGTTTAGAGAGTTTGAAAAGGGACAAAAGGAAACTCTAGCAGTTCTTTTTTGTATCATAATCCCTTGAGTCCAAAAAAGATTAAAATAATACAAAAGGGATGACTTTTCCGATCACTTTAGCGAGCCAAAAAAGACAAGTGCTCAATCTTTTTGTGGGATAATCCCTCAGGTCCAAAAAGATTAAAATACAGGAGGGATGGCACTTCCAATCACTTTAGCGAGCTGGAGAGGCCAATTTCTTGACAATCTTTTCATATTTAGCGAGTCCGAAAAGAGTTTAAAGTAGACTCGTTTTTTGAGGAACGAGTGGTGTTTAGGGTAGCAAACGAGTTCCGGGTAATCTTGGAACTAGTTTCGGGTAATCTTGGAACTTCTCAAAACATGGTGGTGTGAAGAGGTTGGCTAATAGGACCACTCATCGCAGTTGTTCCTCAAAATGGTAAACAATCAAGTGGAAGCGTATGATCGGCCAAACAGATGGAGGTGATGGAAAGAACACAACCAAGGTTCGAAAGGCAGATAGAATGGCAATCACAAAGGTTATTTACCCTTGGGGTTCATTTTTTAATGAGCTTGAACTCTAGGGGAACATATGCTCAGTGGCAGTTTTATTTTTTAACGAGCTTGAACCTTGCAGGAAACATTGCTCATTTCAGTAGTCAAAGATGTCTCTCATTGGTAGGTTCATTTTTTAGTGAGCTTGAACTCTATGATAACATATGCTCATTGCCTTTTTATGTAGGCTAGAAACGACCAAACTACAAAGCTAAAAAACTAAAAAGCTAAGGAACTACTGAGGTTAGGTAGGTTGGTTTTGTCTTTCATCTAGACTAAACACTTCCTTTGCTTTGTCTGCATGGTGCAGACAAAGGTGAATGGTGGGTCAAACCAATAAACACTAAAATGCTAAAAAATGCAATTGGTCACTTTTCGCTTGTATAAAAAGGTTTGCATGCCCCCAGGCATCGAGAAAAGGAGAGTCTCCAGGTAGCTTATGGAAGTCACTGCGGTTAGGCATGATTGTTTTTGTCAGTGGTTAGACCAAAACACTTCCTTGGCTTTGTCCCTGGAATGGGTGGACAAAAGTGAATGGTGTGAGATTACACTTCCAATCACATAACCTATAGGGAAACCTATTTTTTAACAAGCTTGAGTTCGTCTAGATAGACAAGGGTGCATGCCCCCTAAACTTCATTACATTCACCGGATTACTCGCCGCAATCAAGTGGATGGAATGAATTTTGAAGAGACATTCTTGATGCAAAGAGACCATTTAGGGATGGTGTTTGACTTGGAGCTGTGTTTGAACCGGGAAATGAAAGATGGTCGATAAGCTAGACCATTTTGCCTTCATGCAGGAAACACATCACTCGAAAGAGTGTGGAAACAATAGCTTCCATGCTATAAACATAGTCACGCCCAATGAGTATATTGTAATCTAATGGTCCTTGAACTACCATCACGTTCAAGTGAATGGTTTTCCTTGTCAAAGTTATCGGAAACTTTGGAAGGATCCCTAATGGTTGACTTGTTCCTTTGTTAAAGCCTGACAAATTTTGTGTCACGGGCATAAGCGATGGTGAACCAAGCACTTTCCAAGCAGTTGAGGAAAGGATACTCACTGGCGCCCCTTCATCTATGATAGTGCCAGAAACGATCATTTTGTAAACTTGTACTATGATCCGGAATGGTACATTAGATGGAAGGTGGGGTCTTGCTAGTTGATTCCAATCGAAGGAAACGACTAGACTACTTGGAGGGGGTACCGAATAAACGGCTGGATGAACCCCTTGAACTGGCGAATTTTCCTCCTGTTGTGAAGGAACAAGCGGATTTCCCCCAAGTTCATCAGACTCTATATTAGCAAAAAGAATTTGAACAGTATATTTCTCATTCTCTTTGGAAATTGTACCATCTGAAGTTGGACCTTCTGAAGGCAAGACTGGGTCGACTGCCATCTCGACCTGTTGACTTTGGTCTGGTATGGACTCAGAAGGCTCACTCTCAACGATAGGTGTTTCGACCGACCGTTGAGTCATGTCAGTCATATTTTCAACTAGCGAAGGATTCGGTAAGAGTTTCTCGTATCCAGGTGGAAGTTGCTGCGGTGAAGGAAGACAGTTATGCAAGATTCTCTTGGCCTCGTCCAGAAAAGGACAACGGGGAAGGCAATCGTCTCCTTTGCATAATTGACATGGAATTTTGACCTTTCCTTTCTGTCCAGGAACTTCATTTTCACTAGTTGATGGTGTTCTGTCAACATGATCTCCAAAGGTTGATAACATCAGATGGTGCGAACGGGGATACCATTCTCTCAAGATCTGCGGAATGCAAGGACAATCTCGATGAAAATGGTTTCCTTTGCAAAGTAGAAAAGGATATTTAGGAGTGTTTATGTGCGGATTTTCACAAGATGATTCATTGTTTCCCCCTTGCTTAACTGACTTCTTCTTCTTCTTCTCCTTCCCTTTCTTCTTCTTCTCAGCCACTTGGTTACTAGTATCACTATTTTCACCAAGCGAAGAGGAAGAAGGGGAGGGAGAAAAAAAGGAAGTAGAAGGTGAAGGGTCACTTTCAGTATCAATTGGTTGTTGATTCGATTGCTGAGTAATTACGGTATTTTGAATGATAGAGGTTGAGAATAGCCATACCGGCAGACCAATTGTAATTCCTGGAAGGGACAATGTGGCCATATATGGAGCACCAATATTTCACCAAGAGGAAAGTGGACTAGGATTCCCTTCAAGAGGGATTCCTTGATTGGTGGACTCCATTATCTCAACCTAAGATCAACGAAGGAATAGGGATGTTATTCCAAATTAAATAAATTTTAATGACGCTTTGACACAACTTTGCTTTTTCAATTTTTAAGAGTCAAGAAAAAGCTAAATATGACTCTAGTCCCCTTTGATTTTTAATGAGCCTAAAGTGACAAGTGCTCAGATGGACCTTTTCTTTTAAGGAGTCGAAAGGAACGAAAGTGACTACTCTGGAAATATAGACAGTGGGATTACCAAACTAACTGCAAAACTGCAATATACACCTTGGTGGTAAATTAAAGAGAAATTACCAAGGACTTATGTATGGCAGTCAATCTTCCTGAATGTTGTGTTCAGTGCATTGGAATTGCGATCGATAGGGCGACAGACATGGCTTCCTATGGATAAAGGGTATCAGCCTATTGTGGTCTCCCAATATATACTCGACGGTATGGGGAGCAAAATTTCATGCTAGCACTTGTCATATCAAAGAGGAGGAATCACCCAACCTTCGATGAAAACAATAGTTACTAGTTTTTATGACGCTGGAAAACGTCTCTAGCCTAGACCTCTAGATGTGTTGCGTTAGGTTCCAAAGCGTTTTTAAGTTCATTGAGATTTATTTTAGAGTTGATCTTCTTTAGACATTTTCCTTTCAAGGTTCACCGCGTGATGTAGATGTAAAATTCCTAAATATGCAATCTAAAATGATAAACAATCTTTGTTTTCTTTTAGCAATGAAAATCCTAACTACTAAGGAAAGAAGATTGCGATTCGTTCAAACAGAGAGAAAAGAGCACACACTAAATGCACTTTTCCTAAATCATCTTTCACACACAATCTAAATGCAAATGCAAATGCATGTATTTGTTTTTCGTTCCCTTAATGTGAAGAATGCCAAAAAGGAAAACTAAGTATAGATCTGAAGTATTTTCTTCAAAGCAACATTTCGACAATTTCTTTTCAAAATGAAAGGAAGAGTAAAACGACACTTTTCGATTTCGAATAGAAAAATTCTTTTGACACTTCAAATATTAACAATTCAAATCAAATACAATGACAAAAGTACAATCGACTATCTAGAGGAGGAAGACTTTATGACCCTCTTCTTTTTGACTCAAAATGACAATTACAACACTTTTTGCATCAAAACGACAGTTCGATTTAAGCTACATTTTAACGAAGGACTGTAAATGATGTACAAATACATAAAAAAATTACTAATCCTAATCAATGGAGGCTAAACTATGTAAATGAAGGAGGCTTCAACAATGAGATACTGATCATAAGCAGCAAAGCAACTGAATAGAGCTGAAAACAAGGACAAAAAACCCAAATTTCAAAGAGAGAAATAGGATTACTCAGTCATCGCACCTATGCTTCACAGAAAAAGGGATGCATCTCACTTGCTACAAACGGGAGGTGTGATGCATATTGGCTTCTAGTGATAGACAGTGCGATGGGCCAGGGAGAGAAACCGAGGTGGGTTTTTTTTCAAATTTGCAGCTAAATTCAATGAGTTAAGCTGAGCTACTATGAACAGTAAAGAAAAAAGTACAACGGTATGATCTTAGGAGGTTATTGAGCTACCACAAGGGCATTTAGAATGCTTGTAAGTTAGATGTTCAGTTCATAAACCAACCTGGAGATTGACTAAAGCAGCATTCATCTACTTTGCAATTGCATAGCAAGAGCAGTTGGAAGGCTATCTGGCTAACTTCAAGACCCATCTGTAGTTTATAAATAAAACAACAACAACAAACAAATAAACTATTCAATCCTGTGGAGTACTAAAAAGGTATGTTTTTGATGATCATTTCAGTGACTTTTCAGTAGAACTTGTAAACCTTTTTGCATCGTGAACTTGGAAAACGATAAAGAATTATAACAAAACATGTGAGATTAATATGTAAGACTAAAATGCTGACAATTGTCATTTCCTCATGCAGGAAGGGGTGAAAACGAGGAGTTGTTGTTCGAGGTAACCGTTGTCCCTTTGACGGGAGACCGAATGCAAACAAGGCTAAGCAAATCAAAGCAAATCGGCCCTGAAAAGGAGGTGAAGACACCAGCTCGGCGTAGGAGGGAAAAGAGATGATTAAGGATTAACGGTTCGGCGAATTCCTCGGGATCCTTGATCTTGAGGGATCGCTGCTTTATCTATTTTTATACTTAGACATCTCCGCCGTCACCCTTATAAAAGGGACAACATTGTTAGCTCGGGGAGAGTTAGACGTGTATTATGCTTTTATGTAATTTATGTTAAGATCACAACTTTGATCATCGAGTCTCGATAAGAATTGGTTTACTGTAACTTTACTTCATGCATTAATACAAACTTGGTGATTACTTCATCTTTGATTCTGGATTGACCTAAAGCGGTGTACCCCTGGAGGCTAAGGGCCCGGCCCTGGAGGACACTTGCTCCTGTATCATTACGATTTGATTTCTGCGTGGTTTTCTTATCGTCGTTATTTGGTAATTTGATATGCTTTATAAGTTTACATCACATGCTCTGTTAAGTTTAATTCATTAAGATTTCTACAGACAAAACTATTGTATTGACTCTGCATCATATTACTGTTCTTTTCAGAGTTGATTGAATATTACTAGTCTTAATAGAATACTGTTACTATTCAATTATAGAGCTTTTGTGTTGTGCATCTGTTCATTCACGTTACATAATTTATATTGGGAGTTATGTTCTTTACGGTTGTTGAATTGATGAACGATGCTGTGCTATTTTGAAATGCAGTCATATTCCCTCTAACTAAGATTGATATTTGGATCAGATTACTCTTTAAGCGTGCTGTGTGCGTATAAGGTTTTCAAGCGCTGTTCCATAACTTATCAGTAATCAGTGCTGTTCCATTGGTGTGTGTTGTTCGATCTGCCTTAAGAGTGAAAGATTGTTGTTTGATTATGATTAATGCATTTGATTTGGTAGATTAAGTTTGTTACTGCTCGCGAGACTTAGTTGCTGATTCTATTTCATAGTTGCTGTTCCATTTAAGAATTGTTGTTCCATTACAGATTTGCTATTCGATTTCTTATTTGTCGTTCCATTTGCTAGTTTTTGTTATTTTGGTGTGGGAGACGATCTAAGGCTACAGTGGGCCTTGGCATTTACTGTCTGGCTCCTAGATCCACGGTCTGTTCTCTAATTTCCTTTCCATCAGTTTCCAAAGGGATGGGTTATCGCTACCGAACCCTTGACTGATAAGTTGCCTAGTCTTTTGAGTGTGTGATTTACTCTTTTGGAGTAGCTTAGTTGTAGACAAGCATCTGTTTACTCTTGTATTTCTAAACACTGTACTACTAGCATTACTCTGGCAAATGATAGCCTCAGACTGAGACACTCTTTGAAATAACAAAACGCTCCCGGATTAACATATTAATGTGAGGTAATTAGAGGTGAAAGAGACCCTTTTTATAGCTCTACATTTTGGCGCCGTTGCCGGGGAAAGAGTGTAGCCATTTGTCCTTTTTTCAGAGTAGTGTACGAACCTACTAGGGAAGAGTTGGATTTTAAAAACGGAAGGTAAGAACCTACGTATGGAGCATGTAAAAGTCTTGTTCCTCTGTCCGCTTTCCTAACAGATTTGTTGTTGCTTTGTTTGAATAGAATTTAGTAGTTCATTTGAGTGCATGACTAAGCAGAAAAAACCAGAAAAAAATACCAAACCTCCACCCAAGCCAGAAAAAGCTAAGGGGCCGGTGACCCTTGGTCGAACGACCTTCATAGACGAAATCTACAAGAAAGTAGAATCTCAGCCATCAGTAGGACCTAGGAAAATCATTTCTAAACAGCCTACTAGTTCCCTTTAGGCCACAGGATCACCATCTGTAGCCTTTGTTGAGGTGCATAGTCAAACTGAAGAGCAGGACTTTCAAGAAAATAAAAATTCTACTCTAGAACTATTGCAGGAAGGGAATTTCAGCAATCTTTGTGAAGGAGAAGGAGAAACAGGTGAAACCGAGGAGCCAAGATATCTTATTGGAACAAATCAGCCATTAAACAGCCCAGACAAGGGGAGTGCTACAAAAATATTGTTGAAGGAACCCAATCTCCTCAGACATCAGGCATTCTCATTATCCCAGATAGAGGAAGTGCTATTAAAACTATTCCTGTCAAAGCCATTCCCTCTCAACCTAGGAATACCCTCCTAGATATCCCAGAAGGTTATTGGCATATATTGGACCCTATTGCTCAAAATCAGCCAAACACTCAAACCTCTACATTACAATACCCTATAGTGGATTCTGCAGCAAATGCACCTATGAAAGCAATCCCTCTTCAACATATCCCTACATTTCACGGTCTCACATCGGAAGACCCGGATGCATTTTTATTTGAATTTGATGTGTTGTGCAGGGGATATGATTACACCACCGACCCCCAGAAACTGAAACTATTTCCCTCTACATTAAAAGGGGCTGCTTTAATATGGTTTATGGGATTAGGTGGCAGGGTTATAAATAACTGGGATCAAATGAAAGAATCTTTCCTAAAAAATACCAGGATTATTGCAGGTCTAGAGAACTAAAGGACAAAATATTCCATATGACCACTGGACCGAATGAAACATTAGAGGAGTATGTGGAACGTTTCCAGTACAATCTACAAAGATCTCCTTATGCATCACTACCTTTACCTGATAATGTGTTAAAAATTGCATTGATAAGGGGTATGAAGGAACAATGGATCGAAACATTAAACATCATGGGAAAAGGGGATATTTATCAAGAGAATTTTGCTGACATTATTGATTTGTGTATCAGGAGCTCGAGAGGCAGCACAAGAGTAAAACCGGTAGAACATGATCGGTTTGTAAGAGATAATAAAATTTCAACAGAAGGAGTAACACGGGTAGAAATTGGAAATTTATTGGAAAATTTTAAAAATGATATTCTGGGGACACTAACTACACAACTTGATATTATGCAGGCTAAACAGAAGCAAATGGAGGTAGAACAGAATTTGGCGATCTTCTGCCCCCGATGTAGGAAAAAGCATAGTCATAAAGAGTGTCCACTGGATATAGTCCAAACATGCGCCATCTGTACAAAGGATCACCTTATGGAGAGCTTCCCCTCACTTCCTGGATTGAAGGCGGTATATAAAGAAGTGGAAGAAGAACCAGAATCAGTGTATTTGATCAACCAGCGCCGTCAGTGGCAGCCGAGACAATCTGGTATGTTTTCAGACCCAACTTCTTCTTTTCAGCCTCCACAATATAATGCTCAACAATATAATATGTGGCAAAGTCAATCCCAACCTCCATTTCCAAACTGGTCACCACAGTCGTTTCCTTCTTCAAACCCGTGGCTGAATCAGGCAAGCCAATCTGGTTGGCCGAATTTCCCTTATACTCCACCATATTGGCAAGGTAACCCATATTCTCCACAATGGACTCCCCCTACTTCACAAAGTTCAGCCTGGCAGACAAACTGGCAGAGACCGATGCATCAGCTAGTAGGAACTATTCCACTCCCTCAACCTACACTACCAGCCTTATAACAGAATCCCCAGTCTAGTCTGAGACCGCAACTCCCAGCCCAACCCAACCCCAATCCAAATAACAGACCGGTCCAATCTCTCCAAATTATAGAAACACCAGAAATAGGAGCTGATCTAAGGGAATGCAATGATCTTCAGTTAAGATTTGGGCATATTATTGAAACCGAGGGAGATAAGACAATTCAGATTGAAGACCAGTTACCCAGAGAACATCTGTCACAACAAGAGGATGTGAATAAACAACAAACTCATAACCAAGCAACCACATCCTCTCCTCCGTTCCCAGAACGGTTAGTCATACCTCAACCTATACAATATCTTGACTTTGACATTCTGGGAGAATTACAAAACATGTACATAAAAATTCCATTCCTCCAAGCCAATCAAGACATCCCCATATATGCAAAAACTATCAAAGAATTATGAATAAATAAACCAAGGAGGAATATAACAAATAATCCAAGAGTCCAAGTAGTCGGAACTTTATCTGACTTACTATCAGGGAAGGAAACACCCATTAAATATGAAGACCCAGGAAATCCAATTGTAAATGTTCAAATTTATGGTCAGACCCTGTGTAATGCCTTAGTTGATCTAGGAGCTGCAATTAATATCTTAACAACCACTACTTGCCAAAAGTTGGGCATTACATCGGTAGAACCCACCTCTACCTTGCTAGAATTGGCTGATCGATCTGTGGTTAGGCCGGAGGGTACTCTACATGATTTCATGGTCTGTTGATTCCTAGGAATATCCAACCATTTTCCTGAAAATAAATCCCAAAACCCAACTTGATGGACACTCGTTGATTTTAGGTAGACCTTGGCTTGCTACTGCCGATGCTTACATTGGCTGCTGGCAAGGAAATATGACCATAACCAAAGGACCAGATATCAAGAATTTAGTTCTATATCCTCCAGCGCAGCCAAGTGTCACAATAATCAAAACTAATAAGCACCCTGTATCATACCTCACTGATAACATTAGATCTCCATTAACTATACAAGAGGCTCTTGATTTTAAAGACCAAACAGAAGATGATGCCATTAATAATTTTATTAGTCAAACTAGATCTTTCACGCAGTGTCACATGATAGAAGCAGCATTTGATAATGAATTAGAAGAAGATCCTCTGAAAGATACACATGATCAAACAATACCTGTTACTTCTGTTGCAAATAGTAAAATTGTGGAAATTGAACCGGGAAAAACCTTAAATATTAATGCCAACCTCACAACTGAACAAGAAATGAAGCTCATCTAGTTGCTAACAAAATATAAAGAAGAATTTGCATGGGATTACCCTGACATGAAAGGAATTGACCCCAAATTATGTACACACCACATTTATATAGAAAAGAATGCTAGACCTGTTCGTCAACCTCAAAGGAGACTTAATCCTCATCTAAAAGATGTGGTAAAAGCTGAACTTCAAAAACTTTTAGATGTCAATTTTATTTATCCTATCTTTGAT
This sequence comes from Pinus tabuliformis, assembly GCA_031772625.1. Taxonomy (NCBI): domain Eukaryota; kingdom Viridiplantae; phylum Streptophyta; class Pinopsida; order Pinales; family Pinaceae; genus Pinus; species Pinus tabuliformis. The sequence continues at coordinate 134,615,379 of CM062818.1, forward strand.
AGTAAATGGGTCTCTCTGCTTGTGGTGGTACCAAAAAAGAATGGGAAATGGAGAATCTGTGTGGATTACAGGGAGCTAAATAAAGCAACACAAAAAGAGCACATCCCTCTCACATTCATAGACCAAGTATTAGATACTTTAGCAGGAAAGAAATTCTTTTCTTTCCTGGATGGCTTCAGTGGATACAATGAGATTCAGATTGCCCCTGAAGACCAAGACAAAACTACTTTTACTTGTCCTTGGGGAAAATTTGCCTATCGAGTTCTACCTTTTGGTTTATGCAATGCTCCTACCATGTTCCAAAGGGCTATCCTTGGTATTTTTGCAGATTTAATAAATGATGGACTTGAAGTATACATGGATGACTTTACACCATATGGAGATGATTTTGATCCAGCATTGGACACCCTAGAAAAAGTCCTACAACGCTGCATTGCCACCAGGCTTTGCTTAAGCCACGAAAAATGTTATATGATGATGACTGAAGGACTTATCCTAGGACACTATGTTTCAGCAGTTGGCATTCAGGTAGACCCGGCCAAAATCCAAATACTTTTGCTTATTCCCACTCCTACTACTCAAACAAAGGTACGCAGTTTTCTTGGATTTTCTGGTTATTATAGGCGATTTATAGAACATTATTCGCACATTGCTGCACCTCTATATGCACTAACTGGTAACGTTGATTTTCTTTGGACAGAAAAATGTGAACGTGCTTTCAAGGATCTGAAGAAGCTCGTATCCACAGCCCCAGTCCTTCGAGGACCAAATTGGGATTTGCCATTCCAAATATCATCTGATGCCTCAGACACAGCCATTGGAGCAGTCCTCAGGCAGGAAGAGGATAAAAAACCATATGCTATTTATTACATCAGCAAAAATTTATCCCCTGCTGAATTAAATTACACTGTTACTGAAAAAGAATTCCTAGCTGTAATACATGTTGTCAATAAGTTTAGACATTACATTACTGGATATCCTGTTATCTTGTATACAGATCATTCTGCCATAAAATATTTAGCAAATAAACCCGTCACAAATGGCAGAATAACTAGATGGCTGATTCTATTGCAGGAATTTGATATCACAATCAAGGATCGACCTGGCAAAGAAAACCCTATAGCCGATTTTCTCTCAAGAATGCCAAAGCCAATCAATGCAGCAGCAGTTGAAGATCAATTTCCGGACGAGCATCTGTTTGTTGTTGCTGTTCAAACACCCTGGTATGCTGATGTTGCCAATTACCTCGTAGTAGGTAAATTACCAAAACACCTAACCCCTAATGAGCGGAAGCAGATTGTTCAGAAGAGTGCTCGATTCTCGTGGATCGGGGGCTATTTGTTTCACACAGGGGCAGACATGCATATCAGGAGATGCGTCTGAGAAGATGAAATCTTTGACATTTTAAAAGCCTGTCATGATGGACCATGTGGTGGACATTTCGCTGAGCACAGAACTGGACATAAGGTGCTGCAGACAGGGTATTACTGGCCCACGATTTTCAAAGATGCAAAGAAATTTGTCCAAGCCTGTGACAGCTGCCAGCGAGCAGGACGTCCTGGTCAATCTGATGAGATGCCTATGAAACCACAGTTAGTCATTGAACCATTCGAGCGATGGGCTCTTGATTTTGTTGGACCTATCAACCCATCAACAAACCAAAAAACATATATTTTGGTGGCAACAGAATATGTCACCAAGTGGGTTGAGGCAGAAGCATTGCCTAGAGCTACAGAGGACTCTGTCATACAGTTCCTGTTCCATCTATTTATACGTTATGGCCTTCCAAGAGAAATAATTACAGACGGTGGACCACAGTTTGCTGGGAACAGATTAGTTGCAACACTCAACAATTATCACGTCTAGCATAAAATCACTACTCCATTCCACCCACAGGCGAATGAATAGGTAGAAAGCAGCAATAAAATAATAGAAGCAATTTTAACAAAAACCATTGCATCCCATAGACGTGATTGGGCTGCCAGACTACCTGAAGCACTCTGGGCTTACAGAACAACATGGAGAAGCACCATTGGTTACTCACCTTATCAATTAGTGTTTGGAAAACAACCCATTTTCCCTATAGAATTCGAAATCCAAACATTACAGACAACACAGGAAGTTGGCTTAGTTCTAAGCGAGGCACTGATTAATTGATTGCAGCAGATCAATGAGTTGGACGAAATTAGGCTCTCTGCAGTTCAAAATACTGCCCTGATCCAACAGCAGTGAGCTAAATGGCATGATGCTCTCATTAAAAACAAAGTCTTCCACGAGGGAGACTGGGCTCTGTTGTAAGACTCCAGGTTTTAGGATTTCCCTGGGAAACTCCAAACTCATTGGTTGGGACCATACCAAATCTAGAAGGTACATGACAATGTGACCCTTACTCTAATCACTATTGATGGTTCTAGATATGCCTTCAAGGCAAATGGCCACCGAGTTCGCCTATATCGCAAATCACTCACTCGGGAGTCCTTTTGCCAGTAGCTACGCTGAGACTCTGATATGGAGATTCTGGGGGAGGAAGAGAAGTCTTCCTCACCTATAATTCATTAAGGAATTCATTTCTTTTTACATTTTGTACATAAGTTCTTTTTCTTTGAATCATTTTTTTGTACATATTTTTGAATTAATGTTTTGCTGTCATTTTTACTGTTCCTTTTTTTTTTTCAAAAGAACAGCATTTTCTTCCGGCTGTTCCTTTTTCAAAAAGAGCAAATTCGGTTGGATCAGCCGTCATATCATTGTAATTAGGACCTTTTTCTTTATTTTGGTGTGTTTTGCTGTACTTTTTCCAAAGGAACAACATTTTCGATTTTTTCGCCGTTCCTTTTCCAAAGGAATGGCATTTGTGTGTTTCTGCTGTTCCTTTTCCAAAGAAACAACATTTTTGATTTTTGCTGTTCCTTTTTCAAAGGAATGGCATTTGCCTGTTCTGCTATTCCTTTTCTAAAGGAACAACATTTTGATTTCTGCAGTTCCTTTTTCAAAGGAACGGCATATCTGTGTGTTTTGCTGTTCCTTTTCCAAAGAAACAGCATGTTCGATTTTCGCTGTTCCTTTTCCAAAGGAACCGCATCTTTGCATGTTTGTTGTTCCTTTTTCCAAAGGAACAACATTTTTGATTTTGTGGTTCCTTTTTCAAAAGGAACGGCATTTCCATGTGTTTGTTGTTCCTTTTCCAAAGGAACAACATATTTTTGATTTTGTTGTTCCTTTTTCAAAAGGAACGACATTTCCATGTGTTTGTTGTTCCTTTTCCAAAGGAACAACATATTTTTGATTTTGCTATTCCTTTTTCAAAGGAACGACATTGGAATGTTCTGCTGTTCCTTTTTCAAAGGAATGGCATTTGCATTTTCTGCTATTTGAGGTCTCTTGTTGGCCCTTTCTCCAAAAGAAACACCACTTGCATGCTTTTCCTCTCCTTATGAAGCAGCTTGTCCCTTTTGTCGATCTAAATTAAGGATGCTTATTGCTCCTGTTCTTTCAAGTCTTTTAGAATACAACTATGCATTTATGCAATGGATACAAAACCTCAACATACTGAAATTAGCTAATCATAAATCGATATCTTTATAAGGCTCTGCATTGGTAAGAGGAAAAAAGGAGGGACACACATATTTATCATCTTCTGTTGTCATTGTTCTACTAATTCTGCTATGATTGTTCATCTTCATCATGACGACCCTTTTTTCCATCCTCTTTGATTATTATTCAGGGATAAGAGCAAAGGGTTTATATCTTCCCATTGAGATGTTAAGACTTCTTCCACCATTCCTACTCTTAAGGAGTGTTGAACCACCCCTTGTGTATAAAAAAGGGAAGGTACTTTGTGAAAAAGAAAGAAAAAAGTAAACATGACTTATAAGTTGTCAAATGCAGGATAGGGGGTCTCATCAAGAGCCAGCCTACAATGATCATGAGGATGAAAGCGAAGTGGCATTCCCACTATGGCCACCACACCAAGGATATGGTCCAAAAGGTATATCAAATAAACAACCCTTGGAACAGGAGGTCTCATCACGAGCCGGCCTGCCCACTTTTCGCTCCTTCCTCGTGAATGGCATTATGGTCAACTGGTTACCAAGCCAGCATGATGGCCTACATTTTGACATTACATTCCCTAAAGTATACACAGCGGATCATGGTTCCATGGGTGAAATAAACAACTTTTCCAAGGTTATGGACACCTGTTGGCAGTAGAGCACTGTTAATGGTATCACAGTCATATTATTTACACCAATAGGTGAGTTATTAACACCCTTCTGTTTCTTACACCTTAGTAATTAATCATATATCATTTCCCGAATTATATAGCGCATGCAAATCTATTATCACCAATCATGGCAGAGTAATTGACAATGACCGCAGGAGATTTAGAAAGTACGACAGATGTCCTCTCCTCTCAGCCTTGCATCATATCACAGCAGCCTCTTACGTAATACGCGATCCAACTCTACGCCTCGATTTCGGTAATTTGTTGTTTTTCTAAACATGGCATATTTTTATACGTTGTTCCTTTATGACTCTGTTTCAGAACGGGCGCTGCTCCTTTATTTGACGGCTGGGACAGCCTATCACATTGCGGGGGGGAGGTTAACCTCATTATTCCCTGGATTACGTGTCAGCTCACTATTCGGGAAAGTTGTGTACTAGGGTATGGCATGGCTTAACAACATGCTATTTTTATTTTTGTTACACGAATTACTGTTCATAAGCCATTTCTGTTGTATACTCTGTTTTTTTTCAAACAAGTCTTGCGTCTATTACCCTCTCTGTGTTTCAACAGCACGAACAATTGCTATTCCATTGAGAATTCACAGTGAAACCATGGGAGGAAGAGCGATCCCGAGGGAACCGCAGGTGTTAACAGTCTCTGCTGCTGCCCGGGAAATCCTGGCAAGAGCAGGGTGGCTGACTTATCTCAACTGCTTGCAAGAGTCTAACGAGACAGTGGCAATTGAATTCCTGCAGAATTTGCAGGAGGATTACTCCATAGTGAGGGGGAGATAGATAACAGTCACTGATGACATAATCGCAGAAGTCTCGGGACTACCAGCCACCGGACCTGTATGGACGTTAAAAAAGGAGAGATTACAGAAGATTATAGAAATCTTCCAGGATGAAGGCCAGAGCTTGGCAATTAAAGGAAAGGGAGTTCTTCCAGCAACGCTAGTAGAGCCCTGGGCGGAATTGGCAAGGACCGTGCAAAGCTACATCACCTGCGAGGGTAGAAAATATGTGGTAAGACCACGACATCTTAAACTCTTAGCTGTTCTAAAACAAAAATTCTCTGTAAATTTACCTACACTTTTGAATTCGTTACTTCATGACGTTGCACGGAGCTTTAAAAAGGCACAACATGTAGAGTCAGTTGTTAGTCATCATGGGTTAATTCGGTTAATTGTCAGTCATAGCCTCACCCAGCAGCAGAGCAGCTGGGAAGAGCTAATTGCAATGATAAATGGGGGGTTGACAACACCATCCCCAAAATGTAAACATGCCACCAGCACACCAGAGCGTCCAGAAAAACGTAGAGAATTAGCAAAACAGAAACATGTCACTAGTACATCTGAGCGTCCAGAAAACACAAGGAATCGGCAAAGCGTAAGCATGCCACCGGTACACCCGAACAACCAGAAAAATGTAGGAAATCAGTCTGGTTAGCACGAATACGAGGGAGGCTGGAAAAGCTCCAGGAAAGCACCAGCCGGCCAGTAGAAATTGAAGATGAGCAACCCTCACGGCTAGAAGAAGAGGCCGAGCAATCTGAAGGAGAAGAGAAAGAAGAGGTCGAGCAATATGAAGAAGAGGCTGAGCAATCCGAAGAAGAAAATGAGGAAGGAGCCGAGCAGTATGAAATAGAAGCTGAGCATTCTGAAAGAGAAGCTGAACAATCCAAGCAGGAGGAGGAAATGGAACAGCAGGAAGGTAGCCCATTGCAGGACCTAGTGGGAGAAGATGAATTGGCCGCAGTCTTGGCCAATATGGGTGAATATGGCCAACCTTCCAGTCCGTCAGACCTCCATGACAAACCCCAGGAAGAAAATGCACTTGAAAAACCACATGCAAAAGAGGCAGAAGAAGAAAATATGCCTGTTCATGATAAAGAAACAATAGGAGATACTGAACAGGAACAATCCGTTCCTAACCAAAAGACACCGGAAGAAATTCTGGAGGAAGCAGGGGCAGAAAAAGAAGTTGCCCAAGAATTGACAGAACCAGTTAGGGTTCTTACCCCAGAACAGCCAGAGCAGAACAATGAAGAAACACCTGAGAAGGAAGATCCATGGACTAGTCACAGTCCAGGCTGCAGTGAACGGCCTGCTGTTCCTTCTAACGAAATTTTGGAAATTAACGAATTACAAAAGGAACAACAGAGATTATTGAGCATAATAGCCTAGCTCCACCAACAGATTAGGATCCCGAAAGCAAGGAAGAGGGTAAAAGGACTTCAGGAAAGAAAAAGATGACCACTCCAGCAAAACCCTGCAAGGCAAAGAGGCGGAGGATCATAATTCGTCCTGCTGTTCAAAACCTTGTCGAAAACCTAGCTGCTGTTCCAAATGATGCTGAGGAACAAACTCCTGTTCCATTTGAAAAGGAACAACAACAGACTGATATTCACGTTAAAATAGAAATGGATGATGTGATGACTTGTGATAAGGAAATTCAGACGGAGGCACCACTTTCAGGAGTGATAAGGGTTCTGAACTCAAAGCAACGCAATAAGAAAGTTCAGGTAAAACTCCCGGCCTCCACTACTGCATGGAGAAGAGATCCAAAAACAGTAACCTTGCGCAAGGGGTTGAGGCAAGCTCAGCAAGAAGCAGAAAAGCTTAGAGAGCAAACGGTCCCTGGCGAAAAGTATGAAGAGCTACAGTAGCAACTTAGGAATGTCAATCAATCCGAAAGCCAGGCTTTTGAAGGTTGGCGGAAGGAACAAGAGAAAGTTTCAAAGGTAACTCATAGGCTAGATATTGTTATCAAGCAGATGGATACCTTGTGTTCTTTATACAATGACGTCTTAGCATGTAGGGCCCCTGCCAAAAATTATGCCTTGTTTTTACTGGAACAGTATTTTCAATTAAAAATAAAAGCTGTTAGAGCAGGTGCTCCCATACAAATTAACATTGTCAATGATTTTATAGACTGTTGTAAACACTATGGGGTAAAAGTCCAGAGACTGCTATGTGAGTTCTATTTACATAACCTTGTACTAGACCAGGAGACTGAGCTGAACCCTGGCCCCTTTGTTGGAAACATCCAATTGCAGGCATTCATCTCATTTGGGGTTAATCAGATTAAATGGCTCAAAGCCTATAATACTTTCCAGAGGCAAGAAAATGGCTTAGATTTGTGGGTAAGGGCTGAGCCTAGGAACCCAGTACAGTTGTGGAAAGCACATAGAAACCTCATGAAGACTCCAGGTGTCATTGAAACATTAGGACCCATGCATGAGGCACTCATTCGACAGGGATCAACATACTTTCTTTCTATCAAAGACCTTGCCATTGATGCAGCTAAATTTCGGTATCAAATCTCTAATCCGAATATCCAGCTCAGGGCACTGTTTAAGTATTTAAATTTCAAATTAGCTGCCAATCGTTTGCACCTTTATGGCGAAAGCATTTTGAGAGCAGGGCCATCCTAGTTAGGATATAGGTTCCGGAGTCCAATTATTTGGCACCCTGCACCCGGATACCAAGCCCTGTATGAGATGCCTAAGGGTCAGACACGCCATTTCTTTGACTACCTAGTTACTCATCATGGCTATAGGCCTCCGCATGAGATTCCATCTCTAACCTATTCTCTCACTGCCTTGCATGTCAACTACAACGTTTTCATGAGGGCATGAAACAGGGTAAGCAGGGGGGTGTGTGGAGTACTAAAAAGGTATGTTTTTGATGATCATTTTAGTGACTTTTCAGTAGAACTTGTAAACCTTTTTGCATCGTGAACTTGGAAAACGATAAAGAATTATAACAAAACATGTGAGATTAATATGCAAGACTAAAACGTTGACAATTGTCATTTCCTCATGCAGGAAGGGGTGAAAACGAGTAGTTGTTGTTCCAAAGGAAAGGACAAGGACGAGGTAACCGCTGTCCCTTTGACGGGAGACCGATTGCAAACAAGGCTAAGAAGTGATGAGCCCCAAATTTGGTAACATTTTGGGCTCATTTGGCCTAACTACCCTTGCTCAACCCTTCATTTTTCATAACTTATGCATCATTTTTTAGTATATTTATGTCATTTGTACGAATGAGGGCAGTCACTATTCCTAGGTGGCTAACACGTGCTTATTTCAGGTTTTTTGACATTTAATGGAGCAAAACCATGCAGATGAGGGCTAGGAGACAGCCAAGATGGGATTGAGATTTTGTAGGTAGGTTGTCCATAGCATTGAATGGCCTTCCTTGTGATCTTCACCCCCAACTCCGAGCTCCAACAGCCACCGCCACCGAGTTAGAAGGCAGCCAAACGGATTTTGAGGAAGCAGCAGATCACTCTTAGTTTGGTCATCCAAGCCCCACTGATTTAGGAGGCCAGCTTGGGGCCTCAAGATGTATAAATAATAGGGCTATAGCCTTCGAAGAGGACTTTTGAAACCTTGTTGCACATTCTGAACTACGAGCTGATAGCTCTGTTTTTCTCTTTTGTAAGCCATTAGTGGCATGTTATTTGACTTATGATTGTTACCCTTTAATGGAAAGCAGGCAGATTTGAGTTCAGTTCTAAGTTCTTAAAGGAGCCATAGCTCTCGGGATTTGGCCCAACCTGAGAGCCTAAGGCCTCCTTCCTTTGTACTGTTATCTTTCTTTCAGCATTGTATTTCTTTTCCTTTACATGCATTTGGAAACGCAATTTTCTGAGTTGAATTTCTTGCTGTGGTTAAGTAGGTTAGTTTTATGAACAGAGTTGCTTCAGTAGTTTAGAATAGAGTAAGGAGATTGGAGTTAATAAGAGTTCCAAAAGGGTTGACTGCACACTCACTTTCACCTCTGTTTAGGGACTGGAATTGCAGACAGTGCCACCCACCAAAAACATTGTTTTACATGTTCATGCAATCTTTGATGCAATATTTTCGTTTGTAGAAGTGTCCATGCGTTCAGATCTTGTGGAATGATTCTTTGCTTCAGCACCATGCATGATTTTCCTCAGAAATAACGTTGTTGTTCTTTGGTTTTATTAAAACAGTTAGAATAGGTTGATGAAATTTCGGTTATGTGCAGGACGTGGATGATTTGTTTCATTTACACTGTGCAGTACTACTCCCTCACTCCCTTATCCTTCTAAGCCGTGCCTAGGCCATCTACTCATCTCCCAGTTAGACCACTTGCCTCCCAACTCTTCTATTACCCACGTTATTCTACCTTTTCGGCCTTCCATTCCCTCTACCCTCCTTTAGACCAACCAGCTTTGCACACCCCCTCTTCATCTCGTCTCTCCGTCCCTAAGTCATTACAAACCCCTCTCCTACATCCCTATCCATCCATGCAGCCTCTTCCACTCATCCATCACCCAAAAATCCGATTGTAGAACATCCTGTAGGAATTACTGAACTTCCTGTAGAAATTCTGAACATCCTGTAGAACCCCTGCAGACTTCCTGTAGAAGCTCATAAACACGGTTGCTTGGCATCCAAACTTTGTGAAACTCTCTGAAAGGATGTTAGGGACTCCTTAGACCCTCTCTGAGCCTTCCTGACCTCTTCCAAGCATTCCTCCCCTTGATCTATCCCTGCACAGTCAAGACCCAGTTAGAAGCACATGCATAATAATTCCAACAACTTGAACAAAAATACAAAAATATGTTTTCTTCAGATCAAAGTAGTCTAGACACATGCATCTCACCTTCCTAGAAGTAATGGCATCTCTTTCAGTAGTTTGCATTCCCACCTTTGCATCAGTAGGACTAGCTGGTAGAATTAGGGTTTGCTAGGGTTTGTGTTTCTTGTTGGCTTTCAGTTCCTTCCTGCAGTAGGTTAATTTCCTTTGAGTTAGCTTTCTTTCATCGGTTAAAAAGCTTCTTCTAAGAGCTCATAGAAGTTGGCTTGAGCCCTAGCGGACTTGTGCCAGCTGACCAAGTGACAGCTGCGGCAAGAGCTAGTACTTGTGCATACAGCACCGTCGCTTCCAAGTTTGTTACGAACTACCGGGTTGATAAAATTAGAGAAGGAAGCTCCAGGAGTTGTAGCATTATTGCTACAATACTGGAGCCCACCATCTTTTTGGCGCCGTTGCCGGGGAAGCATCAGAGTATTAGTAATTGTTGCTTTTCTTCTACTTTTCCTACTCTCGCCTTCTGCTAAGTATTTTATTTCATTTCTATTCTGCAAAAGTAGCATAGACATTTCCTGCTTTCATAGATTAAAATTTCAATTCCGCAATTTCATTTTTGCAAGCGTAGATTAGCATTTCAATTCTACAAGCGTAGACTAGCATTTCAATTCCTGCAATTTCATTTGAGCAAAGTAGATTAGTTCTTTCCTGCTTTCATTTCAATTCTGCATTTTCATTTCAGCAAGATAGTTAGTTGTAGATCAATCTGTTTCAGTTTTTGCAGGTACCAGAGAAAAAAACAAAAGCAATCAAAAGTCTTTCCATTTCATGCCTCATAGGAATCGAGATAAAACAGGCAAATTCTTACCCAACACCCCCACCACATCACTGAGTCACCCTTCTCTCTTCTGTGGCAACAGTGATCCAGAAGAACCTATAGGTGAACCTCCTGAGATATACGAAGATCCTATAGCAGAAGAAGAGTTAGAGACCACTCCATCTGAAGCTATGGCTGACCATAGGGGAGAAGATGAGAGAATAGAAGGTGCCTTCCCCATCCGAGAGACCAATGGAGACATGAAAATGAAGAACATTAGCCCCTCCGCTTTACCTCACTTCCATGGACTGACTACTGAAGATCCTGATACCTTCCTGTTTGAGTTTGCTGTCCTTTGTCGAACCTATGAGTATACTGAAGATGAGCAGAAGCTGAAACTCTTCCCCTCAACCCTTAAGGATGCAGCATTACGCTGGTTCATGGGCTTACCTGGGAACAGTATCACCACTTGGGCTCAGATGCAGCAAGCTTTCAATACCAAATACCGGGACTACTGTAGGTCCAAGGAAACCAAGGGAGAAATATTTCGGATGACCATGGGAAATGATGAGTCCTTAGAGGATTACGAGGAAAGGTTCCAACTTAGCTATAAACGGGTCAGGTGCACACTTGACCCTGAATCCCTCAAGTTGGTCCTGCTCCGAGGAGTCCCTGAAGACCTCTTAGATACCCTTCACATGTTAGCTAGAGGAGATATTTACCAACTGCCTTATGAGGACATAAAGACCGTGTTTAGAAACCACTCTAGGGCAGCCTGGAAAAGAGGTAGAGGAAACCTCCTCTCAGCTGGTATTCCTTTCTCCAAACATGAGTTTGCAAATCAATTAGAAGATCTCAAGAGTGAGGTGAGACAGACCATCGCCATGCAACTTGATACATTCTGAATCCAGCAGAAGAAAGAAGAAGTTGAGAGGGCCTTGGCTATCTTCTGCCCTAGGTGTACAAGGAAACACCCTAAGAACGAATGCCCATTACATTCGGTTGAAGTATGTTTTGTTTGTGAGGAGGACCACCCCACAAACCAATGTCCAACCTTACCTGGGCTTAAAGCCATGTATCAAGGGACAGAAGCCCCCACTGAACCTCTCTATTTCCTCAACCAAAGGAGGCCACAAGGACCTAGACCTTACCAGCAGGGGATGCAAGGGACACCCCAAGCTTATTACAGCCCCAACCAATCTACTCCTATGCCTTCCTGGGGTCCCCCTGCTCATCCTTCCTGGTCTATGCCTCCTCCATGGTCTTACCCACCTCAGTACCATACTCAACCCACTACTCATTCGTATCACTCACATGCCCAGCCACAGCCTCAGTGGAATGCACCTCAATCGGGGTGGAGGCCCCAGTACAATACTCCTCTCGCCATTTTGCCTCCACCACCAGCTCAACCAAAACCATTACCTCCTACTCCTCCAAGGCAACCTCAAATGCCTGCTCAACCGAACCCGAACCCCAACAACAGACAGGCCCAGCAGGTATATACTGGGGAAACATCATGCCCTACCTATGCTGTGGAGATCCAGGAGATCAATCTGCGATCTGGAAAGACTCTTCCGGATCGCCAACCTCCTCCCCCAGAGGACGAGGAAGATAAACAGGAAAGTGAACCAAAGGTTATTCCACCCTTTCCTGAGAGACTAACAGCCACCACACAACCCAACCCAGAGGAGGACAAGCTTCTGGGAGAACTCAAACAGTTGTGTGTGAAAATACCACTTCTCCAAGCCATCAAAGATGTACCGATATACAACAAACTGGTTAAGGAAAAGTGTTTCAGACACCCAGGCAGGCGAAAGAGAGATGCTTCAACTATCAATGTCATAGGACAACTGTCTGATCTCATGTTAGGGCAGGCCATCTGCCCAAAGTATCTAGATCCTGGGAGTCCTGTAGTAGATGTCCACATCAATGGCACCATCATACCTCACACCTTGATTGATCTGGGGGCTGCCATTAATGTGATGACCAGAGATACCATGCTCAAACTCAACCTTCAGGGTTCCTTGAGAAAGACCTCGACAGTCCTACAACTAGCAGATCGCTCCACCGTGACTCCCGAAGGGATTGTAGAGGATGTCTTGGTCTCTGTTGACTCTTGGGAATACCCTGCAGATTTCTTGGTTCTGCAACCAAAGGAAAAGCTCACTGGATACCCTCTTATTTTGGGAAGGCCTTGGTTAGCCACTGCAAATGCTTACATAAGCTACCGTGCAGGAAACATGACCATCAAAAATGGTCCTATGTCCAAGCAGCTAGTCCTATACCCTCCTGCCCAACCCTTATTAGAGCATGACTTACCACTTTGGTTGGAGGAAGGAGAAGAAGACGAGGTGTACTCAACACCTTTGTGCACCCTAGACACCACTAGGGGAGATCCCCCAACCGAGGATGATTTGATTGAGACCTTGATCTAGAATCCACCTCCCAGTGCACTGTCCTTAGAGGAATTGGTGGAGGATGCCCAAGCCAGCACCTTAGTGGACCTTTGTGTGACCAACCCTGTCACTCCCAAAGTCAAAACTGTGGAGTTCGGCCCTGAGAGAGCGTTAAAGATCAGCTCCTCCCTATCTCCTTCCCAGGAAAAGGAGCTGTGTAGTATGTTAGCCAGTCATCTAGATGCTTTTGCTTGGAGTTATAAGGAGATGAATGGAGTTCATCCTTCGGTCTGTACCCATCACATCTACATCAAAGAAGATTGTAAACCGGTTAGGCAACCCCAGAGGAGAATGAATCCAGCCCTTAAGGACATCGTCAAGGAAGAATTGCAAAAACTGTTGGATGCTGGATTCATTTACCCCATCTCGGATAGCGAGTGGGTGTCCCCTCTGGTGTTGGTTCCCAAGAAAAATGGGAAGTGGAGGATCTGTGTGGACTACCGTGAACTGAACAAAGCTACCAAGAAAGACCATTTTCCTCTACCTTTCATAGATCAAGTGTTGGATGGACTGGCAGGAAAGAAGTTTTTTTCTTTCCTAGATGGGTTTAGCGGGTACAACCAGATCCAAATCAGCCTGGAAGACCAAGATAAGACCACCTTCACTTGTCCTTGGGGTACCTTTGCTTACCGAGTTCTTCCCTTTGGACTATGCAATGCTCCTGCCACCTTCCAGAGGGCTGTCTTGAGCATCTTTTCTGAGCTGGTCCATGATGCGGTGGAAATCTATATGGATGACTTCACTCCTTATGGGTCCAACTTCCAGGAAGCATTGTCCAATCTGGGAAAAGTCCTAACCAAATGCATTGAGATGAACCTGTCCCTTAGTCCTGAAAAATGTGAATTCTTGATGACTGAAGGGACCGTGCTGGGCCATACCATTTCTTGCCAAGGGTTACAGGTGGATCCTAACAAAATTGCTCTCATCAAGAAGGTTCCACCTCCTCAGAAGGTAAGAGATGTCCGAAGTTTCTTAGGATTAGCAGGGTATTATAGGAGATTCATTAAAGACTTCAGCAAGCTAGCCTCGCCATTGTTTAGCCTCTTGGCAAAAGATGTTGAGTTTAAATGGACTGACGATTGTCAGAGGGCTCTGAATGAATTAAAGGACAAGTTGGTGTCTGCCCCAATCTTGAGAGGTCCAAACTGGGCCCTACCTTTCCACATCCACACTGATGCCTCGAACAAAGCCATAGGGGCAGCCTTAGGACAAGTTGAACAAAAACTTCCATATGCCATTTACTTTGTTAGCAAAAACTTATCCAAGGCAGAACTGAACTACACTGTAACTGAGAAAGAATTCTTGGCCGTGGTCCATGCACTGAACAAGTTCCGACATTATATCACTGGCTATCAAACATTTGTACATACTGATCATGCTGCAATTAGATATTTAATGAATAAACCAGATGTGAATGCTCGTATTATTAGATGGTTACTTTTGTTGCAGCAGTTTGATTTGACTATCGTTGACAAACCAGGTAAAGAAAATGTTGTTGCTGACTTTTTGTCTAGATTGGATTTATCTGCAGATGAGGATGGAACAGTGGATGACCAGATGCCCGATGAACATCTGTTTGCTATTTCAGTACTCTCTCCATGGTTTGCTGATATAGAAAAATACCTTGTTTCAGCACAGTTCCCTCCGCACCTATCCTCAAGAGAGAAGAGCAGAATCGTCAGAAAAAGTGCCTCATTCACTTGGATCGGGGGCAACCTGTTCAAGCTTGGCCCTGATAAGATCTTAAGGCGTTGTGTAAGGGAGGAAGAAGTCTTTGATATCCTCCTCACCTGTCATGATGGGCCTTGTGGAGGACATTTTGCAGCAAAGAGGACTGCCTTCAAAATCCTGAAGGCAGGCTACTATTGGCCCACGCTTCATCAAGATGTCAGAAGGTATATCAGCCAATGTGACCGATGCCAAAGGATGGGGAAACCAACTCAAAGGGATGAAATGCCTCTCCAACCTCAAGTGACTCTTGAGCCATTCGAGAAGTGGGGTATGGATTTTGTGGGTCCAATCAACCCTCCTTCGAGGCAAAGGTCTTACATCATTGTGTGCACAGACTACCTGACAAAGTGGGCAGAAACCAAGGAAATCAAAGCAGCGACAGAAGAAAAGGTGGCTGAGTTCTTAAGAGAAAACACCTTCTACAAATTTGGCTACCCAAGAGAGCTAGTCACTGATCAAGGAAGCCAGTTCACCTCCAACTTAATTGAAGACCTACTAGCTCATCACAAAATCAAGCATAGGACTTCCACCCCCTATCATCCTCAAGCAAATGGGCGGGTGGAAGTCACCAATAGAGCATTGGAAGGGATCTTGACTAAGGTGGTGAGCAGCAGCAGGAAAGATTGGGTAGATCGCCTGGTTGAGGCCACATGGGCTTACAACACTACTTGGAAGACCACAACCGGCTTCACACCTTATGAGCTGGTCTATGGGAAGAGAGCTTTCCTGTCAATTGAATTCGAGTACAACACTTTGAGGATGGCAGCTCAGCTAGACCTAGATCTCAGCCATGCCCAACAAGAAAGGTTATTGCAGCTGAATGGATTGGACGAGCACCGAATGCAGGCCCTTCTTCACTCAGAAGTGGTTCAACTTCAGAGGAAGGTGTGGCATGACCAACACCTCAATGACAAGCAATTTCAGCCAGGAGATTGGGCGCTGTTGTATGATTCCAGGCATAAAGATTTCTAGGGAAAGCTGAGAACCAGATGGCTAGGACCATATGCGGTGGAAAAGTGTAATGACAATGGATCTGTTCTTATTTGGACCATTGATGAGGAGGCCATCCCTATGCTTGTCAATGGGCATCGACTGAAGATCTACAGGAAACCTCTCTCAAGACAAGAATTCATCAAAACTGTGGAAAAATCAATGCTGGTCATAGAGAAGGGTTCTGCCTCTATTTTGGGCACACCCTGAAGATCTTAAAAAAAAAAAAAAAAAAAAAAAGAGAAAAAATAAATAAATAAATAAATAAAAAAGAGAAAAAATAAATAAATAAAAATAAAGATCCTTGGGTGAAAACCTTTCTGAGGCTCCCAAGGCAGATGGTAGGGGTGATAACCTCATTGAGGCGCCCCTGCTGTCTTTCAAAAAAAGGGGTTTGAAAAAGAACCTTGAGTGAAAACCTCTCTAAGGCGCTCAAGGCAGGTAGTAAGGGTGAAAACCTCATGGAGGCACCCCTGCTGTCTTTCAAAAAAAAAAAAAAACAATAAAAAAAAAAACAGGGACAGCAAGTTCACAATGTGGCAATGCATGCAGGTTGCAGGTATTCTATGAAGGAAGAGAGGTCCCTCAACTCAAAGACAAGGGTCCTTATTATGCTACCAGGTGACCTCACCAGCACCCCCTCCGAAAACACTCATCTTCTCCAAGGTATGGGCACGATTTGATCACAGTTTAGTCTTCTACAGGAAGCTACAGACTTTCTACAGGAAGTTCTGTATTTCTACAGGAAACTTCCTGTAGAAGTTTTGGACGGCCCAGAACTAATTATGTGGGGAGATCTAACGACCAAGGTCCGGCATGGAGGCATGCAAGCTACTATTTTCTCCATCACACACTGCTGTCACCTCCTTCTACCACCCCAGTTGCCATGCAATGAAGGAACCTGCACAGTCAAAACAGAACACTGAATTATCAGAGGAAGCGCTTCTCAAATAAATGGAAAAAAGATGCAGAGATACCATGCAATACTTATCCAAGGGCCCTGCGAGCGTGATCATGATGCCACTATCTTCACCGTTCAGCATGCACCCGAGGAGGAAAAACTGCTACAGGACATCCTACAGGAATCCCGTAGCAGTTCAGCCAGCTAGAGTGTACACCATTAAATCGCCTGCAACATACAATGATAGAACAGGCACATGCACCACCCGCAGCCAGGTAATAAGCATCGTAACCATCAGCAGCCTGCGAAAAGGAAGGTTCTCCGGGCCTGTGCAAATAGCAGCAGCAAGCAAATCTAATCATCATCGTCCTGAAACCTGGAAAATCATGTCGCGGCCGCACAGGTAAGTGCCTCGCCCTTTCTTTCGTCGAATTACATGAATAATACTTTGAAATGTTTGCAAGTATGAAATGAACGGGTTGAGCAGTCATATGGCCATTCAACTGGCCACGACGACCAGTCAGATGGTCTAGTCGGATGTGTAAAGTGGTGGTCGTGGCAAGAAGAACGGGTAGTGGACACGTGAGAACCGTCCAGTCGGGGAGAAGCATGTTTTAACAGAAATGACGGCGGCGGATCTGCGGAGAATGATGCAACAGTCAGGGAACTTGCAGTGGAATGAGTAGGTGACGTCGTCCAACGGTCCGGCAGGGACAGCTCACCCCCACGCCACGAATTCCGCCGGATTCAAATCTATCGGCTAGATCGCCACCCCACGCATTTATCATCAGCCGTTTAGAAGTCGAGTGAGCGTCCGAATTTCTCTGAAGCTCGTTACTCCAAGTCTTCGGCTTGTTCGAACGTCTGATAGCGGCACAGAAGGCGCAGAACCACTGCAGTGCTCTCCAGAACCCGTGCGCTGCTTCTACAGGAAAGCTACGCTACAGGAAGCTCACTGCCACGAGGAAAATTGGTCTCTTCACGTCAAAGGTGGCGAATTGAAAAGGTAAGCCTGAACCTGTGCCTCCCATGCAATTGGTTTCGAGGGTGGCGGAGTCGACGTTCTACAGTCTGATCATAAAAATTGCAAGTGTTGTCTTCCGTTTTGTTATAGACATTTTTGTGCCTCGCATCATGGAGCATGGAATGTCAATAATTACAGGGATCCTCAGTCCCTAAACATGTTGTTCTTACCCCTAAAAGAACAAGGTCATCAAACAACAGCACTTCCAATCAGTTCTCCACCTGAAAACACTTCAAAATAGGCTTATTTTGGATCATGTCAGCTGCTTAACTGAGCTTCTGCGCTGTAATGCAACTGTCCCACTCTGTACCTGCGCTGGAAGTCAAAAGTAATGAAGGCTACCTGCGCTGGGCGAGATTGGCCAAGTGGCACAGTCATCCTGCAAGGTGTCAACTGCCCAGGAAGCTTCCAAACTGACACTTGGTTCATAAGATTCGCCCTATGATGAGTAAGAGGTACTTGATCACCATGTGTAACCAAGGATCTCCAAGTGGACTCAAGAACTGAAGATTAACTGAAGAGGGAGAGGACACAAGGCAGCTTCATGTCAGTCTCAAGCTGACTCATCCTCTCTTCTTCTATCCTATATATAGAGCTCTTCTATGAGGTCTAAGGAGACTGGAATTTTGTGTAAAGCAAGGAGGTGCTGTTGGATTACAGTTAGAGCTATTGGGTGATTGTTTTACTAGAGGTGAAGAGGAGAGTTCTTGCTGCTGGGGAGGTGCTGCTGGATTGGAGCCATCATTGGTTGTAACCTTCTCAGAACCCTGTTACTTCTATCAATAAAGTTTTGCATGTTCTCCTATATACTTGTATTGCATTGATGTATTGTATTTACATGTATATTTGATTCACTCTAATCCATGCATCAGTTATGAGTACATGTATCTTGTAGTTTCCTCTCTTGTTTTGTGCAGGATTTGTGTGTAGCTGGATCGGCAAAGAGAGTAAGGAGCTGGGAACAAGAGACAAAGAGAGAGGATCAAGATCGACTAAGCGAAGGACACCAGGTTGGTTAATCATTTCTTCTTTCTCTCTGTACTTTCATAAAGGAAAACATCAAAGCTTTACTTTCAGTTGTTGCTAAAGACTGTCACCTTTAGAGTAGGGATAGGGTCATCCGCATCGGATACTTTTCCCCACAACAAACTGGCGACTCCACTGGGGAAGCCTAGTATCTTGTTGGTGTTTGTAGTATTTTGCTATTCATTTCTTGAAGAAAAGAGTACCAAATCGAAAAGCTTTTGACTATATCAAAAGCGAAGTAGAGGGACTGCTACTCTTGCTCATTTGCTGAGCAAATTCAAGATTTGAAGAGCTTATCTACAAAAGACTCTTTACTCTTTGTGATAGATCTTCATCCTCTTGATCATACCTTAGCCTGTACTTGACCTATAGCTTTTTATTTCATCAAAAACAGTGCATTTTTGAGCTTTTTATGACCCGGAATTCTTTGTAGACGAAACTCTCGTGAGTCAGTGCAGGCTGTACACAGGCAGCCTGCATTACAGTGCAGGTACTCCCTTCGGGAACTGCGCTGAGAGTGGAATTGGCAGACTAGAACCTGCGCTGGTCCAGTTAGCCCTTGTCTTGCTCAGTCTTCCTTTTGTGTCTTGGCCCTGTTTGCACTTGTTTTTGGCTGATTGCTTGCTGGTTATTGTACTTGCTGTAAGCCACTTCTCCTTGACATTATTCCGCCTCAGTTGTGTGATGAAACTGTGAATGTTCTTTCAGTATTTCTCGTTCCAGTTACAGTTTCCCATTGTGAAAAGCGAACCAGTATAGCTGTGGCCTCTTAGATCCTGAACTGTAAAAGTGTCTTTGGGATCTGAAGAGTTAGTTTTATTACTGTTCATGGCTGTTTGAGTTTGTTTGTTTTTCACTTTATGGTTTGAATTCATATATTTTTAGTGTTGAAACAAGTACCTGTAAAGCGTTTTTTCATTTTAGAAAAAATTGGTTTGTTTACGCTTCAAATTGAATTCGAAAGTCATACAACAGTTTTCCTTTTGTCTACATCAACATTAAAGGGAAAGAAAAGAAATACATGCATCTTGCATTTGCATTTTGATAAGTTTGGGTGTCTGATCTAGGAGAAAGTGCATTAGTTTGTGCTTGGTGCTCTGTGTGGAAAGATATTGTTTTTCTCTCCCCTCAGTAGTTAAGATTTTCAAAGCTAAAAAGATTGTGAAAGCTTGCTTATCATTTTAGCTGCATTTAGGAATTTGTACCAATACATCTCGTGGTGATCCTGAAAGACAAACTGATAAACAAGATCAACTTAAAATATATTGAATGAATCTAAAAACGCATTGTAACATAACGCTCACAATAGAGGTCTAGGTAGAGACGTGTTCCGGCGTCGTTAAACGTAGTGACTGTCGATCTCTACGAAGGTGGGTGATTCCTCCTGAGGGACGATAGCACTAATACGGACTTGTGCTCCCGCGTACCGTCGCGTATATTGGGAGACCCCTATAGGCAATTATCCTTTATCCTTAGGAAGCCGTGTCGACCACCCTACTAATCGCGATGCAGTGAACACAGCATTCACGAAGATCGACCACCCGTACCGTAAAACGTATTCTGTGGTTTCGCGAAAGGTTTGGCACACCCTCTGCCTAGATCTCCAGAGCAGTTTCTTTTGGCCCTTTTCAAACTCTATAACTGAAAAGGTCCAACCGAGCATTTGTCACTTCGGGCTCGTTAATACATCGAAGGCGACTAGAGTCATCTTTAGCTTTTTCTCGACTCTTAAAACATGAAAAAGCAAAGTTGTGTCTAAAAGCGTCTAATAAAATTCATTCAATACGGAAACATAATTCCCCTTTTTGTATTTTAGTTGATCAAGTAATCCGCAACCGTGGAGGAAAGTCAATTAAAACTCCGTCGTTCGGGGAGACTCGCGAGTCAACCACCTTCGTCCCCGGAACCGAAAGTAGTACGGGCGAAGCGATCTCGCTGGACCAGGTCAAAATCTCCTTTTAGAGTTAGAACGGAAGTTCCAACAACATCTGAGATTCTGGTCACTCCCAATATTTCTGGAATCCCTGCCTCTATTGAAGAAGTTCAACAGCAACAGAGGGACAGTTGTACTGATCCTAGTCTGAAGACAAGTACTTGCATAACTGAACCAGTTCCATCTAAAACCGGTCCACAGAGTCTTGTTGTTCAAACAACCATCGCTGTCGAAGCAACCCCTTCTTTGGCACCAGAAATCTTTTACGGACCTAACGGTCTTCCTCTTCCTCCTGGTCTGATTGCAATAGAGGAAATCGTAGAGGACCAGCAAGCAAATACTCCAATTCATTTTGGAGTAGGTACCCCTCTTTTTCCTTCTGCATCAGAAGTTTGTCTATCACCACCAGAAGTTCCTGAAGAATCATTAGGAAGTTTATTGGATAGACTTAAAATGTCTGAACAACCGTCGACATCTAGGACTGTGCCAAACGACACAGCGACAGCAGAAGTTCCTGCTGCCAATCCAACGATGTTTGCCGGCATACCAGCCGTCCCGACTAGCTCTCATCAGCTAGAAGGAGTCCACCCAGGGACTATTATGACAACTTGGTCTGTTCCAGTTTGTTCTTCCGGTATAATACCCGGTAATTCTTATGTTGAAACAAGACAAATTGATCCCTTTGGGAATCAGTTTGGGCCATCCAGTCCTCAAAGGCCATCTATACCCTTGAGCTCCGGATTGTTACCGTATGGGGGGCAATATGCCCTTTCACTTCCCCTTTCGAGGGGATACCCATACGGCAGTTTTCAACCACATTCAGGTTTGACTGAAGTAACGACGAGTGGTTGGGTACCTATGTTACCCCAACAGCCAAGAGTTGTATATTCCATGCAACAATGTGTACCTATGTCTAGTATCCCGACGACGCCAGCAATTGTAACCGTGTCGCAAGTTCAATCGATGCCTGTTGTATGTCAACCCCAAGTTGTAATGCAACAGCCTATTGACCCTGCAACACAACCACAATCGCCAACTGCCGGGACGACACAGATACAAACGGGAACCATAACCCCGCATCTTGGTCCGTCGGTTAGTGTCGCACAGCAAAACATGGCTTCACAACCATGGATGGTGCAATACCAACAACCTCAGTTTCAACAGGTGTACCAGGGATCTGAGCAACAGATCTTTGCAAATAGTGGGCAACCCTATATTCAGAACGGGTTAAACCAACCACTTTACAGTGGCCAAGCCCACCAGCCATATCAATCATATCAACATCAGTTGCATTATGCTGGTGTGCAAAGACCTACTGCTCAGGCGATTCCATCATATCCTGGGTACGCCTCGCCAAACCTAAATCAGCAGTTGCCATTCGTGGCGACCTTAGAATTACCAGATTTACATCGATTGACGAACGATCCAATCGCCTATGCCCATTGGTGGCCAGCGATTCCTCACAAACTTCCTTCGGACATTCCTAAATTCAATGGAAATCCAGGCGAAGACCTGTCGAATCATGTGATGACATTCCATCTGTGGTGTTCGTCGAATACCTTGAATGATGATTCGATAAGGCTTCGTCTTTTCCAGAGGACATTGACTGGTCCGGCGGCCAAATGGTATATTGAATTACCTAGAGCCTCTTTCGACAATTTTAGTTCCCTAGCCACGACTTTCTTAACACACTTTCAGTTACCTATAAGGTACGAAACTGGAACAGAAATCTTGACCAATTTCAAGCAGACAACAGCCACACATATATCTGATCATATACATGAGTGGCGTCGTCGTCGCAGAATGGTAAAGACCTATGTTCCAGATCAGCTATTAGCTGAGTGGTTTATAAAGTCGCTTCTGCCGGCAATAACAGAAGATGTGGCCAAGGGAGGCGTCGTAACAGAGGAGCAAGTTATTGCTCGTGCTCAATATTTGGACTTAGTGTATACTCAGTCGGGCACGCTCTATGATAAGATACCTGACGCCCCCAGACCGGAATTTTCAATCCCTCCTCCTCCCGGATCGAACAGTGACTCTCATGCCGGTGATGGCGTGATTGGAACTGCAAACGCTAAGTCGACAAGGGATTCGAATAAGAAAGCCCGTAAGACTTCGAATCAAAAAGCAAATCAGGAGATTCTTGCTTCGGAGGTAAATGCTGTATCTACGGATAAAGACAAAAACTCCAATCAACCAGGAAGCAAGAAGAAACAAAACAAAGGGAAGAAGAAGAAACAAGGTGGATCATCCCCTCAAAAAACTTCTTCAAACCCTCCTGGGCAAAAGAAACAATTTCCTCCATGTCAAATATGTGATGAAAATCATTCAACAAAGAACTGTCCGTTCAAAGCTGAGTTAAAGAGGTTCCTAAAAAGTTCCCAAACTTCAGCTGTGTTGACTGATCCGTTTCCCACCCCAGGTCAGAATATGGTTGATAGTGGAAATGCTTCCCCGTCTCAAGTGCTTATGCTGTCGGTTTCTAAGCAAAGTGATGCTTTGATCTCGACTAGGAATAAAGATTATGGGAATCCGCCGGTGTCGAACGACAAAGGGAAAGATCAACCCAGTAGTTCGACAACGACTTCGGCAGAAGTTATACCCCCCCTCACGCATGAATTAACAATAAAGCCGCCTAAGGGAGTAGTCCACAAATCGACATTCAACCCTCGCGCCAGAGCGGCGCAACACTATAATATAGTGGAGGATTTGGCCCAATCGCCATCTGCTATGTCGACTCTTGAGGTACTACAAAATTGCCCATCCCAAAGACAGGCATTGTTATCTGCAATTGGTGGAGTGGATCCTAAAGATTCCAGTCTTGTATCCTTTGATCACAAAGGATATGATCCTCAGTTACCAGCGCAATTAGCTTTCCTTATTCAAGTGAAAGCACTCAACAAAACTGTTCATAGAACGATTATTGATGAGGGCGCATCGACATGTATCATGTCGATGAGTTGCTGGAAAACTCTTGGATCTCCAACCTTGTCGCGATCTTCGACGACATTGAAAGCATTTGACGGTAGATCGTACACTCCGTACGGTATCCTAAATAACTTTAAGGTTGAACTAGGAGGAAAAACAGTGGAAATTGATGTCGAAGTCATTGATGGCAATCTTGACTATAACATCCTACTGGGAAGACCATGGATATATGCCATGGCAGCTGTAGTGTCGACATATTTTAGGAAGATCGCATTCCCATTTGAAGGGGGAATTACGATCGTCGACCAACAGAATTTCCTCCCTAATGGTTCACAAGTTACTGGAAGCATTCCCCTGATCCATGGGAGCGACCATTCGATAAAAGATATAGGAGTAGGCTTGCTAAAAGATCCCACAATGATGGGAACTTTCGCGTTGCCACCTCCTTTCCATGAAGGGAATATCCCGTTTGTAGCAACATGCAACATGATATCTTCATCGAAAGTCGCAGAAGACAAAGTCGTCATGGATCATCAAGTGGTATTGCCTCCTAGCCCCATTGAAATATTGTAGCAATCAATGTTTCAGGCATGGGAGGCGAGCCCAAATGAACGCTCGTCAAGCGTTTGGGTAGATAGGTCCGAAGAATATGGTACCCCATTAGATCCATGGTCAAAAGTTCATGGGACTGACGAAGGAATCTTACAATCAATGATGATTGAGGGGGCACCATGGAATGATCACCACCATCGTTCCCTTCTTCCAGAGTGTGAAGAAGAAACTCATCACGACCTATACCACCCTTCAGTGTTTGAATTCCTAA
The DNA here is from genome assembly GCA_031772625.1 of Pinus tabuliformis. Classification (NCBI taxonomy): domain Eukaryota; kingdom Viridiplantae; phylum Streptophyta; class Pinopsida; order Pinales; family Pinaceae; genus Pinus; species Pinus tabuliformis. The sequence continues at coordinate 134,639,799 of CM062818.1, forward strand.
CAAATACTGTAAATACGGTGGATTCAGAGAGAAACCTATCCAATATTGAAGAGACAATAGCCATAAACATCTCGACGAAATCTGATGTTGTTGAGAATATTCATGTCGGCAAAAGTTGTTCCCCTTCAGAACTGGAAATATATAGTGCTCTCTTTCGCGAATTTAGAGATGTCTTTGCATGGTCATATGATGAAATGCCAGGCATTGACTCGAGCATAGTTGAACATGAGATTAAAATGTATCCTGATGTCAAACCAGTAAGACAACGGCTTCGGCAGGTACATCCGAAGAAAGCCGCTGCCATTAAGGCGGAAGTTGAAAAACTCCTCCATGCTGGATTCATCTACCCGGTTCCTCTAACCGATTGGGTATCGAATATTGTCCCTGTTATGAAAAAACAAGGGACGATAAGAGTGTGCGTCGACTATAGGGATGTGAATAAAGCTTGTCCAAAGGACAACTACCCTACACCCTTCATCGACCAGATAATTGATGAATGCGCCGGATGTGAAATCTTTTCCTTTATGGATGGATTTTCCGGGTATAATCAAATAAATATCCGCCCACAGGACCAGTCTAAGACTGCATTCATCTGTCCGTGGGGCACATTCGCTTATCGAAAATTACCCTTTGGTTTAAAGAACGCAGGGGCGACGTTTCAGAGGGCAATGAATTATGCCTTTCATGACATCAAGAACATTGTTCAACCTTATCTCGACGATCTTCCGGCTCATTCGCGAAAGCGGACTGATCATCCGCGGCATTTGAGAGCAATATTTCTGCGTTGCCGACATTATAAGATAAGACTCAATCCGCACAAGTGTGTGTTTTGCGTCGGTTCTGGTCGTTTACTTGGCTTTGTTGTCTCTAAGGATGGGATTCGTCTCGACCCCTGTAAGGTTCAGGCAATCATTAATTTGCCTCCACCTTCAAATTTGCTTCAGATTCAGAAACTCCAAGGGAAAGCAAACTTTCTGAGGAGGTTCATTCCAAATTACGCAGAACTTGCCAAAGGTTATACTCGTCTTTTGAAAAAGGATGTACCTTTTGTCTGGGACCAGGTTGCGCAAGCTTCCTTTGACGCTCTGAAAGATTGTCTAGTAAGAGCATCATTAATGTACGCCCCGGACTATCAAAGAGATTTTAACCTGTATCTAGCTGCAGCAGATACGACCATTGCGATGGTCTTAGTGCAAGAAGTCGATGGAATTGAACATCCTATATATTATTTAAGTAAAAACTTAAATGATACAGAAAGTAAATATTCCTATGTTGAAAAACTAGCGCTTGCTGCTGTTCAAGCGATTCAAAGGTTTCGACATTATGTCCTCTTTAGGAAAACTACCGTTTTGTCAGATTGCAATCCCATGACATATATACTGTCGCGACAGTTGCTTGGGGGCAAATATTCAAAATGGATAGCCATCCTTCAAGAGTTTGATTTAGATTTTGTAAAATCCAAATCGAAGAAAGCTCTAGTTTTCGCGGAATTATTATGCGATCTCCCATCGTCGTCCAACGATGAAACATCAGAAGAGTCAATCGTGGATGAAAATTTGTTTCTGATATCAGTAAGCGATGAGTGGTATGGAGATATCATTGTTTATCTCCAAACCCAGAAATTTAGGCCTAATACCTCACACTCGGAACGGAAACGTATACGATACCAATCAAAAGACTACATGATCGTCGGTGATACACTTTACCGTCGTGGCGTCGATACGGTTCTGAGGAGGTGCCTTACCCATGAGGAGGCCGAAAAAGCCCTGAATGATTGTCACTCAGGCGCGTGCGGGGGGCATCAATCTGGATATGCAACAGCACAAAGAATCTTACGAGCAGGATATTTCTGGCCAACTATGTTTAAAGATTGCATAATAGCTGTCAGAAGTTGCCATGCATGTCAGATCTTTGATAGCAAAACCAGAAGACCGCCCGCACCCTTACAGCCAATAGTTGCTGTTGGGCCCTTCGCCAAGTGGGGCATCGATTTCATGCAATGTAACCCCACCTCGACCGGGGGGCATGGGTATATTATAGTCGCTGTTGACTATTTTACCAAATGGGCCGAGGCGATGCCTACATTGGATAACACTGGTGAAACAGCTGCCCTTTTCTTTTTCAATCATGTAGTCGCCAGGTTCGGCGTTCCGCAAGCTATAGTGACAGATCATGGATCGCATTTTCGCAATCACATGATGATTGAATTAGCTGCCAAACTAGGGCTATCGCACGACAGCTCTACCCCGTATTATCCACAAGCCAACGGACAAGTTGAGGCAATCAACAAAGTCCTGAAGCGTATGTTGCAAAGGATGATCGGGGTTCACAAGAGAAGATGGCATCTAATCCTGTACTCAGCATTATGGGCTTACCGAACCTCGGTAAAGAACGCCACTGGGTTCACACCATTCCAATTGGTGTATGGCCTAGAGGCAGTATTACCGATCCAGTGCGAAATTTCGTCTCTTAAACTCGCAATTGACCTCCTCCCCGGAACCTCAGAAGAAGAGGCTCGTTTCCTGGAATTGATCCAGTTGGATGAAAACCGTCGTGATGCCGCTTTGGCGAACGAGGCTCATAAGAAACGAGTCAAAGCACAGTTTGACAAGAATGTCAAACCGCGCAACTTCTCTGAAGGTGACTTGGTTTTGCTTTACGACCAAGAATCCGATAAATTAGGAGCAGGAAAATTTCAGTCCTTATGGATGGGTCCCTATATTGTTAAAAGGGTGTTAGCAAAAGGAGCCTACGAGTTAATGGATTATGACGGAATACCACTGGCGCAACCCCGTAACGGGTTGTACCTCAAGCGTTACTATGCCTAAATAGTAACCTGAGTGCTTTTGTTGTATTTTGTTTTCGCTAAAATGTTTGTTTCGGTAGTAATCCACCCTTCTCGTTTGTTGCAGATGTCGAATTATTCTGATACATATGTGGGATATGCCGACGGAGCGAGTCGTAGTACGCGGAATTTGTCCTCCGCTGCCTGGGCCATTTTTGATCCAAGCGGCGAGTTAGTGAGTTTCAGAGGCGTGTGTATTGGACGGTCAACAAACAATATCGCTGAGTATAGTGCGTTGATCGAACTCCTCTCTGATACCATCGCTCATGGTATACGCCGACTAATTGTTAGGCTAGACTCACAACTTGTGATACTACAACTCACTGGTATATATTCAGTCCGCAATCCAGCTATTTATCGTATGTTTCTAAGAGTTAAGATTTTGGAAAGAGAGTTTGATTCAATTCAATACCAACATATTTCCAGAAACTTGAACACATTAACAGATTCATTGGCAAACTATGTATTAGATAGACATTTACAACATATATAAAAGAGATGCATCGGTGCTATGTAAGTGGATCACAAATAAACTGAAATAAACTCCGAAAATCAAAATATATAAAGCTGTTTATAGTTTGTACATAATGTGCTGTAATCAAAACAAAATTGGTCATATGACCTAGAACTCAAAAAGATGCTAGGGGGCACCCTAGCCTAGTGGTGCTCATGAAAGTACGTCACGGTCTGTGCGATCATGCGCAAGAGACGAGTCCATCGTCTAGGCACGCCAATGGTGTGCCGCTGCAACTGTAAAGGTAACTCGTCAATCTGTACATCCGGAAGACCACGAGTAAGGCTCTCAACCTGCTCCTGCACAGCTGCAAGTATCTCAGTATCACCAAGGTCGCGAATAACAACTCTCCTAGCAGGCTCTGCTGCTGGGGCAGCAACTGGCGATCGTGGACGAGCTACTGGACGAACAGGACCAACATCTGCATGCACCCAAGAGTTTGATCAGTTTTGAACAGTAAACATCATGAATGAAAACAATAAACAGTGATATGGTCAGAGATTTTACCAATAGCGCCCCATTGCTCGCCATCCGGAAGCACCAAGTCCGGATCACCTCGGTAGTCCATACCCACATATGGATACTCAGAAAATGCCATCTCCTGACGCTCGAACCACCTAAAGAAGGACTCAGTGAATGTAATATGAGGTTGACCAGCATGCCGGGACATATGGTCAACCCACCTCTGCATGCGTGGCTCGGTCGGAGAAGGTACATCAAGCAAGATGTACTGAGGTTGCATCAATGGGATTTTCTCCAAGACAAAGGCAGTCAGAATAGAACCAAATCCAAAGTTCTTCAGCCCCCCGTCCTTTACCTTGGTCAATTGACTTTTCATCTGGATAAGTACTGCATCACACCAGTTAAACACTTTCGGTTGGAGACACTCCAAGGCGTGCTGCATATAAGATCTGTTGGCAACATGTAAAGCTGCGCTACCGGCCATCCTACCAATGGTGAACAGAATGGACCTGAGAGACCTGTCAGTAATGTCACGGATATTGATCTTGCCGTCTTTGCTCGGCTGTGAACCTTCCCGGCAATACTGACGGATATAGTCTCTGGTGGAAGTAGTCCCTCGAGCCGTACCTGACAAAGAAATGGGAGCACCCCGCCTTGACAACCCAGTCAAGAAGTACATGTCCTCTATGGTCAAAGGGAAGGACTTCCCCCTAATCTGAAATACTTGGTTAACAGGATCCCAAGCATCAAGCATATACTGCAGTAAAGAAATCTGTGCTCTCATGCTAGAGATACGGAAGAACTTCAGCAGGCCACAGTTCCGAAGCGCGTTCACCGTGACTGGGTCATGGAGTGCAACCATGTCCTCTGCTTCATGTTCTCGTTCTCGCCATGTAAGGGACATTTTGTCCAAAGTTCCCTACAATCAAACAAGAGAAGGAGTAAGTTCCTGATTTTGATGAAAATCTGGCGAAAAATCATCAAAAAAACTCATGCAAAATCAGCTTTTTAGGCCCAGCGCAGGCAGAGAGTCTTCCCCCTGCTCTGGAACTCAGTCTGCCTTAAGGCTGCCTGAAATACAGCGCAGATTTCGAAAGGGGAACCTGCGCTGATGCCAGGGCGCCCTAATGAAACCCCTGGGGCCCAGAAACTCTGAAAAACATGCATGAAACTGAAAAAGGAAACCATGAAAGTGAAGGGCTAAGGTTTAGCTCCTACCTGGTCCAAACGGCGCCGAAAATCGTCCACAGAATCTCCCGGAATCAGCTGGTGAAAATCAAGGAAGAAGAGGCACCTCCAGAGCTCCAACAAGCAAAATGCAAATGAAATGGTAAATGAAAGGTAAAAACCCCTTTTTATGACTTTTTACACAGTTTAAAGTTAAATATTAGGGTTATAATCTCGTTTTCATGCAAATATTGTCCATTTCTAACAAAATTTGTTGCAGCAATTGAAGATGAAGTACTACATTTGAAAAGAGAAAAGCTAGTAAAAGTAAAAAATTAAATTTGACCATGAATCGAGCAGTTTTACCACGGAATTTATGCTCGTTAAAAAATAGAAAAGTGTGAGCAGAGTTTTTTCCGCCAAAGTTCAAGCTCATTAAAAAATGAACCTATCTCGGTAAATAGCCATTGCGATCGCAAATTTATAAGCCTTAAAAGCCTTGGTCGTGTTTTCATCCATCACCTCCATTTCATTTGGCCGATCGGTCACCCCCATATGTGTGTTTACCTATTTTGAGGAACAGCTGCGAAGAGTGATTTCACCTAGCCATCCTTGTGACACTACCGTGATTGGAAAATTCCAATTTGTACCTGGAATCAGTTGCTATCCCTGTTTATCACTCGTTCCTCAAAAGACGAGTCTTCTTTGAGCTCTTTTCACTGACTCGTAAAATATGAAAAGTTTGCCGAGTTTTTGGCCTTCTAGCTCGTTAAACGACCGAAAGCTATCCCTCCTCTAGATTTTAATCTTTTTGGACCTGAGGGATTATTGCATAAAAAGATCGAGCGCTTGTCTTGTTCGGCTCGTAAAAGTACCGAACAGCCATCCCTTCTGTATTGTTTTATACTTTTTCGGACTTAAGGGATTAGATGACGAAAAAGGAATTATGGAGTTGACTTTCTGTACCTTTTCAGACTCTCTAAAAATGAAAAGGACCGAGTTTTCCTTGTCGTTAGACTCGTTAAAATGATTAAATAGCGACAAACTTGTCTTTAGACGAGAACGAGTTTCCCTATCGCTAGGCTCGTTAAATCATAGCGATAGGCTTGCCCGAAGGGCAGGTTATAGAACAAGCATATGTTATCCTCCTCAAGCTTGACAAAAATAAAGAGGTACTGGTCAGAAATGACTGGGGAAAAATTGGGAGAACATTCAAAGTTTAATGGTAGCAAGTCACTCTTGAACATGACACTTTTCCTCCGTATCACATCGGGTTGGGTTGTTTCATTCACCGGTCTCATCACCATGGTCCTCGCCAAACCATCCACATTTGGGGTAATGCTACCGATCCATCGCATCAGTGTCGTTATATGTTCAAGAGGGGTCATTCTGAAAGTGTCAACCGTGTCCCATCCACTGCCATACATTATCCTTCATCCATTCATGACCGCCACCCTGAATCATATGTCACAGTTTGTTTTCACCTCCACTAAAGTCATTAGCTCCGTTCCGTGTCATTGATGTGGGATTCATTAAGGCCCTCCTTTGACGGATCGCTTCTTGTCGACTTCAGCTCATTATCCAAGAAGTTGATCTAGGAACACCCCCATCAGTACTTTGAAGCTTGCATGCCTCAATGGCAAGTTTCTCACTTCCGGCGACAGGTATACATCGATGACCTTCGACCAGAAGATTTTGCGTGGCGTTCGACGCCAAGTCCTTTATTCACGCCACGTGAATTGTACTGCAGTACCTTGAGGGTCATCGTCATTATTGGTGATTCCTCTCGCGCTTGTTAACGGTTTTCATTATTGACCGGTAATCAAGCGATGTCTTTCCATGTTCGACTTCAGCGCAATTCTCACATGGATCGACTTGTACTTAGAGTGAAGATCGAACGAGTTTGAAGACCCCGGATCTAGTTTCATCCATCCGGGCTGCGATATATATTCAGGAAATATAAAAGCATTTGCCATGTACATCATTGCAGCAGATGATCATCCTACTCAAAGGATGATAATTTCAGCAGAAAATTATCAGTCTATCTTCAGACGATCGTCTGTCATATGTACCAAAATGTATTTATAAAAAGCTGAGCATGGGAATGCCCGCCTCAGCTAGATCATGAGAATAATGATGAATGAAAAATAATGTATTGTATTGTATTGTATTACAGGGCACTCTCCTCAGCACTGGAACGAACTTCGGATCCTCTAGATAAAGCATTTCACCCGATAAACGGCCTCATACTTTAGGGGGCAACTGTTATAGACATTTTTGTGCCTCGCATCATGGAGCATGGAATGTCAATAATTACAGGGATCCTCAGTCCCTAAACATGTTGTTCTTACCCCTAAAAGAACAAGGTCATCAAACAACAGCACTTCCAATCAGTTCTCCACCTGAAAACACTTCAAAACAGGCTTATTTTGGATCATGTCAGCTGCTTAACTGAGCTTCTGCGCTGTAATGCAACTGTCCCACTCTGTACCTGCGCTGGAAGTCAAAAGTAATGAAGGCTACCTGCGCTGGGCGAGATTGGCCAAGTGGCACAGTCATCCTGCAAGGTGTCAACTGCCCAGGAAGCTTCCAAACTGACACTTGGTTCATAAGATTCGCCCTATGATGAGTAAGAGGTACTTGATCACCATGTGTAACCAAGGATCTCCAAGTGGACTCAAGAACTGAAGATTAACTGAAGAGGGAGAGGACACAAGGCAGCTTCATGTCAGTCTCAAGCTGACTCATCCTCTCTTCTTCTATCCTATATATAGAGCTCTTCTATGAGGTCTAAGGAGGCTGGAATTTTGTGTAAAGCAAGGAGGTGCTGTTGGATTACAGTTAGAGCTATTGGGTGATTGTTTTACTAGAGGTGAAGAGGAGAGTTCTTGCTGCTGGGGAGGTGCTGCTGGATTGGAGCCATCATTGGTTGTAACCTTCTCAGAACCCTGTTACTTCTATCAATAAAGTTTTGCATGTTCTCCTATATACTTGTATTGCATTGATGTATTGTATTTACATGTATATTTGATTCACTCTAATCCATGCATCAGTTATGAGTACATGTATCTTGTAGTTTCCTCTCTTGTTTTGTGCAGGATCTGTGTGTAGCTGGATCGGCAAAGAGAGTAAGGAGCTGGGAACAAGAGACAAAGAGAGAGGATCAAGATCGACTAAGCGAAGGACACCAGGTTGGTTAATCATTTCTTCTTTCTCTCTGTACTTTCATAAAGGAAAACATCAAAGCTTTACTTTCAGTTGTTGCTAAAGACTGTCACCTTTAGAGTAGGGATAGGGTCATCCGCATCGGATACTTTTCCCCACAACACGTTTGCATGAATTGTCGTCGAAGTGTATGTAAGGTTTTCTACAGGATGTGATTTGTAATTAAGCCCTGTTAAGGCTCATCTGGAGATAGTCTTCACGAATTGTGTGCGTGGCAGAGGCGTAGTTCTACGCTCTGTCCCAAAAGGCTAGTTTTTGATACTCACCCGCCACCTCCAGCTACATAGCAGGTTTTCACCATGCCGGGTGGATTCATCAGAAAGGAACCGACCGACTCAAAGAAACTAAGGGAGAACCCTGAGGTGGTAGAGCTGTTCACTCATGCGCAATGGATGTCGTTCTGCGACAAATTGCAAGGATATGATGATGAGGTGGCAGAGGAGTTCTTGCGAGCTCTGAAGCCAAAATCAAAAATGCTGGCCACCGTCAATTTTAGGGGTTTGAGTCTCAGACTCACCCCACAGTTCATCAGACGAGTCACTGAGCTCCCAATGGGGGTACCATGGGACAAGGAGGAGAGGAAATTAGGCCAAAAGGCTAAAAAGGAGTTCTTCCCACCAGATGAGCAATTCTTAGAGGATAAGAATGGGGTTCGCAGAACTAGCTTACTGCCACTTTGGAGCGAGGCCAGCCTCCAAATTATGAAATACATCACATGCGAAGGACGGTTCAGCATTGTGTATGGGTACCATTTCCGGCTACTCACAAAATTAAGGCATCAGATGGACCTACCTGCAGAAAACAAAATAAGTATTCCCTACTTTCTACTGCAGTCTATGACAGAATGTGCCACCAAGTTAAAAGAAGGCACGCCAGACCAGGTAGCCCACCATGGGCTCATTAAGCTCCTCGTGGAGGATGCACTTCACACATACAAAGTCCCTCTCTCGTGGGAAGCCTTCCGAAATCTGACTAAGGATGGCGATATAAAAATGTTGACCGAAGAGCTTGGTTCCTCCAGCAGCGAGGAGAAGGAGTCAGTACCCACAGAGAAGAAAGAAAAAGGCCAAAGACCCACGGCCAAAGCACCGAAGAAAGAGCAAAAGGAGAAACAAGAGAAAAAGGTTGCCAAAGAGAAGGATGACACACCCATGCTGACGCCCAGAGAGAAAAGGTTACAAAGTAGGGTGGACAAGACTGAGCAGGTCCACGTCAGTAAAGGCACCTCGACAGCAGCCTCGACCAAGTCAAAAAGCAAAACACACTCAGCAAAACAAACGAAAACGGTGCCACCTGTTTCTACAGGAAAACCAAAACCGGCTTCTACAGGAAGCCAGAAATCAGCTGATAAAGGGCCTTCTACAGGAAGCCCTGAGAAAGGAAAACCCAAGGAAAAGAGAGCCGACATTCTTGAAAGGGAGGCAGCAGCCGTGCTGGCCGCCCTCAGTACACCTCCTAAGCCAAAGGAAAAGAGAAAGAGGAAGGCCCCTCTATATTTCAAAGCTAGGAGAAGTGTGAGAATAAAAACGGGCAAGCCACAACCTCCGTCCAGCAGCCCAATTACTATAGAAGATACCCCTACTTCACCCAAGGAGAGGTCCCCCTCAAAGATATCAGTCACCTATGAGAGGGGGAGCCCGAAAACAACTACTTTGAAAGAGAGGTTGGACCAGTTGGCTTCAAAAGCCCGGCTACAGGATGCTGAGTCTGCTCTACAGGAAACCTTGGCCCAGCTTAAGGAGACAGAGAGGATGGAAGGAGAGGCACCCTCATCACCACCGAGGGAAGATGAAGTAGAGCCACCAAGAGAAGAAGAGAAAGAGAATATTCTGGAGCCTAGTCCTCAGCCAAGTTTGAGCTCATATTATAATTTCTTAGAAGCTGGAAAAATTATACCACAGAAATTCACTGTGCCACTTTTCTTTGCATTGGAGGAAGAGAGAGTACGAACCCACACGTGGATGAAAATAGCCAAATCAAAAGGTGTGGCGGACATAGGCCCCTTGGAGGAACAACTCAAGGAGGCAAGGAAGGAATTAGCTATGGCTAAACACGTGGCAAATTGCCAGCGGGTGTTCCTACAGGAAGAGAACGAAAAACTTATACTGCAGCTACAGGAGCTGAAGAAGGAAAAAGGCACATCCTCAGGGGACATCACAACAGAACAGCAAGGCAGAGAAGGACTACAAGGCGGTCTTGGGGAGCCAACCTCGCATCTACAGGAAAAAGAACTGCAAGCACAAATTGAGATACAAGCATTCAAACAGTAGTTGCAGCAAAAAGAGGCACAATTGGCCTGCATGGCCAGTTGGGCCATGGATGCTATACAATGCAGACAGCCAGCCAAATCCTATGGCCTGTACCTGAGAGACCAGTGGCTGCAATTTCAAATCAATGCATTAGCGCAAAGGGGTATCTACCAACTCCAAGACCCGCAGCAATTCACAGAATTATGAAATACCAGTTCCTCAGAGGATAAGGCCAAACTATCGGAGTTTTATCTCCATAATTTGGCCCTTCCTAATGTGACTTCATGGGATCCAAACACAGTCTTAGGGGATATGCAGTTGATGGCATTTGCCTCATGGTTGAACCATGAAGACAAGAGAGCAGCAGATGTCAAGGAGCTCATGAATCGAGAGCTGCATGAGCCACTACTAATTAGAGCAGAACCAGGGGATCCAACTGCATTAATATCGGCACACCAACACTTATCCACCAACCCTCAAGCTTTATTGAAATATATGGATCAGCAGGCCCAGGCCATAGCGCATTTTGAGGATATGGAGAGACTGTTAGGGGACAACTGTACTCAAGATTGCACCCGCCGATGGAACACATTGGCCCACAGTCTAAAAATCAGGGAATATCACACTCCAACTCGAATGAGGGAAGCTCTAGTACGGGTGCCCCTCTATAAGAAATCCATGCAGAACCTCCAGGCCAGCTGGATTCGCCTCAAGCTAAGCCCACCTCTGCTGTTAGGATTGATGGAAGGCAGCACAGAGAAAGATGAGCATGAACAGTGGGAAGAGGTGGAAAGAAAGGCTGGGTTCCATGTCAGTAAGGAGGACACTACTGCAGAAGCCTGGGATGTGAGGGTGGCAGTGAAGGCAATGAAGGACGAGGAGCTGGATTAGTTGCTCAAGGATGAGAAATCATTTTAGCTGGGGGGTGATGATGAGCCCCAAATTTGGTAACATTTTGGGCTCATTTGGCGTAACTACCCTTGCTCAACCCTTCATTTTTCATAACTTATGCATCATTTTTTAGTATATTTATGTCATTTGTACGAATGAGGGCAGTCACTATTCCTAGGTGGCTAACACGTGCTTATTTCAGGTCTTTTGACATTTAATGGAGCAAAACCACGCAGATGAGGGCTAGGAGATAGCCAAGATGGGATTGAGATTTTGTAGGTAGGTTGTCCACAGCATTGAATGGCCTTCCTCGTGATCTTCACCCCCAACTCCGAGCTCCAACAACCACCACCACCGAGTTAGAAGGCAGCCAAACGGATTTTGAGGAAGCAGCAGATCACTCTTAGTTTGGTCAGCCAAGCCCCACTGATTTAGGAGGCCAGCTTGGGGCTTCAAGATGTATAAATAATAGGGTTGTAGCCTTCGAAGAGGATTTTTGAAACCTTGTTGCACATTCTGAACTACGAGCTGATAGCTCTGTTTTGCTCTTTTGTAAGCCATTAGTGGCATGTTATTTGACTTATGATTGTTACCCTTTAATGGAAAGCAGGCAGATTTGAGTTCAGTTCTGAGTTCTTAAAGGAGCCATAGCTCTCGGGGTTGGGCCCAACCTAAGAGCCTAAGGTCTCCTTCCTTTGTACTGTTATCTTTCTTTCAGCATTGTATTTCTTTTCCTTTACATGCATTTGGAAACGCAGTTTGCTGAGTTGAATTTCTTGATGTGGTTAAGTAGGTTAGTTTTATGAACAGAGTTGCTTCAGTAGTTTAGAATAGAGTAAGGAGATTGGAGTTAATAAGAGTTCCAAAAGGGTTGACTGCACACTCACTTTCACCTCTGTTTAGGGACTGGAATTGCAGACAGTGCCACCCACCAAAAACATTGTTTTACATGTTCATGCAATCTTTGATGCAATATTTTCGTTTGTAGAAGTGTCCATGCATTCATATCTTGTGGAATGATTCTTTGCTTCAGCACCATGCATGATTTTCCTCAGAAATAACGTTGCTGTTCTTTGGTTTTATTAAAACAGTTAGAATAGGTTGATGAAATTTCGGTTATGTGCAGGACGTGGATGATTTGTTTCATTTACACTGTGAAGTACTACTCCCTCACTCCCTTATCCTTCTAAGTCATGCCTAGGCCATCTACTCATCTCCTAGTTAGACCACTCGCCTCCCAACTCTTCTATTACCCACGTTATTCTACCTTTTCGGCCTTCCATTCCCTCTACCCTCCTTTAGACCAACCAGCTTTGCACACCCCCTATTCATCTCATCTCTCCGTCCCTAAGTCATTACAAACCCCTCTCCTACCTCCCTATCCATCCATGTAGCCTCTTCCACTCATCCATCACCCAAAAATCCGATTGTAGAACATCCTGTAGGAATTACTGAACTTCCTGTAGAAATTCTGAACATCCTGTAGAACCCCTGCAGACTTCCTGTAGAAGCTCATAAACACGGTTGCTTGGCATCCAAAATTTGTGA